>CM055964.1:50030000-51230000 GCA_029531755.1 Holothuria leucospilota
GCCTCCGATGAGCTACCAGCTTTTTCGTGTTTTACTTATAACTTTTTGTTTTGTAACCTTCTGGTAGTAAGTTCACTGTCTGACTATACGCTGAGGAAGAAGCAGGGCTTCGAAAATTTCGTAACTTTTTTCAATACAATGTTGGCTGCTAAGGCATTACCGTTGCTCTTGTTGTTATTATATATATATATATATATATATATATATATATATATATATATATATATATATATAACGCTAAGTCCTACTGTACGGGGAAATCGATATATCGCGGTTTCGTTAAGGGGAAGAAAAAAACAATAAAATACATTAAAAAATATTACCCCTTTTGGAAACCAGATATACAACAACGCTTTTTCAATGGCCCACCATCCGTACGTTTTAAAAGATACAGGTACGTAACTTGGTCAACATTGAAGTAATAGCATGTAAATCATGTGGTGAAACGGACGTTACTATCCCTTTACGTATTCCTATATAAAAAGCGTGTGATTTCGCAAAGTCGACCTGATTTTTTCCCCTTTTAGACGATTTCCCCTTTTAGGCACGTTTTTTCATACAATATTTCCCCTTAATCCCAAATTAGCAAAATATATATATATATATATATATATATATATATATATATATATATATATATATATATATATATATATAACGCTAGATCGACCTGTTAGGCGAAATCGGTGGTTTTGCGGGGGGGGGAGGAGGGCAGAGAAGAGCTGACCCCAAAGTTTTCCCGGGTTTGAGCTACTGCACCATTGGTGCTCTAGTCTTTGTGTTGGCATAAGCAACAGTTCATTGTCCACTGTAACCATCGGTCCATCCATTCAAAACCTTACCTGATATAGTCACATTCTGAGTTCACAACTGAGTTTGCTGCCTCTCCCATATGCTCTACTAATAACATTTATGGACACCTTTAGTCTAGGTTCAAAATTTGCAAATAGTCTAAAGTTGAGGGATTTGCCCTTCCACCAAAATACTTAAAGTGGTGTCCAGATTCCCATGTAGTTGGTAGAACCACACTGTCCCACAGTACCACTTGGCCCAAACTTGTGATATTGTTAATCACATTCCTATCATTTGAACAGTACTTGGCTGATCCACAAACTTTCAGGAACTTTGAAGATGTTAAGGACTGCTAGTGTGTGACATTCCTATATTTACTCTATATATTTTCCAGGAAGTCCCATAAAATCCATTATTCATCAATATCCTTCCTATAAAACTTCCTATATTTTTGTGATGGACCACTCGGAAACCTGTGTTTATTGTAAGGCCTTCCCTACAGATGCAACTGAAGGACATTGGCCTACTAATTTTTGCAGAAAAGTGGATACATAATGTACATAGTATAGTACCAAGCAGAACATGATGCAATTTTGAGGCAAAGCAGAGGATTTTGTGAAAATAAAGACATTTCAGTCAGAGTTATATTATGAAAACAGAAAATACGGAATCATTTACCTTTGGGCTGTTATTGGTTAGTGGCTGCTTAGCAAATGAGCACAATTAATTCGAGCTATTACTATGTACTGTAAATCATGATTACTTATCAAATACTTAGTTATGATTGTTAACACCGGTGGGTGTTTATTTGTATGTATGTGTGCATGTGTGTGTGTAATACCACCTTGAAAACAACATATCTCCAGATACTAGGAATCATGGATACTTCTCATACTTAGTACATTATGTGGATGTGTCATATTGATGGCACTTTGTAAGAATCTGTGTTCCTTGGTGGGAGTCAAATCTCATCTGAAATCACCAGAGTTGAAACTTTGTAAACATAGTATCTCAAGTGGAGTAAACACTGACAGATCTCACATAGAGCTTGTGGATTTTTTTCTGTAAAGTATTGTAGGTGAACCCTGTCTGTGTGGGAGTTGGAGTTCAGCCTAGACTGCCAGTTTTGAAAAGATGAAATGTCTCAAAAGGGATATGATTAATGTCTCTTACACTTAGCATGTATGTGATCCTATTACACTCATGAATTTTTTGTAGATCCAAGGTCATGTGATATATCAGAATCTTTGGTTATCATTTAGTGCTGTAGTACAGGATGTATTACTTGTGATCCTCAGTGTAATTGTAAAACTAAGTTGCACAAAGTTGATTCATGAAAGCCATTCTTTGGCAAACAAGCAGAATCCTGTTAAAGTGTCAAACTAACAATGCAGTTTAAATTCTGGTTCTCTCCAAGAATGCATTATTTTTTCTTCTACTCCAATACTATTTTCAAGAAAGTTCACTTTCACTTTCATCCATTTGTTGTTTAATTTCAGAAACCCACATCCTGAAACCTTCACCACTATTTCAAGAGTAAGTTTGTTTCATAAGAATCTATCTTGTACTAGGGCTGTGACGGTTAAACATGTAACCGGTTAACCGACCGATCGATCGATCGGTTAAACGACCGCCAAATGTCGTTTGGTTTAACCGTTTTTGTATCCTAATAAATCTGTAGCCGCAGTTCACCTTTATACCTAAACTCATTTATGCAGTATACCACAGAAGTTGCTTGCCCCAAACCACGTGACAATGGGTAAACTTTGGAATGAAAAATTACATAAGTTTTAAAAAAGGCCTTTATAATGCCAGTTGCACAGTCTGCGTTGCCCAGCTTGGCTGATGTATTGATTCGTTTGCCCCATGAACTGGGAGTGTTTTGCCGAAATAATGTGACAATAAACTCTTTCACGCAACTTTTGAAAAGGATTAAAACTTATCAAAGGTGCAGGGATTAAACTATGCAGTACATGCTACAACAAACCAACATACCTTTCAAAGTGTGGACCACCGTAAACTTGATAGATAAGACTAAAAAGTTACTTCTAGACGGCAGAAAAGTATATGTTTAATATCGTTCATTATAAATACACTTTGGGAACTTTCCTGGCGTAACTTCCAAGGTTACGTGTTTACAGTTGTCTCAAAACATATGCAATCTGCACAGAATTGTGACCATGCTACGTAGTTCTGGGCTTAATTATGCAACCCTGGCCTGCAAGCCTTGTAGGTGCAACTAAAATATTTGTAACTAAGCCTCCCCATTTAAGCTGACTTAATAATTTTAACAAGTGACGATTAAACATTTTTTGTAATTTTTTCAACATTAGTATAATTCCTGGAAAAGTTTCAACCCCCAACATTCGCTAAGATGAGTGAAATTTTTTCTGGCATTTCATTTATTAACCCCAAATGATAAAATATGGAACATTCCAATGGTGAACTTCATGAATAATCATATTATTTTCAAACATGATTAGCGCAACCACTTGCTGAAAATACCGGCGCACTGTACGTACGTACATTGTACAGTACACTAGTTGTAATTAGCAGAGCTGTTTGAGCTTGCTGAAGGAACCAGGCCGGCAGGCCATTTGCTTCATTGCTTCGCACGTTGCATGAACGATCATCCTTCATAACATACGGTACGTACATTGTACTGTACAGTTTTGTGTAAGAGACTGTACGGAGTCCCGTTATTATAACATATAGTATGAGGGTAGCTGTGGTTATCGAAATGTTTTGAGGTTCATAATTTTATGAAGAAACTGGTATTTTTAGGAGGTATTCAGTAAAAAGGCATGCGATGTAAGACAAGTTAAAATTCAACGTTACACTTTTTTACAGAGCAAGCAGTAATACATATGGGTAAAAATTTTCACACCATTATGACATAACGGTGCTGGAATTCTTAGCAGACAGACATGTATTACGTATGAATTGCAGCAAGGTCACTAGGCACACTATAGTACACTGTATGCGGTACGTTTGTACTCAACACTGCTCTAGGCGTGTGTGATACTGTATCACTGTAGCCAGAGAAGTGTGTCTTGAACTACGATAATGCCAGTGATATCCATAGACTTCTCATCTTACGGTGCTATGTTAGACTGCAAAAATCTCGAAAACGGTAATCAGTGGCGCAATAAAAAGTATGCATGTTTGTGAAAAGTTTGAATAAATGTGTGATTCTCCCTTGCGTACGGACTGCTTGCCAAAACATTGCAAATAATGCAAACGTTTTAACTTGCATTCTACTTCGACGATCATCACTACCGGCACCATTTTAAGTGTACAGTATAAACTTTGGTATTTAATGTGGTGGCATTCTTCCGAAATGTTTATTTTGTTTATATACCTTGCCTTGTTTTCATTTTCGGTTAACGGTTAACCATTCGGATAATGAAAACGGTTAAACGGATAGTGAATTAACCAGAAATGCACAGCCCTATGTCATACTGGGGAGTTTTGGTTTTAAATTTTAAAAGTGGAAGTATTATAAGGCATATAATTCATGTTATGGTAAACTTAAACAGCTGTTGTTGTATGTGAGCTAGTATGGATACTTTACATTGCAGAGTATTTGTGTACTACAATGATATTTCAGTGAAAGAGAGAGGGATGGAGTAGGGGAGGGGGAAAATGCTGGAAAGGACATGTTGTTTTTTGATTCCTTGCTATAGACAGAGGAATCAATGCAATGATGATGGTGTGTGTATGTGACACTTTGCTTGTAACACTCTACAGTATCTCAAGATTGGTACTCTTTAGGAACCTTGTGCTTGGCATGTGGATGGCCCATGTTGAGTAGCTGATCCCTATTGTTTTTTATTCCTTGCCGAAGGCTGAAGGAATCTCTGCGATGGTGATGTCGATGTGGTGTGTTGTGATGTGTGTGTGTGTATGTGACGCTTTGCTTGTAAACATGATATTTCAAGAAGCGTAACTCCGAGGGATATCACACTTGGTGTGTAGATTACCCACATTGAGTAGATGATCTTCATTGTTTTTGGTGGAGGTCAAAGGTCATTTGGGGTCATGAGATGTCAAAAGGTCAAACCTTGTGTACATGATATCTCAAGAAAAGTAACTTTGATGGATTGTATACTTAGCATGTGAGTATTGATTAGAGGTTGCCAGAGGTCCAACTGTGAAAACCTTATTTACACATCATCTCAAGAAGGAGAGCATCGATGAATTTCATACTTGGCATGTCGATGCCCCATGCTAAGTAAAAGGATCCTTAAGAGCCTGCTTCAGGTCAAAAGTCACTTGGGGTCACCAGAGGTCAAATGGTATAAACTTTGAATCAGCTTGAAATCACAGTATCTCATTTTTGGAGTTAGTGGTTGCTTCTGGATTTGAAATAGGTGAAAGGTCATCTCAGGTCACAGTAGGTCAAAATGCAGAATTTCTTTAATCATGATGTCTTACCAAGGAAAATGTGTCTGAATCTCATAAGTGTGTCATGTAAGTGCCCCACATCAAGTAGATAGTCTTTTAGAATTTTGGAGGCAGTAAAAGGTCTTTTTAGATCACCAGAGGTCAAACTCTGAAAACCTTGTAAACATGGTATTTCAAGAAAGGAAATTTAATGAATCCATACATGTCATGTAGGTGCCCCCCACCCCCCACCCCCACCCCACCCCCTCCCCCGTTGAAAAGATGGTCTCTAGGAGTTTGGTGGTGGTCAAGGGTCCTTTGAGGTCACCAGAAGTCAAACTGTGGTGTGAACATGTTATCACAAAAAAATGTATGAACCATATAATTGGCATATGGGTGTTCAATGACAATTTCATGATCTCTGTAATATGTTGTGGAGGTCAAATGTCATTTGGGGTTGCCAGAGGTCAAACTGAAAACCTTTTAAATATGATATCTTATGGGAAACCTAAGAACCTTTATGGATCTCATACTTGACATGTGGGCATGCCATATTTAAAGCATGACCTGTATTATTTTGTTGACAGTCAAAGGTCACCTGAGGTCAGGCTGTGTAAACTGCTTGAACATGAATGAGTAAATATATCATCTTAAGAAAGATAATGCATTAAACAAAATTTAATTTTTAAGAGAGATAGTTAAGATTGTAACAAGTAGTTAAATTTTCTCATTTTTCTCTTTCATATTTTAGTAATTACATCAGTACGGACAGGTTGGGTAGCAAGACAGTTGAAGTCGAAGGCAATGAAATTCATCTGCTGGAGGGCTTTGAAAATCAAAGTAATGTAAAGATTGTCTCAGAAGAACTCTGTTACAATAAGGTAAGTCTTAATTTCCAAATGCTTTGGTTCTCAGCAAGTTGGTGAATTTTTTGTTGTTTTACATTTTGTGCAAACTTTATAAAGTTTGCAATTTTGTGTGCCTTCAAGGTTTGTACATAGCCACTAAATCCTTGAATAGTTGAATTTGAGTTGGTAAATGCAAGACATTAAAGAGTGATTGAATCTCATTATTATCATGGAAAAGTGGTTGAACTGTAAGTGCAGGATGTATGTCTGAAAACATGTCAGTGTTACCCTTGTTTCAAATCTTAAAAACTAGGGCAGTTGTTTAAATTGCTGTGTTCTTGAAATTATATTTTATACTTAAAAAGTGCTTGATTTTCTGTGTTAGAAATGTGCACAGATTGATTACTTCTCTTAAGAGGCTCTCTAATTTCACCCCGGATGGTAAACTTCTCCCAACTAAGTTCATGTTTAGCCCCTCCACTATTTACACCACCAAGACAGAGACACAGTAACCAGCCTACACTGATTTAGATTTGCTCGAGGCCATATATATTGATACTTGGTGACTGTGTGGGAACACAACTGACTGACTGTACAAGTCATCGTTGACCAACCAGAGAGAAACCATATTGTTTGAATGTCAATCAAAGTGCAGTCATCAGCTGTATTTAGAATGCTAGGGCTATTCCTAAATATGTTTCAGCAGGGAGTTACTAGCAACTCCTTGGTTTGGGAAGGGGGGGGGTAGGCCATATCCCTGTTAAGACTGAATGTATCAAACATTTGCTGTAAAATTCTCAAATGAATTGAAGATTGTTTTCCTTTGTTTTTCAGAAATATAAACCCTATAAGATGTTAATTATTGAGAGACCTTTGGAAGGAGAAGTCAAGGTAAATCTTAGTCAGATGAAAGAAAAAGAAAACTTCTTATGCTGTAGTGATGTGTTGTTGCATTTGATGTATTAATGCCAGTGTGAAGGAAGGGTGGGTGTTGCTTAGCTTAAAGTTAAAATGGAAGTGAGCATACTGTCATACAGAGTAGAAGGAAGACATACAGTCGATGGGATAATTAAATTACTTTGATTAGCAGTTTAGGGTGGACAATAGTAAGGATAAGTACTGTTCAGTGATAGGGCTAATTATAGGAAAAAATGTGAAGAACTTTGATCTTGTTTGCAGTGTCCATGCAAGGAAATGAAAGCATAAGCTCTCTCTCAAATATTTTTGAACAGGATGGGTTTTTTTTTGGGGGGGGGGGGCTTTATTTTTTGGGGAAGATTCAGAGTTCGAATTAGAAAAAAAAAGTTACATGCACCTGTGCATGTAACCTTAAAATTTTACCTGCACAAATAAATTCTTATGTGCACCATTGAAGTATGACAATGAAAGATTAAAAACTCAGGCCTAACATTACTGCTGTTTTGTCCCTTTTTATGACAGCCTTGGCCTAAGTAGGAACAATCAGTGAGATGATGCATGCCACCTAGCAATGGCTATGCATGCACATTGATACCATCATTACATCTAGGGCCCCCGAAAAAAAAAAAAAAAACGGAACTTTGACAATTCTCCGAGGATTTTAGTAAAAACTTATCCAGCTCAAAATACATGTAAATTTTTGATAGAAAAGATGAGCTATTATTCTCCAAACCCATATCAAATGAATGTCTGCATTTATGAAAGAGATACACAGACATTTTACCATCTATAATGATGGTAATTCACCCCTTAAATTATCAAAATCCATCAAAAATATGATCCAAAAAGGAAAAGCAACTTATTGAAAATCGTCAGAAATTTCTCGGTATAGGCTGCAATTTGCCTATGCAGTAGTGTGTTAGCATAGTTTGCTCATATATACACAGTAGGCTTCAAATGAAAATTCCGGAATTTGGCTATGCTTGGAACAAAATTTTACAGAATTTTCAAAGTTAAAAACTGAACTTTGTGATTTTTCAAGCGGAAAATCTGTGGCTCTACCTTTAAAACATTTCTCTTTAAACTACCATTAGGCCTAGGCCTACATGCACGCATGCAGGTAAGCAACTCAAAGTTGCATGCACTGACAAAAAGTTACATGCATTGGTGCACGTGTGGATGTGTTATTTCAAACCCTGGGAAGATTATTGACTCAAGGTTGAGTGGGAATCCTGCAATTGTACTACACCTTAGTGCAAATGCTGCTTGTTTGGTAGGAAATTGTGATCAAAATTTAATTACTTAATTGAAAGTTGTTGCTACTTTTTAAAGTAACATTCAGTGTGAGGAAAAATCTTTTTGTAAAAGGGCACAGTAATAACACAAGAGAGAACAGCTTCTGATGTGACTTCCCAATTTGGTTATAAGTAACAAAGAATGGTATCCCAACTGCTGTTATGTCCTCTCTGGCAATAGAGAATGGTAATCTATGGCCACCACCTTGTAACTATGATAATGACAACACAAAAGAGTTTTATCAAGTACAAATAACTTGTATTGGTTAATCTACAGCATTAATCAAGTTTCTCATACGATGCCTGGAATTACATGTAAAATGAGAAAGGTGACAGACAACCCAATTTGGTTAGTGTGATTCTTACGGCATGTTTTTAGAATTAGAAAGTCTGTGGTGGAAATCTACAGATATTTAACCAACTCACACTCTTCAATTAACAGGGTCGAAGAGGTTCAGCTGGGCTATCAGATGAGTTTTTGAAGCCAAGAACAACTTTTGTTGAGTAAGCTGCTTTAGAATATATTTTGCTAAGGCTTAAAAGAACTTAACAAAAGACAAAAGATGTGTTTCATGTTTTGGTGTAAATTGCAAGTACTTGTCTATAGGCTTGGAGTGACTTTAATATTTTTGGAGTTGGGCAGGGATGGCACTACACTGGGAGGCCCTGCCCGGGACTGGAGAACTGCGCCCATCACTCAACATTCCACCCAGCACTTTTTCCCAATAATGGTACTATAATTTTATGATTTCTGAAAGAAATTTGGATGTAACATTAATCTCAGAATGAGACGGCCAATTGAAGCATTAATTTAGAGTGTAGAAATATATCCACATGTTCTCTAAATCCCAGGACAGTGATCACTACAAGGGTCAGAGTCAAGAATTACCCAGCACTTAGTTTGGCCTGGTGACAACCCTGGAAGTGGGTACCTATGGCTCTGTCAGTTGTGATTCTGAGTGGCATTGTGACTCCTACAACTGATGTGGAAACATCTTACTCAGCAGCTGTGAAATGTCGATTTGTTGACTACTAGCCTACCGTTAGGCCTATGCTAGAGTGTCTCAACCACTGAAATGTGGAACTACTAGTGTCAGAGAAAAATGTAGTGGTCAACAGAGGTGAAAAGAGAAAACTAAAAATATTAGTTTTATGCATATTTTTGACAATTGAAAATTCCCTAGGAGTCTCCATTCCTAAGAAGTGGAGTCTTTACTGGATTCCTGGCAGGAAGTCATTACTCTGAAGTAGAGACGGGTAACCTGCCCAAATCTACTGAACAATACTTGACTCATGTTCAAGTTCAAGGAAAGGTTTGGGGAAAAAGTTACTTTTGACATGTAAAAGAGAAACTGTATTTTAGCAGATATGTTGAATGTTTCATACAATCCCCATGTGTTAGTTCCCTACTTTTTTTGTTGCCCCTAAGATCATTTTAAGCAAACAACAATGATAACATCTGTTACGTTCATGACTAGTGCCTTGTTTTCTTCGGTTTTTTATTCAGTTGTTTTGACCTTGAAATAGATAAGATGTATATGTTTCTCCGTAGAAAGTGTGAAGTTTGTAATATTTCCATGCCTCCCATGCATTCCCAGTATCAAAGCAGAAAAATTGTGGATGAGAAGACTGGTTGTAAAGTTTAATTTAACATTACATTAGTAGTTGTTGTGAAGCTGTGGTGTTACCTCAGCTTGATTTAAGTCTACTGTGGGTTGAAAATTGGTATCTTCAGCTACCAATTTCTGTAGAACCCCACAGGGGAAATGAACTCAAAAATGAGTGAATGACCCCTCAACAGTCTCATAGTAGGGACTTTTATGGGTGTACAGTAATGGAACCATTCGAAAGTAGAAATAATTAGAACAGTCAATAAGTTACTCAATAAAACAAAAATTTGATTTAAATCCAGATGTTTTGTACCCAGGGAAAGCTAAATATATGTATTTGTGGGTATGGCTATATTCACATTCACTTTGTTTCCCTATTTCAGGAATGTAAAATTTCTTAACTTATTTCCGGAGTGTCGCTTCCAGCTTCTTAATTTAGATAAAAGTATTCAGCAGTTTAATCATAATTATCTGATGGTGAAGGGATACCTCAGTGCAGCTGCACAGAAACTGAAGAAAATTTGGCAAGATAATCTGGAAGTAAGCTGCCGATAATTTTTTTTTATATTTTCAAGAAGAATGAATTAGAATGAAAAAGAAATGTAGCTACTTAACAAAATACGTTATTCTTTATACTTTTGGGGAAAATATTTGAACCTTAGACCATAGAGGAAATGTTACCTTCACTTTCATATTGTGAACCCACAGAAGTTCAATGACTATTGTGTACGAGAAACTGTAGAATAAATGTTATGATCTGGGTACAGTGGCAGCACTAGAGTTCGAATGAAAACTGGCAAAGGGGAACGGGGTGGGGAGGGGGAGAGGGGCATGGGAATGGGGTGGGGCAGGGGAACGGGGTGGGGTGGGGGCATATTGAGAAGTTATTTGGGACCAATAGCATGAGTAGTACGTAAATATTTTTCTTTAGGGAATGTAAGAGGGGCTACTTGGGGTGTCCCCATAGAGCTACCACCATTTTTGAGGAGATATATTGGTAGGATGTACAGGTATGCTTTTACAAGAACTGTTACATGTCTAATTCTGTTGGTCATCATATGTGCTTGTAATCATTGAATATGTTGCATTCCAGTTGGAAAGACCTTTTTATAAGTAAAATCAATCCAAAGATTTTAAAAAACTGAAGGTTATTGAAATCATTGATTGCTGTACAGATTTTCACTTGTTTTGTTTCCATCTATCGTAGGCTATCATAGCAGCTAACAATTATGTGAAACTCCAAGCCGATTCCCGACTGGAAGAAGTCATTGCCATAGCAACAGAAAGGTGAGTATATGAAAAAATGTAACCCTGCTATGATTGGAATTCTTGTTATGTGCTACATGTCCTTACTGTCTTGAGAAATAAATTAAGTGAGTGTATCTCACTCATTAGCCTGTTTTCATGCAATAGTTAAAGTAGTTCTCAATGGCAACTTCTGCAAGATCATGGAATGGGAGTCTATATTTTCTCTTTGCCTTAGCTGCAATTTGATCCATCCTGTAGTGCAAAATATGTTGTACTGTGCCATGTGTCTTTGTATTAATTGGATATGTCTCACATTTGCTGGGACTTTTCTTTTAGATTCCTTGCCATGGTGATGTTTTGTACATTTGTTGGTGTATTTGTTTTTGTGACACTTTTTGTTGTAAACACCATATCTCAAGTAAGGTAACCTTAAGGGATTTCATACTTGGCCATGTGGATACCCCTTATTGAGTAGATAATCCCTGCAGTTTTTAGTGAAGGTCAAATGTCATTGGTGTCACCAAAGGTCAAAATTCTAAAACTTATAAGCACAACATCTTAAGCAGGCAAACTGTGATGAATCTCATTTTTAGCATGGTAGCACTCAGTATATTAAGAAGATGAAGCTCTTTGTGTTTCATGGAGGTCAAAGGTAATTTAAGGTCACCAGAAGGTCAAATGGTGAAAACCTTCAAAATTGCTTGTAAAAACTCTATCTCAAGCAAGGAAACTTTGATGCATCTCATAGTAGCATGTGGATGTTCCATATTGAGTAAATAGCCATCATTTTTGGTGGAAGTCAAAGGCCATTGGGGCCAGCCATCAAGGGTAAAAAGGTTAAAACCTTGAAAATGCAATCTCTCAGAAGGGTAAACTTCAAGGGATCTCATACTTGACCTGTGGATGGTCCATATTGAGTAAATGATCCTTTGTTTACACAGTATCTCAAGCAGGGAACTTTGATGAGTGTCATATTTCACCTGTGGGTGGCCCATAATGCATACTGATCCCTTTTGATTTTGGTGGAGGTCAAAATTCATTTGTGTTCATCAGACGTCAAACGTTTAAAACCTTGTCCACATGATATCTTAAGCAGTGAAACTTTGATTAACATGGAGTCCAAAGGTCATTTTGTGTCACCACAGGTCAAAAAGTTTGAACCTTGTAAACACAGTATCTCGAGCAGGGTAACTGATGAATCTCATACTGTACTTGGTGTCTGAATGGCCAATATTTAGTGAATGATCCGTATAGTTTTTGATGGAGTTCAAAGCCATTTGGTGGCCATCGGAGGTCAAAAGGTTATATTTATGGTATTAGTGTCTTAGAATTATGCGCATGGATCTTAGACATTCTGTGCCAAAATTGTAAACACAGTAATTTGTGAAGCACTGTCAATTTGAAAAGACAGTACTAGACTTACCTTTAAAAAAAAAAGCCATACATTTCTGGTTTTGCATTTGACTGTCTTGTTACAGTATATCAAAGAGAGATGTACTACTGATACATTTTTCCTGCATTATGTTTCTTTTGTTTAAAGTTACTTGATAGGTGGTGTTCATACTAAGGTGTTTAAAGCAGTATGTGAAGAGTGTCAATCCCAAGATGCAGTCTTAACCACTAAGTCAGAACAGTTACAGGGAATTACAGGCAAACAACTTGGAGTCAACTCACAATTGGACTGTCCGCTTCCAACTTCGGTAAAGTAGCATATTTATCAAACTACATTGTGCTGTTTTTCTGTGATTACCCTATTGTGTCAGAGTAGTATTTTTGGTGCCTATGATAGTTAAATCAGATTTAATGACACACCAACACGAATGTGTCATATAGTGTCAACTAGATAAATACGGTGCAGATTCGGTTTCAAATACAGTTCAAATACAGTGCAAGTCCTCCCCTTTAGTTGCCTCTTACGTCAGGCAGGGATACCATGGGCATATTCTACAAACCCCAGCCCATAGGGGGTGGTGTCTATGATAAGAGACACCTATGCACTCATGTTGGCATGTGTGTATGGGTGTGTTTGTGACACATTATCTGTTTGTTTCCACAGTACCTCAAGAAAGGTAAATGGAAAAGTTACATACTAGGTATGTGGGTGCATCTTATTGGAAGGAAAAAGTATTGTTTATGGTGGAGGTCAAAGATCATTTGAGGTCACCAGAGGTCAAAATCTGAAAATCTTGTTTATGCAATATCTCACGTTACAGTAGGAATCATGGATACTTTTCATACTTGACATATAGGTGCATTATGTTGAGTAGATGAAGTCTATTTGTGTTTGGTGGAGGTCAAAGATCATTTGAGGTCACTAGGGGTCAGACACTGAAGATCATGTTTGGCAATATCTGGAGATGAGAACCATGAGTTCTTTTCATATGTGGCATATTGATGCATTATATTCAGTAGATGTAGGTCAGATACTGAAAATCTTGTTCGCCCAATATCTCAAGTTAAGAATCATGGATACTTGTCGTACTTAGCTTCTAGATGCATTTTATTGAGTAGATGAATGTTTTTGTTTTTGGTGGAGGATAAAATGTCATCTGATGTCACTAGTGGTCAAACATTAAAAATCTTTTTTACAAGATATCTCAAGTTAGGAATCATGGATACTTTTGATACATAAGACATGTTGAGTAGATGAAACCTATTGTCCTTAGTTTAGGTTAAAGGTCATCTGAGGTCACCAGAGGTCAGATACTGAAAATCTTGTACATGAAATATCTCAAGTTAGGTATCATGGATACTTTTGATACTTAAGATAGAGGTGCATTATATCAAGTAGATGAAGCCTATTGTTTTTGGTGGCAAAGGTCTTCAGGGGTCACCAGAGGTCAAACTCTGAAATCTTGTTTATGCAATACCTGGAGATGGAATCATGGGTTCTTTTCATGTGTGGCATGTTGATACATTATATTCAGTAGATGAACCGACTGTCTTTGGTGGAGATCAAAGGTCATCTGAGGTCATTAGAGGTCAGATACTGAAAATCTTGCTTAAGAAATATCTTGAGTTAGGAATCATGGATACTTGTCATACTAAGCTTCTAGAAGAGAAAGCCTGTTGTTTTGGTGGAGGTTAAAGGTCATCTGAGTTCACTTCAGGTGAAAAAAAGAAACCAAACCCTTCCAACAGTATTCAGAGTCCTAAAGTAGAATCATAGGAAGTTGTGCTACTTATCATATCTCTCCATATTATGTAGATGAATCTCATTTTTTGTTGGGGTCAAATGTCATGTGAAGTCACCTGGGGTAGACTTGTTCAACATACCACAAAGTATGTTTAACCATGTTTACATTTCATACTTAGGATGTAGATGGAATTTGTTTATTGAAGAAGCTGATATCTAGTGTGAGGAAATCATCTCAACTATTTTTGCATTCAGGTTGATATTTCATGAAGGATGTGGTGTACCACCATTGGTTATGTTACATATTGTAGACAAGCCCATAGCTAGGAGGGAGGCAGCCAATAGCCAGGGGGAGGCATCAACAGCACCCTCTAGGAAATAAAAGAAATTTCCATTTACATATATCTCGTCCTCTCAAAGCTATTTCATCCCCTCCTGGAATATCCAGTTTTAATCCCCCCCCCTCCCCCCCCCCCCTCCCTTCAGCACTGTGTCTAGCTATGAGCCTGATTGTAAATTGAATGGTAAAGACTATAAAATTATGGCAGAAGTTAAAAACTATGAGCAAGACTACTTGTGCAATAGTACATACTGTTACTCCAGTAATATACTGAAGTGATTGTTTTGTCAGTCTTGAAGAATTATAATCCTTAGAAGACTTAAGAAATGTGGACCTTCTCTAGTAAAAGTAAAGTAAAAAAAAAAAAGTTGCATATAAGGCTGATAGTCCAGTTACAGTGTCTCACACAAATACTGATTGCTTTTGTCCATGAACTGAGACCACGTGTTTGGTTTTGCGGTAGAGCATCCGCCTCTCACACGGGAGGCCTGGGTTCGATTCCCAGGTCGAGTCATACCAAAGACTTTTAAAATGAAACCTACTGCCGTTGTGGGTGATGCTCCACATAAGCAATGAAGTAAGGGGAAACAAGCCAGTGAGCCACAACTGGAAAAAAGGCCTTGGCCGGCTCGACTTGAACCAGTGGGGCTGCCCGGCGTTTTTAATCTTACCAACAGAGGGCGCTCTCATATGGTTCCTACTATCGTCCCTTTATACGATATACTATATAGGAACCCTAGTTCTTACAAAGATACTACAAACATAGATCACCCAATCCGGACAGTATATCATGTAAAAAAAGTTATATTATGTATGACATGCAAGTCTCGAGATGCGGATGTGATACAAAATGGAACAAAACGTAAGGATTTGGTGCATAGATACCATTAAACTCCTATACCTACACTGTAAGACGCGCTGACTCTGTACGAAAGGAAATGTGAATTTGATATGTGCGTCGTTCTGTTCGGTGATCTGCGTACAAAACTATAAGGACGCGTTACAGAAAATTCCATTGTGAAAAGAGTTGACGTGTGTGCACATTAACAACGCGTTCTATACGCGCATAATACGTTTCTCTGTGTATTTTCCGGAATAATTGACTTACACTACTGCACTCTTGGAAAACGAACGCTTTGGTTGCTTTTCCTTTGTTTGCGCGTAAGAATTTAAATGCATGTATTATGAAGTGCGCTAGTGAAGATACCATAGAAATGGACCAATCAGTAGGTCCATGAACTTCAAACCAGTCACTGTGCGTTCATATTCAAAAGTACTGGAAGAAGAGAAAAGTGTTCTATGCAAGTGGAATTTATTGAGGAATGATGCTTCTTAGTACAACTAAAGGGCTATAGCCGAGCGACCTATCTTTGACTTGTGCTGCAGTGAGTTGGCTACTAGGCCTCTACTGATAGGTCGATCCATATTAGGGATGTAGTCTTCTTCTGGGTATGTTAACACTCCTGATCATCCCTTTTTTACCTTTGGGTACTACCCAGGAACAATGCTTGGTGGTGTACTAAAACCGGGGAGTTCTTAAACATTCAGTTTCAACAGCAGCTTATGAGAGAGTACGTAGGCCTAGACGTAATAAGCGATGTTTTGTTAACAAACTTCGCTGTCGCGATTACGTTTCGCGCGACTGGTTGGAACCATATGAGAGCGCCCTCTGTTAATTTTTACTCGGCTGGGCAGCCCCATTGGTTGGAAACTGGGCGATTAAACCTCATCTAACTGTCCATGAACTGTAATGGCTGTAGAATAGTGTTCACGCTATGGTGTGCGATTCCTGCACTAACTTTCCAAGTCCTGCGACAAAAATAATAGTCTGCGGGAAATTCCTGCCCAGACCTCAGCCTCATTTCGCGTATTTATAATTTCTGGAAATACCACCCTAGAATTTGTAATCCCACCCCAAAAAAATTTGGTAGGGGGGGAATTTCCCTCCAGTTTTGAGCCCTTGCGTAAACACTGCCGTAGATAAAAACAATATAAATGTAAAGGGGGTGCTAGTTCTGTATTATGTCATAGATTGTTGAGTAATAAATTATTCTAAAAAAGTGAATAAATATCAAGGTTTACATCTCAGTATAGGGTCTAAATAAAGACTTCCTTTTAACTGAATTTGTTGTCTTATTTCAACTCACTTCAATCTGTTTGCTCTGTTAAGATTGTCAAAGAGTAACTATATGGGAAAGTATTTGGATTTGAAGGACAAAATGATAATGTAGCAGAGCTGGAAAATGTGTATTTTCTTGGAAGAAGCCCAAATTTCCTCAATTTTCATGTACAGAAAAGGTTTTCCTAAAGTTGTCTAAATGTCCCTCCACATACCAAAAATTTCCTGGAAGTACAGTAGCTTCCCAATTATTTTCACCCTTTGTAGAAATAGATTTGAGAACCACTTAAAAGTCAAAATTTTTAGATTTGAAAGTTTCAGGGTAGGGCATGGGTTCTCAAGTGGAGGCCATTGACTTGCTTTGAAGTAGCTCAGGTATAATTTAATGAGCTCAAACTTGAAACAGAAGAACTATTTAAGTTCTGGCTGCTTCATTCATGTAAAGTATAAACTTAAGAGGTCTGACCCTCAGACACTTTAGAGAAACAGTAGTCATAGTGTAAACCTTTCTTGTACCTGACTTACAGTGATTTTTATCAACAGACCCATCAGTTTTATTTTCTACTTCATTATAGGTTGTGGAGTTGGCCAGATTGGATGGAATCATTTGCCCTCATGAAAAGATTATTTGTCTTAAGACTACCTTGGTAGGTGAAGAAGAACATTCATGAACTTCTTTCCCATCATGCAGTCCCAACTATGCTTTAATACTCTATTTAACTTGCCATTATTTACATTTACTAATTTGGAATTAAAGGGTTGTAAGGTATATGTTGATTGCTGGGAACAAACTGTAAGGTTAATCATTCAAAAACAAAGGGAGGTGCTAAGCACTACTGACTCATAAAGTGTATGCTGCATTTATTAGTAGTAAGTACTTACAAGATACCTTATGCTTTCAACATGTCTCCTGAAAATGGGTTGCCAAATTTGTTTTTTTCCCATTGTTACTTACAAAGATGTTTATCTTTTTGATTTTAATTGGAAAGACATAATGAAAAAGTTGTGAAAAACTCTGGCACCCAGCTTTTTGATTCCTTGCCGTAGGCAGGCAAGGAATCTATGCGATGGTGATGTCGTGTGTGTGTGTGTGTATGTGTGTTTGTGACACTCATTGTAATCGCAATATCTCAAGATAGGAATGACCAATACTTTTCATAGTTGGTATGTAGGTTTGTCATGTTGAGAGGAAGAACCCTATTGCTTTTGGCAGAGGTCAAAGGTCATTCGAGGTCACCAGAGGTCAAAGTCCAAAAACCTTGTAATCGCAATATCTCGAGATAGGAATGACCGATACTTTTCATATTTGATATGTAGGTTTGTCATGTTGAGAGGAAAAACCCTATTGTTTTTGGCAGAGGTCAAAGGTCATTCGAGGTCACCAGAGGTCGACGTCCAAAAACCTTGTAATCGCGATATCTCGAGATAGGAATGACCGATACTTTTCATAGTTGGTATGTAGACATGTCATGTCGAGAGGAAGAACCCTATTGTTTTTGGCAGAGGTCAAAGGTCATTCGAGGTCACCAGAGGTCACAGTCCAAAAACCTTGTAATCGCAATATCTCGAGATAGGAATGACCAATACTTTTCATATTTGGTATGTAGATTTGTCATGTCAAGAGAAAGAACCCTATTGTTTTTGACAGAGGTCAAAGGTCGTTCGAGGTCACCAGAGGTCAAAGTCTAAAAACCTTGTAATCGCAATATCTCGAGATAGGAATGACCGATACTTTTCATAGTTGGAATGTAGACATGTCATGTTGAGAGGAAGAACCCTATTGTTTTTGGCAGAGGTCAAAGGTCATTCGAGGTCACCAGAGGTCAAAGTCCAAAAACCTTGTAATCGCGATATCTCAAGATAGGAATGACCGATACTTTTCATAGTTCTTATGTAGACATGTCATGTTGAGCGGAAGAACCCTATTGTTTTTGGCAGAGGTCAAAGGTCACTCGCGGTCACCAGAGGTCAAAGTCCAAAAACCTTGTAATCTTGGTATCTCGAGGTAGGAATGGCCGACACTTTTCATAGTTGGTATGTAAATTTGTCATGTTAAGGGGGAGAACCCTATTGTTTTTTGGCAGAGGTCAAAGGTCATTCAAGGTCACCAGAGGTGGAAGCCCAAAAACCTTCTAATCGTGATATCTTGAGATAGGAATGACAGACGGTTTTCATAGTTGGTATGTAGATTTGTCATGTCAAGGGGAGAACCCTATTGTTTTTGGCAGAGGTCAAAGGTCATTCAAGGTCACCAGAGGTGGAAGTCTGAAAACCTTTTTTTTTGTTTTTTTTTTCATTTTTTTGGTTATTCAAGTTTTGGTTCAAAGGTCATGTGGCATGAACTGATGTGAGCAGGGGGGAAATTGTGACCACATCATAAAAAATGATGAAGTAGAGAAGTATAAATTTGATGGATGAACCTCAGTGTAAGAAAGCAACCCCCTTTCGGCAAGGAATCACGAAGCCTTTTGGCTTTCTGGTTGTTTAATAGCAGAAATATTGTCTTTTGCAGAAATAGCTAAGTAGTGAGTTTGTTCATCCATAATTTTGGCAAAAATGTAATTCCTATTGGCACTGAGAAAGTTTTTGATTCCTTGCCATAGGCAGGCAAGGAATCTATGCGATGGTGATTTCGTGTGTGTGTGTGTGTGCGTGTATGTGTGTGTGTATGTGTGTTTGTGACACTCCTTGTAATCGCGATATCTCAAGATAGGAATGACCGATACTTTTCATAGTTGGTATGTAGGTTTGTCATGTTGAGAGGAAGAACCCTATTGTGTTTGGCATAGGTCAAAGGTCATTCGAGGTCACCAGAGGTCAAAGTCCAAAAACCTTGTAATCGCGATATCTCAAGATAGGAATGACCGATACTTTTCATATTTGATATGTAGATTTGTCATGTTGAGAGGAAGAACCCTATTGTTTTTGGCAGAGGTCAAAGGTCATTCGAGGTCACCAGAGGTCACAGTCCAAAAACCTTGTAATCGCGATATCTTGAGTTAGGAATGACCGATACTTTTCATAGTTGGTATGTAGATTTGCCATGTTGAGAGGAAGAACCCTATTGTTTTTGGCAGAGGTCAAAGGTCATTCGAGGTCACCAGAGGTCAAAGTTCTAAAACCTTGTAATCGCACTATCTCGAGGTAGGAATGACCGATACTTTTCATATTTGCTATGTAGATTTGTCATGTTGAGAGGAAGAACCTATTGTTTTTGGCAGAGGTCAAAGGTCATTCAAGGTCACCAGAGGTCAAAGTTCAAAAACCTTGTAATTGTGATATCTTGAGATAGGAATGACCGATACTTTTCATAGTTGGTATGTAGATTTGTCATGTTGAGGGGAAGAACCCTATTGTTTTTGGCAGAGGTCAAAGTCCCAAAACCTTGTAATCGCCATGTCTCGACATAGGAATGACCGATACTTTTCATAGTAGGATTGTCATGTTGAGAGGAAGAACCCTGTTGTTTTTGGCAGAGGTCAAAGGTCATTCGAGATCACCAGATGTCAAAGTCCAAAAACCTTGTAAACATGATATCTCGAGGTAGGAATGGCCGACTCTTTTCATAGTTGGTATGTAGATTTGTCATGTCAAGGGGGAGAACCCAATTGTTTTTGGCAGAGGTCAAAGGTCATTCAAGGTCACCAGAGGTCGAAGTCCAAAAACCTTGTAATCGTGATATCTTGAGTTAGGAATGACAGACAGTTTTGATAGTTGGGTGTGTGGATTTGTCATGTCAAGAGAAAGAACGCTATTGTTTTTGGCAGAGGTCAAAGGTCATTCAAGGTCACCAGAGGTCGAAGTCCAAAAACTTTTTTTTTTGTTTTTTTGTTTTTCATTTTTTTGGTTATTCAAGTTTTGGTTCAAAGGTCATGTGGCATGAGCTGATGTGAGCAGGGGTGAAATTGTGACCACATCATAAAAAATGATGAAGTAGAGAAGTATAAATTTGATGGATGAACCTCAGTGTAACAAAGCACCCCCTTCGGCAAGGAATCACGAAGCCTTTTGGCTTTCTGGTTAGGCAAAGCTGTCCTTCAAAAATACTTCCTTTTTGAGCATTTATCCTTGTTCAAATTTACACTAAAATTTGGAATCTCCTTGTGACTAGTCTGCAAATGAAAAGAGTGTAAATATGAGGAAACTGCTAAAATGCTTGTACTGCTTCAGATTTTTAAGTGATACTTAAACTTTGTTTGATTCTTTTTTATCTAGGATAATATCACAGAAGAGGTAACTCTACACACCAGAGACAATTTAGCTCCAGGTGATAGCCCTCCGTGTCTTACATCAGATGATCTTATTCCATTATTAGTGAGTGTCATATTTGTAAAAGTTAAATGCCATCTTTAACTTCTTGCTAAGCTATGCCTCTGTCATGTCTACCCCAGCTTCATTTTGGCTGTGCTCTGTAAAACCCAATGACAGGAGTCATTGAAGCCCATTGGTAGAGCTTGTGACCGGAGATCCAAAGGTTTGTGATGTCAAGTCCTTACTGGGTTGCTAAGGCCTTTTGTTGATCAAGGCATGTAAGCCACCTGCTGCAGCCTACCAGTTAAAAATGGGTACTAGCTTTAGCTAGGAAATTATCCAGTGATGGATGTTTCATCATGTGGGAGTACCACACTCTTATCAGCTTCACATCATGGAAACAACAAAAAATCAAGGGCTTTAGAAGAGGATCATATCTCCCAGAAGATGCAACTCTCTCATCAACTTAAATGATCTGATCTGTTGTCCTTTGAGATTTGAGTTAGAAATTAAGAGTTTCAATAAGTCAAATAAGGACAAAGAGGAAACACTGTATAGGGAAGCAGGTGGTAACATGTGCTGAATATTTTATGAAAAGTGTATAACTTAGGTTGATGCAATGCTGTGTTTGTGTTGGTACCATTTTCAATATTTTAAGGACTGTTGTCAAACCATAGGAAACATACTCTGACTGCCCCTGGAAGCTACCCAACATTGGGTTAATTCATAACTCCTTACAGGCTTCTTCCACATTGGTGGTGGTTGATCATAACAGTCAAACAATTGCATTAACTCCTTATTACACAACATTCTATGCCACTGGTCGCCATGGGAGTTGAAACATCAAGAAGTGGTAAGGACCTTTCAGTGTTCAGACACTGGCATAGCCAGAAAATATTCATGGGAGCTCAAGAAGACTCCATCATTTTGAGTTGTTGATTCCTTGCCGAAGGCAGGCAAGGAATCTATGCGATGGTGATGTCGTGTGTGTGTGTGTGTGTATGTGACGGCTTTGCTTCTTTACACGATATCTCAAGAAGGGAAAGTTGGACAGTTCTCAAACTTGGTACATAGATGGCCCATATTGAGAGGAAGAACCCTATTGTTTTTGGTGGAGGTCAAAGGTCATCTGGGGTCACCGGGGGTCAAGTCTGAAAACCTTGTTTACATGATATTTCAAGGTAGGAAGCTTGGATAGATTTCATACCAAGTATGTGGATGTGGTATGGTGAGAGGAAGATTTCTGTTATATTTGGTGGAGGTCAAAGGTCATCTGGGGTCACCGGGGGTCAAAATCTGAAAACCTTGTTTACACGATATCTCAAGTTAGAAAGCTTGGATAGATTTCATGCTTGGTATGTAGATGTGTTGTGGTGAGAGGAAGAACACTGTTGTTTTTGGTGGAGGTCAAAGGTCATTTGAGGTCACTAGAGGGTCCAAAACCTTGTAATCCCGATATCTCAAGATAGGAATGACCGATACTTTTCATAGTTGGGTGTGTAGATATGTCATGTCGAGAGAAAGAGCCCTATTGTTTTTGACAGAGGTAAAAGGTCGTTCTAGGTCACCTGAGGTCAAAGTCCAAAAACCTTGTAATCGTGATGTCTCGAGATAGGAATGGCAGACACTTCATAATTGGTATGTAGATTTGGCATGTCGAGAGGAAGAACCCTACTGTTTTTGGTAGAGGTCAAATGTCATTTGAGGTCATTAGAGGTCAAAGTCCCAAAATCTTGTAATCGTGATATCTCGAGGTAGGAATGACCGACACTTTTCATAGTTGGTATGTAGATTTGTGATGTCAAGGGGGAGAACCCTATTATTTTTGGCAGAGGTCAAAGGTCATTCGAGGTTACCTGAGGTCAAAGTCCAAAAACCTTGTAATCGTGATATTTTGAAGTAGGAATGACCGACACTTTTCATAGTTGGTATGTAGATTTGTCATGTCAGGGGGGAGAACCCTATTGTTTTTGGCAGAGGTCAAAGGTCATTCAATGTCACCAGAGGTCGAAGTCCAAAAACCTTTTTTTTTCATTTTTTTGGTTATTCAAGTTTTGGTTCAAAGGTCATGTGGCATGAGCTGATGTGAGCAGGGGTGAAATTGTGACCACATCATAAAAAATGATGAAGTAGAGAAGTATAAATTTGATGGATGAACCTCAGTGTAAGAAAGCAACCCCCTTTCGGCAAGGAATCAAAAAGCCTTTTGGCTTTCTGGTTGGGATGGGGGTGGGAACTTCACATACCAAGCAGTATATAATTTCACTCTGAGAGTTTTACAGGCAGGGAGGGTGACCTAGTAGGTTCATGAGACTAACAGTTAAGCTACTTTGTTCAGTAATCATATGAAATTGTGTTCAGATAAGGAGACAGATCAATAAATACTGTTTTTTGTGTTTCTCCTATTTAGGTACTCGTCATTAGTCAAGCTAAGTGCCATCATCTTGCCGCTAACCTTATGTACCTAGAATCCTTTCGCTGGGCATCTTCCAAAAATGATAATTTAGGGTAAGTATAATGTGTTAGCTGTACATTTGTGAAGACTCAATTTAATTCTTGGCCTGTGCAAAAAAAGAACAAAAAACAGGTTTTCATATAAAGCTGGCTCTGGTGGTTTCCTCTAATGTCTCCCCTTCTAACTTAAAACTACCTAAATATCATTGGAGAATGTGTAATTGGTGAAGCCACTCATTGAAAGTTACAAGTCACAAGCTTTACAGGATTTGCATACATAATTGTTGTCTGAAGTATGATGGACCCATGTCATATGACCAGTCATGTTTTAATTACTCGACCATGTTAGAAACCATGTTGAGAGCTTCTGTGTCTTTTATGTATTTGTAACAGTGTGTATGCCAAAGATATTATAAACATAGGTTCCAAACTCCTATACCTACACTGTTACGCTCAGTGACTCCTCATGGAGACGCAAATATCGGGGCGGAAGTGTGAATTTGACATACGCGCCGTTCTTTGCGGCATTTTGTGTATAACCAGAAAGCCCAAAGGCTTAGTGATTCCTTGCCGAATGGGGATGCTTTGTTGCACTGAGCCTTATCCCTCAAATTTATCTTTCTTGACTACATCATTTATGATGTTTTAACAATTTAACCTCTGCTGACCTCACATGACCCGTGAGTCCCACCAAATATAACAAAAAAGGGAAAACGGAAGTGTCTCAAAAGGGATTCAACTCAAATGGATCTTGGATCTTGAAAATTCTTGGCAAATTTGGCTTTTTGACCCTTGGTTAACCCAGATGACGATCTTGGGAATTCTTTGGAAATTTTGCTTTTTGACCTCTGGTGACCTCATAAAACAATCTTGAGAATTGTTGGGAAACTTTGCTTTTTGACCTCTGGTAACCCCAGATGACCTTTGATCTCCACCAAAAACAATAGGGTTCTTCCTTACATCATGAAAAATCTAAACACTAAATATCAAGTGTCCTTCGTTCCTATCTTGAGATATTGTTATTACAAGCTTTTCGGTCTTTTAGCTCCTGTGACCCCAAATGACCTTTAACCTTCACCAACAACAATAGAGTTCTTTCTCTCAACGTGGCAAATCTATACACCAAATATAAAAAGTGTCTGTCATTGCTGTCTTGAGATATAGTGATTACAAGCCATTTACATGATTTTCGCAGTTTAACCTCTGGTGACCTCAGATGACCTTCGACCTCTACCAAAAACAAAAGCATTTTTCCTCTCAACATGACAAATCCATATCAGCCATTCCTATCTTGATATATCGCAATTTCAAGGTTTTCGGTCTTTGACCTCTGGTGACCTCAAATGACCTTTGACCTCCACCAAATACAATAGGGTTGTTTCTCTCAACATGACAAATCCATATACCAAATATGAAAAGTGTCGGTCATTGTTATCTTGAGATATCATGTTTACAAGCTGTTTAGGAGGTTTTCGCAGTTTTACCTTCGGTAACCTCGGATGACCTTTGACCTCTACCAAAAACAATAGGGTTCTTCCTCTTGGCATGACAAATCTATATACCAAATATGAAAAGTGTCAGTCATTGCTAACTTGAGATATCGTGTTTACAAAGTTTTTGGTTTTTGACCTCTGGTGACCTCAAATGACCTTTGACCTCCACCAAAATCAGTAGGGTTCTTCCTCTCAACATGACGAATCTATATACCAAATATGAAAAGTGTCGGTCATTGCTATCTTGAGATATCTTGTTTACAAGCTAGGCGTCACATACACACGCACACACACCCATACACACATACGCACATTCATTGCCTTACGGGGTATCAGGCAAGGACCCGGTAACGAATTCACGGGATTTCCTTATCAGCTTGGCTGACCTCCAACGAACCCAGTAGACGTACATGTCTGGAGGGCGGGCTGCTTGCCAAGGCAGGCACGTGCAGCCGCGCGAGACTTCTCATTGCAGTGGCCGAATTTTCAGGCAGCTACGCCAGTTACGAGCCCCGTGTGAGCTAGGAAAGACGTGCGAGAGCGGAGGTCTCGCGGGCTGCCTATGTACCTGCTAAGGAGGTGTTTGTGAGTGCACACATATGCATACCCTGCCATACACAGCTTCGGCGCACACATACGCACATTCATTGCCTTACGGGGTATCAGGCACGGACCCGGTAACGAATTCACGAGATTTCCCCATCAGCTTGGCTGACCTCCAACGATCCAGTAGACGTACGTGTCTGGAGGGCGGGCTGCTCGCCAAGGCAGGCACGTGCAGCCCCACGAGACTTCTCATTGCAGTGGCCGAATTTTCGGGCAGCTACGCAAGTTACGAGCCCCACGTGAGCTAGGAAAGACGTGCGAGAGTGGAGGTCTCGCCGGCTGCCTTTGTACCCGCTAAGGAGGTGTTTGTGAGTGCACACATACACACACACACACACACACACACACGACATCACCATCGCATAGATTCCTTGCCTGCCTTCGGCAAGGAATCAAAAATAAGAACGCCTTACAGAAAATTCCATTGTTTAAAAAAGTTAGTGTGCGTTGCACTTTTGCAACGCGTTCTATACGTGCAGAATACATTTATGTGTGTATTATGCGGAATACGTGACGTACACTTGTGCACACTCGGGAAACAAAAGCGCTAGTTGATTTCTAATTGTGAGCACGTAAGAAATTTTAACGCACATATAAAAGTGTGTTATGTAAAGATACCATAAAAACTGACCAATGAATAAAGGCAAATAAGTCTATGAACTCTAAATTAGTCATTGTTCGAGTTCAAGTGTACTTATTTACATTGCCATCAGGAAGAAATAAACTTCTTGTATTTAGGAATTTAGTATTGAGGAGTGATACATCTTACATTTACAATGTTTCAGAATAACAAGTATTAATACTTTTGTAAGACATTCATTTCCCTGTATGTTTTTAAAACGACTGAACAGTGATCAGCACTTCCGCCCCGATATTTTGGGCTCCATGGGGAGTCAACGCGCCATTTTAAGTTTGGACATGTCGCTAGAGGACCCATTGGCAATAAGTTGTACCTCTGCAACTCTTCTCCGCCTGTCCCCAGTGTTGTTATCTGTACTTTAATATCTTGAGCAAACAAGCTTCCAAGGCACTATTGACCACAGCTCTATTATCAACCACTTTGCTTGCAAGGTTTACCACAGAGACTATTGTTTGAGATGAGACACGCACCACTGCATAGCCTTTCAGCGCTAAGAGCTAGGTGTGAGAGGATGACTCATGCTCTAATAAACTAAGTCAGAAAACCTGCCCAGACAGGCACACAACGGGATTTTGAGTTCTTAGAGGATGCACCATATTAGTAATGGCAAAATTAGCGGCATGGAATCTATGCTTGTAATATCTTTGGTGTATGCACAGTGCACTGCTTTTACAATAGGATGGAAGGTCTCCGAAACCAGTTGTAAATGTCTTTTTGTTTAGAGTGATTATTGTAATGTAATGTAATGTAATGTAGTGTAGTGTAATGCAATGTAATGAAGTGCAATGCAATGCAACTGAAGGCAAGGCAGCACAATTCAATGTGATGTATTGCAATGCAAGTGATGGGTATGTTTTGTTCTATACAGCTATTCTCTGGTAACATTTAAAGCAGCCATTGAGTACATGTTAAGGGAAGATTTCTCACCATTTACATCCAGTGAAAACAAAGTCAAGAAGGAGGTGAGTTCTGCAGAATGGAATCATCTGAATCTTTTACTATTTTCCTAATTAGGCCATATTTGATGTGGATATGTTGGTTAAATGTCTTACACTTCCTAACAATTATGGTAACCTCAGTGAAAAACCTGGCCCATTAGCATACCAACTGCTGCATACATTTATCTTGCTTTGTATGCAGTGGCAAACTTTTGTACACTCCCTTGATTAATTTACAAAACAAAATTGATTTCTTTTGTAGATGAGCATTCAAGAATTGATGGCTGCATCAAAGTTAACCAGTGATGAGAGCAGTTCAGGCACAGAAACAGCATTTAGCAACAATGAGTTTGATGGAGTCACCCAGTCATTACAACGGGAATTTAATAACATTAGTAAAATGATGCAAGAATCACTGAATATTCAAAGGGAATCTCGTCATCAGAGTGGCTCACAAAAGACAAGAAATAAAGGTGATTTGATCTTATACCAAAAAGTCGGCCAAAACTTGGGACAAATTTGCAGCAGTTTTATGTATTTTATTGCAGAGTATGTAATACTTCATCTAACAGTTCAGACCTTCAGGGCAATTATTTTACAATGTATAACAATGATGAATAAATGGGAAACCTGCAGGAAATTATGGATGGTAACTTAATGTCTGGTGGATACCAGTTTAACATTTAAAGTAAAATTTGGAATTTGTAAGTTGTAAGGCAACTTCAGATGGAGGAAAACAGAGATTGCTGAAGAAAAACACTATTATTGTGACCAGGCAAGGGATCCAATCCTCAGCACAGGGTTCCCACATGGTCGGGAAATCAGGAAATGGACAGGAAATGGGGAAAAGGTTTGGAAATGAAAAAAGGGTTTTCCAGGACTGGAAAGTCCTTGAATTTGCCTGACAGGTCTGGAAATTTTCTTCATCAAGTTCTCTATTTTTCTTGGGCCAAGTATAGTGCGGTGGCCAAGGAAGTAAGTGAATGAAGGCTGAACATGGTTAGAGATGATAAAAGATTAGATTTTTCTAGTGAGAGTAAAGATTATGGCGCATGTTGATTTTGCACATCTGCCCAATTGAAGTGAGTCGATCCCCTGATGAGCACAAAGCACTGTACTCAAATCAGTGACAACCTATGTACGTACCTGTGTATGTACCAGTGTTCGCATTAAGGTGCGCGATTGTGCTATTGCCGGCACCTGGCTCACGAAATCACGCAAATTTTAATTTCAGTGGGGGAAATTCGCGTATCTGTTTGCTTGCCAACAATGCCTTCAATTTAAACTCTTGCAAAATGAGAAGTTACTCTTTCATATAGGCCTACTATGCGGCACGCTTCCAATTACAGTCCAGGGTGTTGTTGCAGGCCTCCATATTTAACGGAAACAATCGTTTCCAGTGAAGTATCGTTATCGGCGGTTAAGTCCAAATCATGGAACTTGAAAATCGGTTTCCATGGTTTTGTCACTTTCTTGCATAGGCTGGGCATAATTCACTGCTAAGCCTTGCAAACTACAACACCAAATCAAATTCTTTTAAACGTGAAAGTGTAGAATAATGAAGGCCTATCATTAGATTTAAAATTATAGATTATGCCATAAATTCGCCCTGTGACATATGTATGAGAGGCAAGCAAAGACTTCTTCAGGATGGTTAAGAGAAAAAGGCTAGTTAACAAAGAACTACAGTTTTGGATAAAGGCAATACTAGTTCACTCCTTTATATTTTCGCTATTAAAGATCACGTGTAGTATCTTTGTTTGGAAAAGGTTCCTGTAAGGTTTACTTAGATGTCAAAGGCTAAGAGCTGATAGGTTGGCTAGTTAAGTCTGGTGGCTCTCTGGGGTCTTTACAAGTATTTTCAGTTTTTCACTGGTTATGGGATGTAGCACTGTAGCCCATGGGTTTTTAATATAGTGATTTAATGGTTTGATTTTTTTGTATTCAATTGTGGGGATTACATTTGCTGGTAAAAGTCTGTACTCATTAGATCATTTCTCAACAGTCTTAGTTTGCTTTCATTTGCCAGTTTTGGCAGTGTGTTCATTGCAATTTCCAAAATACTTTTTATCTCAGTACATGACATGTATTGAGACACTAGCTGGTCACTAGCTGTAGCCAAATTCTTTACAACATTGCCATTTTGTGGCTGTTTATGACCCAGTTTAAAGAGCAAGTACTTTTGATGTAGAGGAAAAAGATGTGGTCCATGAAATATGTACTTGTTTAATTTTCAGGTACTATTTTGAAGAAAAGTTGCCCCTGTAGATCTCATTTTGGGTGCCACGTTGGGAATTTCGGGTGTTAGTGGTTTTAGTACGGTGTGTTACTGACATCAATTTGCGGGGTTGATTCCCCTCCTGTTTTCCCTATATTTTGTCGCCTCCATTAATTCCTTGCCGAAAGCAAAAGAAATTGATGCAGTCATGATCACATGTGTATGTGAGGGTGTGTGTGTTGGGTGTCGATGGGTGTATGTGTTTGTGATGGTTGGCTTGTAAACACACTATCTCAAGGTAGGAATGATGGATACTTTTCATACTTGGTATATGGATATATCATATTGAAAGGAAGAACCCTATTGTTTTTGGTGGCAGTCAGAGGTCACATGAGGTCAAAAACCTTGTAAACACATTATCTCAAGGTAGGAAGCATGGATAGTTTGCATACTTTGCATGTGGATGCATTATAGTCAGAAGATGAACCCTATTGTTTTTGGTATAGGTCAATGGTTATCTGAGGTCACTGAGATTAAACTATGAAAGTATTGGAAATTGCATATAAACCCTGTATCTGAATTTACGATTGATATACACTTTTATAATTTGGGAACAATCGTATTGTTTTTGGTAGAGGTCAAAGGTCGTGTGTGGTCACCAGAGGAAAAACTAAAACCCTGGTAAACACAGTATCTCAAGATAGGAATGGTAGATACTTTTTTCGTTCTTATCATAAATATTTGTCATATTGAGAGAAGAATACTATGGTTTTTGATCAAGGTCAAAGGTTATGTGAAGTCACTGGAGGTGAAACAGCAAAAATGGTAGAAATTTGCCAGTAAACGCAATAGGGCAAGACATAAAAGATGGATATCTTTCATTTTCTTTTGGCAAGGAATCACTAAGCCTTTGCATTGTCTGGTTTTTGTAGTTACCAGGGTGAATTTGCACTCTGCCCCCAAGTTTTAAGAATGTTGCTTCCTTTATGGAGAAACAAAGGAAAAGAAAGTGATTAACTAGAATTTTATACTTCAGAAGTTGTTAAAGTGGAAATTGTTAAAGTCTGAAGTCATAAGGTTTTATAACTGCACTGTGAAAATACAAGTAAAATACTCAGAGTACTTAAGAGTATACTTTGGAAATAGAAGAAAGCATAAAGTATCTTAAAAGTAGTTGTTTACTAAATGATTATCTTTATGTTTTGATGTGGTAATTGCAGGTTCTCATAAAACTGGACATCACCAAACTGTTCCTGGTGTGGTATCAAAGTCAGATCCTAAAGCATCCAAGTCTTCAAAGCTGGGGTAAGTATTCAACCAACTGTATACTAGCCAACTTGACAGAAAACAAGATCCATAAAATACAGTTGATGTGTAATTATGTCATTAAAAGTTCAGTGTGTAGAACCAGCTTAGCTAATTATTCAGTGCATATTCTTTTTTCCATGAGACAAAATGTAACAGGTTGACCACTTTAAATCACTTTCTGGCTAATCAGATTCTCTTTTCCCTTAAAAATTTTGGGTCACTTTTCTGAAATTCCCTCCTTTCTTCCTGACTGTTCAAAATGGAAGCTCATTTTCCAAGTTTCTCCAATACCCAGGATGGTTGAGAACCCTGTCTTTACTGTAAGAATATTATAGACATCATTTTAGGATAGCAATTGAAAAAAAATTTACGTTCAGTTCTTATTTATTGATTTCATGTAGAAATTATTTCTCACCTTCTGTACTGCATACTTTCCATTTGCCAAAACCTTTTCAATTTTTAACCTTCTTAGATGTAGAAATTGTGCACAATTTTGAAGATTCATTTACATTCATCCACACAAATGACCCTGAAACAAAGGTTACTATAACTCACTCTATTAATTTGAAATTTTGAGGGTAGGGGCCAGGGTGGCCATACAAATGACCACTGCTGGACAATTCTCTGGCAAAAGCCCGCATTAACACTCATCTTTTCCCACTCTTTTCACAGGGATTTCCTCCTAGCATTACAAAATGATGTTTTGGACTCAACTTATGGCAAGCAGGAGTGAATCTTGGTAGCTGGAACTTTACTCAGCATGAATTAAAAACTTTTTTACTTTAGGGGTGCACTTAACCATTACATCAGGAATACAGTCTTTGAACATAAGTTGCCTTCCAATGCACAGTGGTGGTGTTAGCCACCCTGATTACTATTTGTTGCAAGATGCATATTAGTGCTGCGTGGTGTGTGGATTGGAGGTCCTCAAAGGACTTTACCAAGCAGAGAAAAGCGAGTGTGGATTCTGGTTGCGATAGAATGTGGTGCTGAAACCCAAGTGAATAAATCACTAATCCTTTCAATGTATTTAATACTGTTATGAAATTACCTACAGGCAATATCCAACAGTAGGGGAAACCAGGCATGGCTCCTAAACGAAGCTATGATCCCAAAGAGTCATGCGACTTAAGATCCATCCCAAACAGTTATTACCTGTGATGACTTGTAATTTCAGCCAGGTCCAATTGATTGTGGTCAAAAAGTTGAAGTAAATCCAGTTCAGTTCCTGTAGAGCTCCATGTATGTAAGATTTGTGTTTGGTTAAAATGCTAGTGTAAATCCCTTGTTTACAGCATGAATGTCAGAAAATGATGGCAGATGACTTGGGAGACATTGATTGACCAAATGTGAAGTCATGCACTTTATCAGTTTTAGGATATCAGTAGAAATCCACTGACAAGTGACCAGGGGTTTAACCTGGCAAAATGTGTGGTTTGTTGTCATGATAGTCTTTCATTTGAATATCCCCAGCCACTAGTTTTAAAGGTATGTTAACATTGTTAGTGGTGTGTCTCTAAGTCAGCCCCTCATTGTACATTCCTATACATTTCTTGCAACAGATTTTGCATAGCAGTTTCCTGTTAAGAAATGACCCCAGGCTCTCTTCGTAAAAGTGTTTGGGCAGATATGTTGTAGAAGTTATGAAGTGAAAACTGCTACAAGGTTCTTTCCTTGTCATTTATACTAGACTCATATGGTTTAAGGGTGACTACTTGTTCCAGGTAAAATTTCTCTGTGGAGGTAATTTAGGCTTATAGTGAGGATTTTTAAACCAGACAACCACTAACCACCTAGTGTGAACTTCCAGTTTTTTACCTAGTCCAGTTTGAAAGTTTAGGACCCAGTTAAGATCTTTGACTCTGAAGATGTAAGGAGCCACTAAAATCAACCTACAACCCTTTGAAATAGTACCCTGTGCCAATTGAGGTACTGATGACATGTTTGCTAATACTTAGTTTGAAGATATTACTAGTTAAAATGCTGATATGATAGTGTCATCCTCCCATGTGGGAAGTGACAAGTGTGAACTTAAAAAGGATGGTGTATTTACATATATGAGAGGCACTTACAGGCAAGAATGTAATATTATTGTGTAATTATGTTATTGCTAGGGATGTTTACATCTCAAGACTTACATAATAAAGGGCTTTTGTTTTATTTGTGGTGACAGCATTTTGTCGCAAAAACTATTCTTTATATTTTTGTGAACATTTAGCACACTAATATTGAGCTGCCCCTTTGATTAGGATTGCCTAGATATTGGTGTATTACTGATAGTCGTCGGATGCTGCAACTGAATCTGAAAACATGGTTGGTGAAGAGTGAAATGAATGCACAACTATATTGACAGGATAAGTCACTGAAATTGAAGTACCATTTTGTACCTTCTTGTGTCAATGTAATTCACCATCTTTTATCATTTTCTTTGAAGAGGTAAAGGTCAATGCAGCTTTAACAAATTCTTGTGTATCAATTACAAATTTGTTCACATAGTTGAGGAAGCCACTCATCAAGGGTCTCAGGTTGTTTTTGGATGTGCTCTGACAGCACTGGCCTTCTTTGTTTACCTAGCAGAGGGTAGCAAACAGGGTTGTGCCAGCAAGAACATTACGCTGTTACAGGGGTCTTGGTCAAAATAGACATGAGACAGTTTTTTGCTTTCAATGATAAGAGAAACCTATGCAACTGTGCTGGCATATTCGCGACACTTTGCTCGTTAACACGATATCTCCAGAAGGGAAACTCTGACAGTTCTCAAAATTGGTACATAGATGCCCCATATTGAGAGGAAGGACTCATACTTAGTAGAGGTCACTTGGGGTCAAACTCTGAAAACCTTGTTAACACGATATCTTAAGTTAGAAAGCTTGGATGAATTTCATACTTAGTATGTAGATGCATTATGGGAAGAGGAAGAACCTTATTTTTGGTGGAGGTCAGAGGTCATTTGGGGTCACCGGGGGTCAAACTCTGAAGACCTTGTTAACACAATATGTTGATGTAGTAAGCATGGATGAATTTTGTACATAGTATTTAGATGAGTTATGGTAAGGCAAAGAATGCTGTTGTTTTTGTGGAGGTCAAAGGTCATCTGGGGTCAAGGGGCATCAGATGCTAAAAACCCTGGTAACATGATATCTTGACATAGGAAGCTTGGATAAATTTCATACTTAGTATGTTGATGCCTACTGGTGAGAGGAAGAACCCTGTTGCTTTTGGTAGAGCATCCGCCTCTCACGCAGGAGACCTGGGTTCGATTCCCAGGTGGAGTCACAACAAAGACTTTAAAAATGGAACCTACTGCCATTGTGTGTGATGCATAAGCAATGGAGCAAGGGAAAACAAGCCAGTGAGCCATAACTGGAAAAAAGGCCGTGGCCGGCTCGACTTGAACCAATTGGTTGGAAACTAGGCCGTTAAACCTCATCTAACCTAACCTATTGCTTTTGGTGGAGGTCAAAGGTCATTTGGGGTCATCAGGGGTCTGGCTTTCAAAAAGTTTGTAGCCATTTCATACTGCTGTAATTCCATGATACTGTAGATATGTATGAATCATTGAAACCACAGTGCATTTTTGCATTCTGGTTTTCATAGTACATTTTATTTTTATTCATAAAACATTTCAACTTGAAAGTTTTGTGTTTCCAACTTGTCATTGACAACTTCTTAAGAGCTGGTAGCAAGGCATGGTCTTTCTCAGCAGTATTTCCTGCATTGCTCATTATTAAAAGAAGGTATGAATTGAAACAGTACAATTCAGTGTATTAACTGAAATAAAGTTTATTATGATTATTAGTAGTCAGTGAAACCATCTGGATTTCCAAAGTGGGTGGGGTGGAAGGGGTATTAGAAAGGGGGAAACAGTTGTGTTTGTACATTGCTCCTGTACACTGTACCTTTATACAGGAGCTGACAGGGGAAAGTGGGGCAAAGGTCTTGAATGGAGAGCAACCCCCACTCAGGTGGCACCACTGTTAGTAGTTCCCAAGATGGGAAGGCCAGACAGGGAAATGGTCTTGTGCTGGAAGGGGATCTATCATTTCTAACAGGAAATGCAGTCACTCCAAATTGAATACTCTGGAATTTCAGTTTGTGAATGGCTGTGAATGTGAATGGAAGTATTGTTTTGTATCTTTATTGTTAAATTCATGCAGAGTAGCCCTTTGGTTAGAAATGAGTATGCCATATTTAATATGTTATGAAAACATCGTGGAAATTACCATTAAAGGTACATGAACATGTAACCAAAGCAGCTGTGCCACTCAACAATGGTAGATTAAGAAATAATGGAATTATTTGAACATCTGTTACCATTTTCAAGATATATCTTTTCAAAGCTTTACCCTTTCTGAGATTTCGCATCAGCTATCCAAAAATTATAATGTGGGGTGTTGCACAGTGTTTATATTTTTTGCATTAATCCTCTATGAATTTTCTGTTAATTACTTACCAGCTAGTTTCTAGTTTGGTCATTTTCAAAGATGAAAATAGTTACTTTTAAAATAAATCCCCCAGAGCATGCCACCATAACTGTCCATGAAATGAAAGTTAAACAAAGGATCTCATAGGTCTTCCTTTCACATCACAAATTTGCATATGTAGCCCATGTTTGTTCATAGTATAAGTGCAAAAACACTAATTGCCATGTAAAATGGTCAATATGTGATAACTTTTGATGGGAATTGCAGCTAATTCTACTAGTTTTAGTGCTTTTTACATCAAACAGGAAGGTGTGACATTTACATGTCCACAAACTTTCTAGGGAAATAAGGGAGATTTGTAATGTTTTGTTGCAAATTAAGGCTGGGGTGACTGCTGGTTCCCTTTTATTAAAGACACAGGGTACAAGATGTGCAGTAATTCCTACTTGAGTCAAATGTGCCCTACTAGTATTGGGCTCTCACCGATAGAATTTTAACTAAAAAGTGCATTTTACACACTATTATAGCAATGTGGGTTCTCATGATATATTTCTACCCTCACTGGGGGATTTTGCAGTGTTGGACAAAGTTTGAAATGTGAACTTTGATGTTGTTAGACTTTTTGCACAGTCACTACTTAAAAATGAAACTTAATGTAAGAGGTGTCTGATACAGAAAGCCAAGTCCTTAACAGGAATTACAGCCTTGGGCTGCTGCCAAACTATGTTGTATACTGTACATCAGTTAATGCTGTGTTATAAAAAGTAAACTAGTAAACAGGACCCTCTTATTTATTACATATATTATTATCAAATTATATTTTAAATTGTATTCATTATCTTCATACAGTTACATTTTTTTTCTTGCCTAACTTTACCAGCACATAGCAATGTTTTCATCTCATTTTCACTTGAGGGATAATTTTGTGAACTTTTGAAAAGAAAAATTTTGTACAGTACAATGGCATATATTTATTTTCAGTGAGTTTGTGGAGATATTAAAGTAGTAAGCTAAAATTGCATGTACAAATGGTTTTGATAATATGTTTGAGATTTCTCACAGTTGGATGCATGGATAGTGCTTGTTTCCACTTGTGTTAATATTCACTGCTTTGGACAATCAAATAGAGCATTTACTCTGAGGTCCCTTTCAATAGACTGTATGGTTTTTGAGGTGGCCACTTCTCATTAAACTTAAAAGTCTGATCAGGAAAAGAAATTGCACTTACTATGCATACTCAGCAGATAAAGAAGTACACTGTAGCTTAGTATATGAGACGCATTGTAAATTAGCAATGACAAATCTCTGTGCTTGTAAGTTGGTTAAGTCGGTGCTGTATCTTTGTAAGGTGGACATGGCAGTGATTGGTCATGAACATAGGCATAGGAAGTTGTTAGAGACTGGGAAGGAGGCTGAATGTTGTTTAGATTGTGGGGGCAGGGGGAATCTCCCTCCCCTTCAGGCAGTTTTGAATATTTGAGGGTTCTTAGATGCAATTTGGTGCAACATATTAGGCACATTTTAAGAAAAATTAATGCAAATTCTTGACCTTTTTACAAATAAAGGGTTTTTGTCCTTGGATTGAGAGGAAGGAGTATACTTCTGCCCACCAAATTTTTGAGGGGATACCAACCCTGACACCCCCACCTTCCTATGCCTATGGTTATGAACACTCATAATCATTTAGTGGCTTTGAAAATTAACCAGTAGATATATGTTGACGGAATTATTCAGCTGTGCATTCCAACACAGGCACTGCTGGTGTCAAGAAACAACAGATGTTATTACCTGGCGTTGAATGTAAACTGATGGATTTTTAGAGGCAAAGTATGAAATTGCAGAAACATGATTATTGTCAAGGGTTTGGGTGGGGTGGGAGTGGGGATATTGGCATGGATTGGACCTTTGGTTGAAATCAAAGACTGGAATACATTAAGCACCCCTGGATGATATACCTTGACTTTGGAGAGTCAAATGTAGCCACCTTTCATTGGTTCAACTTTAAAATGTCAGGAAGCTATTTGAGCTCATAGAGCTGGTCAGGTACCCTGTGCCCAGTTGAGCAGCCTTTAAAGAGTTATTACGGAATGAACATGTATTCTTTAATAAAGAGTTATTTAATAGTTCAAATGTTCTCTCATACAAATTTTAAGTTCCATAATTTACTCTTTTTAATTTTTCACTTCTTTGTGGTACACCTTTCTGCAACTTTCTAATGACTGATGTGCAAGAATTTCTCTATATCCATTATATTCATGACAAAGTGTAACTTGGTCAATACATGCACTTTTAAGGTTTCAACGTGAGATGTTTGCACAGTTATTTGTCTGAAATTGGATAAAGCATGCAATACAACAAGACATTGAGTGTTAATATTTTGTTTCAACTAGCAATATAAAATGATAGTACAAAATGGAACATTTGCTTTCTCTTTGATATTCTTCTTTTTTTTTTTTGCCTCAACTTGAAGACAATAATTGAAATGCAATGTTTTCCCTCCCTTGTCATTAAGATAACAGCTGTACAATATTAGTAAGTATAAAACTTTTTTGCTACTACAGAGTAGCCATCTCATTATTGAGTGTTTGAGTAGAAAGACACAGTCCACCTATGCCCTAAGTCCCACAATGGTTCGGGCTGAGGAGGGCAATGTACCCAAGGGAGAGGATGAAGGGGGAAGGGAGGGTGAAGCTCCTAGAAAAATTCTGCCCCTTAGAAAATATAACAACCAAAATTACCAGAGCTTTAACATACTTTATACCCCTATAAAATCCCCTTCCCCACAAAAATATCTTGCTATCTAGGCTGTGGTTAGAGTTAGATGAGGTTTTATGGCTCAGTTTCTAACCCATTGGTTTAAGTCAGGCTGGCCACGGTCTTTTTTCCAGTTGTGGCTCACTGGCTTGTTTTCCCTACACCATTGCTTATGCTGGGCACCAAGCACAATGGCAGTAGGTTCCATTTTTAATGTCTTTTGTATCTTAGGCTGTGGTAGAACACTTTCAAATCTAGCTACCTAACCTAGACAGGAAATGAATAAGACACATATTTATGTACACATACTTCCTATCAATTTTAATCTTATAAGAAAAGGATTTCTGTGCTCTGAAATAATTTTCTTGAAACTTTGAGGAATGGTATCCCTCTTTGTAATGAATCTCCCACTGGACAGTAAACAGTAACTTTTGGCCCCTCCAATTACAAAGAAAGAAACCTGTCTACAGTATACCTCCCAGACTCGTGATTCACGAAGATGTTGCCATTTAAATATATGTTGATCAATGTGCAGTTACTAAATGTCAATAGAGATATAGGTTATTCCTAAATATGTATGGAGTGATGCTGCAACCCCATTTGTATGGAACAAATGTCTGCATAATAGTCTTTTATTTTATACCATACCTTTGTTGCAATGATTGGAATCTATTGCAAAACTATGCCAATGATAAAACATATTCCAATAAACTCAGGTTTTGTAAGTAGTTTTCAAAAATGTTTCCTGTTTGATCATTCTTTTACCAATGCTTTCAAATGAGAAAGGCAGGATACACTGTGGACAAGAAAACCATATGGAGATGCTTTCATTGGTAAAATGACTTAAAGCCAAAAGTACCATTCAGTTCATAACTATCCTATATTGTGCAGTCCATATGTTCTTGAGTTGTGGCTCTTAGATGTGCACTAAAATAGCCCCAGGAAGATTTGAGCAGCCCGAAATATGCAAAAGTAAACAAACAATTTAATGGTTCTAGCTGCTACAATTATTATGATGTACCTTAAAAACTCAGCAGACTTGACCTACATTCAGAATCCTTGAGAATCTGTGGTACATGTAAACTTGATACCATACTTAATGTAACTCTTTTCAAAGACACATTTCTCCAGTCTTTAGCGACATCAACAGTAGAGCATGTGTAGTACCAACATGATACTTAGATTTACATATCAAATATACTCTAGTACTGCCCACTCATTAATATGCATAAATAGACTAATGCATCCAAAATAAATTCCTGAAATCAGGGCAGCATCAAAGGTACATCTTTGCATTAAGTTAGGCAAACTGAAAATGTCCCTGTCCAGGCAAAAAGCTGTTTAAAAACTTAACATTAGAGAAAATTCTTTCTTCAAGTGATGTGATGCCTTGTGTATTGAATATAATATGATACACATATAGCCATGCCCACTCATTAATATGCATGAATCCAGTGCACCAAAGGTGCTACTATTTGCTAGCAGAGGGTCATGAAAACATAAATCATCTCATTAACAAAAATGAGACAGTATTTGCCTACTTCCTTCATTTCAAATGTTCTGTAAAGCTTGTCACATGTTCACCTGTTGCTGAAATTTTTTTTTATCAACCTGAGTATTTATAGTACCCAGTGCCTTAGCCACAGTATTCCATTTCACAGAGGTTTTTCAGCCTTACCCCCCTCCCCACCACACCCTACCTCCCACCCTCCCCTAATTACCCCTTCTGCCAATATTTTTAAGGTTCCTGAAACTTTCCTGTACAAGTTCAGAGATTTTGCTACATTAATAGAAAGCATACTGTGTAGAGAAAGATTAAATTATGATTGGTAATGATCAACCACAGGGTTACAGGCAGTCACTGTTTTGAATGAATCAGATATGCTTGTCAGCTTGTCATGTGGTCTCTATAACCTAGGAGCACAGCATTTTCTGTGCACAGTAAGTGCAGGGCCGTAAAATGCAGGGGGGCAGGGGACTACTGCCCCCTGAGATTTCCAAATCGAAAATGAAAGTAGGCTTACTTGAAAGAAAATACTGAAATGGTAAAAAATTCACTGTTCAAGTTATGATTTCAAGACCCCCAAGAAATTGCATACAAGGGCTCCTTTTTTCCCAGGGAGGCCGCCATGGACACGTTCTTTGTGAGTTTCTCTTCCTGACGAATAAACCCTGTTCCTCCTACAAGATACAAGCTTGAAGGCACCAGCACTTACACTGGTTTAACTAAAATAGGCTATGATTACTTCAAATTATCAGCTATAGACTCCATGTCCTTGTAAAGAAACTTAATTTAAAGGGCATAAGCAGTACTGTTGCAGCAAACTTATTTTGAAACCCCTAAATTTCACAAATATCCTCTTATTTCACTTCAACAATATTTCATATGTTAGAACATAAATTTTACATGTTCAAGGTAAACCAAGGAGTTACTCTGCACATGAATTTTACAACTCAATGAAAAACGTCATATGATCCTCAAGAGCCATCCATGAAATAGCATACCTGAGTACATGCACTAATTAAAATTGGGGTGGCTGAATCTAAGTTTTCTTTCTGAAATCTAAATTTGTTTCTAAAACATGAAACCTTAAAAGTAAAAAGGTTTAGATGTACAGTAACTTTGAGGTCTGAAATGAGTCACCTCCCCCCCCCCCCCATCATGTGGGAGATATTTTGACTGAGCACTTATTTTTAAGGCCTATGCTACGACTACGCCCCAGTGGTTCCCCAAGTGGCACACCAAGAATGCTAGGGAGAAGCCCGCATCAGTCATGTAGGAGTGTCAGATCATGCAATCAGTCCAAAGGTTTACCAAAGATGTCTCCATTTTGGATCTAGGAAAACTTAGAACAAGAAAAATTTCTCAAAGAGTAGAGGTATCATCCCTCCCCTCAGGCAACATCCCCTTCGATTACACATTACCAAAACAGAAAAAATTAAATAATGAAGATTCCTAATCATATAATCAATTCAATGCCTTACAAAGCTTTAGGGTACCAAAAATAGCACTATTTCGCATCCAAACCACCTCACATAGACAAAAATTTCTCAAAGAGTATAGGGTGTTCAAGTTGTCCCCTACTCTTAGACAGCACCTGTTACCTGACGCCCAGCCAAAGATAGGAAAAATATCACTAAATATTGACAATTTGTAAAGACATAATCACTTGAAAGCTTTGATAACGACAGCACAATTTTACACCTAAGCCAGGCCTTACATGTATCCCTCCCCCTCAGCATCCTCCTCTAGGATGGCACCCCAGCATACATAGGAAAAAAAGAATCTGCCTGGGTGTCCACTGTTTGCAGGCACACCACTTGGTGTTCCACCTGGACAGTGTCACGAATTGCCCTCCTTGAGATTCCACCCAGGCTTCGGCCCTGTAGTGCCCTGTTTTTCAACAGCCTGTCCCCTTTTCAATGAAGCCCATCTCTTACAATTTAGCTGTTCTAAAGAAATATCTGTGGTGTAAGTAATGTTTTATTTTCAATGCAAAGAAAAGTAAGTTGAAATATCTATGAATGTTGCAAAGCCTGCAAAAATATCAATGAACTGTGAGAGGTATCCTTCTTCACAAAAAATGAAACATTTTAATGAAATAATTACATCCAAAACTTTAGATGCTGGGTGGCAATGCAAGACATAATGTAACAGCACTGACACACAACAGGTTAGTGCTTTCAGTGAAGAAGAATCAGTGTTAGTTACTCATTCTACCTGACCCTATCAATTATTGAAATTGTCAGATCAACATATCAGATTTATTACAAATCAGCTCTTTTCAACATCAATTGTTTCATATTTATGTTACTTTTAGACAGTTTTTTACACTAGAAAATCGCACTTATGGAATTTGGCTATATCCACATATTTTTATGTTTTGGAGAAGGGCAGGTTTAGTGTGATTTTTGTTGGTTTATCTTTATCTTTATCCTAAATCCTTAGATAAATATTTAAGGCTACCCAAAAAGCAGCATGAATTGCCTAACCACTGTCAGTACACAATAGCAACATTCATCACCAATCCTAACCAATATAATGAAGTAACAAACTTCCAAAAGTCAACAGACCCACAATTAGTCTGGCTCCGTAAGCAAAAATGCAGGCCATACCCTCTCTATTCTGGCATCACTCACACTCCAATTTTTTCAAACAAGTGTAAAAACTTACAAATCCTGATAAAATGAACATCATATCCAACACACCCTCTTCAGTCGTCAGCTGAGGAACCAATTCTTCATCACTCATCCTCTTCAACTGCAATGTGGGATTTTTCTGAATCTCTCTGCAACTTCCTTGCCATGTACCTCTCCCTTGCAGACATAACAGTGTCTGTTGTTGTCCTTCGTGCATACTTCTTCTTTCTCTCTTCTTCTTTCACTCTTCTGACCTCCTCCTCAGACATTTCTCTTTCCTTCTTCTGTTCTGTCATTCTACCTTTATCATTCTCCTCTTCACTAATATCCAAGTCACTATCGGCATCCTCACTCTTTTTTTCAACTCCTCTGGTACTTCTTACCGCAAAATTGCTCCTTTCATCATTTTCTGACTCCCCATCATCTGCATACCTTTTAACACTCTTTGAGTCCTCCTCTCTAATCTCTTCATAACTGGAAACCTCATGTTCTAGTTTATCTCTGTCATCATGTAATCTACTATACTTTTCCTGACTCCTGCCTCTTTCCTCATTATGGCAGTCCTTCCTTCTGTCCTTCTTATAGTCTCGTTCTTTGTCCCTTCTATCTTCTCTGTGCCCTCTCCCCTCTCTGACACCACTATCTCTTCTCCCCTCCCTACTGTCTCTGTTGTAACCTATTTCATCATACCTCTGTCTTTCTCTGTCCCTTTCTCCTCTATGTGTGTCCCTTCTCCCCTCCCCCTCTTTATTTCTGTTTCTGTCTCGCTCATCATCTTTTTGTCTTAACCTCCTCTCCGCATCCTCAGACTTCCTGCCTTTATCCTTTTTATCTCTTTTTCCATCTCTTTCTCCTTTCTTGTCTTCCACATCTCTGTCCTTTCTTCTTTCATTATACTCTTCTTTGCCTTTTGTAAATGGGGAGATTTCTCTGAGAAGTAAACAGATAACACAAAAGAGAAAATAGTTAATGAACACTGAAGACACAAACTAAGTTTTGATAATTTACAGAGGAACTTACTGCAAACACTCTGATAAAATTGTCATTTTCAAAAACATTGAGATAGTCATAAATGTGACCCTATGAAATGTCACCTACTTGCTTCAAGTTCACTCTAGTTCACACTAAGAGAATGTGATAACTTCAAATGCTTGTATGTCAAGAACCAAAGCTAGGAACAGAACAAAAAATTTTTCAGAATGCTTAGGTTATACTCCTCTTTAACTAACCAAAAAGAATCTGGATTTTAGAGTATTCTTTTACAAACAATACATACTATAAACACATGAGTCAACTTTTCAAGAACTGTCAGATACAGCCCAGCTTCGTTTTACTTTCATGTCAAGAAATTTGGAAGTCTCAAAAGTGTTCAAGTTGGAAATATTTCCTAAAAACTTTCTACTACTTTTCAGAATATCTTCAATAAAGTACACATAACATACTACCAAAGAGCAAAATATAATGTAACAAGAGTATCAATGATGCTGTAGCTCAACTACAATTTCCCTCACACACAGTTACTGTTATATTCTTTCACTAGGGATCCAAACCAAGAAGTCATGGACAGTCATGATCTAGCACCTTCAGTGCTGTAGATGTAAATGGTCAGAGCAGTGGCATATCAGAGTTGCCCAGCTAGCGACTTTTTCATGTTTGTGGCACAGTACTGTAGGTAATTCTGCTGACAAGAATGAAGTGCTATTAATACCCCAATTTGTCATGTCCATCAAAAATGATTCCTATGGTTAGTTATTTAGTTAGATGAGTTTTTACAGCTCAGTTTCTAACCAATTGGTTTAAGCTGGGCCAGCCACATCTTTTTTCCAGTTGTGGCTCACTGGATTCCTATGGCAACATATATCATACAAAACCAAAACTCTTATATAAAAGCATTGGCATTTATTTCAACATCTGACCATTTGTGACCCCAAATGGCATTCCAACCAGTTGGTTGGAAACTGGGATGTTAAACCTCATCTAACCTAACCTAACCTAACCTAACCCAAATGGCATTAAACATCAACACACAATACAACTATGATGACATATCACCTACTGAACACTCTGGGCAACTTTGATAAAATTCCAACAAAACCCACAGTATTTAAAAGCTTTTGCTCGATGCTACTGTTTGAACTCTCTTTGAACCCAAATGACCTTTGACCTTCTTTAAAAGTACAACTGATGACCCATCATCTACTGGATACTCTTGCCAACTTTGATAAGATTCAGACACAACACCTAGAAGTTGAAGGCTATATCATAATTCCATTGTTCAACCATTTTATTATCCCAAATGACCTTGGCCTTCTTGAAAAGTGCACCTATGATGATCCATCATCTACTGACCACTATGGCCCACTTTGATAAGATCTGAATATAACCATTAGGAGTTGAGAGCTTTTACATGCTTCAAGACCTACATCAAAGATACATCTTTGATGACTCATCATCTACTGAATACTCTGGCCAACTTTGCTAAGATTTGGATGTAACCCCTACAAGTTGAAGGCTTTTGCATGATTTCACTGTTTGACCTTCTTTTGTTTGACCTCTCTTTGACCCCAAATGATATTTGACCTTCAAAAGTCCAACTTTCATCATTTACTGAAGACTCTCCTGTCAAATCTGAAAAGAATCCAACATAACCACTTGTTTGAGTTGAAGGCTTCTGCATGATTTCACTCTTTGACCTCTCACGACCTCAAAAGACCTTTGACCTACTTTCTGTTACCATAATTATCAAGCCCTTGATATGTGCTATGACCTTACCAACTTTGACAAGGAATGGTCAAGAACCTGCAGACAGCAGCCTTTTAACCAATGTTGATGGACAGACAGACAGACAGACAGACAGACAGACAGACAAATCATTGCCATGACAACAGCTCAACCTTGAATAAACAAAATTACAATTTTTCTCTCCTATGTTAACCTTAACTATTACAATTCTGAAGGTATTTTAATGGTCCAAGGGTAATACACAGACAGTAAAACATTTTGACAAATAAGGGAGCAAGAGCTGCAAAAATCCCCGAAGGGTATGCCATTGTTTTCTTTTGATGTTCAGAGCTGTAATGCATACATTGTATCTGTATTAAGGATAGGCATGGCAATTAATCTGTGACCACAAAGTGTGGAAAAAGTCTAAAAACTATTCATCTTAATATGGCTGGAGCCAGACTTCAAAATCTGGGTAGACAATCCACTATGGAAACAAAGTTTGTAGCTTTTACTATCTCAATTCATGGATTGATATCAGCAGCAGGACTTTGTGTGAAAAGTAGGATGGGTAAGAGAGCTCCCCTTCCCTACACCATGATTCTGCCAATGGTCAATAAAACATTTATGATGAAAATTAGAAGGGTAGAAAAGAGCTTCCCCTATCCCCCACTTCTGCTTATAATCAATTAAAGTTTGGTGTTGCTGTAGAAGTCAATGTTTATCAAACATTATATACAATTAAGGCTGCTTCCCTATTTGAAACATGTCAAGGATGGAAAATCTACAAAAACCCACACATGGCATAAATGAAGCACAAAATGGTTCCTTCAGTGTGTGTATTAGAAAAGGAAGATGAACAGGATCTGTGGGAAGTTTTATTCTAAAGGTCTTTCACTTGTGTAAGTCATTGACTTTAGCAACTGAAAAGATGTAGGAATTTCTAGCAGACATTTGTTTGCAGGATTATCCAATGGAGTGTAGGAATCTTGAAATCTTGCACCCTAACATGGACACTTGATTCCTTTCAATTTTACAATAGCCAGATATTTTGGAAAAAAATGCCTGCCATTGACCATATTTGCAAATGTTTTTGACTTTTTGCATCATGTTATCACACCAATGGCAATAATTGGAATTACTGGTCAATAGTACGTCACACATCACTCCACCACATAATCTTTGTTGATACCCATTCAAATGGTCTGACTTGATTTACCTCTTGACATCGAGACCCTCCTTTTCATCTTCAACAGCTGTCCCTGTAGTTTGGTCAAGTATATGGCGGTAGAATCCAGTAAGGTCCATTTCTTTTGTGACATCACCTGTAAAAATTACAAAATCTGATGTCAGTGATCATATCGTGTCTGGAAGGAACCCTTGTTATTCCTATAAAAACACTAATCTGTCAAAATTTAAATGATCAATTTGCAGTGATGCAAAATCAGCTGGTAAACTGGTCCTTAAGTCCCTTGGGCAACCGACTTTGTTGCCTGGATAACTGATTTTAATGACACCCCTATACCAACTGAAGTGCCCAAGAAAAAGCCATGTGAACTTGGAGTAGGAATCAAAACTTTTTGAAACACTGATAAAACAGCAGTGCTGACTTATCTTCTTACTAACCAGTAGTACCAGAGGTACTATTTGGTAGTGGATGAGTAATCCCATAGTCAATCAGAAAGCCAAAAGGCTTAGTGATTCCTTGCCATATGGATATATTTAACAAACATGAATCACCCACATGACAAGCATGTAAACCCTCATAGTTATCCTACTTGAGATATCATGTTAATAAGGTCAAAAGCTTTCGAAATCTTGTGACCCAAAATGACCTACATGCTAAATATAAACAATCCACTGGCTAAGAATGAGATCCCTCATAGAAACCCTCCTTTAAAATATGTTTACTAGGTTTTGACCTTTGTGACCTCAAATAACCTTTGACCTGCACGAAAAATAATACTGATCATCATCTCAATATGGTCAATACACAAGGTAAGTATGTGATCCCTCACAGTTACCCTTCTTGAGATGTCATGTTTACAAGTTTTTTGACCTCTGGTGACCCCAAATGACCTTTAACCTCCCAAAAATACTAGGGATCATCTACTCAATATGGGCAATCCACATGATAAGTATAAGATCCCTCACAGTTACCCTTCTTGAGATACAGTATTGACAAGGTTTTGACCTTTTGACCTCTGGTGACTCCAAATGACCTTTGACCTCCACCAAAAGTTATAAGGATCATCTACCCATTATGGGCAATCCACATGCTATGTATGAGATCCTTCACAGTTACCCTTCTTGAGATATAGTGTTTACAAGGTTTTGACCTTTTGACCTGTAGTGACTCCAAATGACCTTTGACCTCCATTAAAAAGAAAAGGGATCATCTACTCAATATGGGCAATCCACATGCTATGTATGCTATCCCTCACAGTTATCCTCCTGTGGATATTGTGTTTACAGGGATTTAAACTGTTGGCCTCTGGTGACCCCAAATGACCTTTGACAATCACCAAAAACAATAGGGATCATCTACCCATTATGGGCAATTTATGTGCCAAGTATGAGATCCCTCACAGTTACCCTTTTTGAAATATCGCGTTTACAAGGTTTTGACCTTTTGACCTCTGATGACCCCAAATCACCTTTGACCTCCACCAACAACAATAGGGATCATCTACTCAATATGGGCAATCCACATGCTACGTATGAGATCCCTCACAGTTACCCTTTTTGAAATATCGTGTTTACAAGGTTTTGACCTCTGGTGACCCCAAATGACCTTTGACCTCCACCAAAAACTATACGGATTATCTACTAAACAGGCAATCCTCATGCTAAGTGTGAGATCCCTCACTGTTACCCTCAATGAGATATTGTGTTTATAAGGTTTTGACCTTTTTACCTCTGATGACCCCAAATGACCTTTGACCTCCACCAACAACAATAGGGATCATCTACTCAATATGGGCAATCCTCATGCTACGTATGAGATCCCTCACTGTTACCCTCATTGAGATATAGTGTTTATAAGGTTTTGACCTTTTTACCTCTGGTGACCCCAAATGACCTTTGACCTCCACCAAAAATAATAGGGATCATCTACTCAATATGGGCAATCCACATGGTAAGTATGATATCCCTCACATTTATCCTTCTGGAGATACCGTGTTTACAAGCAATTTCCAGCATATTTACTATTTGACCCCTTGTGACCCCAAATGACCTTTCACCTCCACCAAAAAGAATAGGGATCATCTGCTCATTATGGGCAACCTACCTGCCACGTATGAGATCCGTCGGAGTTACCCTTCTTGAGATATCGTGTTTACAAGGTTTTGACCTTTTGACCTCTTGTGACCCCAAATGACCTTTGACCTCTACCAAAAAGTGTAAGGATCATCTACTAAACGGGCAATCCTCATGCTAAGTATGAGATCCCTCGGAGTTACCCTTCTAGAGATATCGTGTTTACAAGCAAAGCGTCACATACACACACATCACCATTGCATAGATTCCTTTGGCCTTCGGCAAGGAATCAATAAAAGGGAACACACCACACAAGATCAGTTGTCGCAGATAAAGTTATTTTCTCCATAATAGAGTCATATCCCACTACTTCTGGAATCTGTCTAGGGGCCTCAGACAAACCCTTGCTAAGGATTTCACTTTTTTGATCTGTAAACTTCCAAAGAAGCATGGACATTTCTTCCTCAAACTGGCAACATTTGCGGACTTCATTAGATCTGAACATCTGAAAGACATCCAAACTTTTTGCATCACATGTGAAAGTATTTGCAAATTTTGCACTTTTTGTTGCTTCTACTTTTGTAAGGAGGCTGATAACTACGATTCTGTCCTCCTCCCCACTCCTCCAGTGTCCTTTGAAATTTTTGTGAAATAAATATCTTGTACATTTTCTATACAATCTTGAAAACATGCCTTCAAACAAGAAAGTCAAACCTGCTTAGTGACTCCTTGCCTTTTTGCCTTTTTGCCATTTTTGAGTTTTCTCAATTTCTGAATTTTCCAATAGACACAGTTTCATCACCAAATGTTTTTCAAGAATGTCCTGCTGGCCACCTCCTATTGCAGGCAAAACTTGGAAACTACTTCCAAAAGGCAGTACAACCCTGAATTGACACAAGCATTAACTAACAGCCATCAGAGAGCCTTGCAATAGTAATAGCAAGAACTAACTTGAATCTGAGTGTATTCAAGACTTGTCTTGAATGGCTTTGACAACAGCATGCAAAGTAGTGTGCAAAATGGTCCTTCAGATCACAAGTGCAACCAACTTTATGAGCTGTGTACGTAGCTGCTTTTCATGGTATACACTGACAGGTGAGAGCTAAGCCAACTATATGATACATCAAGGTTACCCTTCATGGGGTCATGTTCAAAGGGCTTTTGTGGTTTGACCTCTGGTGACCCCAAATGACCTTTGACCTCTAACAAAACAACAGGAATTTTTTAACTTAGTATGAAGAGATCCACATACTATGTATGCTCTCCCTCAATGTTTCCCCTCATCACGTATCATGTTCGGAAGCAGTTTACAAGGGTTAACCACTTGACCTCCAATGACCTAAGATAACCTTTGACCTCTAACAAAAACAATAGGATTTACCTACTAACTGTAATGCATTCACATGCCAATTACTGTATGGAAAGTACCTCTGCTTCCCACTTTTGAGATATTCTGTTTACAAGGTTTTGGGCTTTCTACCTGTGGTGACAAAACATGACCTCTGAACTCCAACAAAAACAATGGGGTTCTTCCTCTCAATACGATAAATCTATTCACCTTATATGAAAAGCATCCATCCTTCCTATTTTGAGATATCCTGTTCATAAGGTTTTCAGGTCTTAACCTCTGGTGAACTCAAATGACTTCTGGGGCAGATTTCACTAACGTTTAGCAATCATCGCTAACATGGATATCCATCGCTAAACCGAAATCCATCGCAATTTAGCGATCGATTTTTGCAATCGGTTTCACTTAACTTTAGTGATCAATTTCTCATCGCTTAGTTGTGTCATTAGCGGTGGGTTTTAGCGATGACTGTTTAATAGACGCAAAAGGTAAATCTATCGCTAAAATTGTCACACGCAATGACTCATCAATACATTTTCATGCCATTTAGTCTATTTTCTGTTATGTTTGACAATGGCGTACCCAGGAATTGTGAGGTGGGGGCCGGACAGTGAACTCCCCAAACTTACATGAGCGAGGGAATAAGGGGAGGGTCCCCTGCCTCTTCGGAAAATTTTTGCTTTCATAAGAGGGCAAGATGCATCATATAATATATTTGACACATTTCGAAGCATATTTAAACACGAATGATGGCCAATAGGGGGAGTGCTCCTGCCCCCACCTGGAAAAGTCACTGGACCAGGGTAATTTCCCTGGTATTCGGGGAGTATTAATCAGTCAGACTGCCTCCGAGTGATTTTCTCTGACTTTCTGATTTCCCCTAACTACCTAAAGAGGTGGGGAGCCATGTGCCTCAAGGGGGGCATGGGGCATTTACCCCCCAGATGTCCCCCTCACTCAGCTCCTGAAGTAAAGTGGTCTGATGGGAGGAATAGCCTAATTCATTAAATTATTTGGAATCTTTGCATATGATGATGCATTATGAACTTCCTGAGACTTAATTTTTCACCCAGAGATATGCTAAAACCTCCGAGCTTCGGGGGCTTCCCTTCCTGGACCCCCACCGGGGCTTTGCCCCTGGATCCCACCAGGGGGCTTAGGGCAGGCCCCTGGACCCCACCCGCTGAGGCTCGCGCTTTGCGCTCGATCTGGCACTTCTCGTGAAAATTTTTCTGCCCCCAACATTTTCTGTTGCCCTCCATTTGCCCCCCCCCTCCACTTTTAAAATCCTGCAGGTGCCGCCACTACTTGTCCACAAGAAAGTTGCTACCGTACCACCATGGCTGCTCATTTATTGTATCTTCAAACATCCGATGAAATGACGTTGTCCAGTTGAGTCTCAACCTCTACCTGATTTTATGCACATTTTATCTAGATTATTTGACTCTTTCATGACTCAACATTGCTATCCTGAAATTTCATGTTTACAAGGCTCTCAGGTTTTGACTTAGGCAACCTCAAATGACCTTTGACCTCTATAAAAACAATGGGATACTTCCTCTCAATATGGTAAATCTATATATCAAGTATGGAAAGTACCTGTCATTTGTACCTTGACATATCATGTTTACAGGCTAAGAATCACAAATGCACACACACACCAGCATGATTGCCTAGATTCCTGCCTTTGACAAAGAATCAACAACCCTATGAAATAATGGATACAGGCACTAAAGGCCTGTGTACACTATCAACATGTCGGGACATATGTCGACACAAGTTGCCACAACACCTTGTTTCCGAAGATGTTGACTGTGTGTACAGAGCGAAAACAATTGGCAACATGTGTCCCGACACGTATCGACACACATCGTCAAGTAATTCAAAATCAATTTTCCGGCAACATGTTTCCAAGCTCTGACCAATCAGAAATCGTATTTGAATCAGCAGCTGAGCCATCTGTAGGTAGTGCACCACCAATTCAAGTGGAATATCCGCCGAGGATGTCACCTTACGAATTTAACACACTCAAATTTTTTTTTGGGGGGTGGGGGGGCAGTTTAGATCATGTTGCTGAAAAGATGGGTTCTTTGTGATGTGTATACCGTAGGAAAGGAATTTGAGTACTCGTCCTGCAAAAATAGAGAAAATTGAAGACATTTCAGGCACTCTCATGAGCTTTCTCGTAGGCCTATGAATTTAGCCCCCGGCCAGATCACTCAAGTGGGTGATTGTCATGGGGGCTATTTTAAGGGAGGGAAAAATTTGACAGGGGTAATTGCCTAAGGGGAATTGACAAGGGAGGTGGGCAATTGTCCAGGGGGATCCTGATACCGGTTTGGAAATATTCCACTTTTGGGCAAGAGTATGTATCAGTGTTCTCCAGTTGGTGTAATAGCGTGGCGGGCCCAGCTAATTTCAAAATTAGTCTTTTGCCCCCTGCTATGAAAAGTACCACCCAACTAAAATCTGCTTTTGAATAATGGTTTTTCTATACAACCAGCCATCTAAAAATCAGGGATGGTGCCAGAGAGCCCTGGGGGCTATGCTCAGTCAGGGAAGCCTGCCCCCCGTCGGTGAAGTTTGTCGTTCTTGAGGAGGGCCCGACGGGATGATGGAATTTTCCCTAATGTTCCTGTCATCTCTTGGCTGCCATGTCAAATACCCCTCCTCCTTCCCCACTATGCCCTCTCCATCACTGAAAGTCCCACCTCCGAACCGCCTGTCAGAACCCTCCCCCTCCTTAGTTGCGGACCCAGGTGGCTAGCCCCCTCCCTTCGTGACAGAAACATTCAAAGAGTAAAATTAAGAACAAAGGGAGAGAGGGAAAAACAAAAACGTAAAAATGTACATGGTGATGTCAGTGGTGGCGCAAGTGGGGGCGGGGCATGCACCCCCCCATTTGGGAAGGCTGCCTGTGGGGGAAATTTTCCGGTTTTGTCGGGGATCTGTTATGAATATGATAAAATATGTACTTCCCGACATCAGCCAGTCGCCCGACGATTGACTTAATTTCAGTCCCAATTAGGGCAAATTCTTCAATGCAAACCCAAATTTTTCTAATTTTCTTGGTTGAAAACTCAAATGGTTTCAAATTTCCTATGGGCAAAAGCTCAACTTTCTTCAATTTTTTTTCCAATAAGGGCCCGAAATTTTCGGCGCGCTTCGAGCTTCCGATTTCGCTTCAAACATTGTTTCGGCACTCTATCGCCCTAATCGAGGCTTCGGGTTACTGCCTCCGTCGGGGAGCTTTGCCCCCCTGTCGAGCAAATCCTGGTGCCACCCCTGGTTGGTGTAGGGGGTAGGTGAGAAGCACGTTGGGGTGGGAAACTACTGGACCCCCTCTGGGAATGTGGACCCCGTGTACAATTGCCACTATTATTTCAGCTGCTCCTAGAACACATCTTTTTCTTTCTGAATTTCCATCTTCCTTCCAAAATCCTGCTTTCCCGCTCTTTTTTGACAACATGTTGCTAAAGTGTGTTGCAACATGTGTCCGCAAAATGTGTCTAGTGTATACAAGGTCAAAATTTCTGTATCCAGGTGTGACAGCAACATGTGTCGACACATGTGTCCTGAAATGTTGATAGTGTACACGGGGCTTTACTGAGTTAGCAAAGTTATTATAACATAATCAGAGTTCTCAGGTGCCATAGGATATGCTTCTAGAGAGATTTGAGACTTATGAGTACAAATGAGAGGTTGGACTGCACTCTTCTTCAACAGGGCACTTGTAGGGTGACCATTCCCCGATGACAGAAAAGGAGGACAACCTTATCTACTACTGTATCTAAGCTGAGCACCACCATATAGTTGAGGCGTAGCATACGGCCAGATAATTATTAGCTAGACCCAATCCCACCAGATGGCCTGAGACAACCCTTTCAGGTGTTCTAAGCTGCATAATTAGAGTCATGAAACTGGAATGTTGTGTGTGAAAATGAAATTATCTCTGAAAATTTGTGCATGAGGAAGGTTTACATTAAAATTTTCAGAATGGAGGAATATTCAGCGTCCAGCACCGTGTGAGCCCAAACAGAGGACAGGGTGCTCGAAAACCGGACTGTTTGGCAAAAAGCCGGACGAATGGCCACCCTAGATACTTGTAAACGTTCCACAAGAATTCACATTGCAAACTGTAATATATCCATGTTGCTGTAGAAACTTCAGAAACTTAGAAGTATTAGCACACTTACAAAACACATTTTAAATATAACAGTAGTTTTTCAAGTAATACAAAAGTTTAAATTTCCAAAACCAGACCTACCATCTCCCTCTGCCTCTCTTCTCTCCCTCTCTTCATCCTCTGCCAGTTCTTGCATCTTTTTCTTGTAGCTAGCAGTAACAAACTGCTCCTTATCTCCAAACTCATCACCTTCTTTTTCTCTTTCCTTCTGAATCTTTCGCTCTTTCTGTCTCTCCCTTTCCATCTTTCTTTGCTTGGCTGCTTTCATCAAGTCTGACATGTACTTTGGCTGCAAGCAATTTCAAATCTAAACTGTGGCTACTGACTCATAATATTTTAGTGTTTGTACAGCCCTTTTTCACTGACAATACATCTGAAAGTGCTTTTAAAAAATATTACCCATTGCCAACAATAATCTGTCCTAGAGACAGTAACTTCCCCCTCCCCACCTTGGAGGCTGCAGTTATACAGTACTACGGATGTTATAAAAACTTGCTGAAAAGGTCACCATGAAACCCGTACAGAGCTAGGTAATCAATACGACATAATGTCACAAGAGGTCAAAAGGTAGTGAACCATGAAGAAATCAGATACAGTAGGAGTACCCTACACATTCAAACTCTGCTCACCGCAAGAGGGGCAGTCACAGTGGAGTCAACAAAGAAACACACCTAGATGTGCACCTAGATCAACTCAAAACTGGAAGCTCAGTAGGCATTTTTCAGAGAATATTTCACAAGACACAGAGAATATTTCACAAGACACATGTTATTACTGTTTTGCATCATGAAGTGAAGGGTCAGTGGACTGATACATTTTTCAGAAAAAATTACACTAGACACATCAATATTGTGTTGAAAAAGTGTTGAAAAATGACAATATTTCATCAATGGCAACCATATCTGCATCTGTGACTGCACTCAAAAGAACCATTTTTAAGGCAAATTTATACAAGACACATGTTACCTAGTTCTCACAAAACATCATCTTGTGAGACAGCCACTGAGACTGTACCTCCTTGTTTTTCAAGAAGATGCTTTTTGACTATCACAGCATATTCTATAGTAACTTCAACCAAACCAGCAATTCTTGAACAACAAGTGCCACACCTTACCCAATAGTCCATAACCTTCCACAGGTTTCTTAAAATTTACTAACATTCCTTGTACAAGCCTACAATGCCACACCCATTACATGTCTTAATAAGGAGGTCCTTACACTCATTACTTGTCTTAAATCAGGAGGTCCTTTGCTGCTTCCTATCTTACACATCTCTAACTTTTATTTTTCCCAACTGCAATGTTGGATATCCAGACCTCTACTGTTTCTCCTCTTGAAAAAATATCAGTATAGCATGCTTGCACCAAAACACCTTATGAAATTTGCATAAATTACAATACAAAGCCACTGGAACTACTTTGTAATAGAGCAATACGTTAAAGGGGCTGTAGCATCATCCAAAACATATTGAAGAATATGGTCATATCTCAAGATATAATTGGTGACTGCACCCTGTTGATATTAATTTAAACTTAGCTTCACTCTGGTTGATCAATGGTTAATGATGACTTATGCAGTCAGTTGTGTTCCCGATGAGCTCACACACAGTACTACAGTATGTGGCTGTGGCCTTGACCAATTTAAACTCAGTACAGGCAGGGTCCGCTCTATAGTCCCCCGTCTCATCGGTCCCCCGTCTCATCGGTCCCCCGTCTCATTGGTCCCCCAATTAGCTTAATACCTATCACTGGTCCCCCGTGTCATTAGTCCCCCTTTTCATTATTCCGTCTCATTAGTTCCCCGTCTCATTAGTCCCCCACGTTATCATTTCGTCTCATTGGTCCCCCGTCTCATTAGTCCCCCACGCTATCATTTCGTCTCATTGGTTCCCCGTCTCATTGGTCCCGTCTCATTGGTCCCCCGTCCTATTGGTCCCCCATCCTGAGTTTGGGGATGGGATGGGCGGGCGATGATGAAAAATCTAAGAAGAGCACAAAATAAAAAAATAAAACAGCGAGAGGACGGAGGTATAGGAAATTTATGGGCGGAGTGGAAGGGGGAGGGAAGGATAATTGGAAAATTTAAGCTTTACGGATGTGATCTTTTCATGATAGTGAAAATGAAGTTGAAACAGATTAATAGAACAACTGAAACAAGCCTTTCGGGATGGTGCGAACTTGTTGATTATATGTTTCCATTGGCTATACATGCGCCAGTTAATTACTTATACGCAGTCGAACAATAAGGATATGGTGTCTACGGGGTTGGAGGGTAGGGAGGCCATAACCCCACGCCGGCGATGGCTGCCCCTTTGGACCAATGAGACGGGGGACCAATGACACGGGGGACCAATGAGACGGGGGACCAATGACATGGGGGACTAATGAGACGGGGGACCAATGACATGGGGGACTAATGAGACGGGGGACTATAGACATTATCCCTGGGCAGAGACTGTAGGGTCTTTAAAAAGATACTCTAGTGACAAAATATGAACGTTCCAAGGCAATTAACATACAATACCCCACCACGCTGGAAAACGTATGATTTTCAGAATTCGTGGATATGGATTCCAAGTGATCTGGAATGTGCTCTAGCTGTCTCGGCTCTCATTCTTTTTAGAATGACACTGTGCAATATGTGTTAGCCTTGTTTTGCATTCAAAAAATTAATTCCAACAAATCAGTTTCAGTCGTACAGTAGTCAAAGTCACTGTTCCACTCAGTATCTATTTTCAGCTGGATACGTAATCGTAGTCTAAGTCACTTCCCCACTCAGTTTCCATTTAAGCTGGATTCATAGTCCTAGTTGAAGTCACTGCTCCACATGGTATCCATTTTTAGCTCATTCATAGTCATAGTGATAGTCACTGCTCCACTTGGTATCCATTTTGAGCTGGATTCGCCTTCACAGTCGAAGTCAAATTCATTTCTCAACTAGGTATCCATATGAGTTTCATTTGTAGTCCTATTTAAAGTCACTTCTCAACTAGGTACCCATTTTTACGCGTAGGTGGATTTATAGTCAAAGTCACTGCTTGACTAGGTATTCATTTTGAGCTGGATTTTTAATTGTAGCAGAGTTATGTCTTGGATAGGTATCCTTATTGGGTTGGATTTGGAGTCTAAGTCACTGTGACTATGACTAGGAATCCAGATGAGTGGTGAATATCTATCAGGTGGGGTATTCCATACAGTAGCTGTACCAACATTTCATTAAATCAGGCACGTTTTTTTCTCTCTTCACTCCATCTCAATGGATGATGTACTTGGAAGTTAAGAATTTTGAGCAAGTGCTCATTTCACAGTACTGCATTACCTAAAGGGAAATCTGTGATGTCATACAAATTCAACATCTTTTGTATAATTTCTTTATGATCTTGACATATGTAAATGAAATATGTACACTCTTTTCAGCATAGCAACCATTATTCTCACAAAATTTTAAGTGTAATCTACTAAAAACATCATTCAATTTTTTATACGGGTGTTAATAGTCAAGGTGAAATTAAACAATTCTATTTTAAAACTAGGAATAGACTTTGCAGTTCATCTGCAAGAATTATATAACATTTTGTATCTGTGAGCAAATTGAAGTCATTTTCCTCCAAAGAGGAATATCCTAAGGTTATGACAAGATTTCAGTGTAGGTTTCAATAGCATGTAATAAAAAAGTGTTCTCTTTTGTTTCGTCTTTTAATCGTCAAATTTTACCATGTACATGGTCTAATAATTGCTCTAGCATGTGATACAGAACTCCTTGAGTAACTTCAAATTGAAATATTTTCAGATTTGCTTATTGCAGTCAGTTTGACAATCTCACTCTCTTCTTCCCATCCCCCTTTAAAAGTCATGAACTTTCCTCTACAGCCCTCCCTCTCTCACCACCAACTCCCTGCCTTCCCACAGAAACCTTCAAATGCAATACCTTTGAGTCCCTCTGCTTTGTCTTGAGAATCCTTTCCTTTTCCTGTTTCTTCTGTTCCATATCATCATAAATGCTATCATACTCAAAGACAGTAGGATCCTCCTCCATTGCTTTCTGAATTTCCATCTTAGTTTGTTTCCTCATTTTGGTCTTAACTGCCTCTTGCTGCAACTTCTGGTTGATGGCTGACTGAGGTGTGTCCTGCCAGTAAACCATAATAAGCTACAGTTTATATAAGTCACCACATCCCAAAGGTGACAAAAGCTTGTCACCACCCTCACTACATACTATCTGTAAAGTATCTTACTGAGTTTCAAGCAGAAAAAGGGAGGTATATTGTGATAATAATTGTTATTTTCATAATAGAAATATGATGATTAACGCAGAAGATGATTAACAGCTTGTTTAAAAGTATACATCTTGGTGACTCAAGTCTGACTGACCAAACACCATCTCATGTACAAAGTTACCCCTGACAACTCCCTAGTATGCCATTTCCTGGTAAATTCAAGGAGTTGCCAGAGCTAAACAAGTAATGTGCTTATGAACCAAATGAACACTTCCTGGCCTGAAAGAAAGGACTATTGTACACACTGATGTTAAGTCCAGTCCTAGGTTCAATTGTTACACACTCAAGTAAATTTAAAGCATCTGTGTTATCCCAAAAACTTTTATAGGAACAGCCCTATAGTTCTAAATACAAAGGGGTGACTGCACTTTGATTACCATAAATTCAAACAATAGCATCACTCTGATTGGTCTGTCACTGGTGACTTGCAGAGATCACTCGGTACTGTACCCAGACAGCTCACACACAGCCTGTGTACATACATGGCCTTGAGCAATTTAAACTCAGAACAGGCTTTTGTTGCTTTGTCTGGTAGGTTGTTGCTCCATTTCACTGCGATTATAAGATCTTTTTGACTGATTAACTTGGTAGAATTTTGTACGTTCTTTGTAGCGAACTGCGTATGGTTTGACCATGTTCTTTTACAGAGTGTATTTTTTTCACACGCTGTCTTGGTACATTAGCAAACCTTTCTAGTACACATTTTTGGCACGTCCAATTTTTTCGTTTATGATTTTTCTCTCTGATTTCCTTCTCCAATTTCATTTCATCAGAGTTCCAGCTTTTTTTAAGCCAGGGTCGAAATTCCCACCGTTCCGCTGTTCTGAGAACAGTGCTTTTAGTGCCTAAACAGTAACTTTTCAAAAGCCACTGTTCCGTGGAACAGTGTTTTTCCACAAGAAGCAAAGTGCATATAAATATACTTACATGCTAATCTCTGATAAAGTAATGACGCCATGAATATAAAAAGATCCCCGTAAATTTTGGCTTAAGCATGGGATGCAATCTCGTTCCATCATTATCAGTTAAAGTCAGTTACACTTGCACGTGTTATTCCCTATGCTGCATGGTACAGTACTGTGTAAACACACATACTGTACTATACTGAAGTTTTACTACCAAACGCAGAAAAACTTTTAGTACAGTATGTCATTATTGCCCTGCTAGCAAAGGTCATCTAACATCACCCATTGTCTTGCATGGTATGTTCTAAATGACCTCTAACTATTCATTGATATTCCTTCCACTTTATTGTGTTTTTAGGGGGTGTTGTATTAATATATCCTCCAAGCTAGCAACTAAGCACTGAAACTTGAAACGACTAAAAGCAATTCTGACTGCTGACATCTCGCAACCAAACTTTGGTTTTCCTTACTTACTGTGTGGAATGATACTTGAATCAAGGTTATGGCGAAGGATACGACTAGAACAATTTCATGTAAATTTGCTGCGAGAAAATAACATCAGTATGTGCACTCATATGTTGGAGAACCCACTCATTGCTAATGCTTTGCTATAGCAATAAACCACAATGCAGAGGATGAATCAAGCAAAAATATTCCTTTACCGTGGAACTTTTTTGCTCTCACTCAAATCCTGCTTGCCTTGCTTGCTGTGCCTTCTGCATCCATTTTGAGTGTATTTCATCCTACAGTAGGTCTTGGGACACTGCAATGCTAGGTCTCGGGACAATGCAAGATTATTGGCGATAAATTTATGCTTAAAAAATAAGAACCAAAAGAAAATCAGGATATCCCACTGGCTAATCCCCCCTGCAGGAGAAAATTCACCCTCCCCACATTACGGTCAAGTCGTGCAATCATACAACTCAAAACAGTAGACAGCAATTTGCACCTTTGCACAGGCATGTGAATGCACGCGAACTGTACACATGCCGAGGTACTGTGCTCCGGAACAGTAAAATCTGATCCGGAACAGTAATTTTTGAAAAAGTGCTGTTCCGTGGAACAGCAGCAAAAAAATTAAATTGCGACCCCTGGAGGCATCCTCTTTTTTACCATATCCACCATGCCAGACTTTAAAAACAATTCACTTCGAGCCTTCATAGGAATTTTACCCGTTAAATCGCCCACTACCCAGCCCACTGTTTTCCCATCATTCATTCCAGGGCTAGCTACAGTATGGCAACCTTCCGCAAAACCAGATTCGCTAGCCATATTAATTTCCTGGGCACTTGTCTTCGTAGAAACGTCATTCCACAAGGTTTTAAACTAAACTTTCACGTACAGACCGTGTCCAATTTTCACTTTCGTCGTGACACCTCCCTGTATTTATGTTTGTGCTCGTATAGTCTCATGCTCTTGACCATCAGTAGCATGGTTCGAAAGAAAGCCGGATTTGATCGCACTATACAAGACCAAGGGTCTCTCCTATTCAACAACTTACCAGACGCTGGAGAAGTACGCTTCCTTATTCAAGTTTACAACTGTCAGCTTCATAATTTTTTGCTTGATTCAAAAGCCAAGACTTTAGCAAGCCTGGTGCCTGATGCACCCTCTACTCAATACCCCGCCCAGTGATGCCATACAAACACAGGACACCAAGCTTGTGGTTATCATCCCCCCGATCTGGAGCTTTCCTCTTCTGAACACTCAGTCTTAGCTAAAGGCCTTAACTTTGTTCCCTTGACCCCCTCCCTGATGAGTTTTCCATCCACAGGGATGTTTCTTCATTCTGCAGGAAACTTCGCCTTCAACACCATTTTGGCATCACAGATCAGCCAGACAATATGAGCCCAGAAGATTTCTTGAACTCTTTAGGCTCCACCCATTCTTCCTGGACACCTAAATCTGGAGAAAACAACATCCTGGACTCCGTAACTGAATTCATCAATTAGGATGTTGATCTTCTTCTACCCCCCAAGAAAACTACCCTTTCAATCTTTCCCCAGAGGAACAAGAGGCTCTCCTGTCACTCAAAAGAAACAAGAACTTCATCATCAAACCAGCTAAGGGTGGAGCCATGGTGGTTTGGCAGTTGGATTTGTACATAGCAGAGGCTGATAAGCAATTATCGGACCAAACTGCATACACTGAACTTCCTTCTGACCCCACTTCCGACAGCCAAGCATTGGTTAAGATCATTTTAACCAACCTTTTTAAAAACAATCAACTTCCTAAATCAGCTACATCACTACTCCACCCTTGCCCACAAATTTCCAATTTCTATCTGCTTCCCAAAATCCACAAGGCAAACAACCCTGGTAGACCCATCGTTTCTTCTCACAGCTGCCCCACTGTGCTAATTTCTGCATTTGTGGACTCTGTTCTCTTCCTGTTGGTATCAGCATTACCGTCTTTTGTTCAAGACACTCCTCATTTCTTGAGACTTATCTGAGACTTTGAGTTTCCCGAAAACTGCGGTGAACATCTGCTATTCACCATGGATGCATCTAGTCTCTACACATCCATCCCCCATCATGCTGCTTTGTGAGCTATCTGCATTACCTGGACCAACGACAAGACCCCCAAATTCCTACAAATACTTTCCTTTGCTTGATGGAACTTGTTCTCAACCAAAACTGTTTCCAGTTCAATGGGCGCTCTTTCCGTCAGATTAAAGGACTAGCCATGGGAACCAAAATGGGTCTTTCTGTTACTTGCTTAACCATGCAGGTGCGGATCCAAGGGGGGGGCTTCATCGGGCTCAGCCCCCCTTTTTTGCCACATCAACAATACCAAATATGCAAAAATTAGCATAATATTAATCTAGGAGAATATTCAAGGGGGCTTTCAGCCCCCCTTTTCGAAATGTCTGGATCCACGCCTGCCATGGGCCATTTTGAAGAACCAGAAAGCCAAAAGGCTTAGTAATTCCTTGCCATATGGGTATATTGTAACAAACATGAATCACCCACATGACAAGCATGAGATCCCTCACAGTTATGCTACTTGAGATATCATGTTAATAAGGTCAAAAGCTTTGGAAATCTTGTGACCCAAAATGACCTACATGCTAAATATGAACAATCCACAGGCCAAGTATGTGATCCCTCATAGTAATCCTCCTTAAAATATCATGTTTACTAAGGTTTTGACCTTTATGACCTCAAATGACCATTGACCTGCATGAAAAATAGTAGGGATCATCTATTCAATACGAAGAAGTTACATGTCAAGTGTGACATCCCTCACAGTTATCCTTCTTGAGATATCGTGTTTGTAAGGTTTTGACTTTTTGGCCTCTGGTGACCCCAAATGACCTTTGACCTCCACCAAAAACAATACAGATGGTCTACTCAATACGGGCAATTAACATGCTAAGTATGAGATCCCTCACAGTTACCCTTCTTGAGATATAGTGTTTACAACATTTTGACCTTTTGACCTCTTGTGACCCCAAATGACCTTTGACCTCCACCAAAAATAATAGAGTTCATCTACACAATATAGGCAATAAACATGCTAAGTATGAGATCCTTCACAGTTACTCTTCTTGAGATATACTGTTAACAATGATTTGACCTTTTGACCTCTTGTGACCCAAATGACCTTTGACCTCCAATAATACTGATAGAGATCATCTATTAAATATGGGCAATCCACATGCTAAGTATGAGATCCCTCACAGTTACCCTTCTTGAGATGTTGTTTACAACATTTTGACCGTTTGACTGCTGGTGACCCCAAATGACCTTTGACCTCCACCAAAAATAATAGGGATCATCTGCTTAATATGGACAATCCACATGGTAAGTATGAATTCCCTCACAGTTACCCTTCTTGAGATATACTGTTTACAAGGTTTTGACCTTTTGACCGCTGGTGACCCCAAATGACCTTTGACCTCCACCAAAAATGATAGGGATCATCTACTCAATATGAACAATCCACACAGTAAGTATGAGATCCCTCACATGTATCCTTCTGGAGAAATCATGTTTACAAGGTTTTGACATTTTGATCTCTGATGACCCCAAATGACCCCTGACCTCCACCAAGAATACGATCTTTTGACCTCTGATGACCCCAAATGATCTTTGACCTCCACCAAAAACAATAGGGATCATCTACTCAATATGGGCAATGTACATGGTAAGTATGACATTCCTCACGTTTATAGTTCTCAAGATGTCGTGTTCACACGCAATTTCCAGGGTATTTAACATTTGACCTCTTGTGACCTCGAATGACCTTTGACCTCCACCAAAACTGACAGGGATCATCTACTTAATATGGGCAATCTATCTGCCAAGTATGAGACCCTCAGAGTTACCTTCTTGAGATATCGTGTTTACAAGGTTTTGACCTTTTGACCTCCTGTGACCCCAAATGACCTTTGACCTCCACCCAAAACAATAGGGATCATCTACTCAATATGGGCAATCTACATGCCAAGTATGAGATCCTTTGGAGTTACCCGGAGTTATCTTGAGATAACTCCTTCGGAGTTACTTCGGAGTTATCTTGAGATATCATGTTTACAAGCAAAAGTGTCACATACACACCCACACACACACACCTACAGTACACACATGACATCACCATTGCATAGATTCCTTCGGCCTTCATCAAGGAATCAAAAAGTTTCGGGTCAAGAGCAGAAAAATATAGGAAAACAAGCCCAAAATCATACAAATATAGGAAATATAGGATTTTTTGAAACATATAGGAAATTATACGAAATATAGGGGAGATAATTCATGTAAGGCTACCTCAAACTGGGCCTCACGGAATAATGAAAAGGGGGACTAATGACACGGGGGACCAGTGATACGTATTAAGCTAATTGGGGGACCAATGAGACGGGGGACTATAGAGCGGACCCTTTGACTGCTGGTGACCTCCACCAAAAACGATAGGGATCATCTACTCAATATGAACAATCCACACAATAAGTATTGTCTGTTTCCCCTCTCTTATGCCTGCAAGTGCCTGCTATGATTGTATTAATTTTTAAAGATGGTACAGCTCATGACTGACTGCCTGAGACAATTTCTGAAGAGCTTTTGAAAGCTACAGTGTATAGAACATCACTAAATTACAAACTAATCCTATTGTACTATCCAGAGTGGACAACAAATATTGCCTGAGGGGGGGGGGAGGGGGATGTCATCCAAACCTCCCAAAATAAGGACTTGATTGTGCCCCCCCCTCCAAAAAAAAGTTCTAAGTGCCACCCACAAACCATACCCAACCTGTATCTAACTTATTTAGCCCACGCAATATCCTGTACATAACAGCCGGCTACCATATCATAACTCTCTCATGCCTGCTGCAAATTTATATCAGCCTACCTTTACTTGGAATCCCATCATGAATTTCATTTATCATTTTGGATAATTATCGTCCTTTCTTATACATGACACTCTGGCAAACATTGCCTAATTATAATGTACCCTGCTACTGATGAGCCCCAAAAATAATCTTTCTGAGCAAAATGCATCTAGCAAAGGCATAATATGGCTTGTTACTTTAACAAGGTCACAAGACGAACATTTAACTCAACCCTTTGGGTCTCCTGTTAAAACTTCACTTTGTAGTTACAAAATTATCCTTTGCCAGGTAATATCCTCCCACATCTTGCAAGAATTTTTCAGCAAATTCAAGAGACTAAACCTATAACCACGGTTTAATTTGTGAAAATGTCACTGAGTTTTGGGACAATCGGCCAACCCCTCCTAAAAATCATGATCAATCCATAGTTGTTCAAATGTAATTGTCAATTACAGTGTTCACTGAATGACTAAGGAAGGCTGAACTACTGCGCTTTGTCAGGAGGAAGGTTGGATACGATACAATGAGTGTTATCTCTGTTAATGGACAGATGCCTGACAAGTGTTTTTCCTCCACATGAGCATTTTTTTTCAAACTTTCAGGTTTTAATCAGTTGGATCCCTGCATGCACTATTCACGAACCCTGTATGTCAGATTTTCTGGGAAACAACAGTCACAAAGGTTGGTACTTCAAACATATTATCCTCCTCAATTTTTTTTAACCAATGTATACATACCGAGTTTTAGATGTAGCGCATCTCAGGGATGATGCCAGTTAGTGGTGCCATCATGCCATGCCTCCTTCCCTACACCCCTGCATAGTGTAGCCCCCTATAATGTACATCCTAAGAGGAGAAACCCATTTGAAATACTGTGTAAATCATTATCCATTTTCTGAAGGATGTCCTGGTAAAGGTTTGTCAGCCAGTTGAATACTGGTGGTATACTGTACATACTGAAGCTGGCATCTTTATCTTTTTGGTTAAGAAGTGACTGCTGTGTTAAGCTTCTTTTTTTTTTGACAGCACTTGGTCTTGAGTATTCTTTTAACAGCTACAATGTATGAGGACATACTGTAATTACCTTTCATGAATTGTAGGGCATATCTTTGAAACTGTATGAAAAGGACAAAAAACATGACTTTACCTCATCATCACTCTCATCGAAGATAGCAAGCTTTTTCTGTAAAGGCTGAGATGGAGGCTTTGCCTTTTTCATGTTTATCAGGCCATATCTGTTGAAGTGAAGACACAGACACTCACTCATTAAGGCACCTTTGAAAAGTCACAGAAAGGTTTCAAAAAAGAAAATATATGCCCACTAAACCAAAGATTCACTAAATGAAAGGTTCAAAGACCAAAGATCTGCTTGACCAAAACTTTACTTGGAGTTAGAGGTACTGTAAGGTTAGGATTTAGGTAAGATAGTTTAAAGATTACAGTGGCGGGTCCAGGGGGGGGTCGCCGGCGTCCGGACCCCCCCTCAAATTTTCCAATGTGCCCTTTTTCAAAAAATGTTTTTTTTTTCACACTAGCAAAAAAAAAAAAAAAGGAGACAGTTTCACAGGTAATGACAGTGTTGTCCAATTCCGAGGAGATTTTGGTTACCCCCATCCAGTATCGATCAATCCACTCGTAAAAGTCTAGCCATGTATCGCAGAAACTTTCGGCAATATATTTGACTACGGTAGCCTATATTGGCCGCCCCGAAACCCGAACAGTGCAATCGTTTTACAGAGAATGTGACTACAGTATGTCTGCATGACAATCAGGCATTCTAATCACTTTTCGCTTGGAACCACGTGTAGCGTGCTTGGGCATTCAGAGTAGTACAAAACACGCAGATATTACGTCATACTCACTAGCTATATGCAACGTATTACTACTGGGTTTTAAATATTGATTCCAAAAGGTCACTGCTAGTCTTTTGGTCTTACAAAATAATGATCTGTTCACACTCCATAAACGCTACATCTACGAAACCTTCCCTCCACCCTCTAGTATCCATCCTCTAGTGAATAAGAGAGAGTAGGTAGGCTAAATACGTTTCGCTATGATATTTATAGTCTGGAATTACTCTCTTCTTTTATAGTGTTGCCCTAGTGATGGGAATAAAAAGCCAGTCTTAGGTAAAGTCCACAGCCAAGAGTTGACCAAAAGTCACAATAGACAAATTGCTGTTTGTTTCATTTTAAAATTACTGTATAAAATCACCACCAGGTCAAATAACGCAATGTCAGTCGGTTCAATTTTTTGACGTCTTTGGACCGATGACCGGTCTGCTGTCGCAAATGAAAAGCAAACATTCGACTTCAGTCATCTATTCTGACAGAGTGTTTTTGATAGTCGCGCCGCAACTTTATAGGGAACACAACATACAGTATTTTAACCTCCTCCCCCTGTCGAGATAGCGGTAGCGCCAGGTGGGGGAAGGGTTCATGCCCCCCGTCGGGGAAGGCCCGCCCCCCTATCGGAGAAGTTTTACAGTTTCGTAGGGGAGTCTTAGTCGAAAGTACGCAGTCCCTGACGACAACTAATCGACGGCTTACCTGTTTTTTTCTCTCAAGAGGATAATTTCTGTAACAAGAACCCAAAATTTTCGGCGTGCTACGCGCGCTGTAGGGTCACTCTATTTTTTCAATAGTTCCATTCCACATAGCAGGATAGCACAAGTCCTGTCCACCCTTACCAAGTAACATATGGGCAGAATACATACTTTATGTAAAGGTCGTAACTTTCATTCCATATCGCAAAGTCTAGTTGGTGTTCTCTTGTGTGTGTCATGCGGTACAGTCAGTTGATGAGCGACTTACGGAGCAAAGTTTGGCTATTTCATCGTGTAGTCCAGGTGGTTTCGATACAATGTATGTTACACCCGATACGGTCTACAAACCCTACAGTTCTTTTTATCGTTTCGTCATATGTTTTATGTGTAAGCCTATCAAAAAATTTCACCCGCTTCATGCGCTTTTCAATTTCACGATCCAGATTCAAAGAACACTAACAATGCGTAACTCGGATCATGAAATATTAAGTGATATAATGCAAAATATGCCTGCAATTGCATGGGATAATGAGGCTCCCACATTTGCCCTTCTCATCATACCCTCGAAATAGGGAATGTCGGAACTTGGGGTAGCTGACATGGCCCGGCCCCCTGTTGGAAAAATTCTGCCGCCACCCATGGTCAGTTTACTTCTTTTGGCTTTCATAAGGGTAATTTCTGGGATAAAACCCAAAATTTTGGGTACGCTTTGTCCACTCTTCCTCAGTTCAGTTATACTTATAGCTAAATATAGTACAAAACCTTTCCACCTTTTCAAGTTAATAAGTAGAATACATGGATTTATGTAAATGTCGGGAATTGAATCGCATTTCGCTAAACCTGGTTAACGTTCACTTGTGTCCGTCGTACGGTACGACTAGTGACTCGAGGAGGGAAGTACAATAAAGTTATGCCCGATAGGGCCCAACTGTCCGCTCAATTGTTCTGTATAAGCTTTAAATTAGTACAAATTCTTATAAGTGTAGGCTTTCCCAAAAAATTTTCGCGCGCTTCGCGCGCTTTGTAATTTCACGGTTTAGATTCCAGGTTTTGATTCCAGTTTTTGCATGTCTCTTGGTTTATCCTTTCTTTGTCAATATGCGGTAAGTTGTGTAATCGCTGACGTTTATGGGAACCAAAATTAAAAAAAAAAAATGAATGTGCCCTTTTTGTGTTGGACCCCCCCTCAGAAAAGACCCTAGATCCGCCCCTGGATTAGAAAAAGAATTAGCCTCAGGTAGGATTAGGGATTTGGTTAAGATTATGGGTGGGTTAGGATTAAGTTTAAAGAATCTTTAGTTGAGTGAACTTTTAATCTAGGGAATCTTCTCTCTACAGAACCTGCCCTTTCAAACTTTGCTGGTCAGCATCAGACAGGAGCAACCAGGACCCAATTTCTTGACCAGTACTTGGTGTGAACTGGGCACTTGCAAAACATGAAACCACCCAAAACGACCCACACCAGCCAAAACAAGCCAAAATGACCCAAACGGTCCAGAATGAGCCAAAACGACCCAATTAAGAAAACCCGAAACGAGCCAAAAGTTATTAAAACAGGCATGTCAACATTACAATAACCAACAGCAATTGCCAATGTTACCTGTGACTTTGATTTTGAGGCTGCCCTGTATAAAATTAGAATGCACTTATCAATTTTAACCATACCCCCCCCCCCACCCGGGCATAGCGGGGGCTTAGGCAGAGATGTCATTTATAGAAATGTAACAAGTGTGTTTCCTTCCTGGCTACATCTGAATAAAGTCCCGGAAGGGTTGGGCAACATTTTGCTGCACATTCCCGCTAACCTTAATGCAACCCAGCATAGTGGGGCAGCAATTAACCGAACAACCCGGTATATTCCCGGGCCATAAGTGGGTGGGCATGCTGAATATTTGTTGTCTATGTAATCTGCTCTACAAAACATAACTAAGTACTACTGTACGTGTATGCAAATGCAGACATCCCAAAGCAAGCTGTGATTGCATGAACCTATTCACTCCAGGCGAGATATCGTATAAGACTGAAACAAGTATAGGCTAATCAAGGGCGTAAATATGGGGGTGTGGGGCTGTGACACCACCTAAAAATCAAAAGTCCGTCTCTGAGCGCCAAAAAGTTGGTCTCAAATCCAGTCAGTTAAAACCTATGACAGTGATTGTCATATTCAAATTCATGTACCTATAGTTATTATTACCACCGGCCTGGACAATTGTAATTACAGTATAGTATCTAGGAAATTCGGATCGTACAACTGTGTCAATGAGAGTCGGTCTCCAAGAAATGTAGGTGGTCCCAAAAAAGTTTGCACCCTCCCCCGTGAATTCATTTATATACGCCCCTGAGGCTAATGTTTAAATATTAACAACTTACCAAAAAGCCGCACAGTCGTTTATATTTTAAATCCTACCTTACTTCGGTTGCACTTTAAAACTGGAGATGGTAACAAAGTGTTATCTCTTTCCAAATTATCCTAGGATATTTCCATGTGCAATATCTTGAAAGATTGAGAATCAATTCTGTTTCACAAATAATTTTGATTAGTGGTGTGCACAAGAGTGTGCATGTAACAGTGCACCTATTTATATTTTACATATTTGTGTGTTCGCTTTTTTTAGTCATCTCCATCTGTTATCTGTATGCAATAATAGCACGTAAAATTGTTTTGCAGTGAAGCATCTGAAGTAAGAAAGATGCTATATTTCATTCTCCGTTTTAAAAGAGCGCAAAAAATTTAGGCCTACTAAAAACTTGCCTATGTAGCAGGCTGTACGGCATATTTCTTGTTCAGTCATATCCCCAATGCCTGCCAAAGTGAACACCAACACCGAACCAATTCTTTTGGATATTCATGGCAATATGTGGCCTCAGGACTGGTTGAATGTTAGATATTGATGAGAAGGCAACATCTGGACCCGTTTAAATCTTGCAGTAGCCTATGCCACCTGCAGAGTTGGTATGTCATTGTAATAGCAACTCCCTTGGTAGTGCCCACCGCACAGGTGGTTATGCAATACAGTAATGATATGACTTTGTCTCAGGTTTCAGTTTGGGCTTTCAGTTTACGACTACAGGAGTTCACACACTCACTCAAAAACAATAGCAAGAATAATGAGAGAGCACATGAATAAGTCATTTTATGGTAATGAAGTTTGCGTCTAAAATTGGACGCAGTCCTCTTCGCTTTGGCGGACGGTGGTTTGGAAAGCTGAGGAGCTGAGCAAACAGAGTCCGCTCCGCGGGGTAACTAAAAACATGAACGAAATGTCATCTCACATGCCAATTAAAATCAGTGGCTACAACACAGTACAAGTGTGGCACGACTTTTTAAAGGCCCTAAAGCATAGCCATGTGTCATATGTATGTTCAAACAACTATTCCTGCTCAGTACATGTGGTTTCCAAAATAACCTTCGTACGTAGGGACCAAACAGTATAGTGCAGTGAGTACGTACCCTAGAGTATATGATGGACACTCTGAGTGGAATGCTTTGATGCGATGTTCATACGTACTGGTTTTCTTTGGCACCCATATTGAACAGTTGTCTCATTTGCTCACATGCGAAAACCTCACCCAGAGTTACCATAGGACTCCATAGTAAACAAGTTCTTGGTACCGCCCACTTTTCATTAGAATTTGCTTGAAAATCTGTTTTATGTAGAATTTGCCTCTTTTATGAAAAAGAATCAACTTCAAATTTATTTTTTCAAGTAAATAACATAGAAAATATTAAAAGAAAAATCTCACATACTTTTGTGACATCATTCTAAATTTAATCAAGAAGACTCATTTCAATAATATTTTTAATTAATTTACTTAAAAATGAAAGGAGAATCATTTGATGTAAAAAGGGGGTTTTGGAGTACTTATGCATTATTAAGCCACTAATCCCCCTTCCACGATAATGAATGAGTCTAGTAATATGAATAAACACACATACTCTATTGAAGAAGCCAATTTTTGTTGAATTTTTTCCCCAAGGAGGTACTGTAGGGGAAAGTGGTCTGCGGATATTTTTGACTAATGAAAAATGCTCTTTAGACATGAAATGAAAACAACATTGCTGAACAAAATGGATACACTGTGATGTCATTGCTATGGAAACCTGAGAATTTTGTTGTCCTTCTTTTGCTATTATTACAGAGAGTAAGCTTGTTGTTTACCAGGCCTGGTATGGTGGCACTTCACTGGATTTTGTATACACAACTTAACTTTTAAGGAGTTAAAACAAAATAAAGAATTGTTTAAAGGCTGAACAAACTATTTTAATTGGAGTGACATGCAGTAATTGCAATTTCTGTGAAACTCTTATAGCTACACTGCACTGTGACAGTTACCTCACAAAATGTTGAGGAGGCTCTCAAAATGAGGCAAACCTGTTTAATATGGTTGGGTGTAGGCCTAGTATATCAATGGTAGCTACTATAGTGCCAAGTCCCTGCCAGATCCCTGCGATTTACCTGGCTATTCTTCATGCAAATCCTGGGGTAACTATCTCGGCCCATTTTTTGTGATACACAGCCCAGCTAAAAGTCCCATCAAATTCCCAGCACTGAGGGGACAAACTAAACCACACATCACCGGCAAAAATGTTGCAACAGCCCCGCTATGGCCTGGGAATGGGGGCGTGGTTACAATTGACAAGTGCAAAAGTATAGGCATTGAATCTCACATAATCATCTTCCTTTGATCCGGTGTATTGTACAGTACATGCTGGTGTGGTACGTGTACGGACAAGACATCATACACATCGAATGCTGTATTAGTCAGGGACGTTTTGGTTTGTTGCATTTTTCTTCACTATATTTGGTAAAACTTTGATAAGATGTAGAGTAGACATCAGATAATCAGAAAAGTATGTGCTCCATTTTTTTTCATGTGAAAGAAGGGAACCAGCCAATTCAAAATGGCCACCATTTTGATCATTGTTACTGATTTAGCTCAAGAAAGTCTCTGCTACTCCAACAACTGGGGTTTAAACCTTTTTAGGAGCATAAGGGGTAAAGTAAACACAGTCTCCAACAATATATTGAACGTTTTCCCCAAAATATTGATCCGTTTTGTTGTAGTAACCTGTCGAATATGGCCCTTTTCGACAAAAACCAGAAATTTTGGCGCCTGGGGACAAATTTGATTACCAGATTCTCTTAAAGTGTGTATTCCAACGATATTAGCTTTTATTAATGGGTAGTCATATAACCAGGGAGTACGTGGGGAAAATTTCGACTCCCAGATTCAAACGTACAAGCATTTAAGTATTCCCAAATTGGATACGCACTAAACAGACCACAAATATTATAGTTTGACTATTTCCAGCTTACGCTGGACAATTTCTCCAACAAACGGCCATTTGAATTGATCGTGGAGGGGGTTGGGTGTTTGAAAGGGGTACTATAGGAGCTGCACTGGGCAAAGATGCCAAGGAACAACTGAACTGGCACCCAGGTTGTCCCATTAGAAATTTCAAAACCAGGCTAAGATATGTGAGCATGAAGTGGTATAGGAAAAAATCTTTATAGTCCAATGCTTTGCAAAGCCATAAAGTATCTTTACGGTGGGCCATTCACATCTAAATATAACCACTAACCTGCAGGGCACCCCCCCCCCACCAGATGAAGCCCTTAAAAGTGTATTGCATAGTGTTAGAGGCTTCTGCCCATCAAAGAGCATCACATGTCATCAGCTTCATGACACAGCTGCCTTGTAGAACTTCGTTTGCAGTTGGGCTGATTAATAGATGTGCAGACTACCCAGTCAGTAATATTCGGCGGTCCACCAGCAGCCACTGAGGGCCAACAGAGGGCCACCAGGGCCGTCTTAACGCATGGGCCTACCGGGCCCAGGCCCAGGCCCCCGCGATGTCAGGGGCCCCGCAAATTGACCTCTGCGCAAAAAATCATATCTCCCCTTGCGTAAAAGATTTTTGTGTGGAAATACTTTTTTTTTTACTTCAACTGGAAGATTACTCTTCTATAATGTAGTTCAGCTTTTAGATATATCACATATGTTATTCTCATAAAAGTTCCAATTTCCATGCTTTATGGGCGACATGGGGGGGGGGGGGGGTAAATGCAGGCATTTCTATGCTTGAGCGATGGTCAAGAATGTCAATTTTTTACGCAACTTTTTTCGAACACACTTGATTGAGGGGCCCCGATCCAATGCCGGAACCAGGGCCCTGTGATCTCTTAAGACGGCCCTGAGGGCCACAGGAGGTCCACTGGCTGGACACAACATTGCATGATGGGTAAAAGTTTTTAACCAATCAGCATCACACCGCCCATCAGCAGACCATTGGTGAACCATCGAACATTTGGCTGGTGGACCCAACGAAGTAGAAGACAGCGGTCCATCAACCAGCCGACCAAATTTTGCTGACAGGGTAGTATCTATGTGCCTGCATATGGCCTAGGCCATGGTAACTGCTCTCATGAAATAGTTGAAAAGATGATCTAATGAACTAAACACTTTGTTCAGGACATTATTACCAATACTTTCCTTCCATCTTGCGGATAACTTTTTATGGTGCCAAAAATGTCACTTGTGGATGCCAAAATAGGGGTTTGTCCCTTGGATGACAAATTTAGACAAATCTGGCAGCCAGGGATGCCAAAAGGCAACCCTGGAGAACTGTATTTGCCAAAGTGGTTTTTCACTTGTTCTTGCCCCGAACGAGAATTTTTTTTCCCAGGACAAATGGGGTGGTGGGGCAAATTTTCAAAATTTTTCATACAAATCATGAAAAATGAAAAAATATAATGGTCAGGTTTAGGGTTAATATAAAAAATTGTGATCGTCCCCAATCGTCCTGGGAAAAAACAATGTGTGTCCCTGACTGTCGGGCTGGGAATCTGTTGAGCCCTGATCTGATAGGAGATTCACGAAGAAAACGCTACACTCCATGTAATACTATATAGCATATTTTGCACTTTATACAAGCTTTATGTAAGGAGCTTAGTCACTGTGATAAGTTGGGGTGCAATTGAGGATGAAATTCCCAACTTTTACAGAAGAGTGTGGCTATGACTCTTAGTGTAGTATGCCACTTGGTCAGGGGCTACTATTTACTATAATTTATGAAACCAACTTATGGAAGAAAGCAATGAAACCCTACTACTGTACGCGCAAAGCGTGCTGTCAATTTTTGGGGTCTTATTAAAGAAACTGCTTTCCTTGAGAGCAAAAACAGTAAACTGCCGGGGCAACTGACTGTTGTACAGTAGGGGATTGCCTTGGTGTGATGACAAATAAAAAAAAACTTCCCACAAAACATTGACGATATAGATCAGCTTCATTTTTTCTTTATTTTAACGATAATACAGAATAAAAACATAACATTTTTGGTCCCCCGAACAAGTCCCATTCTTCTCTGAGGGTACTGTAGAAGGATTGACTCCCCGACTGGGCCCCTACACCACCCACCCCCTGGTGCTTTTCCTGTCTCTGTTACAGTACACTCCTGGCTTGCTGTGCCACTCAACAAGCATCAAGCCTTGAAGTAGGGGGTCAGTAACTGCTTGAGGTAGTGAGTTCCAGTCAGGGGTGGGATTTGATGTCTAAAAGTGGGGGGCAAATCCAGGTCGACTGTCAAACAGCGCCGAAGGAGCCGCAGGAGAGCGAAGCACTCCCCCTTACAGCGTGGGGTCCAGGGGTCCGCCTCAGGGCCTCTGGCAGGGTCCAGGGGCAGAGCCCCGGCCTGTGGGGGTTCCAAGAGCAGTTTGACATTTTTCAATTATATTCTTAGTCCATGTGACTAACAGTCAGATGGGATCAAAAATTCTGAGGGCTCGAGGAAGTTGGGAAAATGGATTATATTGAGGGTTTCCCGTGGCCTAAGAACAAAAATTTAAGCATGGAAGATCCAGTACGTAGAATGGGCACACGCCAAACAAGAAGTGCGCTGAAAAAAATCGCATTGTTCATACTTTTAGTGATATGAGTAACAGAAATGCTAAGAAAGAAAAGTGTCCCCAAGGAGAGAGCGCTTCCCCCCCCCCCCATTACGGTATGGGAAATGACATTTTTCGTGCCTGAAAACTTGCATCTAAACAATCTTTAAAGAGTCAGTAAATTTACACAGATCGATGATGATAAAATTTTTGCTTTGAAACTTTCTGGATAAGGGGGAACTTCCCATAGGCTACGTACGGCCATGGGGGCATTGGTGGTTCAAAATAAACAGAAGAGTTTGTACAAAGCTATGACAAGCTTTCTAAGATCTTTCTTAAATTTGATGGCTTTTGCGGCCGTTCTGGACCATTTCTTCAGAAAAACTTGCTTCCACCAGGTGTAATTTGAAATGCTAAATGAAATAGATTTCATATGATGACCATCAGTATAATAGTAACCGTCAGTCAATTTGCTGAGGATGGTACAGTAGTACGTTTGTGGTAAAGTGAACAGCCAGAGGTGCAGCGAGAGGGTTTCAGAAATGGTAATTCAGTCAAGCTGTCTTGTAGGAAGTGATGACGAGGCAATTCCACCAAAGTTTTCCTATGCACAGTCCTTATATAAACCAATGTCTCATTAATACAGCTGTACTCTCATGTGAAGCATGCCGATTTTTGTTTTTTTTTTCGAGAATTGTGGTTCCATATACATGGGTAGGGTTTGGGACTTTGTGTGCAAGGACCATGATGCATTTTATGATGTACATCAGTACTGTCAGTGACCCATTTCAGAGCTTCAAGTCACAATAGTGTGGCACGTAGGACGAAAGAAATTTTACGGTGCCAGACAAAATTTTCAATTATATTAGTTTTCTCTGAAGGTGCACGCGAAGCGAGCGGAGAAAAATTTTCCTGGCAGTTCTATGGTTTTTCATATTAATATTTTCCTACATTGAACATTGCAAAATTTAATCATAAAAGCCTATCAAAATTCTCTTATAATTTCTCTGGCCTCCATTACTTTTGCTCATTTTTTTAATATTTTTTTTTTAAGCTCTGTAAAAAGTGGGGGCAAGTGCCCAGCTTGCCCCCCGGCAATCCCCCCTATGGGCCCAGTTAGGCTATCAATTGGAGCAAAAGGTAATGGAGGAAAGTTTCTAACACTAAAAAGTCCCTCTCACCTTAGCTGAGGTGACAATTTAAAAGAGTCAGAAGTCTGCACTGTGTAATTTTAATAGTTATGATAACTACACTTCCCTACATTACTGTAGCTTTATGTACCATCCATTGTGCTGTATGCATGGGGCGTGTCCTTGTGCCAGGTGCAAAATGGTATCAAACGAACATCGGTGGGCTGCACTGCATTATACCAGCTCCCTGGTTATACATCGTTCGATGTGTATGATGTTTCATCCGTACACATGCTAGACAAGCATGTACAAAACACAGGATCAAAGGAGGATGATAATGTGAGATTCGAATACCTGTACTTGTAATTTTAGACAGGTCAGCCTCAAAAAGAACAACTGATGCTAGCAGGTTTACATTTCTTCGTACAGTATAGGTACTCCGTGAGTGTGACAGGAAGTAGAATGTGAGATTTCATTACCTAAACTTGTAACTTTAGACAGGTCAGCCTCAAAAATCTAAATCACAGGTTAACACTGGCAATTGCCGGTAGTTTTTGTAATGTCGATGTGCCTATTTTACTAACTTTTGGTTCGTGTTGGCTCATTTTGGGTCATTTTGGGTCATTTCATGTTTCACAAGTCCCCATTTCAGAGTTGCTGATCTTGCAACAGCCAAGTTTCGGTAACCCCAACCAGGCCTATGTCTGGACTGTTTATGGACATATGTGCAAGGAACTCATTGAACCTACTGAAAAGGCTGTGCAAAACAAGATACAATCAGCAAATAGCCTGACACTTGACTTGACTTTTGCCAGCAAGTACTTAGGAAAAGTACTGTAGGTGTGCTACAGGTAGCTTACCAGCTAAAACGTCCCTTTACCAAAACATGCCAGCTATTGGTCAACAGGGCCGTAGCCAGCAGGGGTTGTGGGGGGTGTCACACCCCCAATATTTGGTCAGCCGTCGGCAAATTTTCGGTCTGTCGGCAAAAAGAGGAAAGGGAACGGAAAAGAAGAGGAAAGGAGGAGAGGAGGAAAAGAATAGAGAAGAAGAGAAAAGAAAGCGAAAGGAAGGGAAGGAAAGGGAAGACGGAGAATGAAAAGAAAAAAGAGAAAGAGAGAGCCAGTCTGTTATCGGCTATTTCGATTTTCGGCTCTTCATCTAATTGGTCCATTCAAGTTGAAGGCCCGTCGGCAAATTGATTATGCATGTGACGGCCTTATACGGCCGTATCAACGGCCGTTGGTGTAATTGGACTAGTGACTGAGTCCGTCGGGAACTCGGGAAAAGAAAGGGAATTAACGGCTTCCGTGTAGGTGCACTATTTCGGGTCATATAACATTCTTGAATAACCACTTTCTGCACATTATTCCTCACTTTAATCATCACCATGGGGAGCAGCACCCGATTACCCATGAAGAGGGTATCCTTAGCCCGTCTTCTAAACACTAACCTTGACTTCAAACACATTTTGCAAACTTCTGAGGATCGGGTTTCCCCACAAACATCCCGGGAAAAAATAATGCGTGCCGCGCTTGTCTTCCTTCACTGCAATCTCAGGCTTTTAACTTTTGGACACCGAAATGAAACAGATAGAGAACCCATCTTCAGATCCTGGCGTTCAAAGCATATTTTGAATGCTTGTGTTAAGATTCTGAACACTTTTTCTCCCTTTTTGAACGCCGGATGCCTATCCACTTATCGTATTTGAACGCCTGATGCATCTAGTGTTCAAATGCTGAACACATAGTGTTCCAATTCTGAACGACAGGTTCAGCACCTGAAGTACAGTGGCATGACGGGAGGAATAGCCTAACACATAAGAATTAACCGGATCTTTGCATTGAATAATGCATTATAAACCAAAATATACCATTCCTGCATGAGACTTGATTTTTTACCGAGAGATTATGCTAAAACCTCAGAGCTTACGGGCGCGAAGCCCCCGGACCCCCACCAAGGGCCCTAGAGCCGGCCCAGTGTTTTAGCCAGCCCCTATTTGTGGGACACTGTTGCATAAACGGCGACAAATGTCGCACAAGAAAAAAATTTGACACGCAATTTCTACCCACCGGGTGTAAATTTTGAGGTTCCTCATTAGGGCAGAAATCCACTCAAATATTGCACCATTTGCGATCTAGGCACCTTTCAAACTCCAAAAATTTCCAAAGGGGAGGGGCACCCTCTTCCCTTAGCCCCCTCCCCAGGCCACAGATAAGTAAATGTCGCATTGAGAAAACGTCCTAGCTAAGGCACTGGCAGGCCTCTTGATCCCAATCTCCTAAAACTATAGCGGCCTGACGAGAGGGATATAGCCTAATACATTAAAATAAGTGGGAAACTTTGTATGTACATTATGAACCAAAATATATCCATCCTGAGACTTAATTTTCCACCCAGAGATATACTAAAACCTCAGAGCTTCCGGAGGCTTTGCCCTCCGGAATCCTCCTTAGGCGAGCCCAGTGTTTTAGCCAGCCCCTATTTGTGCGACAATGTCGCACAAAAAAAATCTGACATGCTAATTGTACCCGCCGGGTGTAAATTTTGAGGTTCCTCATTAGGGCAGAAAACACTCAAATATTGCACCATTTGCGATCTAGGCAACTTGCAAATTCCAAAAATTTCCAAAGGGGAGGGGGAAACCCCCTCCCCTTAGACCCCTCCCCCAGGCCACAGATCAGTAAATGTCGCATTGAGAAAACGTCCTAGCTAAGGCACTGGCAGGCCTCTCGATCCCAATCTCCTAAAACTATAGCGGCCTGACGAGAGGGATATAGCCTAATACATTAAAATAAGTGGGAAACTTTGTATGTACATTATGAACCAAAATATATCCATCCTGAGACTTAATTTTCCACCCAGAGATATACTAAAACCTCAGAGCTTCTGAAGGCTTTGCCCTCCGGAATCCTCCTTAGGTGAGCCCAGTGTTTTAGCCAGCCCCTATTTGTGCGAAAATGTCGCACAAAAAAATCTGAGATGCTAATTGTACATGCCGGGTGTAAATTTTGAGGTTCCTCATTAGGGCAGAAAACACTCAAATATTGCACCATTTGCGATCTAGGCAACTTGCAAATTCCAAAAATTTCCAAAGGGGAGGGGGCAGTCCCTCCCCTTAGACCCCTCCCCCAGGCCACAGATCAGTAAATGCGGCATTGAGAAAGCATTCTAGTTAAAGCACTGGCAGACCTCTGGATCCCAACCGCTTAAAAACTATAGCGGCCTGACGAGAGGAATAGCCTAATACATTTAAATTAGTGGGGATCTACAATCTTGGACAAAAATGATGGGACACTTTGGCACCAAATGTAGCAAAATACTTCGACAGGTTCGCGGTCTTCAAAAATCCCTTCCCCCCTTGATCAATGTTGTCCCAACCCAAAGATATTCCGAATTTAAAGAAATTCAACATTGAATGGGGGAGTGGGGGTGCTGTCCCATGTATTTTTGTCCAGGATTGTCGGAACTACTGTACAAGTGTATGGGAGCTATATAGGTTGCAGCAGAGAAACGTTCATAAATTGTAGGACAAATTTGAGAGCTACAGTATGATCGAAAATAAAGATAATGAGTAATTAAAGATTGCAGTTAATTGTTAATTTGGAAATCGAGGAAACTTGGATTTAAGTTAGGAAGGTGGAATTTGACAGTAATGGAGGTATAAATTTGCCTATTTAAGAAGTTGCATTAGGACGTTTATTAAGGAGGACCATGTACTGTAAAAAAGGTATATCCATTCAATTGTATTCATGCTATTGTTCGGAAAAGGGAGGGGTGGACGGACCAACAATTTAGTTGTTTTGTACACTTGCTTACTCAATACAGCCTAATATAACCAAATGTCTGCCTTTAGTTGAAGATTTTACACAGCATACAATATTTCATAGCCATGGCCAAGTACAACTTTTTCTCACCGGAACCGAAAGCTTACATGAAATTGCAAAGGGACGCTTTCGAAAATAATATCAAAGTGCAGAAGTTCTTAGCTTTTCGTCGAGTTATTAGAACTATTATGATAATACCTGGTTAAATCATTGATGACATTATTGCATAAATGCCAGAGTGATTGGATTCTATCATTCCGTCAAAAGGAGGGGGGGACAAAGCAATAATTCCAGGAATTTGAGACTAAGGAAGAGGGCGCCCTCGTGCAATGGCTATTTCGGAACTATGGTAAACCACATGATCTACCTTATCTTACAGCATATTTTATCTCTAAGGATGACGTCATAAACATGCAAAGATGGAGTATGTATAGATGATATCACTGTACTTTTTTTATGGGTATAAAGTAATTCTTAAAATGTAGTTTACTCGTTATTTGCCATGGTCAACCGTAAAATTGCTGTAAATGTTTCTTTTGCATTAAGCCCCTTCCCAAAAGAGTGCGGTCGACCGTCCGTCCCATTAAAACAGTGTGTAGGTCAACGGTAGACCGTTGCTAGGTCAATGGTAGACCGTCCGAAATGATGTCGCTATATCAAATTATTAGCCACGGCAAGGGGTGTACAAGTGACAGTCCTTTGAAAATGAAAACGGGCTTCTGTGTACGTACGTAGTATATTCTTTTTCAGTGTTTGTAATATGATATCAGGGCCGGGTTTAACTTTGTGGGGGCACAAAATATTGTGGGGGCCCCTTCGACTATAATTCACCACAAGACTACAAGGGCGCAAGTCATAAAAGGAAGGCAAAGGTTGTGGTCCTACCCCAAAAATACAATAACATAATTTTGTGGGGCCCCCTTTTTGTGGGGTCCCTGGGCACATGCCCCGCTGGCCCATACTTAAATCCGGCTCGGTATGATATTGTGTTATTCTCAGTTAAAGAAGTCACATTTCGTTTCCAACTATCATCTTAAATTCGGGGATGTGCACACTGCTACGAGAAAAATCGAATCTCACCTGTGTTCATGTACGCTATAGCCTATATAACTGACCAATACTCCTATGGACGTGTATGGTAGCTCAGACAATCTTGGACAAAAATGATGGGACACTTTGGCACCAAATGTAGCAAAATACTTCGACAGGTTCGCTGTCTTCAAAAATCCCTTCCCCCCTTGATCAATGTTGTCCCAACCCAAAGATATTCCAAATTTAAAGAAATTCAACATTGAACGGGGGAGTGGGGTGCTGTCCCATGTATTTTTGTCCAGGATTGTAGTTTGTATTCATGATGCATTATGAACCAAAATATATCCATCCTGAGACTTAATTTTTCACCTAGAGATATAAACCTCAGCCAGGGGTCCTTAGGCGGGGCCCAGGACCCCACCGACTAAAGCTTGTTTTCGCGCTACGCATTACCAGATCCGTCTGCAAAACATAATCTCCACACCCCCCAAAGATAACACCTTCGCTACCCCCTGTTGGTCAAAACGTCCCCGTGCCAAAATGTCCACATAACAAAACATCCCCGGACTGAATCAGTCTTAATTAGTATTTATCAACGTTAGAAGGCTATTTTCTGTTTCTTCAAGGAAAATGAAATAGGCCTACTTATGGCAATTTACTTTACAACTTACCGCCACAATAGCAATACTTTAAACAGGCTACTTAATATTTGTTGTGCATAGCCTACATGCAATGTAAGTGTCAGTGGGTTGCTACGGTTAGCGTGACACTAAATAGTTTTTCGTGTTGCGATATTACTGTTCCAAACCAAACAACTATTAATGATTTCCCAAGTCCCTGCAATAAATTAATTACAATTAAAACTTTTCTTTATTAAAGACGTTTTTTCACACTTAACATTCATAGGCCTAGGCAGGGACATTTTTGTAATTACATACCTGTATGTAATAACACGGGTGACTTTTTGGTAAAAAGCGGAGGCCAGTGGCGTACAGTAGGGGGCACAATTTCTGAATTCTCTCCCTCTCTGTAGGGCTTATATACAGAACTATGCATTGCAGAATTTTCCGCGGGGGGCACCTGGGGTGGCACGGCTTTGTCATGGGGCACATGCCCCCTCATGCCCCCATAGCTATGCCACTGGCAGGGACATTTTGGTAGCTAAAAAGCTTTTGGTAAAGGGACATTTTGACTGGATACCAGGTGCTTTGCCTAACGTTAGGACAGTGCCCTTGGGGACACTAGAGATGACCTGAGATTGAGATTCATCAGAAGACACACCACCTTTGGTAACAATTGACAGGCTAAGGGCTTTATAGGGGACAACTTTGCTAGGGGGCAACTTGACTGGTCCCCGTACAGAATAAACTGTTACTAGGCCTCCAGATTGCATAGTTTGTTAATTGCGCGCAGAATGTAACTGTAAAGTTCGAAATTGCGTGCCAATGCCGCTACAAACTGAATACACACAATACATTTAACTATATGTGTACGTATATACATACGCATATGTATACTATATTTATGTATACTACATACCATATGCATGTATACTGTACGTAAGTACGCTACACTTATACATATCATACTTCTGCCAAAATTTATGTAATTTTTCCTATTTGGCAGGAAATAATCATATTTTGTGTGGTACTCAGTGGGAATTAAGTGGAGGCACATTACAACAAAAAATTGCATGGCTGCCGTGTGTGTATTGGATAAGGCTAGTTTGCATTGCACAGTACGCCGACAGACCGAGGTACTGTAACCGTTTTGCCACCGCTATGCCTGCCGGCGTAGGCTAGTTTTTTTTCCCAGGACGAGTCAGGGAAAATCTGGCCAATGGACCAATCAGCTTCTTGGGAATAGGCCACACCTCTAATTCCAAAATGACAGCTTTTCGACCCTTTTTTTGTAATTCTGACGCCGAATTATGAAAGAACGGACCAAATAACCCCTATTCACTTAACCCTCACCTGAATTTTGACCCTAACCTTCATTTTGAAACAAATTTAAAATTTTTTGAAAACTCAATTTGCCCACGTTCGTCCTGGGAAAAAACATAATGCTGCCGGTGGGATGGAGTCTTGCTCTGCGCGCCGCACACCAAACTGAATTATTGCGCGCCAAATTTGTGGTAAAATCAGTACTGTATGTAAATTGAAAATGCGCGCGGAACTTCTTCCGCGCGACTGACAAATTATGCAGTCTGGCAGTAGGCCTAACACTAACAGTTTCTTCAAATATAGCTTTTTCCTCGCACTGTCAGAGACTGGAACCTTCTCCCCCAGAACATTACAGATCTCAAGGACCCCAAGCAATTCAAGATCTCCGCCGGCATGAGGTTCCTCAGACGGGAGGACTAACTCATCTTACGCACCTCACCATGCGCGTTTGACTCCACCTGACCTAGGAGTGTTATGCAGTGTCTATCCATATCCAGATCCTGAAGTATTTAACAGGCATGCAAATCACGGCCTTGGATATAATATTAACTACACACCAGAGGCTTTGTTTGTTCTGGCTACACGGAGCGTAATGCCAGTGGTGGTTTGGTCACGAATTAAGGACATTAGGACTAACTAGGCCTTGGCCTAGACGTTAGCCTAGTAACAGTTGCCTATTGCGAAGCCACGGCTGTTAATCTGAAAGTATCCTTCTCGTCTTCTTTTTCCATGCACCATGGTTAATGTCAGTGGAAGACCCTTCGAAGAAATTGCTTAAACAAATACATGTTCGTGATAATAACTCAAGTACATAATAGGAAAAACTTACTGTTTTTCCTTTTGAGAAGCCATGGTCGAATCCGAGAAGTGATTATTCGCGCATCAGGCATAGCAGATTTGATTGCAATGCAAGTTCGGAACTGCAAACAACTATTACAAGCGCCATGCGGTCCTAATAATTGTAGCCTGCTCTCCCGCGTAGTTTTTTTTTCCCCCCCAGGACGAGTCAGGCCAAATCTGGCCAATGTCCCCACAGGCGCCCCTTACGTTGCAGGGGCGGATGCAGGTTTTGACTAAAGGGGGAGGGGGTTGCGATATAGTTACTATCTAAGCGGAGCGCCACCATGAGTTGGCGCGAAGCGTACAGAGAAAATTTTTGGTCCAGAAGACCCCCAGATTGCAGGAAATGGCATTTCCCACGCGTTTCCTAGGCTCTTTGATCACGTATAAAAACAAGCTTTCATTGAAATTCCGTGTGTCAGAAATTTTATGACAAATGTCCTGTCAGAAAGTTGTCTTTCTTCTTGTGAGAGATGCATGCTGTACAGCCCGATAACGATCTTGGGCGTCTGGAGTTCGGAGCATATTCAGTCATTTGTTGTGCTCTCTCTAGGCACTTACAGTGGCTCACTCAAAGTTGCTCGCTTGTGCTCAATAAAGGAAATTTGGTTTCTCTTTTTGAAATCTTCTGAAAGTATTTTGGTATTAATTAAATTCAACTAGTAGGCTTAATCGCATGCATGGGATTTTTGGTTGTCTCAATATCAGTGGCGGATCCAGGGGGGTCGCCGGCGTCCGGACCCCCCCCCCCACATCCCCCCCCCCCCCCCACAAATTTTCCAATGTGCCCTTTTTCAAAAAATGTTTTTTTTTTCACACTAGCAAAAAAAAAAAAAAACGAGACAGTTTCATTCACAGGTAATGACTGTGTTGTCCAATTCCGAGGAGCTTTTGGTTACCCCCATCCAGTATCGATCAATCCACTCGTAAAAGTCTAGCCATGTTTTGCAGAAACTTTCGGCAATATATTTGACTACGGTGGCCTAATTTGGCCGCCCCGAAGCCCGAACAGTGCAATCGTTTTACAGAGAATGTGACTGCGGTATGTCTGCGTGACAATCAGGCATTCTAATCACTTTTCGCTTGGAACCACGTGTGGCGTGCTTGGGCATTCAGAGTAATACAAAACATGCAGATATTACGTCATACTCACTAGCGATATGCAACATATTACTATTGGGTTTTAATATTGATTCCAAAAGGTCACTGCTAGTCTTTTGGTCTTACAAAATAATGATCTGTTCACACTCCATAAACGCTACATCTACGAAACCTTCCCTCCACCCTCTAGTATCCATCCGCTCGTGAACAAGAGAGAGTAGGAAGGCTAAATACGTTTCGCTATGATATTTATGGTCTGGAATTACGCTCTTCTTTTATAGTGTTGCCCTAGTGATGGGAATAAAAAGCCAGTCTTACTGGTAAAGTCCACAGCCAAGAGTTGACCAGAAGTCACAATAGACAAATCGGTGTTTGTTTCATTTTAAAATTACTATATAAAATCACCGCCAGGTCAAATAACCCAATGTCAGTCGGTTCAATTTTTTGACATCTTTGGACCGATGACCGGTCTGCTGTCGCAAATGAAAAGCAAACATTCGACTTCAGTCATCTGTTCTGACAGAGTGTTTTTGACAGTCGCGCCGCAACTATATAGGGAACACAGCACACAGTATTTTAACCTCTTCCCCCAGTCGAGATAGCGGTAGCGCCAGGTGGGGGAAGGGTCCATGCCCCCTTCGTGGAAGGCTGGCCCCCTATCGGAGAAGTTTGACAGTTTCGTAGGGGAGTCTTAGTCGAAGGTACGCAGTCCCTGACGACAACTAATCGACGGTTTACCTGTTTTTTGCTCGCAAGAGGATAATTTCTGTAATAAGAACCCAAAATTTTCGGCGCGTAGAGTCACTCTATTTTTTCAATAGTTCCATTCCACATAGCAGGATAGCACAAGTCCTGTCCACCTTAGCAAGTAACATATGGGCAGAATACATAGTTTATGTAAAGGTCGTAACTTTCATCCCATATCGCTTTTCTTGTGTGTGTCATGCGGTACAGTCAGTTGGTGAGCGACTTACGGAGCAAAGTTTGGCTATTTCATCGTGTAGTCCAGGTGGTTTCGATACAATGTCTGTTACACCCGATACGGTCTACAAACCCTACAGTTCTTTTTGCGTTTCGTCATATGTTTTATGTGTAAGCCTATCAAAAAATTTCGCCCGCTTCGCGTACTTTTCAATTTCACGATCCAGATTCAAAGAACACTAACAGTGCGCAACTCGGATCATGAAGTATTAAGTGATATAATGCAAAATATGCCTGCAATTGCATGGGATAAAGAGGCTCCCACATTTGCCCTTCTCATCATACCCTCGAAATAGGGAATGTCGGAACTTGGGGTAGCTGACATGGCCCGGCCCCCTGTTGGAAAAATTCTGCCGCCACCCATGGTCAGTTTACTTATGTTGGCTTTCTTAAGGGTAATTTCTGGGATAAAACCCAAAATTTTCGGTACGCTTTGTCCACTCTTCCTCAGTTCAGTTGTACTTATAGCTAAATATAGTGCAAACGCTTTCCACCTTTTCAAGTTAATAAGTAGAATACATGGATTTATGTAAATGTCGGGAATTGAATCTCATTTCGCTAAACCTGGTTAACGTTCACTTGTGTCTGTCGTACGGTACGACTAGTCACTCGAGGAGGGAAGCACAATAAAGTTATGCCCGATAGGGCCCAACTGTCCGCTCAATTGTTCTATATAAGCTTTAAATTAGTACAAATTGTTATAAGTATAGGCTTACCCAAAAAATTTTCGCGCGCTTCGCGCGCTTTGTAATTTCACCGTTTAGATTCCAGTTTTTGCATGTCTCTTGGTTTGTCCTTTCTTTGTCAATATGCGGTAAGTTGTGTAATCGCTGACGTTTATGGGAACCAAAATTTAAAAAAAATGAATGTGCCCTTTTTATGTTGGACCCCCCCCCTCAGAAAAGACCCTAGATCCGCTCCTGAATATCTAAGCGGAGCGCGACCATCGGTTGGCGAGGCGTCAGGGGTGCGCCAGGATTTGCCCGACGGGGGGGGGGGAGGATTCCCCGACGGCGGGCCAGCGACCCGAAGCCCCGACAGCCATGATGTCGTCGAGGAATTGGTGAGGAGGGATTTGATGAAAACTTGTGTACTAGATTATGACATTGCGGGGCATATATTTTATAATATTTGTATATACTATAGAGAAATATATTTCCGCCTTGATTTATCGTTTTTCCTAGAATCTAAACTGTGAAATTTCAAAGCGCGCCAAGCGCGCGAATTTTTTTTTTTGGATAGGCCTACACTAAAAAGAATCTGTACTTATCTGAAGCATATATATAGGTCAATTGTCAATGTAGTTGGGCCATATCGGGCATAACCTACGCTGAACTTCCCTCCTCGAGTCACTAGCAGTACCGCACGACAGACACAAGAGAACATTAACTAGGTTTAGCAAAATAAGATGAAATGACCGACATTTACATAAATCCATGTATTCTACTTATATTAAGTTACTTGAAAAGGTGGAAAGGGTTTGTACTATATTTAGCTATCAGTAGTAACGGAACTGACTAAGAGTGGGCAAAGTGGACCGAAAATTTTGGGTTCTATCGCAGAAATGACCTTTTTGAAAGCCAAGATAAGTAAACCGACCAGGTCGGTAGCGACAGCATTTTCCCGACGGGGCCGGATCATGCAGTGACCCGAAGTTCCGATAGCCCCTATGTCGAGGGGGTGGTACGGAAATGATTTGAAGGAGCCTAAATATCCCAAGTCATTGCAGCGCATATTTTGCATAATATCACTGCAGTGGCGGACCCAGGGGGGGTCGCCGGCGTCCGGACCCCCCCCCCCCTCAAATTTCCCAATTTGCCCTTTTTCACACTAGCCTAAAAAAAAGAAAAAAGAAAGAATTACGAGACAGTTTCACAGGTAATGACAGTTGCCCAATTCTGAGGAGATTTTGGTTACCCCCATCCAGTATCGATCAATCCACCCATAGAAGTCTAGCCATGTATCGCAGAAACTTTCGGCAATATATTTGACCACGGTAGCCTATATTCCCTGCCCCGAAACACGAACAGTGCAATCGTTTTACACACAATTTGACTGCAGTATGTCTTAATTACTGCCTTCGTGACAGTCATGCATTATAATCACTTTTCGCTTGGAACCACGTGTGGTGTGCTTGGGCATTCAAAGTAATACAAAACACGCAGATATTATCTCATACTCACTAGCTAGCGCTTTATGCAACGTATTACTATTGGATTTTAATACTGATTCCAAAAGGTCACTGCTAGTCTTTTGGTCTTACAAAATAATGATCTGCTCACCCTCCCTTAACGCTACATCTAAGAAACCTTCCCTCCACCAGCTAGTGGACCTCCCCTTTTGAACAAGAGAGAGAAGGTAAATACGCTTCGCTAGGATATACATGGTCCGGAATTACTCTCTTCTTTTATAGTGTTGCCCTAGTGATGGGAATAAAAAGCCTATCTTAGGTTAAAGTCCACAGCCAAGTGTTGATAAGAAGTCACAATAGACGAATCGGTGTTTGTTTCATTTTAAAATTACAATAAAAAATCACCACCAGATCAAATAACGCAATGTCAGTTGGTTCAATTTTTCACGTCTTTGGACCGATGACCGGTCTGCTGTCGATACTAAAAAGCAAACATTCGACTTCAGTCATCTGTTCTGACAGAGTATTTTTGACAGTCGCGCCGCAACTACATAGGGAACACAGCTTACAGTATTTTAACCCCCTTCCCCAATCGAGATAGCGGTGGAGCCAGGTGGGGGAAGGGTTCATGTCCCCCGTCGGGGAAGGCTGGCCCCCTATCGGGAAGTTTCACAGTTTCGTCGGGGAGTCTTAAGGGCGAGTCACACTACAGCGATTTCGGATCGGATTACGGTCCGATTTTTTGAGTTTTAGTTAGAATCTTCTCCATCTCTATTCGGAGGGAACCAAAAATTTGCCAACCTGTGTAAATATTTGATTTGTATCACACGACTATGAAAAAGAAATGTATACTAATTATTTCCTGACGTCAAATCGATAGACAGCTTTCATCGGACACGCGTAGTCCGAAAAAAGGTGTCTGTTGATGTGACGTCACGAAATAAGGTTATATTTCATTTACGTAATCCTCTGATACAAATCAAATATATACACAGGTTGGCAAATTTTTGGTTCCCTCCGAATAGAGATGGAGAAGATTCTAACTAAAACTCAAAAAATCGGACCGTAATCCGATCCGAAATCGCTGTAGTGTGACCCGCGCCTTAGTCCAAAGTATGCAGTCCCCGACCACAACTAGTCGCACCGACGGTTTATCTATTTTTTGCTCTCAAGAGGATAATTTCTCTAATAATAACCCAAAATTTTTGGAGCGCTACGCGCGCTGCAGAGTCACTCTATTTTCTTCAGTAGTTCCATTCTACATAGCAGGATAGCACAAGTCCTGTCCACCTTACCAAGTAACATATAGGCAGATTACATAGTTTATGTAAAGGTCGTAACTTTCATCACATGTCGCAAAGCCTAGTTGGTGTCCCGACTTGAGTCTTGTGTGTGTCATGCGGTACAGTCAATTGGTGAGCGACTTACGGAGCAAAGTTTGGCTAGTTCATCGTGTAGTCCAGGTGGTTTCGATACAATGTATGTTAGACCCGATACAATCTACAAACCGTGCAGTTCTTTTTTTCCCTTTCGTCATATGTTTTATGTGTAAGCCTATCTAAAATTTTCGCCCGCTTCGCGCGCTTTTCAATTTCACGATCCAGATTCAAAGAACACTATCAGTGCGCAACTCGGATCTTGAAGTATTAAGTGATATAATGCAAAATATGCCTGCAATGGCATGGGATAATGAAGCTCCTCCATTTGCCCTTCTCATCATTCCTTCGAAATAGGAAATGTCGGAACTCGGGTAGCTGAGATGGGCCCGCCCCTGTTGGGAGAATTCTTCCGCCACCGTGGTCGGCTTACTTAGTTGGCTCTCATAAGGGTAATTTCTGGGATAAAACCCCAAATTTTCGGTACGCTTTATCCACTCTTCCTCAGTTCCGTTATACTTATAGCTAAATATAGTACAAACCCTTTCCACCTTTCAAGTTAATAAGTAAAATACATGGATTTATGTAAATGTCGGAAATTGAATCGCATTTCGCTAAACCTGGTTAACGTTCATTTGTGTCTGTGCTACGGTAAGGCTAGTGACTCGAGGAGGGAAGAACAATAAAGTTATGCCCGATAGGGCCCATCTGTCAGAACAATTGTTCTATATAAGCTTTAATTTGGTACGAGTTCTGATAAGTGTAGGCTTACGCAAAAAATTTTCGCGCGCTTCGCGCGCTTTGCAATTTCACCGTTTATATTCCAGATTTTGATTCCAGTTTTTGCATGTCTCTTGGTTTATCATTTCTTTGTCAATATGCGGTAAATTGTATAATTGCTGTCGTTTATGGGAACCAAAATTTAAAAAAAATGAATGTGCCCTTTTTATGTTGGACCCCCCCCCCTCAGAAAAGACCCTAGATCCGCCCCTGCACTGAATACTTCATGAGCCGAGTTGCGCACTGATAGTGTACTTTTGAATCGGAAACGTAAAATTGCGAAGCGCGCGAATTTTTTTTTTTTAAATATATGTAATCATTAAGAACAAAAAGAAAAAAACTGTAGGGGTTGTAGACCATATCAGGGATAACATACATTTTATCGAAACCAACTGGACTACCCTATGAAATACCCAAACTTTTCTCCTTGAGTCGCTCACCAACTGACCGTACCGCATGACACACACAAGACAACAGCAAGTAGACTTTGCGATATGGGATGGAATTTACGACCTCTACATAAACTGTGTACTCTACCTACATGTTACTTGTTAAGTTTGACAGGTCTTGTGCTATCTAGCAATGTAGAATGGAAGTACTGAAGAAACTGGAGTGACTCTACCGCGCGCCTAGCGCGCCGAAAATTTTGGGTTCTTTTAAGGGAAATTGTCCTCTTGAGAGCAAAAACAGGTAAACCGTCGGGGCGACTTGTCGCCGTTGGGGACTACACACTTTACCGTATCGACTAAGACTCCCCGACTGTAAAAACTGTAAACATTCCCCGACGGGGACCATGGCCCCCCTGTCCCCCACCTGGTGCCATCACTGCGCGGCGTGATGCAAGAAAAATTGACCCTTCTCAGACTTTACAATCTATACTTAGGCCATCTTCATGTTTCATGTTTTATATGTTTGTCATTTCCATGGAAACATTAAGTTTCTGTGATACCCTCCCTTGTTGTACATACAACCAAGTCGTCTAGAGGCACGAAGGAAAATATGCTAAAATACCGCCTACAGGTCACTGGCACTTCCCATGTGCAAGAAACTCCAGGCAAACACCCACTCTTTTGCATGGAGACATTGTTTGAGCGAACAGACCCTTCTCTCATTCTGGGCTTTCTGAAGGAAAGTGGCGTGTGTAGAAATTTTTGACATGTCTCCTGCATTTACCTAGATTTTTTGTTGAATTTTACCCCTTTACTTTTTTCTTTTGTCAGTCACATTCTCGTTGACTGTTGTGAATACTCCCATGTTCGCCAGAAGTACTATGCTGTGCCATACCTGAAAACTATTTGAGCAGACAGATTCTTCCCTTATTCTGGGCTTTCTCAAGGAAGCAAACTGTATAGAAACGTTTGACACGACTCCAGCATTTGCCTCAACATTTCAGAGGAATTTGAACTGTACCCCAACTTTTTTTACCTAATTGTACCGCAACATTGCACCATTTTCTTCTCTAGGTGACACTATATAACACAATCATGTTGGTGTGTCGTAAAATCCCATCTAACTAACTTTTGCATGGAATAATGTTTAAACGTGATCTTGGTCATAACGACGTGCTCTTGGATAAAAAAGGAATATAGCCTATCTTGTGAAACAAATGAAAGGGATTCAGTATATAAGCGAATTTTGGATTATAATACCTTCCAGAACAATGGTAACTTCTTTAGATGTATGTTCCAACTGAACAGTCGAATTTTCCCTGAACGTCTTTACATGTCCAAAGTATGATGTCCAAAGTATGATTAGCCTTCTCGATTTCTGATTATATTAAGTGATTCCAATTCAACGACAACCACTTTCAGACAACACAATATTTGAATTTTTCAGCGAGAGTACAAGCGAAAAGCTGGAGTCGCGTTCCCATTTTCAAAAGAGAGTTAGGCACTACTGGATGCGATTTCATTGCATATGGGAACCAAGATTAGAGCTGGACCTCCTCTTGAAGGACTCACTTACTCTATAAGGATTTTGAATGAGAGAGAATCGGGACGATAGAAGGAAAAATACGCTGTCAGCAAACTTATAATTATGGAATGTTAATTGCATTGTTGTAACTGAAAATAACCTTCAAAACATACCGGGTAAAATAAGCAATATGTTATACAAAATGAAAAAAATCCTCGAAAATCAAAGGGGGGGGGGGTAAACCCCTAAAACCCCTTTGGATCCGCCCCTGCGTTGTATAATACACCATATACTATGTATTATATAGACGGAAAGGTATGTCACAAATCTCCTAGCTCGAACAAACAACTCAAGTTTCTGGCAAAATTTCCACATTTTTCTAGCCAAATTTCCCTGTATCTTGACTTCAAGTCATAAGGTATGTCAAGGCAGTTCTTTTTCCCGAATAATTTCACGTGGCGTTGTCTGAAGGACGAAATTTCGATTTCAGTTTGAGGATGGTAAATGCTGATGATGTTACATTCAGCATTTCCACACTATAATTAAATACTCCTGAAATATTGTCTAAAGTTCTCTTAATTTTCAAGGGTACTTCCTAAATTTGTCAATAGTGATTCGCTTTTATTATTACAAATCTTGCAGATACATGTTAGCATTAGTATGAACGATTTTTGAACACTGAATTTCATAAAAAATTTGGAAACTATTTGAAAAGTGGAAGTGCTAGCATTTTCTACGAGCATTTCTGGCAGTTGAACAGCTACAGTAGCTACAGCTACTATACAACTACTATAGAGGGATTTCAGTCACGTGACTTTAACCAACTAGACGCAATTTTGAAGGGCAAGATCGAGCGTCTCTTTGGTTTTGACGGGCACGCGTCCATTGTGTCACAGTAGTATCAATGGTTATGCCGTGCCCGTGAGCTGTAAATACGTTTACTGCGTGTATGTTTTGCCCTTCAGTGCCTCGGAATTCATTGCGCGTGACGTCACATGAAATCCCTCTATACAGTGTAAGGGGCGCCTGTGAATGGACAAATCAGCTACTTGGAAATAGGCCTCACCTGTAATTCCAAAATGACAGCTTTTCGACCCTTTTCTGTTATTCTGACGCCGGATTATGAAAGAACGGGCCAAATAACACCATTCCACATTACCCTAACCTTAAATCTAACCCTAACCTTCATTTTGAAACAAATCTAAAATTTTTTGAAAACTCGATTTGCCCACGTTCGTCCTGGGAAAAAAAATAATGCTGCTCGCCCGCTCGCGTAGTTTTTTTTTCAGCACGAGTCAGGGCGCCACCTAAATGTAGCCCTCTATCCATACACTTAGATACGTTAAACTTGACTGGCAGTAGCAAAAAAGTACCTTTCAAAGTCGTACTTTAAAGCAAAAAGTATGATTGTGTTTTGACCATTTCAACATTTGAACATTTTTGTGTCATGCAAGTTGCTTCTAAACAATCTTTGCCTTTAAAACATAAGGTATTTAAGCAGATCGATATGATAAAAATTTTACTTTGAAAACGTACGGAGCTGCCCCTGCCGCCGTCTTCCCCTGCGTACCACAATGGTTCATTGCCTATGTTGAGAGCGAAATCATTAGTCTTTCCAAGATATAGGGTGTTATATGATACAATTTTCCAATATTTTAACTTTTTTTCTGGAAAAGTTAGCAAAGGTAAGCATATGATATAGCCATCAAATTTCAAGCCTGGAAAGGAGACGTTTGCCATTCCAGGCTCGCGTGTTGTGGCCGCATTAGCGACATTGATAATGCTTCTAACCTTTCATATTCTACAAGTCCCAAGTTTCCCACTCCGACTGCGCCCATAAACATGAACAACATCCCAGACAGCACAATACTGTTGGGCCAACATTGGCAAATTGGTTGGCCAAACGGTCGGGCTAATGTTATCTGAATGGTTGGGTGCTCATTGAAAAAAGATTGGGCCTACAATCAATTTTATATTGGGCCAACATTTTGCCTACCAAATGTTATACCGTTGGGCCAACGTTGTCAAATTAGTTGCCCAACGGTAAGTTCCGACATTTTAGTAACGTTGTGCCAACAGTTGGCTGTCAAACATTTAGCCAACGGTCTATCTAGCTGGATAAAATTGGTCGTCTTGAACAGTGGACTAACAACATTTTGCCAACATTTGACCAATATTAAAATCCACTGGTTGGCCCAATGTTGTACCAACTAAACTATGCCTCCCTTTCTAATTAAACTCTTCTCTTAAAGTGTACCCAAAGTCTAAAATTTCAAAAATATATGTTGCAAAGCTTGAAAAATGTAACCAAATGGTCCAATTTCCATCTTCACATGACATTCCTAGTCTGAGATATAAAATGTTGAAGCTTATTTACTCAATTTAGAATGGTGGATTGCACAATAATTTGTGATGTCATTCTTGTACTACTCAACTTATCGTCTTTGTTTTCTTTGTTTTTCGAAAGCCACTGCACCTTGTGCCAAAATGTGATCACTGTCTTACTGTTATAGGGTGACATGGCTATATAAGTCCTCTCCGTACAATATACCGTGCAAGGGAAGAGTAATTGTTTCAAGGTCCTTTGAACATCTTAATTTTAAAAGGAAACAAAAACAGGTAATGTGAGTTGTATAAGAAGGACTTCACAAATTATTGCGCAATCGACTTTTTCTAATCAAGTGAATAAATTTCAACATTTTATATTTCAGCAACAGAATAAGGTATGAAAATGGGAGTTGGATTAATAAAAATCATTTTCTAACCTCTAAAATATATATTCTTGTAATTCTAGACTTTAGGTCCACTTTAACTGTTCATCATGGGAGTTCATAATGAACCGTATCCGAGAAGAGTCCTTCTACAAGTCTTAAAAGCTACCAGCACTACTAGTCTTTTTTTCCAAAAGTACCCTGACTCTCTTCTTCTTCTTCTCCCTTACTCGAAATCCAGATATGGGCCATATATGAAATTCCATATATGGGCCAGATATGGATTTCATATCTGGCCCATATCTGCTGCAGATATGGGGTTTATATCTGGGCCAGATAAAAAAAATTAGGCAGATATACACCAGAACCAGATCTAAGCCATATATGGCCAGATAAAGTTTTATCTGGATCAAGTCTTTATATGGAACAGATAAAATTTTATCTGGACCAGATATGGTCCTTATATGAGCAGAATATATTCCCATATATGGCCCATATCTGCACCAGATATGGAATTTATATCAGATCAGATAAAAAGTTGGGCAGGTATAACAGAGATTTAAACCAGAAACAGATCTAAACCATATGTGGCCAGATAAAGTTCTATCTGGATGAAGTCTTTATATGGCACAGATAAAATTGTATCCAGACCATATCTGCTTTAATTATGAGTCATATTCCCAGTAAACACGAAACATTTTTGAAATATTTTTTAAGGCGTAAAAATGTTTCAGAGAAATATGGAGGAAAAATGTTTTTGAAATATTTCAAAAATGTTTTATTAACATTTCAAAAATATTTTCACTAAAATATTTTCTTTTAATGTTATCAAAATATAACCAAACCATTTCTTTGTCAACAAAAGAAAATAACTTTTTCATGAATATGATTCTTAATGCTTGTGGAAAGCACGCCAAAACTAAAAAGAGACCTCGAAATGCTCCTTGTGTATGTGTTTGTGTTGGAATGTTTTAAAAATATTTTGAAGATATTTTTATTTACATGTTACATTGAAATATTTTAATAATATGAATAAAATGTTTCATGATAACACCCAAATATGAATTGAAAATAGCCGAAGTATTATACAGTACTTAGACTATCATGCTATCTTTTTTTAAGACTATCATTTTTTAAATATTTCGGAAATGTTTCCATAATATCATTCTGTAACCCTAAAAGTAGTAAAATTGAACAATTTCAATTTGTAAAAAATGTGTAGATCGGTACAAGCATACGGATATAAGTGAGAAAAAAATTAGAGAGCAAAACATTTCTGAAATGTTAGAAAGATATTTCAGCAACATATTTTTGTGATGTTTTGAAAATATAACTGAAACATTTTCTTGACAACGAAGGAAAATGATTTGCTTAATTAATATGATTCTTAGTGTTTGTAGAAGGCTCGCCAAAACTGTACAAAGACTTCAAAATGCTCATTATGTATGTTTTTGTGTTGGAATGTTTTTCAAATATTTTGAAGATATTTTTATTTACATGTTACACTGAAACATTTTAATAATATGAATAAAATGTTTAATAATAACACCCAAACTTGAATTGAAAATAGCCCAGAAGTGTTATACAGTACTTAGACTATCATACTATGGCAGATCGGAGAGAAAAAAATGTGGTTTTCTTATTGGATCATGGATATTGTAATAATGGTGCTAGAAATATTCCTATGATGTTTCCATAATGCTAATAAAACATTCTGATAACATTTCAATAAAACATTTTTAAATATTTCGGAAATGTTTCCATAATATCATTCTGTAACACTAAAAGTAGTAAAATTGAACAATTTCAATTTGTAAAAAGGTGTGTAGATTGGTACAAGCATACGGATATAAGTGAGAAAAAATTAGAGAGCAAAACATTTCTGAAATGTTAAAAAGACATTTCAGCAACATATTTTTGTGATGTTTCGAAAATATAACTGAAACATTTTCTTGACAACAAAGGAAAATGATTTGCTTAATTAATATGATTCTTAGTGTTTGTAGAAGGCTCGCCAAAACTGTACAAAGACTTCAAAATGTTCATTATGTATGTTTTTGTGTTGAAATGTTTTTCAAATATTTTGAAGATATTTTTATTTTCATATTGCACTGAAACATTTTAATAATATGAATAAAATGTTTAATAATAACACCCAAACTTGAATTGAAAAAAGCCCAGAAATGTTATACAGTACTTAGACTATCATATTATGGCAGATTACAGAGGAAGAAATCGATTTTCCTATTGGATCTTGGATCGTTGTTTATGTGTTTGTGATGAAATGTTTTAAAAATATTTTGAAGATATTTTTATTTACATGTTGCACTGAAACATTTTAATAATATGAATAAAATGTTTCATAATAACACCCAAATTTGAATTGAAAATAGCCCCGAAGTGTTATACAGTACTTAGATTATCATACTATGGCAATCGGAGAAAAAAAACGTGGTTTTCTAACTGAATTGTATGATATTTTCATAATGTTTATAAAATATTCTGGTAACATTTCAATAAATCATTTTTAAATATTTCGGAAATGTTTCCATAATATCATTCTGTAACCCTAAAGTAGTAAAAGTGAACAATTTCAATTTGTAAAAAGGTGTGTAGATTGGTACAAACATACGGATATAAATTAGAGAGCAAAACATTTTTGAAATGTTAAAAAGATATTTCAGCAATATATTTTTGTAATGTTTCCAAAATATAACCGAAACATTTTCTTTACAACGAAAGATAAGGATTTGCTTAATTAATATGATTCTTGGTGCTTGTAGAAGGCTCGCCAAAACTGTACAAAGACTTCAAAATGTTCACTATGTATGTTTTTGTGTTGAAATGTTTTTCAAATATTTTGAAGCTATTTTTATTTACGTATTGCACTGAAACTTTTTCATAATATGAATAAAATGTTTAATAATAACACCCAAACTTGAATTGAAAGTAGCCCAGAAGTGTTATACAGTAATAAGGCTATCATACTATGGCAGATTAAAGACAAAAACTTCAATTTGCCTATTGGATCTTGAATATTGTAATAATGTTACTTGAAATTCATGTGATGTTCTCATAATATTTATAAAACATTCTGATAACATTTCAATAAATCATTTTTCAGTATTTCTTATTATTGAAAAAGTACCTAAAAACCTTTACGAGATAAAACCTATATCCCCTACTTCCCTTCGTGCCCTCATGAAACTCGTCCTTGAAAGGAACTGTTTTGAGTTTAATGGCCAATTTTTCCTACCAAAAATTCGATGCGCTATGGGAAGCCAATCTTCACCGAAATCTGCGATATTATCATGCATGGACTTGAAAATCATACCGACAGATCCAAACATACTAAAATAGCTTCGTTACAGGGATGAAATTTTACTGCTGTATAAGGAAACGACATTTGAACTTTCTAATTTGGTGGCTAAAATGAATGAAATTCACTCTTCTTTTAAATTCACCATAGAAGTCTCTGACAACGAGATTAGTACTTAGATCTAAAAATTTTCAAAGGTACTAAATTTCAATCTAGTGGCATTCTTGACACGAAAGTCTATACTAATGCCCACACCTTTCAATACCTCGATCGAAATTCTACACACCCACTAGCCACTTTTAAAGGCTTCTTAAAGGGTGAAGTACTGAGATACGGTAGAGTTTGCAGTAATGAGAACGATTTTCTAGAGAAAAGAAATTCCTTTACAGAGAAACTTCTCACAAGAAACTATTCGCCAGAAGAGATAGCCTCATCCACTAACGGCATTGATTATAAAAGCCATATATTAGGTCAAAACAACCTACACTCCACACATTAAAACTAGTCACCTAAGACTAAGAGAAGCTTTATTAAAGCACTGGAATATAATTGCAGGTGACTAGCAACTGTCCCGTCTGTTTCCCAACCGTCCTATTATAGCCTATAAAATGGCACCAAATCTCAAAGATTTACTTGTAAAATCAAGGTTTTCCCCAGACCAGGAGTCGAACGAAACAAGAAAGTCATGACGATATCTTACTTGATGCGCTCATAGCTGCATTATAAAACATGACAAACCTTGCCTTAGTATTACACAGTACACAAACGCTACTACTGATGACGTTCTGCCCACAGAGCGAAGAACAGAAACCGGTCTAGTTGGTTTTTCATAAACCCTCTTATTTGTCAATCTCAGAACGACTCACATTCTTCCAAAAAAGTGGAATAATGTAAAGCTTTTGCTTGGATCATATTTAACATAATCGGGCACTTTTCCTAAAATATAACAGTTCACCGGCTTGGTAACGTCAGATAGTGAACCACCTACCCCCCCCCCCCTTTCATTTGTTTTTGCTTCTCTTTTCTTGGGAAAATGAGACGTAGATTAGATGCAATGAGAATTCCGGGCGGAATCTCTGACGTATACCGAGAGGAAATACTCTTACATCCTTTGAACCCCCAAAAGCGGGATCCTAAATACCGAAACACAGTCGAAAAGAACTACAAACTAGCACAAATGTGTGTGTGAGATCTAAAAGGCTTTACTCTTAGACTTAAACTTTCGTCCGATCAGCGTCCAGTATTTGGGGTATTCTCTTTCAGGTCCAAATACACAAATATAAACAAAAACTACACGAAGATATGCGCAGAGTATGGAACCTATGGATATTACAGATCTAATACCGGATATACCTGCCTCTCCTAAAGGCACCACAGACTTTGAAGAAGAGAAAATAACTTGTGGTCAGAGAACACCCCATCCTAATAGGGACAGAATTCTTCTAAATGAAAAAACTACAGGAAGTCAGACAGTACGCCGATACTCTTAACACGGCATCGAGAAGAAGACAGTACTAGGCCCTACCTCAACACATGAAGGTTCACTGAAACCCACCCAGACTCCCGAAGTCTCGGAACTGCTCTGAGTCTTGGTTCGAGCGGGAAGGGGGCTTTGCAAAGTCTGTCGGCAGAAACTATCCAGCCAGGCGAAAAGGCAACGTCAACGCTTCCTTGAAAAAGAAGGCAGGACAAAGTTGGACTTTGAGTCAACTTCAGAAGGTGAAGAGGCCAAGAAGCTGCTGCACAAACTTCATAGATCATCGGCCAAGAAGGAGGAAAACAGGTTGCGGCACTGAAAAGCCCGAAGAAAACACCCCTTGGCTACAGGCGTTGAGGGAATCCGGATAAGCCTAAAACCAAATGCTTCCGAAAGAGTGGCTTCTCTCCTCTGCGATTATGCTTAGCCTAAAGTGTCTTCTAGGTTTTATCCTAAGCCAGATCCTAGGCCTAGGCCCCTAAGCCTATATAATTTTGTATCCCAACCTACGCTAACTAAAAAGCTTAAATTTAATTACCCGATCGATTGAAGCTGTAAAAAGCTAACAATGATAGGTGCCTAGGCCTATTTCACTGACGTTTCAAAAACAGCCAAAAAATATTTTAGTGATAGCGTGAAAATGTGGTGATAAGGTTTCTGTAACATTTTTAGAAATGAGCTGGAAATATTGTTGCGACATTTTTGGAAAGCAATAACAATATTTTAGAAATGTTGTGAATACGTTTTAAAATATAACAGAAATATTTCTAAAAATGTTCTGGAAATATTTCTGCAACTCAACAAAAATATATCTGAAATGTTTATTGAAAATATAATGAAAACATTCAACAAACTATTTTAAAGATGTAACAGAAATATTTCACTGACGTTTCAAAAACATCCTCAAAATACTTTAGTGATAGCGTGAAAATGTGAAAATGGTCGACGATGACAATGATGGAAAAATACCTTTATTCAGACCTAAAACATGGAAACAAGACGAACGTGCTATAGAAAAGTCTAACAAAAAATATAACTGGTTTCGGAATAACAAAACTAATACAGAAGCAGTCCTTTTTGTCGAGGCCACCCCAACAGTGAGCTACACAAAAATATTGAGAAAATTATTAAGGAAACTAAACTAAAAGTAAAAGTTATTGAAAGGTCTGGCACCAGATTCAAAGATTTATTATGTAGATCCAATCCTTTCGACAAAGATGTTTGTTTTGACGCCGCTGTTTGTAGATTATATAAGATTAAGAAAGGATTATGTAAGAAAAGAGAAGTAGTTTACTGTATAGAGTGTAATGATTGTAACGGTGAGTTTAAGTAAATTGAGGAAACTTCCAGAAGTTTAGGAGAAAGATTTGATGAACACTTTACTAATAGTGATGACAAGCAGTCCGTATTTTTTAATCATAAAACCGAATACCACAATGGCCTAGATTTTAATTACAATGTGCACATCCTTAATTCCCATATCGGTGAACCTATGCGCAGGCAAGTTTCAGAGGCCGTTTGCATTAATGAATTCAATCCAAAGCTTAATCGGAAAGAAGAGTGGTCTACTGGTAGATTACTCAAAAGAACTACTCAACCGTAGTAACGGCATTGGTCCTCTTTCGTATACCACCTTACGTATTTGAACTTCTCTTCTTTGACCTAGCTATTGTCAACAGGCTTTTCCTTTCTTTCTTTTCTTTTCAGTAGTGTATGTACCATCGGGTAGTCTTTTATCTTGTTTAACGCAGTCTTAGGCTAAAGGTGGTCAAGGTTAGACCGAAAATTTCATAATAGGAGAAGGCAAAAATGAAATTCAGAGCGTTTTTCGTTTTTGTTAGCGTGACGCTGGTTACTACTATTAGAGTCGGAATGGCTAGTTATACCAGTCCATCTGCAATCTCGACGATGACTCTATCGCAGGTCAATAGAATTCTCTGGAGTTCTAACTTCAAGGGCGTAGGCTGGGGGGGGGGGTGCATTGGGTGCACGTGCACCCACCCGTTGAGGCAGAGGAGTTCCGCTCTGGCCTGGGAAACAGAAAAATGCACTCCTTCTGTTTTCAACAGCTGTGAAAACAAGGACGAACATGACTTTTGTCCACACACCAACCCACTTCGGTAAGTTTGGTAATTGAATTACAGGATGCGCCTTGATATATATGAAGGTCTAGAGCCACGGTATCTCTATATGTGCTGAGAACCCAAAGACAGTCTCTCATTTATCCAAATTGCCTTAGTGTGCGTGTGGAAGCTCGGGTTTTACTCAATCCCAAACTTATTTTTAGTCCAATGATTATCTCTCAGACTGAGAGTTAAGATATTTAAGTATTTTGTAAATTATAAAATTGACGGATCATGTGTTGTCCATGTAAACTTGAAGAAAAACCCTATTGTTTTCTGTTTGAAGCTCAAGGTTATTTTAGGTGACCAGCAGAGGTCAAAGTCTTGAAAAACCTTGTAGAAGGAATATCTGAAGAACAAAAAAGTCTCTGAAACCTCGTAGGAGTCCGTGGCGTCGTGCCCATTGGGGCCCAAATTTTCTCAAAGGTGTCCTAAAATTTTGTGTAAAAATGCATTTAAAATCCTTCACATGTCCAGTTAATACGAGAAATTAACTGTTTTCGGAAAATATAACTCAATGGAGTTATGTTACCCCGTTGCATGGTTAGGTCAGTTTGCTGGGGAAGGCTGTTCTTTCATTTCATGCAAATTATCTTTGGATGAAGGGGAGGTCGTACATGGACAAAAAGGTGAGATAGTTGGTGATAATTAGCCATTTCCGACTAAAAAAGCAGAATCAGTTCCAATTTAATTATGTGAATAGCTACTTATATGTTATGAGCGTTAATACCGAACTAGTGTAAGTAGTCGGTGGACAATCAGCTAGTAGGGGAAAGTCGGAAGCAGTCTGACCGAGTCTGGCCGAGCAAAAGGCGCACCGTTTCCCTCCTCCCGATTGGCCGTCATGCGTGTTTTAATATGCTTCAAGATGTTTTAAAAATAGTGGCACCATTTTGCATCTCAGCCTGCTTTCCAAAAGCAAATCTTTTCCAAAGGGGATTGGGACACTCCTTCCCCTTAGGCCCTCCCCCAGGACAGCGAAAAATCAGACCTTGCGGCCCTCAATTAAAACTTGTTTTTCTTTTGAAGGTTAACCACTAAACAAATAACAGTAGTTTCTGAGAAAAACGGTAAATCATATATTTATAAAGGTATTTACCTTCATATTGGTCATTTTGCAAGTGCGAAGCCAATGAGAGGAAGAGGGCAGTCACCCACTCCCCCCCCCCCCCCCCCCCCGGCATATTTTGGTATTTTATGAAGTTTAATTCTTACAATAATGCTGGTATTTCCCCATTTATATCTGGTAAATGGGCCTGGGAAGTGTCATTTCCAGTGATCTGGGAGGCATTTCGGGCCAAAATTTTCGTGCTCCGCGCCAACCCATGGTGGCGCGGAGCACTGACAGTCTGTCTATGGACTTGGTCCTCCTTGACAAATACCTGGCTACGCCCTTGTTCCAGAAGGAGGCATCATTTTGTTTCTAACCAGTTGACTTTTCTCAATGTCAGTCGGGTGATTCACAGTCTGCCCTCACCTTACACCTGCGTACGCACTGAGGAACAGTGATTAGAAACAATTATGGCAGAGAAACGTAAAACGCAGCTTACAATTTTCGACAGTTTTTCAAGGAAGAAAGGTGAACTACGTTCTTAGTGTTGATTTATGATACGTCCTCGCATAGAAGCTCATTTCCTAATTATTAGTTTGCATTTCATGCAATGGTAGTTTTACATTTTATCTGGAAATTTTCTGATCGTTTTGCAATTTGATAATTTTTTTATTGATCAAGTGAAAATTTTATTGCAAAACGAAAATTCAAAATAACGGCTGCTTTGATTCTACTAAAAAACCTGGAAAATGCCATTTCCGGCTGTCTGAGGGGTCGCTATTTTTCAAAATTTTCTGTACGCTCCGCGCCAACTGATGGTGGCGCTCCGCTTAGATAGTCTTTCGGACAGTCACCGCTCATAGCCCCCCTCCCATAAAAAATTATTTTTGCACGACGCCCCTGGTAGGAATGATATCTGAAGAGGAAAATAGGTCATTGAGTTACTATTTGACATGAGAGTATAACTGAGCTCTTAATCTGTGTCAAGGTCATTTGAGGTCAGCGGAGGTCAAAGTCTGAAAGCCTTGGGAATACCTATCAATTTAGAATATGAATATTGCGACATTTTAATTTGAATAAAAAAGACATGCATTAACAATTCGTGTCCTATTTCAAGTAAATTGAGAAACGGCAGACAGGGGATCACTTTTTTTAAGGCTGGGTACATGTGGCTTAAGTCTCCTGAAATGCTGTTTCCGGCCATCTGGGGGATTTAAAAACCGAAAATTTTCTTGTATGCTCCGCGCCAAGCAATGCTGGCGCTCCGCTTAGATATTCTTCCTGGTTCCACCTACCAAAAATGTGCACCTCCCCATGCCAAATGCAGCCTACGCCCTTGAACTTCAGTGAATGAAGTATGTTTTGGTTTTGAAAGTCAAATCCTGAAAAAAGTCCTAAAGAATGAGTCCGAGTTTCTGTGTACCTAAAGTCTGAAAATTCAAAAATACATATTACAGAGCATGAAAACTGAATTCCAATGGTCCAATTCTCATCTTCACAGGACTTTCTTAAGCTGAGATATAAAATGTTGAAGTTTATTCACTCGATTTAAAAAGGTAGATTGCGCAATAATTTGTGATGTCATTGTTGTACTACTCAAATTACAATCTTTGTATTTCTTTGTTTTTCTGAAAGCCACCTCACCTTGTGCCAAAATGTGATCGCGTTCTTACTGCTTTGGGGTGACTTGACTATATAAGCCCTCTCTGTACAGCATGCCATGCAAGAAAACAGGAAGCGGTCAAGGTCATATAAACATTTTTAATTTTAAAAGAAAACAAAGCATTCAATGTGAGTTGTACAACAAGAATGTCAAAAATTATTGCGCAATGAACTGTTTGGATTTAAGTGAATAAATTTTAACATTTAATATCTCAGCAATGGAATAAGCTATGACAATGGGAGTTGGACCAATAAGATTAATTTTGTAACCTCTAAAATATATATTTTTGAATTTTTAGACTTTAGGTCCACTTAAGATGTCACATGGATGAGCTCAGGGGTCAGAGCTTTGGACATCGGGTCGTTAGGTTATGAGTGTAACTTGGGGTGTTTCTATGCTACCGACAACTTTGTGCACAGGTTTGTCATACCTCGTGTGGTGCGTGTACCCCTATCTCGGGATACGCGGATGTCAGACCGTGCTGTTCGGTAACGAAGGTTGCAGGTGCCGTACTCATTGTGCAACAGTAGGTGGTATGCCCGCGCGATGCATTTTGCGGTCGCTACAAGTGATGTAGTACAGCTTGCAAATGTGGAACGTGGGTACGGGCAATCTATAGTCCTTGTATTTGTGGAGAAATACGAGGTAGGATACCGTTAGTTTTATCCACTGTTCACGGCATTGGCATATTACGTGGTCAGGCCAATAAAACGACCAGGGTAAAGCTTTCAAAATATTTAGCCTGCAAAGCAAAATTAGGGAAAAACCCGTCAGATCATGTGAGAAGTACATGAAATCCGGACAATTTCACAAATCCGCCCGGACGCTAGCTCGAACCCTTAAAAAGAGGCAGGTCCGGGTAAAACCGGGCGTTTGGTAACACTATAGTCTTATGTCCACCCAATCCCTTATTTCTTAAAGGGCAAGAGCAGTCCTCCCAAACTTATTTTGAAGCAACAGCTAAATCTCACAATTGTCTTATTATTTCACTTCAAAGTATCTTTCATAATATGTTAGGACTTTAATATTGCATATTCAAGGTAAACCAATCAGTTACTTCTAGTAAATTTCACATTTGAGGAAAAAAATATTGTCACATGACTCTCAAGAGCCAATCATGAAACAGGACAGTCTACTACACTACTTCAAGTTGGGGTGACTGCATTTCCCCTTTAAGCTGCCTCAGCCCGGGCATGCAGGGCTTATTTTAGTAGGACGCACAAAACGCACAAATTTTCTTATGTACAAATTTAACGTTACGATTCATATCGGTCAGTGTTTTGTAGAGGCAAACATATCGTTTTTCCCCACCAATAATTCAAGCAGAGTAAAAAAATTACTAATATTGTTGTATACAGCTGACTTTTGGGCTTCGAGAAAACGCCAGTTTGAGCCAATTAAAGTATTAATGCATGTGAATCTCCCATCTAACCCTTTCAACATAACGCATGTCCCCATATCCCTATTTTTTCAACACTTCAGATAACTATTCATGCATTTTCTATTGAAAGTATGGACTCCCAAATTCAGTAATATTTATGTCAGATGGGTAACAATGTCACCCATCATACCAGCAATTTGAGCACCTAGTGTAGGGGATGGAAAGGTTAAAACCCCGAGGACGACCTTCACACTGTAGTCGAGTATTATGGGGAAGATTTGTCCAAGGGGAGGCTTAAGGCTCAGATCATGTCACTTGAGAATGTTCCATTACCTGAAGACAACGGACAGACGGAAGAGGCGAAACTTCGACGAGGGATATTACAAGTCTCCTTGGCAAATCTAGTGTACAACACACGATTCCTCAAGTCAAGAATTGCTCATACTGTATTTTCTTTGCCCCTCCACCACTGCGTCGGCAGATACATTATTTGAGTCAACTTTGCAGACTGAAGACTTACCTAAGAAGCACCATGTCGCCAGAGTTGCTGAGTTATTGTATGTCCCTTGCCATGTATTCGGAAAACTGGATGGCCGAACAGCCTGAGACATATCGCTAACCGGTTCATTGCCAAAAAATTAATTCATTTTTTGGCAATGAAACACATTCAAGACCTCAAGATGCAGTAAATGGACAGACTGTGTCGACTTAAATCTGGTTCATCAAGTTATGCACTGTGCAGTGGCGTAGCTACGGAGGGGGGGGGGCTGGGGGCCTAGCACCCGGATATTCGTCAGCCCCCCCCCCCCCAGATTTTTTGTGTCGTAATAAAATGTGTAAGAATTAAGAAAAAATAAATGTTTGAACGGAAATAAACTTTGGAGTATTTCCTTCAAACAATAAATAAATAAAATGTGTAAGAATTAAGAAAAAGTAAATGTGTGAAAACACGTTTTGTGCACGTATGAAATCAACTTATAACTTTAAAATGCCTTCTTTCACTAAATTAGGTATATAATCTGCACTGTCGTTTAATTCGCATATAATTCACTTGGACGATGAAACGAACGTCCCGACGACAAGGTCGGATGTGACATTGTCAGGTTTAGACCCTTTCTGCCTTTCGGAAGGCTGGTTGATTTACTGAAAACATGGCAACCATACACTGAAGACTATTCTTACACGACCATTCCGATACGGTACCATACACAAATATGCCGTACGGTAAGATACTGCGTTCGAATAATTCTTCTATCTTTAACAAGTATGTCGTGTCTCTCTCCTTGCCCATGACAAGTGCAGTGTAGAACGATTGTTTTCGACAAGTCCTCTTTTTACTAGTTCGCACTGGCGTCCAAACGGATTTGTAAAATTGCCATCAAGGTCCGCGGACTTCATGTGTTTCTCACATGATCCCTACTTCTGCTTTGCGGGTTAAATAGTTTGAAAGATTAACTGGTGGTATTATAGGTCTGACCAAGTAATATACTGATGACTTGAGTCCGTGAACAAATACAGCACCATTTTGCATCTAGAAACCATTGAAAACCGGAAAAATTCCCAATGGGAAGGGACCACCCTTAGACCCCTACATCAGGACAGTGATCTATGTCTCCTTGCTAGAAAATAAATATGGTAATCCTAGGTTGGAGACAAATGGTATGATCTAGAGGATATGTAATTGAGTAGTGGACATGTAGCGTATATGGATAGGGTGATGGACAAATGTAACAGAGATATACTAGAAGGTGAATATGGGAGAATTCCAGGCAGAATAAATGAAAAGGAATGCATAATTCAGTGTGATTCTTGTATTATCTCAGCTCATATGATATCCATGGCGGTACACAGCGGGGGCGGGCAATTAACCCCAGAAATTTTCAAAGTTCACCGTTTCCAACTTTGAGAATATACAGAGAAAACGGGGTAAAATATAACAAATAGCTGTGATGGTAATGATCGTAACTTAAACAATTTCAAATAGGCAGATCAATATTTTCATGCCTATATCTGTACACATCACCAATCATGTACAGCTCTATTAGGATGTATTTCTAGCCTACTTTTCTAAAATTCTCGCGCTACGCTCGATTATGAATAGCTACAATGTTGCTGTTGTTGCTATAGGTAGCTTCAATCATCAACGGCTTAAAAACGTTTTTAAACCGTGCCAGTTTAGTCATAAAAACGTTTTATAACCAGTAACACTCCCTCCCCTCCCTTAAACCGTCCCCCACAACGGCGTTCAATGGCTGAGGTCATGTTTCACATCATATCCACCACGCTCTCAAAAATGACTTTTGTCGCATTTTGTCGCACTCAGTCACAACTACTTTTCGTTTTCCTTTGAAAGCTGGAATCCTTCAAATATTGCACTCTTTGCTATCTATGCGTCCTCCTGAAATAACAAATTTTCGCCAAGGAGGGGGGGGGGAGACACCCATTCCCTTTAGTCCCCTCCCCAGGCCACAGATCAGTAATGCCCACTTTTTCCCCCTATCAAAAAAGTGTATGTGCGGCCTTGTGTATTATCATTTTTCATGGATTGATTTTTTATCATTATTTGAAAAATGGCAGACATGAGATTCGAATTTCAAGGCTCGGTAAATGCAGCATAAAACACGTGGGGAGTGTCGTTTCCTGCCATCTGGAGGGTTTGTAAAACCAAAACTTTTCTTGCACGCTCCGCGCCAATCGATGGTGGCGCTCCGTTTACATAGTCTTGACAAGTCTGACCCTCGGCGGTGCCGCCCCCCCCCCATTTGTTACCTAGGCTCCCCTAAAAATTTCATCCTAGCTACGCCCCTGATGCAGTGGTGTTTAAGAGTTTACAATGGCAACAATTCCTTTTTGGTTTCGATGATAAGAGAAACCAATGCATTCGTGATGGCGTGTGTGTATGTATGTGTGTATGTGCGTGTGTGTATGTGTGTGTGCGTATCTAAAAGATGTAAATCGGGGACATGAGCGTTTTTTCCCCGGGCAAGTGTGGATACACCCGCAAGTGGGGATATCCCCAATTCCCAAATGCAAAATTTGCCATGAAATTGTATTTTGCACCTTTCAAAGATGTGCCTCAGTAAGTTTGAAGCATTTTGGTGTTTTCCCCATTTCCCATGTTGTGAACCTATCATTAGGAAACACAACATGTGTTTGTGCATGAGGGTGTGTGTGTATGCGTGTAGTACATGTAAATCGGGGACATGAGCGTTTTTCCCCTAGTCAAGTGTGAATACACCCCAAGTGGGGATATCCACATTTTCACTGTTAAAAAGGTATGTCCCCGATTGACACCTTTTACATGTACGCGTGTTTGTGACACTTTGCTCGTTAACACGATATCTCAAGAAGGGAAACTCTGACGGTTCTCAAACTTGGTACATAAATGCCCCATATTAAGACAAAGAACCCTATTGTTTTTGGTGGGGGTCAAAGGTCATCTGGGGTCACCAGAGGTCAAACTCTGAAAACCTTGTTAACACGATATCTCAAGGTAGGAAGGTTGGATAAATTTCATACTTAGTATGAAGATGCGTTATGGTAAGAGAAAGAACCCTATTGTTTTTGATGGAGGTCAAAGGTCATCTGGGGTCACCGGGGGGTCAAAAACTGAAAACCTTGTTAACACGATATCTCAGGGTAGGAAGGTTGGATAAATTTCATACGTAGTATGAAGATGCGTTATGGTAAGAGAAAGAACCCTATTGTTTTTGATGAAGGTCAAAGGTCATCTGGGGTCACCGGGGGTCAAAAACTGAAAATCTTGTTAACACGATATCTCAAGATAGGAAGGTTGGATAAATTTCATACTTAGTATGTAGATGCTTAATGGTAAGACAATGAACCCTATCTTTTTTTGTGTAGGTCAAAGGTCATCTGGGGTCATCAAGGGTCAAACACTGAAAACCTTATTAACACGATATATCCAGGTAGGAAGCTTGAGTAAATTTCATACTTAGTATCTGGATGCATTATGGTGCGAAGGTGAACGCTTTCATTTTTGGTGGAGGTCAAAGGTCATCTGAGGTCACTGGGGGTCAAACACTAAAAACCTTGTTAACACGATATCTCAAGATAGGAAGGTTGGATAAATTTCATACTTAGTGTGTAGATGTGTTATGGTGAGAGAAAGAACCCTGTTGTTTTTGGTGGAGTTCAAAGGTCATTTGGGGTCACCAGGGGTCAAATCTTGAAAACCTGGTTAACATGATATCTCAAGCTAGAAAGCTTGGATTGATTTTATACTTAGTATGTAGATGCTTAATGGTGAGACAATGAACTCAATCATTTTTGGTGTAGGTCAAAGGTCATCTGAGGTCACTGGGGGTCAAACACTGAAAACCCTATTAACACGATATCTCCAGGTAGGAAGCTCGGATAGATTTTAAACTTGATATGTGGATGCATTATGGTTAGAAGGTGAACCTTATCACTTTTGGTGGAGGTCAAAGGTCATCTGAGGTCATTGGGGTCAAACACTGAAAACCGTATTAACACGGTATCTCCAGTTAGGAAGCTTGGATAGATTTCATACTCAGTATGTGGATGCGTTATGGTAAAAAGATGAATGCTTTAATTTTTTGGTGGAGGTTAAAGGTCATCTGGGGTCACAGGGATCAAAAAGCAAATTAAGCCGCGGTCACACTATAACGAATTCGGATCGGATTCCGATCCGATTTTTGTGAGTTTTCATTAAAATCTTCTCCATTTCGGGTCAGAAAGAGCCCAAAATTTGCCAACCAGTGTAAATATATGATTTGCATCAGAGGTCTATGAAAATAAAATGTTAACTGATTTTTTCGTGACGTCACATCGACAGACAACTTTTATCGGACACGCGTAGTCCGATAAAAGCTGTCTGTCGATGTGACGTCACGAAAAAAATCGTATAAATTTAATTTTCGTATTCCTGCGAAAAAAATCATATAATTACACAGGTTGGCAAATTTTGGGTTCTTTCTGACCCGAAATGGAGAAGATTTTGATAAAAACTCACAAAAATCGGATCGGAATCCGATCCGAATTCGTTGTAGTGTGACCGCGGCTTTACCCCAGGAATTCCCAAGATCATCATCTCGGGTCATTAGTGGTCAAAATGCAAAATTTCCCATCAATTCCCAAGATCACGTATGAACCTAAAATTATTTTCCAACATGTTAAGATAGCACTTGACTTGTTAAGATAGCATAGTGACTGAAAGATATGGGACATCATGGCATTATTTGGAAAAGAACGTATATCATCGAAACCTCAATGCATTTTTGCATTCTGGTTAAGATTCGGGTAGATTCTTCGATGCAGAATGTCGGTCAGTAACGATTTCCGCGTATTTTTATGATACTTTTATGACATTGGTAAGCTAACCCAAGCTGGGTTAAAGGCCTGTCAACTCTCACGCATTCAACGTGAGAGTCACACATTTCAGCGCAATCTCATGCTCACACGATGAATCATCATTTTATCACGCAATCTCTCAATATGGTGTAAAAATTCCACTCAAAGCAAACGATGTGTCGACTGCCGATAAAACGTCAGCTATCACACTACCTGAGTTCGTTCTCCAACTGATCACGTCTCCTTAAAAATTTTCAAGAACATGAAACATCTGACAGCTGGCAATTCTTGGCATGCAGTAATGAGGAACGGGAAGTGCCATTTCCTTTAGTCTAGGGGTATATTGGCAAAAAGTCCCCTTGGCGGGATGCTCCGCGTGAACCGATGGTCGCGTTCCTCGTCAGAAGTCTCCCTGCCAGCGAATCTCACAGTACTCTAGCCAGTAACTAAAAGTTGACAACCCTGGGGTTATTCCTATATAGGTAGAAAGCTAGAAACGGGTATCATCAACGTTACACCCTGTATATAGTGTTTTGTTTTCATATTATGCAATATATTTTATATTAACAATCAACGTGTATTATTTAGGAACCACACTGAGCGTCACCCCCTTGTTATCTTTTCATTCTTCGAGGGATAGGAGAAAAGAAAGATTCCAGACCTAAAACAATGCTTTTATTGGCGTCTATCTACGTCCACTGCTCCTCTAAAATATTACTTAATCGGAAATGATTCGTTCTTATCATCCCTTATCACAAATCAAATGTACCGTAGTATGTTTGATAGTATCGTTGAACTGTGGTTGTGATCTCTGGCCATGCAATTTAGTACTGCCAAGTACAAAATCTAGAAGGCATGGAACACACGAGTTCAGCGGAATAACAAAACCTTGTTCATGTCAAAAGCATTTCTTTCTTTTATTCTACTTTCAGTATATACTTGATTCCTTCATAGACTGGCAATCTGAATAATCTGAATTGTGTGAGCGTGTGTGCGTGTTTGTCCGCGTGTGTGTATGTGTGCGCTCGATTTCGTGTGGATGGATTGCTTACGGTTCCGGCTGTCGGAAAATTTTTGTCCCACCAATCCCCAAACCCGATTGACGCCCTGTCGGAAAATCTGGAAATTTGAAGGAAAAATGTAATTTGAAGGGAAAATGTGTCCCTGAAATTCTAGAGAGAATATTGTCCTCTGTTCTTCGATTTCATATTAAATTATTCTTTTTTCATTTAAAGAGGCTCCTTGAGTTGATATCGATTATTTTGTGACCAGTTTGAAGGGAATCCTTGCGAGACAATGCTTCTAATTAGCCTCATTGCACATGTTTTACTTCCTATAGTGACCAAAAATGTGAAAAATTGTAGTTTTTATGGGTTTTAGAGCAGCAGTTCACCAAGCTTGTCCAAACCCGTGATAGACCAGCCCCTCTTGAATAAACTACACTTATAAACAGTTGTGACCTTCAGTCACAGCAGCTGTTGGTTATAGGAGTTGCAAGCCTGTCAATGCAGTTGGGATAAGCCTCACTCATTGGTTGTCTTTGAACAGGGGTTGCATATGATTAATACCTAACTGTAAAAAGTTTCTGGTCACGAATTTGTAGGAAATGATTTTAATCATTTATTATCCTGTCAGTACCATTTCAGTTGTGTGTCAGATGTGCAGAATCTCTTAGTTTAACCATTTATACTATCATGATGTGAGTAAACCTCAACAGGTGTGATAAAAAAATCATGAATTACGTGAACCAACTCAATGTGCCCCTTTAAAATCAAGTGAAAACTACTATACGGGAAAATAGGATACCTTTATCCAAAATTCGTTACAACAAAAAAAAAAAAAGTCTTCAGAATTTCGAATCGTACAACTATCAAGATAATAATCTGTCGGAACTTTTTTGCTTTTTTCCCCTACCCCACCCCACCCCAACCCCACCCCACCCCAACCCCACCCCAACCCCACCCCACGAAAAATACCTTGCTACGCCACTGTTTTCCATACAACCAAGGGTAAATTATCGTTACATCATATGTAAATATTTTGAAGTTGGTGGAAATAAACTGTTAAACTGTAAACTGTAAAAACTGTTGTATCGAGTTTATATTCCTGCGTAAAGCAGCTTTGCATTGAAAGTTTAACCATTAAAGTGGGCATGACACGGCCAAAATAACTTTTTTTTGTATTGCAAGATTGAATACAGAATTCTATAAATATAATCTCACACACAGTTAAAACCAGAACCATTCGTCATAAATGAAATTTGAAGAAAAACATTCAAAATCCAATTTCGAAAAATGCCGCAACAGGTCACATGACTTTTATGACGCAATTGGAGGCACAAACACTGCGCTATTAAGGACGCGCATCTAGACGTGGAACCAATGTAACGCTTGGTAAAGTTATATCTTAGCAACTTCATGGAAAGGATTACATCATAATAACCGCCCAACATACAAAGCGCAAAGCGCGGACCATGTTGGGGGCTTCGAAGCATATCATTGGCCAATATGTTCGCGTGCATATGCGCCCGTGTTTTAGCTTCCCTGCATGTAATAGACAGCTTTGTTTTTGTGCAAAAAGGACGCGGTCCGGGAGCGCTGTACAGAACAGCTATGAACATGTTTGGACAGTCCATAACAAGCGCGCCTTAACTCGGTGCGCTAGCTGTTCAGTAACGTTGCTATTGTGAATGGTAAGCAGTCACCGCGCAACGACGCATAGTTCACAATGTGGTCACTGGTCACGCGCGCTGCTGTAGTATCGCAGCACAGGTGTTTGCAATGATGTACCCGCTAACACGCGTTAGCATGCACATGATTCGATGTTTAGAACGATGGGTGGGCTGCCGCTGGTACAGTGTTACTAACCGTGCCTCCAATGACGTCACGATCTTGAGACGCGCTCACATACGTTTTTTCGCTTTCGGATTTCAGATGGGCTGAGTCTGGCCTGTAATTGGAAATTCACAAGGTCATATTACTGTGTTTATGGACGTAGTTAAGTCGGGAAAACATTCGCTTCATTTCAAGCTGTACCCAAAGAATATTTACTTAGAAACATACTTTGGCCGTGTCATACCCACTTTAAAGTAATATAAAAGAGGCATTATTGAAAATATCAGAGAATACCCAGCCGGTTTCCAGCAATTTTGGATTCTATTTCAGGAAAAAATGAATTTAGAATGTGGAAGCACTGAAATCGGCTATTCATCTGTACGCACTCTGTCCACTCGAATGTGCCTTCAAACTATCTGGATGTACGAGTTAATTTCTTGGTGAGATTTGAAGTAATTTGATTCCAGTCTCCGAAAACGACTTAGGGCCTATGATATGACAAACGTTAGCGTAATTTTAGCATTAGCAGTGCCAGAAGCACCATGTTTAGTCCTCAGGCCGGGTGTAAGTGACAGTGTATGCGTAGGTATGCCCTGTCGCAGAATAGCTCCCTACACATATGCATTGGGAGCTTTTTCGCGACTGACTATACACCGAACACGGTAGCATGGTGGGCCTAGTACAGTAGTTACAAATGGTGCAAATCTTTGGTCTATAATTTGTTCCATAATTACTATGATGTAAATCTTCGGCGGGCAAAAAAAAAACTTCCCAGTATGGATTTGGACCAAAAAATGTCTGCTACAAACTTAGGCCCCTAGGCCCTACAAAGAAACTTTCTCCGTGAAAATTTGGTTTCTACACCATCTTGTTCAGTCGTCGGCTCTCCCATTGAATAGTACGGCCCCTTGTCATGACGTAGTTAAATTTACTCATCAACTGAATGACGCACCCAGGGTAGTCAAAGTTTTTCTGAGTAGCAGGCTACACAGGCTCAAGTAGGCAGTGTACCTGGAAGCACTACCTTGTGCACGTGTAGCGTGCCCGGTGAGCGCGAAGCGGGAAGCCCATACGGGTGGGGTCCAGGGCCTGTCTTAAAGCCCCTAGTGGGGCCCAGGGGAAACACTCCGGTGGGGGCCCAGGGAGCAAAGCCCCCGGAAGCTCCTAGGTTTTAGTGTTTCATAAGCCCCTAAAAGACTGTTTCTAGAGGAATATTTTAAGTATTATTGCTGGTGTTGTCGACATACACTTCCAGCTAAAAAAATGCTGTTCTCCTCCATCTTTCAGTTTAGTTACTCCTCCCCCTGGGTTTAAAATTCCCTGTTTAGTCGATTTTCTATGAACAACTCTCCACAGTGATACAGTAAAAGAACAAGTAGTCCCTGACCTGATGCATGGGTAGGGCAGGATACATCCCCTTAACAAAAGGTACCAATGAATGTAAATTAACCCACTTCCAGGCATTTTTCTCAGGCACCTGCATTTCAGAATTTTGGTACAGAAATTTACCGATTCTGTGCATTCCTATTGGATCCCCTCCCCTTCTATTGAACATAAATATCACAGCCAATGCTAGGTCCAGGTAGGCTACTAGTACCCAACCCCTGTGGCTTAAAACCCAATACAAGGCATTTGTGTATTCTGAAAGGTTGGGCAGGGTCTTAGGGAGAAAAATTTATTCTGTACCTTCCTATGATATCCCACCCACCTGTTTGAAGGCATTGGTATGCTGAAATAATAGGTTGAATTTGCCCCTTTTCCCCTAACTATGTACACATCTATGATTGAGGCTAATGTAAAAAAAAGCTCCTAAGTGTTTACTTTAATTGTATCAACTTCTGACAAGCACACTCTGCTTAACAATACATAAAGAACAAATAAAACACTAAGTAACACGTGAAAACAAAACATCAGAAACAGTGGGCACTGTTCTCCTGTGCACCTGTATGAATTCATGAAAATCACTACTTCAGAAATAAAGCTATAGGTAAAGTTCGTAAAGTAGGCCTATACCTGCATATAACACGTTAGGCAATGGCAAAAGTGCAGTGCTACTCTGTGGAAAAATGCCCCGCAAGGAAAATCTCTCGAAGTAAATCGTGCGAATATGTTAATGATTGTTATTTGAGAGTCTTTTATACATGTGATATGAATCCTTTTGCAGTTCTTGACCACTTAGGGCTTTTTCTTTTCGATAGTTCCAACGAACGGTCTTGCTCTTGGAATGAGTGATGCTGTGTACTAAATATATGCAGAGAGCAGTAGTTCAAATGTGCGATCGAACCGTTAATTTTGGGACTGAAATATCCTCATTTGGGGAGTCAAAAAATCCGTGTACATGATCACACATACTATTAACTATGGCTGAAGGAGTAACGATGGTTTAAATCATCTTTGCAAACTATTTCAAAATGATACGAACAGTTAAAATTTTAATTGAAAGTTCGTCTCTTAACGAGCCCGGCATACTGTGTATGTGATAATCAAGGATTGCCTGCGTGGCCGATCTTTATTGTAATGACAATGTGAGCATGCAGAATGAACGATGAACTGATTTAACATTAGAATGTAGTCAATGTACCTTTCGCGGGGATCAAATATCTCTCAGTGCGACATTAGCACTGCAGTACGTACAAATACGCATATGTAGTCTGCATGTTGAAGGCAGCTGCTCGGTGTAATGTGAACAGTAGGCCAACTCTTTGAAGTATCAAAGTTGCATATGCGTGCTATTCTGCAGCCCGCATTTCGGCAGTGACGGTGCGGGAACTTAGTTCTTTTACACGTGCACGATCTCCGATCATCAATTCTTTTACGGGATTGTAACTGATGTCCCTTTTGGGGGTTGGCAATTTTAGAACCGATGATATAGTAAAGTATGTGATCAATTCATGTGCAGATTGTATTTGAAAAAAAAAGAAAAAGTGGAAGGTTGCAACTAAATTTTTTTGACATCGAGTGAAGAGTAGGCGGCGGCAAATGAGGCTGTAGGCGGCGATTTACCGCCGGTGACCGGCTACTTTTGACTACCCTGCGCACCCCACTAACCTACCCCCAGACATGGTCAGTCATTGTCCACAACAGTGCTGACAATACTTGTACAATGATGTACCCCTCAGTCACTTCTGTGACTCACAACTTAATGTAAAATGACTCACATCTCAGTCAAAAATTGATGCACAATATGCAAATTTTTAACTGACATGTGGGTCACCATACATTGACTGAAAAATTGAGAATGCCAGTTGGTATCCCTGTACAAAGTGTAACAATTGACTCACAATGATCCACCCCTTGGTCACAACAGTGACTGACAATTGAGGTAAATGTGACTCACCCCTCTGTCATGCTGGTGGCTGACAATAGTGGTTCAATAATGGACATGTGAGTCACACTGTCATTGGTCAATGACTCACATTTGACTGACAGTGCTGGGGGATACTGTAGTGGGGTGCGTCATTCAATTGATAAGTGCATTACGCTCTCATGACAAGGGGCCGAACTATCCAATGAGAGGACCAAATTTCGAAGGGGGAAATTTCCTCTATGTAATGTGACATCACCATCGTGACCACTGAATGACTGAACAAGATTGTCAACCCTCACAATGCATTCCATGTTAGGCCCATGCCGAAGTTACACCAAGAAATACAACAGAAAACATAAGGAAAATGCCAACTCCACACTGAAGCTCTTCAGAGCGGAGTGCACCCTGGGTCAACCCTCGCGTCCCCAACAAAGTTACCTTTTCTTACCAAATTCTCAACAAAAGTTTTCAGCCTTTTAATGAGCGGAGATTTGGGGCTGAAATTTTGGTATATGATTGTTTGTCAATAGAGTATTAATACTTAATCTAATTTGCATTCCGATATACTGTAAGTTAAGTTTGGTTTTTAAGCCGTTTTTGTAAGGCTGAGTTCACTGTGCCTGCTAAACAGGTAGCTGCTTATTCATTGTACTGATAGCAGTGTACTTGGTTGTGTGTTCAGTTGCTATCTTGCAAATGCCTTTGCAGGTGGTTTTGAAATCTGACCCATTACACACATCAGTCTTTGTTCAACAAGTGGCCTGTGCAATCGCAGTGCTTCGGGGGATAACTTTCTGTATTATCAAGGTTCATTAAGCAGGTAGTTCTATGCAGCTCCCTGCATTGAGCAGCTCCTTGATTTATAACAAAATTGGAAGCAATTCTGTGGTCAGTTTGGCTAACAAGAAAGGGAAAAAGCTTAACCTGTTGTGGGGATATCCTCCATTTTGTTCCAGGATCAATGGAATTGGTCAAGTCAGGTAATTGCAATAACTGTTTTGAGTTCAAGTGAAAAAAGGCCTTTTTGAGTCTGTGTTTTGTTTTGATCAGTACAAACCTATGCAGTGTTTACTTGTGGAGTTGTAGGTGCAGCTAAATGTACTTTGCAATACTTGAACAGTTTAGGTACATAGTTTTTCAGTCTTGCTGCTAATTACAGTATATAGCCTTTGCAGGCTTTCTTGATTTTAGAAAATATGCAGTGATATTTGTAGATCTGTCATTGAACTGTGTCAGTTGCAGTGTTTGCAAGCCTAAGCATGTCTGTGATTTTTCAGTTGGGTTTTGAGTTCATATCCTCATCTCTTACCTTTTGCCTTTGTAAGATAAGGAGGTTTTGTGGAAGCAGATGAATAAATGATAAAATTTGGTTCTTTGAATTCTTATTTTTAACAGAAAAGAGAAATTGTGTGAGTTACACAGCACAGCAGTATTGCTGCCCTAGTTTTTACCTGATTTCACATTCACTGGTTCCCTCTTCTTAAACATAGCTTTGAAAAAGTCCATTCCCTATTCATCATCCCCTAATATATGTAAGCCAATCATTTATTAGCCTCTGTTAAATGCAGACTGAGAAAGAGAAAAAGCAAAAACAATCATGGAATTGATTGTTTCAAAGTTATTTTTAACTTCTTTGGTGTGAAATGGAAGTGAAACCTTCAAGGTCTCTTCTAATTTTCTTTGAATACTCTATATACCACCTTTTTGTGCTAATTTAACATTACTGCTATGGTAAGTGTAGGGAGCCCTGGGCCCATGTAACAAGCAAAACGTGTGTGTTGTCTGTGAACAGCATCATTTCTTAGTAGGCTGCTGACATGATGGTTGGCTGTTGGCTGTTGTGCATTATTAGTTCATAAAACATGGAGCTGAAAACCCTATATTAATTGACAAACCCAAATACTGTAGCTGTGTGTACATTTTCCAAAATTTGAACCAGCTTTTATCAGGGGTGTACCGGATTTCAAATCTGGCCAGATTTGAGGATTTTTCCAAATACGGCATCCGGCCAGATTTTTTGTTAAATCCGGCCGGATTTGTAGGTAAACTATTCAATACAACTTAATTTCCAGCAAGTCTGAATTAGATACGTGTATAATAAAATGCATAGACCAGGATTGCAGTGTGCTTTCATTTAAATAATTTTATTTAATGATAGGGTTTATTGCTAGTTACAAACTTCCAATATGCTCAAGGGCTTTGTCACCCCCAACGCAGTAAAGAGAAGTAGGCATGCCACATAGATATAAAGTTACTCACAAGTAGGAGTGATGTATTTTGTTAAACAGTTGAAAGTATCAATGAATCAACCCAAAGCTTATCAAATGGAAATGTTTACTAAATAGAAGTATTGAAATCCTATGTGTTTAAACATATTACTGGGTCAAACAGTCCTTGAATAATACAATAGTGAGTACATATCTTGAACGTCCAGAAATGTAGCATCACACAAAGTATAGCAAATTGAAGTGGTACAGTACTTTTTCAAGCTTCAGTGCATAAAGTATGTCTAATATATATGATAAAATACACATAAAATGATGTGAATATCTAAAATACATGTTAGTTTACCTAAATTAACAAATGTTACCAAACCACATTACATTACTGTAGTACCATTTCTTGTAAACTAAAAACAGTCAAAAAATTAACCAGAAAGCCGAAAGACTTACTGTATTGATTCCTTGACTATTAAAAGCAGTTTTACAAATGAAGGATTCAAAACTGATGAAATATAATGCCAATAATTGATACGGTGAGAATATTTCACATTTACACAGCATAGTCCTACAGTATATTGTATGATTCTTGGACAACTGGATAACTTTCTGAGATAATTCCTACCCATGAAATTGCCCATCGGCAAATTTCTGACCCCCACACTGTTACATGTATGAGCATGGTTACCCCCACTTTGCATACCATAGATTTTACAATGAAAATCTTACTAACTAAAGTTTAAAACCTGCATCGAAAATTGTAATTGATTCCATTTCAAAGTGATGCATAGTACATTCAAATTGGATAATGACTGCCAAAGTGCCAATGTTATGAAAGAATTAATAAAAGGGTATGTTTTCTTGTGAATTTACTTTTTGTCCCCTGATTTGTATGGAGAGACAACCAAACATTTGCTAATTTTCAGCATGTTGCATGAATTAAGAGAAAAGAAATAAAAGCATAGGGAAATAAGGTGTTCCTGTCCACCCGCCCACCCCCCTCCCCGATGTTGAATCCTAACTCAGCAGATCTGCTCAGAATTAAAAGAAAACAAATAAAAGCATAGGGAGATAAGGTGGGCCTATCCCTACACCCCCCACCTTCCCCCCCCCCCACCAGTAATATTGACTACTAGCTTAGCAGGTCTGTACTAGAAGAAAAAATAAGTACATTTCTCAGTTTTTGGTTCCTTGCGTTAGCAAAAGGAACCTATGTAGTCAGCTTGGCGTGTGTGTGTGTATGTGTGTGTGTGTGCGTGTGTGTGTGTGACACTTGCTTCGGTACGCTGTATCTCAACAAGGGAAAGTTTGACTAAACTGAAACTTGGTATATGGATCTGTCATAGTGAGAAGATATGCCCTATTGTTTTTGGTGGAGGTCAAAGGTCATGTGGGGTCACCAGGGGTCAAAGACCGAAAACCTTGTTTGCACGATATCTCAAGTTAGGAAGCTTGGATAAATTTCATACTTGGTATGTGGATGCATTATGGTGAGAAGATGAATGCGGTAGCTTTTGGTGGAGGTCAAAGGTCATCTGGGGTCACCGGGGGTCAAACACTGAAAACTTGTTGTTAACACAGTATCTCAAGTTAGGAAGCTTGGATAGATTTCATACATGGTATGTGGATGACTTATGGTGAGAAGATAAATCCTGCCATTTTTGGTGGAGGTCAAAGGTCATTTGGGGTCACTGAGAGTCAAATACTGAAAACCTTGTTAACACAATATCTCAAAGAAAGAATCTTGGATAGATTTCATACTTGGTCTATAGATCCACCATAGTGAGAAGCTGTGCCATACAGTTTTTGGTGGAGGTCAAAGGTCATCTGGGGTCACCAAGGGTCAAAAACTGATAACCTTGTTGTTAGCACAATATCTCAAGGTAGGAAGCTTGGATTAATTTCATACTTAGTGTGTGGATGCCTTATGGTGGGGATAATATTTTTTGGTGGAGACCAAGGTCATCTGGGGTCACTGGAGGTCAAACTCTGCAAACCTTTTCAACTCTATATCTCAGTGTAGGAAGCTTGAATAGATTTATGCTTTGAGACCTGTGTTGCATTAAATCCAGCAGAAAACCCATATGAGTTTTGTCGGATGTCAGAGTTGAAATCACCAGATGCCAAAAAGCAAATTGCCAAGAATTCCTAAAGTCAAATATAAGCACAAAACTGTATCATTCCAGCACATTAAGATCACATTCACCCAATGACTGAAAGATGTGGGACATCTTTCAGAGGTGCCAAGTATCTCAATTTTAGTTGAAATTATAGTATTACGATTTTAATCCATAATTCTGCCATTATGAAAACCTGCATCAAATACCGCTTTTTAATATTGCAGAAGATTCTCTGCCCACAAAGCAGAGGACTTGTGAAAGTTCACTAGACAGACATTTGTCCTTAGATTAGGACATGTTAGCTTGCAGAGATTGGAAATTGGAATTGATTGATTAAATGCTACTATGGGTTGTTAGTTTTACATTTGGATCAGATACCATTAAGCGTGCATGAATTGTGATTGCTTAATTGAATAAAACAAATTGTAACTGTATACTGTCTGTGTTGATATCCCTTGAAGTGCCTGTATTTCTTCAGAGCAATTTATTTATGCTTGAATGTGTTAACACAAGATGTGCATTGTCTACAGAGCAGATTTTGTGCATCTACAGAAATACTGGTTCATTCAGTAGTTGGCTCAGTTTCATTACATTTAGCAAGGAACCACAGTGCCCATTGGGCTCTTGTTGTAAGATGTAAGGGGTATGAAGTTGAATGTCAATATAGCCCTGTAATAGAGTTGAAGAGTTGTACTGTTGAAGGCTTAATTGGTTCCATATTTTCAGTTTCTAGCCCCCTAAGAATTTAGAGAATACATCAAGGTAAACATAAGAAATGTATTATTAATGAACAATTCGTAACTCCCTCCCCCCCCCCCCAAAAAAAAAATATGCCTCATCTATACTAATAATAGGGTTGGTATAAACATTTTGTCATTTTGTCAATGAACCATGTAGACATGCCACCTTTCAATCACAGAAATCAAATTAGACTTGAATTCCACAGTTTCTGTGTGGGGAAATTACCAACATAGCCTAATAATAGTAAAATTTATAGGCTATCTGGTTCTATTACCAATAAAAATGCCAAAATTCTACTCACATAGAAACAAAAAAGACATAACCCCACCTACAGTAGTAGGTTCTGGTTCTTTCATTTGACTAAATCCGGCAAATCCGGCTGGGATTCAGGCCAGAATTTTTGTGTAAATCTGGCAATCCGGTTCTGGCCAGATTTTAAAATTCCAAATCCGGTGCAACCCTAGCTTGTATCATTTTCTTTAAGTCTTGTGAAAACTGAAATATTTCATATACAGACATATAGCGTACAGAAAAGATCTGTAACCAATGTAAAGAATTTATGAAGTTACTGTATGATCCCGGTCAATTAACTCCCTGTACTTGCAAATGTGAGATTATTTAGCATTCGCTTCAGGATAAAGAGCTGCTGTGTGGTCAACAGAAACAGTTGATATGTAGCCTACTATCAAAAGTTGCAATATTAGGGCAATTTCCTAAAATAGTACACCTCATACAAAATCACGTTTTCGACTCGTAATCACTGGGTACAGGCTCAACTTGACTTTTTTCATGTTAACCTATGCACAATGCCATGAAATTATTTTTTAGGTAAATTTCTTTAAAATGTACATTTAATAATATTATGCTGCATTCTGTTGGCTGAAAACCTAAAATTTGGTCAAATACCCAAATGGCCATGGATGAATGCTTCCCCAAAATGCCACATTTAAAAATTGTTACTTGGAACCTGATGTTGTTAGAATCATGGAACTGGTATTGTTCAATAGTTTAGAGGTATTACTTGAGGCCTGATTAAGATTTTGTTATGCTTTTCTTCTTCATGTTTGATGCGAAGGATGTATGTCTTCTCACAGGAATGTTCATCATGGAAGAACTGTACATCCTTCACAAGGAAGTTTTCATACAGTATATATGGTGGGGATATAATATAAACTTTAACTGACTTTTAATGATGTAGACTGAAGCCTCCATTTGAAAAATCATAGCAATTTCATTTTTACTCGTATTATGTTTCAAAACACAGCAAATCTGCAAATGAAAAGTACACCTTGAAAAAGTGACTTTATCTAGGTACGTCAGTCACCAAGAGCTTATTTCAATATTTCTCTGGTTTAGTAGGGAGAACAGTAACTGCAACTGTAAAAGTATCATAGTGTACAAGGTACTGTAGATGTTTTACAAAAACCAAGTAAAATCTATGTACCCTATCTATAGCCATTTAGAGAGAAAAAAGCAAACTGTCTGGAATGTACGTCCAAGTTTGTGGAATTACCTAGTAGCCTGAAGTAAGACAAGTCTATACAGTACTGTCCAATAAAGCACCAATTTTACCAAATTGATACCTCTATGGAGGGATTTCATGTGACGTCACACGAGTCAGATTCCCAGGCACAGAAGGACAAAACACACGGTGAGCGTATTTACAGCACACACGCACGGCATAACCATAGATATTTCTGTGATACAGTGGACACGTGCCCTTCAAAACCAAAGAGACGTGCAGTTTTGCCCTTTGGAACCAAAGAGAAGCACGATCAGGTAACATCAGTGAAATTTGTCATTATGATACTGTACAAATCAACCTTGGGCAATGTGTAAAAGTAATAGAAAAGATCAATACCAGCAGTGCTTTTTAAAAGTTACCAACAGCGCTAAATTAAAACTAGTACGGTAAACATCAAACCTGCAGCGATTGTCAGAGTTGTTATTGACAGATTGATGGTTAGAACTGATAGCCAGTTGTGTAAGAACCTTGAGTTTGTTTGCATGAATCTGGACCTGCAAGAGAATACCATCTATTCTGGCCTGTGAAAGCTTGAAATTAACATACTCTAAATTTCTCAACAACTTTGAAATTTGCTGTTACTGTAACTGTTGTTATCAGGAAATCTCGCTATAAAAATCAATTGGTGAGTAAATCTGTAAAAACAAGAGGTTGGTAATTCAAGACTAGCTCTCAGGATGGCCATCTCCCCCATTGTCTGCTATCCGATCATCTTTTCAAATTGTTAAAATGAAGCACAAGTTTTGATGTCTTTTAAATGTTTCATTATATCATTTAATTGAATCAGGAAACTGAGGAAAGTTATTTCAAGGCTACAATACATTCAAGTTCAATACTTTCCAAAATGGATAGTGTACAGAGTTTCTTCACTGTAGTTGATGTTTTCTTTTTCTTTTTTGACAGAGTGAAAGTGAAGTTAGACATCTACAGTAAAATCATGCCAAAATTTGCTCAAATAGTGATGGGGCCAGCTGGCTGTGGAAAGGTATTGTGCTGATGTTTCTATTACAGTTTACTCCATATGAAGTACTACAGTCATTTCTGTAGTTATGTGATACTGCTGACTTGAAATAGTGATGGAAATGTTAAGTCATTGAAGTTTATGGAGACTTGTGGTTACAGTATGTGTAGACCTCAGACTGGTCAAGAACTTTGTTTAACAATTAAAGTCCTGTCGATGTGTATGAAGCTTGCAAAGTTAATTGTTGTGAAGCCACTGTAGTAAGCCAGGGCTTGGTTGGAGTTGGGTGAGGAATGGTAATGAGAATAGGGCATACAAAAGGTATGGATGTAGGCTTCCATGAATCAAAGTCAGGAAAGAGATTCCACATTTTCTCATTTTTTCCTGCAAAGTTGCATCTGTTCCTTAGTATACCATTATACAGCATTCTTCATGTTTGATATATGTAAAGATGATAATAGGTAGGGGAGGTGTGGGCAGTGGACAATAGCAAGGGCCGCAGATTGTGTTGGACATTGTGGGGATGTGGGTCAGAAATCTCAAAATGTGTGTCCACATATGTATATATATGTACAGTATACCTACATGTATACATACGCAATATGTATGCAAACTTATAGATAGACCTACATTAGATGTATATATGTGACAATGTATGGAAATGTACAGTAAACGTATATGTCTACGTAATGCTGGTAAGGAAACCGCTTTTTAGTGGAGCAGAAGAAGCACATATCTTCCTTTTTTGTAGTCGCAAGTAGCATTGGGTGTGTGTTCAGAAGTCACTAATAGCCATACTTTTACCATGCAGTTTTGTATCCTACAGCTGCTTGATGTAAGCAGGGAGTTGTCTCTCATAGCTCCTGGATTTGAGTTGTTGACAGACAGAGTTGGAGGTAGGCCAAATGGAGTGTCAGTTGACTTGCTAATGGTGAAGCATAGTGCGGAGTGCTCGCATGCCACAACGTGGAATCTAGGGGCCGACATAAGGGCCTCTGGTGTGATCCAGGGGCAACCTCAACCAAAATTCTAGGTATCATGCCTTAAGGGCCTACATGCAAATATAGCCAAATATTGCTGGTTTTGCCAAAATATGTAAGTACTTGGTCCTCCCTAACCACATTATTAGAGGGGACTACAGTACAGTATGTCTCATGTGAACCAATTTTAAAATAATTGTGCCAGTTGACCATTTCCACAGGAGGATTGAACAGAGGTATTACGGTTCCCAGTCAAATTATAGAGGAAATGTATAAAGGTGTGTCTACAACTGTTTTATTGTAAATTTTATTCTAAATTATTCTAAATAGTGTGCTTGCAAAGTGCACCGAAAAATTCATTTTTCATGGCTTTGAAGAATATCAGCAATTATGATTTTTGCCACAGTATCATAAATATTCTGTCCCACTCAACCAAATTATTGGAGGGGACTATGTCTCACACTCATAATATTAGCAAATATTATGGTCATTTACCAAATATTGGGGGGGGGGGGGAGAAAGTTGGTCTGTCCCCCAACCAATTTATCGTTGGAACCGTGTCTCCTGCGATCGTCACTCTTGGACAAGAGCTATACGTTTCAGAGTATGCAGTATGTCTGTTAAGTCAGACAAATGTTTACCAGCTAATACTACTGTACATGAAGCATAGGCCTTTTAAGATTTGAGATATGTACTGTACACGTACACGTATCTTCTTTCATCTGTACAGTATTTCATTATAATTATTGTAAGATGTGGGATATTAAAGTTAGTCATCTTTGCATGACTCAGTGGGTTATTGCCTTCCCTTCCATTTTTTTACTTTTTTGCCATTTTTTCATTCTTTTAAAGTCCACATATTGCAGTAATTTATTGAAACACTTGGAAATCGTCAAGAGGAATGGTCATGTGGTCAACCTAGATCCAGCCGCTGAGGTCTTTAGTTATGATCCCATTGCAGGTATAGTAAACGTTTGTTTTTGTAATTGAGATTATCATAATTTTCATATTTTCTGCCCCATCTCTGTTCTACAATACCACATAATCATACTAATGTGTGAAAGGATGCCAGCTTCCAAAAACTTAAATTTCTCTTAAAATGTGCAACATACTTGGCATGTAATTCCTTGCCATAGCTGTGTTACTTTATTTAATATGTTTAAGTTGAAAGCTCCCAGTCATTACCAGAATTGTTTAAAATTTTTGGAAGGATACCAGTAAGCCTGCTACTCCAGTACACTGTCCTATTTAATGTGATGGACCTATCTGGACAAACACAAAGCACTGAAACCATGCTTCTTCTAAGCTTTATCTTCTTCAGTCAGGATGATGATGGAATTGCTTTAATAAAGCAGGCACAACTTGAAACTGATGAAAATGCAGGTGGTTAGGTCTACATTCAATATTACAAGAACACTTGACATCTAGACAAATAACAGATCTTTTTGGAGATCTTGTGTTAGCTCCATAGTGATTGGATGTGGTTTGAGTCCTTTTATTGGTTTCGATAAGAGAAACCTTTACTATGCAACTGTGCTGGCGTGTGTATGTATGGGTGCACTCACCAACGTGGCCTTAGCGGGTACCGGGGCAGCCGGCAAGATCTCCTCTCTTGCACGTCTTTCCTAGCTCACGCAGAGCTCGAAACTGGCGTAGCTGCCCGAAAATTCGGTCACTGCAAAGAGGAGTCACGCGCAGCTGCATGTGTCTGCCTTGGAGCGCAGCCTGCCCTCAAGCACGTCCGTTTACAACACTCGGCTCCTTCGTAGGCAGCTTCACTGCTGGGAAATTCCCTTGCATTCCCTACGGGGTCCTTTGCCAGTAACCCGTAAGGCATCGAGTGTGTGGGTGTATGTGTGTGTGTATGTGTTTGTTACGCTTGATCGTTAACACATTATCTCAAGAAGGGTAACTCCGACAGTTCTCAAACTTGGTACATAGATGCCCTATATTGAGAGGAAAAATCCTATTGTTTTTGGTGGGGGTCGAAGGTCATCTGGGGTCACCAGGGGTCATAATCTGAAAACCTTGTTAGCACGATATCTCAAGGTAGAAAGCTTGGATGAATTTCGTACGTAGTATGTAGATGCACTATGGGAAGAGGAAGAACGTTATCATTTTTGGTGGAGGTCAAAGGTCATCTGGGGTCACTGGGGGTCAAACCCTGAAAACCTTGTTAACATGATATCTCAAGGTAGGAAGCTTAGATAAATTTCATTCTTAGTATGTAGATGCCTTATGGTGAGAGGAAGAACCCTGTTGCTTTTGGTGGAGGCCAAAGGTCATCTGGGGTTACCGGGAGTCAAACTCTGAAAACCTTGTTAACACAATATCTCAAGGTAGGAAGCTTGGATACATTTCATATGTAGAATGTAGATGCCTTATGATGAGAGGAAGAACCATATTGCTTTTGGTGGAGGTCAAAGGTCATTCATGGTCACTGGGGGTCAAACTCAGAAAACCTTGTTAACACAGTATCTCAAGACAGAAAGCTTGGATGAATTTCATACTTAGTATGTAGATGCGTTATGGGAAGAGGGAGAACCCTATTGTTTTGTTGGAGGTCAAAGGTCATCTGGTGTCACTGGGGATCAAATTACCATGTTAACATGATATCTCAAGATATAAAGCTTAGATGAATTTCATACGTAGTATGTAGATGTATTATGGGAAGAGGGAGAACCCAATGTTTTTGGTGGGTCACAGGGGTCAAATCCTGAAAACCTTGTTAACACGATATCTCGATGTAGGCAGCATGGATAAATTTTGTACATATTATGTTGATGCGTTATGGTAAGGCAAAGAATGCTATTGTTTTTGATGAAGGTCAAAGGTCATCTGGGGTCAGGGGGCATCAGACCCTGAAAACTTTGTTTTCATGTTATCTTGAGATAATAAGCTTGGATAAATTTCATACTTAGTATGTAGATGCCTAATGGTGAGAGGAAGAATCAGTTTCCCCAAATGTGTCCTTTGTCAAGTATCAATACAACTGCATTTCTTTAGCACATTACATAGGATCACATTCTTCCAGTAACTGAAAAAATGCTATATACACATGTGGGTATGTATGAATCATCGAAACCACAATGCATTTTTGCATTCTGGTTGGACTTGAAGTGAGTTTGTGCTCATACTTGCACATTTGCTTTAAATACTTGCCTGTACTTGCGTGTGTGAGAATGAGCAACTCAGTCACAGATTTTGAAAAGTTAATCATTGGAGGTAGTGTTAAAAGTATTTGAAAAACATTTACTCTCAACCAAGGACATTTCAAGTGTACTGATACTCATCACGTTGTACTCCCATAAGAATGGTTTTAAGTCTGAAGTCATAGTGATAGTATGCCTACCAGTTCATGCTTTTTGTAGGATTTCATATCTACTGTAGCTAAGTTCATGCAAGGTGGATTTTTCATGGAATAGGTGTGGCGGCTGGTTTCTTTTCTGATTTGAATTTTGACTTCTAAGTAAAAGTGATGCAGATCTATCCAGAAACTTTTTGTTGGCTTGGTATTTAATGTTAACCTCTATAAACCACTAGATTTTTCCAAAATGTGGCTGTGTAAATAGCATCATAAAGTAATTTTTGTTCAAGAGTTGACTCATTTTTCTTAACTCTAATTTGCATTGTCGTAGATATACGTGAATTGATTGAAGTTGATGATGTCATGGAAGATGCAGAGCTTAGATTTGGTCCAAACGGTGGTCTTGTATTCTGCATGGAGTAAGTATCTTCTATTCACTACAGTATTTTGTTGGTTCATTTTCGTATAAAATGGACAATAATTGAATCATGTATGATTTGTCTGAAGTAAAACTGTATCTAGGAGTGAAAATAGTATATTTCAAAACTTGAAGTCATCTAGTTACAAATGATCATTTAATAGTTGGAAGGAAGGATTGACACTGTTGTATGTTATGGTTGAGAAGTGTAGTAATCATGTGGAAGTGACTTGTCTTCAGTACCATTATCATTGACTATTGGTATATTGCTCCTTGTAACAAGGCGACCTTACAGAGATATCACATGTCTTAATGCATAACAGAGTCAAGTTGATGTTTTATATGAAACTGGTTTGTCATAGATGTGTATATGTATCGAAACACTCCTGTTATCAACCTGTCACTACTGCTCTGTTCCCTTTGCATTCAGATATTTCTGTCAGAACTTTGATTGGTTGCAGAGTCAGTTGGAAGATTATGAAAATGATTATATCATATTTGATTGTCCAGGTAACTTGTTAAACTTTTTCAACCTTGGTGGTCTCTAGTAGTAGCAACAACAACAACAAATACTAAATTATTTCATCATTGGTAGCACATTTTGAGTATGCCTTAAAGTTTGCTTCAGAAGTAGTGTGCTGTTTTTCCTTCTCAATTTGTATGCATACACTTTTTCTGTGCATGATGCATTGCTATAGTGGAAAGGGGCTGACATTTTATTCATACTGAGTCTTCAATTATATTGGCCAGGGATGTCACAGCGCTGGGCAGCCCCACCCGGGACTGGTTCATTGCGCCCGTCACTCATGTTAAAATGAAAACATTCCGCCCAGCACTTTTCCCCAATACTATAACTGTATGATTTTTGAAAGAAATGTGGATGTAACATTAATCTCAGCATGAGACAGTCAATTGGAGCATTATTTTTATGTAAAAATATCCACACCTCTATATCTTACCAAGTTACTGAGAAGTGGTGAAAATCCTCAATAAAAATATCTGGTTAGTGGTTTAGGCCCTAATACTTGATAGCACTATAGACCTATTGTACGATAATTTACGTAAAAATCCGACTTTCACGGTGCACTCAAGCAGACAAGCATGCTAGCACTGCATGGCCAATGTGTGCAATATACTGGATGTATGTACAGTAGTGGTTTGACTCATGCACAGCTGTGTGCAAGTTCCATGGATTTTCCCATGCAGTGGCATACCCAGGATTCCTCTCACAGGGAGGCTACACAGTATGTTGTATGACCGCTGGCCTGGAGGAGCTGGCAGGGGGTTGGAAATTTTTGAAAACATAGGTGTCCTTACATGCAATCTGGTGCCATATATGATACCTTTCGAAGTAAAATTTGTGTTAAAATTCTTACCTATTTTTAGGACCTAAAAAGAGAATTGGCAGCTTGAGGGATGGGTCTAAGGAGAGGTCCCCCTCCCCTTCGAAAACTTTTGAAAAATTAGATGTCCTTTCATGCAATCTGGTGCCACATATGCTAACTTTTGAAGTAAACTTTGTGTTAAAAAATTTAAATATTTTTAGGAACTAAAAAAAAATTGGTATGCATGGGGGGGGGGGGCATGGACCAATGGCTCCCCCGTGTACGCCACTGTTCACATGGTTTGCATAATTATACTGGGAGGGTGGGAGGGTGTGTGAGATTGCTCATTACAAGTGCACCCTCCGGAAGTTGGGAGTATGCATGCAGTATTGCAGTTGTAAGAGAGCGTGGTGGCCTATTGGTTAAGGTGTTGGACTTGTGATCTAAGGACCGAGGGTTCGAGTCCCACCTGGGTCATTATGTTGTATCCTTGAGCAAGATGCTTTATCTCGATTTCTTCTGGTCCACCCAGGGGTTAAATGGGTACCTGTTAGGTAACCTGTATAGTGATGTGCTGTTTGTGGCTGCTCCTATGGGAAGTCCCCCAGGGGACACGATGAAGAGGCATTCTGTTCAGTGTGCCAGGTACGAACAGCAAGGGATGTGTACTATATAGTGTGGGTTTGACAAGGTTACCAATGAACAGGGGTAATGATTGTGAAGGGCTTTGAGATGTTACAGTACATATAAAGGTGCTATAAATCTGAATCATTATCATCATTATTGTCATTAGCGGCTCGCCATAGGGGCACGGGGGGGCACTTGCCCCCCCAAAAGTTTGCAAAGCATGGTCTTCAATTTTCAAAAATAAAAATAATAAATAAAAAAAAACATGTAATTCGAGATGGGTTAGGCCCTCCCTTTTCCTTGAGTGAGCTTAAAATTAAAGAAGTGAGTAACTTTCCAATGCAATGCGAAGGTTAAACATTAATAAAGTGCTTTCAAAACGACATTTTTTTCGGCGCGCTTTGCGCGCATTTTCTCAGTTGCTTGTTTGCTACTATGTATACTTCAGACATCACACAAATGGACCTGCCCTTAGTGCGAGCTAAGGTAATCAAAACAAATGATCACGCTGTGATATTTGTAATCTGATTAGCTTAAGCATCATAATGTCATTTACAGAGTGTAACGGTAATGCTGGAGTTAAATGCCCATAGTTTTGCAGACACTTCAGAGCTTTCGGGGTCACTAGATGCACAACCCATTAGCCGTGTTGATTATCATCCACGACTAAAAGCAGTTTTGCCCGGGTGTCACCTGGCCAGATTAGCATAGATATCTGTCTACAAAAAGTTGTAACGGGCATCTAGTCTAAAAGTATTGTGTTTCCCATAGAAGGAGAGGTTTCCCTTCCCTTGTCCAAATTGACAGCGCCGTTGGCCCACGAGCGGTCCTATGACTGTCAAATGGCCTGTTATAAGCAAAAGGTTCTCCACCTCTGTGCTAAAGTATACTGTTTCAATTGATTTAAAATAAACACCAAACAGTCAATCTAAGCTCAGTGTGATGAGACTTTTGACTAGTGGTCTAGCTATTTGTATATAGGATGAGACGTCGTTCTGAGTTAGGGTAATTCCCCTCCCCCTTTAAAAAAATTCGTTTCGGAACGGTAATGAGATCCAAAATACTAGTACTATCATTTCATCGTTTTCAAGTGTCTTCATGCTCGAAATTTTCGTTAGTTTCAGAGAACAATCCAGAAAACCAACATTTTATGGCTTCTTGGCAAAGCTGAAACATATTGTGACACAATGAAAGAAACAATAAAATATTTAAAGGTGGGGCTCATTTTATACAAATGGATCAAGCCGCCTTGCCCATTTCACCTGCCTCTTACTCCACCCCTATGGTAGTACGGTAGCGATCGGTTGATATGGTTGTATTTATTTTTAAAGTAGTCAGCTCATGACTAACTGCCTGAAATGGTTTTTGAAGAGCTTTTGAAAACTACATGGGGCATCGCTCTAATACATAATGATAACAATACTCTCATAGGCGTAGGAGGCGGTGGCGGGGGGGGGGGGGCTGCAGCTCCCCCAACAACATATTTTTGTGAAAATTCGGGCAATATTCTGAGAATTTTTCAGGTAGCCACTGAAAGAAAAATAATGCAATAATGTAGCTTAAAGGAAATCGATACTTTAAAAAACTTCCTTAGTAATTAAAATATAGTTCTGATTTGGATTGCACCATCACCTATATATTCGGTATTAATTCATCAGTGTGTTTGTTAATGGTTAAACTCATATATTATGATTATCAGTGGTGTATTTGAGGAGCCATTAGGCCATGCCCCCGTCACTAACGTCGATATCTTTTAGTACCTAAAATAAAACACAAAATTTTACTTCAAAGGTAGCATATGTGGTACCAGATTGTATGCAAGGACACTTAATTCTTCAAAAATTTTCAAAGGGTAGGGGGTGGTGCCTATTTTTTTTTTAGTACCTAAAATACGTACGGTATTAATTTTTTAACACAAATTTTACTTCAAAGGTAGCATATGTGGCACCAGATTGCATTTATGGACACCTAATTTCTCCCCTTAGACCCCTCCCCCAGGCCGACGATCACACAACATAGTGCCTGCCCCATACCCATGAGAGAAATCTTGGCTACACCCCTGATTATTATCACCATTATTGTAACGACTTCCCCCAGAATTATAACCAATATGGAATAGGTAGTAACGTGGCAAATTCTTGTATGTAACTGGCATGCGGTGTGATAACGGATGCATGCCTATATGATATGTACTTTAACATTTTGAACGCGCGCGGAGCGCGCGGAAATTTTTGTTTCTATTTTTCGGGCAGGTCGTTACAGCCCCCCCCCCATCAACTTGGGACCCCTACGCCTATGCTTACTTCTATTGAGGCTGTTGTACTATCCGGAGCTGACCATTAATATTGCTGGGGGGGGGTCTTACGAACCTCCCTGAATACGGACTTGAGTTTGCCCCCCCAAACAAAATTTCTTAGAGCCGCCCATGATTATTGTACATGCATGTATGCTGTAGTTGTTAAGTTGTGCTGACAGATTAAATATACACTTAGTAAAAGTCAAAGAATTACTGCCTGCACGAAGTTTGGTCTGGTGACAACCCTGATATTGGTACTGATTGTCTTCATTATGACTTGTACTTAGTACTACTGTGTAGTAATGTTCTATTGACTTGTATTGATGTTGAAAATATGTTGATAATGAATGACTTGTAGTGAAACTGACTTGTACTGATAATAACTTATTGCATTGATACTGACTTTAATAGTCTGTTGATCATGACTTGTTTCATTGATACTGACACTTGAATCAATAATGACTGTTGTATTGGTACTGCTTTGTTGTACTGATACTGACGTGAAATAGTTGTTCTGTTTCAGGTCAGATAGAGCTGTATACTCATATCCCTGTCATGAGAAAACTCGTTGACACACTTCAGTCCTGGGATTTCAGGGTCTGTGGGGTCTTTCTCATTGATTGTCAGTTTATGGTAGACTGTGCAAAGTTCTTTTCTGGTGAGTAATATCTGTATTTTTACTATTTGTAAAGTGGATCTTGATGGGAATTATGAAAACAATTGTGTAAATGGGCTGAAGTAGCTACAGTAAAACCTCGTTTATCCGAACCCCGTTTATCCGAAACCCCGTTTGTCCGAACTAGCCGTCAGATTTGACAACAATAATAGTCAACACAATTACAGTAGTATACACCAAGTTTAAAGTGCTTTACAAGGCAAAATTCAACGCAAATTTTTGCAGAAATGCACTAATTTTTCTCGGGACTTTTAAAGTAATGGAAAGATGTCACAATGGCTAAAACGGCCGACATGTGGACATGGAAAACAATCTGTTATCTCTTTGTCAAATTTGGAAGAAATATCGTACGTATTTGCTTTGACATTCTTGTTAGGAGCCATGAGTCGGTATAGGCTCAATATCCTCTCATACAAAAATACGTTAGGCTAGCGTCAGTCTTAGTTTCACTACTGTAAATCTGAAAAGTTAGTAACGTAGTGAGCTTCATACCTAAAAATAATGAAAACCTTACAAAAACATTGCGAACTGCTATTTGAGAGTCTCCTACACATAAGTCTCTGACATTTTTTGAAATTTTTGCTGAATTTTTACTCTAGATACCTCTCCAGATCGTTACAGCTTTTCTTCAGCACACACATTCATTTAGTGTGTAGAAAACATTGATCATTCAGGCGAGCGAAGGCTCAAATTTTTGGAATAAAATCTCTCTGTTTTAGATGTCTTAATTTTATTTGTCATATCATTGGTCACAAAAAATAGTAACGAAATATTTTGGGGGATTTTGTCTGCAATTTTAAGCCTTTTCGGAATTATTTTGGAAATGTGTTGACACACTGTCTTATATGGACCCAGTGTACCGTACTTAAGGCATAAACTTGAAACTCCGTTTATCCGAACTTTTTCGTTATCCGAACAACCTTCGGTCCCGATGTGTTCGGATAAACGGGGTTTTACTGTATGCAATTTACCCCAGTAAGGAAGTGATTTCCTCTTCTCATTTTATCAAATATGCAGTAGAGAGAAAGGTGTTAAGTCTGGTTTAGATTTCAGATAATTTTCTGGTTTTCTCATATACATGAAATGAGGGCTGGTAGCAGTGAGATACAGACTACATTACATGTCTGAAATAAGGGGAATTTAGTTTTTGTAATCACGAGGACATTTTTTTAGGCTAAATTTTTTGGATTCCCTTGAAAAAAGGCCCCTGTCTATTAAAATTGGAGGATTTGTGTTGTCCTTGTACAGGGTGTTTTTGTAGACATCAGAAGTGAATTGCCTATTGCACTTTGTTAATTCCAGCACTGGTCTGCAACCCTGGGTAGCCCACCAAATAAGTCAGAGTAACACAACTTGTGTTTTCTTGTTAATGGGATAAAAAATTTCAGCCACGAAGTATGAGCAAGAACCAACTGTTAATGTGTTTTATATGTTGGCAAAATTTGTCCCTTATTCAAACAGTTACCAGAGCTTTCAGCATTCATGTTGAATTACCTAGCATTTTGATTTTATGAAAGTTGATTTTTAAAATATTGTAATTTCTTTTTATATTGAAGGAACACTGGCAGCATTGTCTGCAATGGTGAATTTAGAGATACCCCATGTGAATGTGATGTCTAAGATGGACCTTGTTAAGGGACCAGACAAACAACTGGTAGAAAAGTATGTATCAGTGTTGAATATAAAGTATTAGAGAGAAAAGCTCATATTTACCTGTTATCTTTAAAGGAGGGAAAAAGGTCAGAAAACTCAGATTTCTTAGATTATATACAAGAAAAAAGAGCTATGTTCGTTCCAAACTCCTTACAACAGAGTTCATCTTATTGTATCGTACAATTTAATATTAAATTATATTTATATATGTATATATAATGCTAGATCGACCTGTTAGGCAAAAGGTCAAATCCTCCAATACAAAAGGCAAAAATAAAAACAATAAAATACATAAGATTATATTTACCCTTTACGTTTTGAGATATACATGCACGTTATTTCAATGGCCCCTACGTCGTTAGTGTTAACGGATACATGTACGTAAGTTGGTGTGCAGGGAAGTAATTGCAAAAACGTTATATGGTTAATGGGACTTGCGAATAGAGTTACGCATTCCTATATAAAACAGTGTGTAAAACGTTAAGGCGAAACGGTTTTTTCGTCTGAAGGTCGAGTTCTCCTAACAGTCGCATTTTTTCATACCATATTTCGCCTAAATCCCAATTTATATATATATATACATATATTTACAAAGTTTGGGATTTAGGTGATACACGATATGGAAAAACCCTGCAGCTTGAAGAAACTGACCATTGGGCAAAAAAGTCTTTGCCCAAGCATTTTTACACAGTTTTGTATGGGAAAACGTAAACATATGGTAACATCCGTATAATCACACAATCTGTATGCAATTACTTTAATGTAGACTGGCTTATGTACATGTACCTGTTAATACATACCACTGAGGGGGAATTGAAATAAGGCATACGTTCATCTCAAAACGTAAAGGGGGAATATATTCTTATGTATTTCATTGTTTTTCATTTCGCCCCACTATGTGCCCGTATGCGGATTTCGCCTAAACAGTAGGATCTAGCATTATTATATACCGTATTTACTCTAATAAATGCCCGGGGTGTGAAATTTTCATGAAGGGGGCATTTATTAGAGCCAAATTTACATTACAGAAGCTTATGAAGATGCTGCATTATTATATACCGTATTTACTCTAATAAATGCCCGGGGTGTGAAATTTTCATGAAGGGGGCATTTATTAGAGCCAAATTTACATTACAGAAGCTTATGAAGATGCTGTATTAAAGATTGTGAGCCAGAGAATGTCAATTCACAGGGGACCTCTTATCTGCCAGCAGTCTTCTTATGTCTTCATTATTGTGTAATAGTAACAACAATCCCTCCCCCCCCCTCCCCCCTCCGTTGACAAAATACCAGAAGATATATATATATACATACATATATCAGGTCAAAGTACCATGTAGCATGTTTGACATGCGTAGGTCAATTCATAAGTAGTAAATTTGTGGAGAACGTCACGATGTATCATGTTTAAATCCTTCATCAGCAACTGATGGTAGGGAACACCCAAACATGTCAAATACAAAACACAATACACTTGGCTATGACCAAACTGGCCAGGAAACCAGGTGGTATAAAGTGTTTTACACAAATACCAACAAGGCAGGAATGGCCGATTTACAAAAGTTCAAGTCTCATGTTCAGACTTTGTGGGGAGAGGGTTTCAATCTTCATGAGACAGTTTTTGGCGGCTAAGCGATCATGGTCAGAACCTCGACAAAAGATGGCCACTGTAACCATAAAGTCAGGAATCGAGCAGGCTGAATCCTGATGGGGATTGAAGTGTGTGACCACGGGAAACCCTGGGAGGTTCTTTCTGATGGACCTCAGGTGTTCAGTGACTAGGTCAGTAAGACAGCGGTTGGTTTCACCCACATACAGTACACTACAGTGTTTACATACGAGGACATGCACAATAATTTCAGAAGTACATTTAAAGTGCTGGTTGATGTAAAACCTTTTGTTGTTAGGACCCTTAATGGAGAGGATTTTTATCCTCGCTGACCTCTGTGCAAGTATTGCATCTCCCACAGTTGCAAGTAAAGGTTCCTGGGGAGTAAAGCACTATGATCTGAGGCTTGGAGGCATGGACCAAATGGTATACACACATATATCTATTATACAAATAAGCGAATGTTTTCATTCATGCCATAGTATGAATTATTTCATGAGTTGAAAGATTGAATGTTCTATTCAACTCGGCTTTACCTCATTGAATAGAATGTTAAATCTTCCAAGGAATGAAATTATTCATACCATCACACGTATGAAAACATTCATTACTTGTTTTATATAACACCTTATAACTTTGATGTAGTCGTTGGTTAAATTTGTGTTTTGGCAGTCACTATGGTTTGTGTTTGTCCATGTGGTAACTCCATGGTTTGTCATTTGCTAGCTAGCTACGCATTTATGTAGGCCTACTTATTATGTTACCTATGCAATGTGTGATCCCCAGCACTGCATATTGATGCTTACCAGTTAAAAATGTCCCTTTACCAAAACGTTCCCGTACCAAAAGGTAACCACTATTGGTCAAAACGTCTCTGTGCAAAAATGTCCACATACCAAAACGTCCGCTGATTGAATCGTTGTTGGTTTTATGATAATTCTTTCAACTATTTGTTAATGTTTTTGTTGATGTTAGAAGGCTATTTTCTGTTTCTTCAAGGAAAATGAAATACTTAGGGCAATTTACTTTGCAACATACCACCACAATACTTTAAATACTTTTTATGTTGTGTGTACCCTATGTGCAGATATTGCAGTTAGAATGTAAGTCTAGTGACAGTACCTACGGTCAGTGTGGCTCTAACTAAGTAGTTTTCTCGTGTCGTGATATTACTCTTCTGAACCAAAAAATATAAATTATTTCCCGAGTACCTGCAATAGATTAATTTCAATTAAAACTTCTCTTTATTAAAGTTAAAAGAAGTTTTATCATACATATCATGGTGGGGATGTTTTTGTATTACATATGGAATAGCACAGGGATGCTTTGGTAGCTAAAAACCAGGGACGTTTTGGTAAAAGGACCTTTTGACTGGATACCATATTGATGTATTAAGTTGCGGCATAGTTTGTACAAACCACAGTGATAGCTGATGTCACTGCCGTGTGTTATACTAGACTATTATGCGATGGAAGTTGATGTACAGAAATTGCCTATGTATTGTGTGGTTAATATGACTTCACCATATAGCCACATATTTTCTATTAAACAGTGTGTAAAAACACTCAGGCAAAACCACTTTTTCACCCTATGGGCGATTTCTCCCAACAGTCAGAATTTCACTCTATATATGTATGTATATATGTATATTATATAATGCTAGATCGACCTGTTAGGTGAAATTGGTATACCGCCAGTACAACTGGAGAAGAAAAAAACAGTAAAATACGTAAGATTATATTTCCCCTCTTGGTTCTGAGATATATATTCACGTTATTTCAATGGCCCGTAAGTCCTTAGTGTTAACGGATACATGCACGTAAGTTGGTGTACAGTTAAGTAATTGCATAAACATTATGTGGTAAATCGGACATGCGTATAGAGTTACGCATTCCTATATAAAACAGTGTGTAAAACATTAAGGTGAAACGGTTTTTTCGCCTAAGGGTCGAGTTCTCTCAACAGTCACGTTTTTCATACGGTTTTTCGCCTAAATCCCAAATTAGAGAAATATATATATATATATTTACACTAGGGAGCTGCCATTTTTCAAACAAGCTGATTTGTGGCAAGTGTACATACTCACTTCTTTAGCAGATTCGTATTTCTATTGTTTAATGTCAGTGGTGTGAATATCCTTTAAAACACATCTTAAGAAAAGTGTTTGTAAGTGTGTTCAGCATTTTGGGAAGATGATACAAAAAAACACGTCATCCTCCTGCTCAGAGAAATAGTGATACAAAATTGTACAAGAATAACGAAATAGTCTCAGTGTTTAAGTGGCCATGGAACTGTCATTTTTGATTCCTTGCCGTAGGCAGGCAAGGAATCTATGCGATGGTGATGTCGTGTGTGTGTGTGTGTATGTGTGAACTTGTCTTCCTATCAGACCGAGGACCTGAACAATGGATTTGAGGTCCTCTGAAGGAAATTCAATAGATTTGTCAAGTCCTCGAAAGTTTGAACAATAGATAGTCTATTGTCAAGGTTAGGGTTAAGGAAGTAAACACAAAGGAAATAACAAAGAGGTCCTCGGATTGTATGTAAAATCGACTTGTGTGTGTGTGTATGTGTGTGTGTGTGCGTGTGGGTGTGTGTGTATGTGTGTTTGTGACGCTGCTTGTAATCGCGATATCTCAAGATACAATTGACCGACACTTTTCATATTTGGTATATAGATTTGTCATGTTGAGAGGAAGAACCCTATTGTTTTTGGAGGAGGTCGAAGGTCATCTGAGGTCACCAGAGGTCAAAAACCGAAAACCTTGTAATCGCGTTATCTCGAGATAGGGATGACCAACACTTTTTATATTTGGTATATGGATTTTTCATGTTGAGAGGAAGAACCCTATTGTTTTTGGTAGAGGCCAAAGGTCATCTGAGGTCACCATAGGTTAAACTGCGAAAACCTCGTAAATGGCTTGTAATCGCGCTATCTCGAGGTAGCGATGACCGACACTTTTCATATTTGGTATATAGATTTGTCATGTTGAGAGGAAGAACCCTATTGTTTTTGGTGAAGGTCAAAGGTCATTTGAGGTCACTGGAGGTAAAAAGCCGAAAAGCTCGTAATCGCGATATCTCAAGGTAGGAATGACGGACACTTTTCATATGTGATATATAGGTTTGTCATCTTGAGAGAAAGAATCCTATTGTTCTTGGTGGAGGTCAAAGGTCATTTGAGGTCACCAGAGGTCAAAGACCGAAAACCTTGAAATCATGATATCTCAAGATAGGAGTGGCCTGTATGGATTTGTCGTGTTGAGAGGAAGAACCGTATTGTTTTTGGTAGAGGTCAAAGGTCATCTGAGGTCACCAGAGGTCAAAAACCAAAAAACCTTGTAACCGCGATATCTCAAGATAGGGATGACCGACACTTTTCATATTTGATATGTAGATTTGTCATGTTGAGAGGAAGAGGCCTATTGTTTTTGGTGAAGGTCAAAGGTCACTTGGGGTCACCGGAGTTAAAAAGCCGAAAAGCTCGTTAATCATGATATCTCAAGATAGGAATGACAGACACTTTTCATATTTGGTATATAGACTTGTCATGTTGAGAGAAAGAATCCTATTGTTTTTGGTGGAGGTCAAAGGTCATTTGAGGTCACTAGAGGTCAAAAACCGAAAACCTTGAAATCGCCATATTTCAAGATGGGAATGGCCTATATAGATTTGTCATGTTGAGAGGAAGAATCCTATTGTTTTCGGTAGAGGTCAAAGGTCATCTGAGGTCACCAGAGGTTAAACTGCGAAAACCTTGTAAACGGCTTGTAAACACGATATCACCAGGTAGCAATGACCGACACTTTTCTCATTTGGTACATAGATTTGTCATGTTGACAGGAAGAAGCCTTTTGTTTTTGGTGAAGGTCAAAGGTCATTTGAGGTCACTGGAGGTAAAAAGCTGAAAAGTTCGTAATCACGATATCTCAAGATAGGAATGACCGACACTTTTCATATTTGGTATATAGATTTGTCATGATGTAAGGAAGAACCCTATTGTTTTTGGTGGAGGTCAAAGGTCATCTTGGGTTACCAAAGGTCAAAAGCAAAATTTCCCAAGAATTCCCAAGATTGTTATATGGGGTCACCAGAGGTCAAAAAGCAAAATTTACCAAAAATTCCCAAGATTGATATGGGATAACCAGAGGTCAAAAAGCAAAATATCCCAAGAATTCCCAAGATTGTAATCTGGCGTCACTGGGGTCAAAAATCAACATTTCCCAAGAATTCCCAAGATCATCATCTGGAGTTATCAGAGGCCAAAAAGCAAAAGCAAAATTTCCCAAGAATTCCCAAGATTGTTATATAGGGTCACCAGAGGTCAAAAAGCAAAATATCCCAAGAATTCCCAAGATCATGATATGGGGTCACCAGAGGTCAAAAAGTGAAATTTCCCAAGAATTCCCAAGATAGTCATCAGAAGTCCCCAGAGGTCAAACAGCAAAATATCCCAAGTATTCCTAAGATCGTCATCTAGGGTCACCAGAGGTCAAAAAGCAAAATTTTGCAAGAATTTTCAAGATCCAAGATCCACTGGAGTTGAATCCCTTTCAAGACACTTCAGATTTTCTTTTTTGTTATATTTGGTGGGGTTCAAAGGTCATGTGAGGTCAGCAGAGGTCAAATTGTTAAAACATAAAATGATGTAGTCAAGAAAGATAAATTTGAGGGATAAACCTCAGTGCAACAAAGCATCCCCATTCGGCAAGGAATCACTAAGCCTTTGGGCTTTCTGGTTCTTTTTATTGTGGTAGGAGTCCAAGAGCAAGAGTTTTAAATAAATTGAAGCATATCAAATATGTTACCCTTCATGTAATATTTAATGAATTGCAGTGCTTGAAAAGTCCTTGACTGGTGTGGTGAAAAATGTGTAAAGACCCTCAAAGAGGAAAACTTTGATGCACCTTGTCCAAATATGATGTTAGCATTGTAGCATGTTGTCATAATGTTTTGCGGCAAAAGAGAGTGTTGTTTTAGCTTTGGATGATTTTGTTTGAAGTATTTGAAAGTTTAGATCCTGAATTGATTTCTCTTGATGGTTTACCCGTTCCCTCCTCATTTACTTCATGTGTTTTCCAATGGGTAGGAAATGACAAGTAACTACTACATACTTCATAAAGGTCATCTTAGTTTGACACAGTTTTCCTTTTATCTCTGTGTTAAATATTTGTTTTTGTATTTTGAGCTTCTGTGAAGCACATTTCTACCTTTCCTTGGGTTTGGTTTAATATAAAAGTAAGTTTAGTTGTTACTTAAAAACTGTTGTCAACTTTTACCACTGTGTTACGTCTTAGGATGGAAGGAAGGGATTAAGATTGTCTTGTTTCCTAAACATACCTGCACATTTGTATAGTTCACATTATTATAATGCTTTTACTACCTCTGCCATATATTCAGATTTCTTGACCCAGATCCACAAGAGTTGGTTGCTGATACTGATCACCTCCCTCCAAAGTTTCAAAAACTGAATAAAGCCATTGCTACCCTGGTAAGTAATAACAATTGGAATCTTTGGTGATCTATGTTAGCAACAGTAGTGACATGCAACCAGTATGAAATACTGATTAGGAAGATTCCAGGGTATGGGAAAGAGGTGTTATCTTTTCTTTCTACCATCCCAATAGTCATCATGATTGACCACTGCTATAAGGTAACCGTTATGGAAAATTGAAGTGGGGGGTTGGGTGATTGAGAATGGTCTCCATTTTACCTGAAATTCCCCACCACATCTTTTGTTTTCAGACTATACTATAGATAGTATGAATTTTTGAGTATCTTATCCAGCTTGTGCTTTGTTTATGTTTTGTGCTTATTAAGTCAAGCCAGCTCAAAAAATTGTATGAGCTATTGTCATCTACCACAGTCACTCTGTCTATCTGTCTGTCTACCATGTCTGTTCACACTTGAAGAAAAGCTCTCAAATATGCATTCATTGACAAATTTTAATGAAACCTGGACTCAATGATCAGTGTGTGGGGGGCGACTTTTGACTGTCAAGAGTGGTGGTCAAGGGCCATTTAGGGGTTAGTCCAGACTATTGTGTGGAAATCTTGAAAAAGGTATCTCCTTTCTCACCAATCACCTCATGGTCTTGGAAGTTATAATGCTCCTAAAGTACTTACTACTGTCAGGGTGTACACAGATTTGGATTCAAGGTCATCATAGATTAAAAGGGGCAATCTTTGATTTCATATTTGTGTGTGCAACTACCACTTGGTGCCAAAACATGTGTAGGTCATTGAAAGGTCATCAGGGGTCATTTGAGGTCAAAATCATTAATTTCTAATAACATTGTGACCAAAATAAGGATTGCACCCAAACCTGGTAGATGTGGGTCAGAGAAACCTGAAGGTGATTTTGAGCTCATCAGGGGTCTTTGTAGGTTTATATAATTGCAAGTATTTTTTGATTTACATGAAACTTGGAAAATGAAGTCAACATTTAGTGCCTGTAATTTTGGAAGTCAATTTGAGGTCATCAGGAGGCATTTGAGGTCAAATTTGCCAAGATTGTTGGATATACATGAAACTTCATAGGTGTAGTCAATATTTTCTGCCAAGAACTGCGGAGGTCATGGGGGGGGGGGTTGTTCAAATGCAAGTCCAAGTTTAATAGATACATACATGAAATTGTGCTAGAAATTCTGATGATAATGACAGTTAAACGTTTTCAAATTTTCAAAAAAGCCACTCAGGGTCCGTTCAGCAAGAGAACCTTTGTGCCCTTGTTCATGATTACTTGCTCATACGTATAAAGCAAGCTGGCTTAAGTAAAGTATCAAATTTGAGCCCTTCTATGTAAGGGATCTCTGTTTGCATGATGGTCACAAGATGCCATTAAAGATGCTACCTTCCTCGAACAAATTTTGGCTTGGATTAAGCTTGGACAGGTTTGAGCTTGTGCAAAATTGGTGCTCTAGTTCACAATATAAAAGGACAGTATGAGGGCATTGATATGGTATGGGACAGCTGCAGCTTCTGTATAGAAATACATCATTGCTAACTTTAAGCTGTTAGCAAGCTAAGGGTAATTTAAAGGAATACTAAACAGAACCTTATGCATCTCTCTACCACAGCTTGTGTTTGTTTTATTTTACTTATGTAATCAATGATAACTGTGATATCCATTTAAGATTTCATTTTGTAAGACATTTGAAAAAGTGGTATCGATCCTCATTACAGATTGATGACTTTAGTTTGGTTCGTTTCTTGCCCCTGGACATTTCGGATGAGGAATCTATGGGAGAGCTTCTCTTCACCATTGACTCTGCCATTCAGTTTGATGAAGAGCAAGAAGTGAGGGTTCCTCATGAACCTGATGATGAAGATGAAGGTTGGAAGGATGGAGCAGACTGATGAAGAGACAATGCCAGGAAGCCTTTAGTCAAGGGATGTGTGTAAGGGAGTAACCAAGGATGCATCAAGGAGAGGAGGCGTGGATATGAGTAATCAAAAAGAAACTTGTAGAGGGCATGAAAGACTAAAATGTCAGAAGGTCTGAATATTCATCAAGACTTTGCTGTGCTCAAATGCAGGGGAGGAAGTTTATTGCAGTCTCTAACAGCATGTTTACCCAGAATGGACTTTGGAGAGGTTGAGGCAAAAATTTGTGGGTTTTCAGTTCTTGAAGGCTGTTGATGTTCAGTAACCACTGTTTGGGCAGAACCTGCAAGGGCCTATGGATTACAGTTTCATGAAGAGCAGTGATTCTGAAGGGTTTCAGGCAGAGGGTCACTTGTACTTTAGTTTTTACTTTAAATTAATTGTAGTAGCCAGGATGCCATTAAAAAGCTTGTTTTGAAGTCAAAATTTTGGGCTCCTCAAATCTTCCATGGGCCACTTAAATATGCTTTTTCAAAAGTCCCCTCGACTCTCTGGCGAAGGGCCAATGGGCCACTTCAATACATGTGGTGGGCTCAAAATAGCCCACAGGTTGCTTTTTGAGGACCTAGGATGTAGAGTGACTTCTGGTTGAACAACTTTAGCTTAAATTTGGAGTTAAACTCCTGACTTCAGATGTCAACACTTTTTATCTATGTAACTACAGCAGGCTGGTGAACAAAGAGCAGAAAAGAGAGAGGATGGATATTGAAACTTTTATCCAGCTTTTATTCTTCTTTGTTCCAGTCATGACATCCTCATACTTGCATTACCCAAATGAATAGTGTTAGTGTTAGATGAGGTTTTACGGCTCAGTTTGGTTTAAGTCGGGCCGGCCACAGCCTTTTTTCCAGTTGTGGCTCACTGACTTGTTTTCCCTACGCCATTGCTTATGCTGAGCATCAAGCACAATGGCAGTAGAATCCATTTTTAAAGTCTTGGGTATGACCCGGCCAGGAGTCAAACTCCAGACCTTTCGGCTGCAAGTCAGATACTCTAACCACCCAAATGAATCATACAAACAGTTGGCATTATCAGTCATATATCATTGTCATTATCTCTGTTGTTTGTGTTGTTTCTGGTGTGATTTTCATGACTGCATAAACTCTAGTGCAAATGACTTTTAATAAGGTGTGCAGTAACAGATGGGGAGCAAAAATATCGCAATATATATTGAATAAATTGTAACAGTATGTAGCATTTTACAATGTGAGTTTATGACTTTTGTTTGGTATGAAGTGTTTTACCTCTGTTAGGAATTATGTCTAGTTTGTTAAATTGACACAAGACTGAGAGTACTGATTCTCATCAGTTCTGCTTCAGTACATCCTCAAAATATTTTTGTAGCAGTAAACCTGGTATGAAAGAAAGAACTGCCTCCACTCATTCAGGTACAGCCATTTACAAAGATGACATCATTAAAAGCTGTTGTACCAATATTAAAATTTACCAATGTAACTGAGAACTGATATTTTAATTTTCAATACCAAAAGTCAAACTCTCTGAAATATTGTTAACAAGATGTCTCAAGATATAAAGTATAGATACTTTCCATACTTAGCATATAGATGTCCTATATCAAGTAGCAGATCCCTATTGTTTTTGGTAGAGGCAGGAGCATCACCAGGGCATTCTGAAAGGAGGGGGGTACCATGTTTTGCCAACTACAGAGAACAAAATGCAGACAGCCAAAAGACATCTGTAGCAGGAAGTAAGTGCATGCGGGGCCCAGGGGCCCACCTTAGGACCCCATGTCAGGCCCAGAGGCAATGCCCAGATGGGGACCAGGGAGCAAAGCCCCTGGAAATTTTATACCATTTTAAAATTACGGGCATAAGAAAGAAGCATTTAAGTATTTTTTAAGACATTTAAGGGCGATGAATAGACCTCTCAAATCACGATTTGGACACTTTTTTGATTCTTGACTCGGACTAACAGTGGACCAAGTTGTTGATGTAGGAAATTGCGATGGGGAGAATGGATGATTATAGGGGTTGTATGTGGCTATGGAACAGTATTATCAATCATACAGGAAGTGGGCCTAATTATGGGAAGTAGCAATGACGGATACATGCGAAGCATGCCGAAAAAATATTGAATTTTCAAGACAGTTTAGAAGTGCAGAATCTAATACATTGCATAGCAGGCTATTCATATACAAAAGATTAGCGTGTGTTGTCAAGTACCAGATTTAATTGTGAAAAGCAGGGGAGGGGGCAGTATGGAGGGAAAATGCCCATGGGCGTCAATCTTTACTCGATTGTGGGGGGACATGGCCACTTCTGTCAAAAATTTATTGTGTAAACATCTTATGTCAATGGTGTATTTCCAAAATGTGGGGGCATTGGCGTAGCCAGAAGGGGGCCACAGGGGCAATGCCCCCCGATCGAATTCTGTTTTTTTTTTTCAGAATTAAAAAGAGAGGTTGGCTCTCCAGAACTGAGTGACGTGACTGAAGTGATGACATGTCGGGATATACAAAATACCCATAATGTATCCTAGAACCGTCAAGTTACCATGTTGTGGTAACTAAAATAGGAAATCAGGAAACCAGGGATGGGTCTGGTTTAAATGGTATAGAATGACTTTACTTGGAAGTAAGCCATAGCTGTTATGCTATTGCTGGACCGTGGAAGATAAGTATCAGGTCTCATCAGTAGCGGTAGGTTAAAGTCGGCGATAGAATGCCAACGAGTTGTCACGTAGGAATATGGTGAACCAATCGTGATATCTGAATTCTCGTGTTTTTCGATAAGCTGGTGCATAGCTAGCAATAGAGAAAAACAAATCGGTTGCATGGTAACAACAAGACAACCTCCCCAAAGCAGTACTTCACTTGATGGAATGATTTAAGAGTGTTACGATTCAATGCTTCTTTTCGGGTACTGTATCCGAGTTTGTGCCAGTAGCGGTTAGAAATATCATGGGTGAATGGATATTTACGTAGCACAACTTTGCGTCTATTAATGGTTTACAAAGGATAAAATTGCGGTAAAGAAGCAAGGATGTAACTGGATGGAAAATTGTTTTTCCAAAATAAAGTAGAGCTAATTCTTTGTAGGTGTGGAAAGTTTCCTGAATTTACAGTAGGATATGTTTCTGTTTTAGGAAGTTTCTCGAGTGCAGATAAACTTTGATAGGTTATCTCTTCCTGGTTAAATGAAAAACATTCTTGAGGTTTTTGATTCCTTGCCGAATGCAGGCAAGGAATCTATGCGATGGTGATGTCGTGTGTGTGTGTGTGTGTATAGGTGTGTGTGTGTGTGTGTGTGTGTGTGTATAGGTGTGTGTGTGTGCGTATGTGACGGCTTTGGTTGTTTACACGATATCTCAAGAAGGGAAAGTTGGACAGTTCTGAAACTTGGTACATAGATGGCCCATATTGAGAGGAAGAACCCTATTGTTTTTGGTGGAGGTCAAAGGTCATCTGGGGTCACTGAGGGTCACAATCTGAAAACCTTGTTTACACAATATCTCAAGTTAGAAAGCTTGAATAGATTTTGTGCTTGGTATGTAGATGCGTTGTGGTGAGAGGAAGAACCCTATTGTTTTTGGTGGAAGTCAAAGGTCATCTGGGGTCACCGGGGTCAAAATCTGAAAACCTTGTTTACATGATATCTCAAGTTAGAAAGCTTGGATAGATTTCATGCATGGTATGTAGATGCGTTGTGGTGAGAGGTAGAACCCTATCGTTTTTGGCGGAGGTCAAAGGTCATCTGGGGTCACCGGAGGTCAAAATCTGAAAACCTTGTTTACACGATATCTCTAGGTAGAAAGCTTGGATAGATTTCATGCTTGGTATGTAGATGCGTTGCGGTGAGAGGAAGAACCCTATGGTTTTTGGCGGAGGTCAAACGTCATCTGGGGTCACCGGGGGTCAAAATCTGAAGACCTTGTTTATATGATATCTCAAGTTAGAAAGCTTGGATAGATTTCATGCTTGGTATGTAGATGCGTTGTGGTGAGCGGTAGAACCCTATCGTTTTTGGCGGAGGTCAAAGGTCATCTGGGGTCACCGGGGGTCAAAATCTGAAAACCTTGTTTACACGATATCTCAAGTTAGAAAGCTTGGATAGATTTCACGCTTGGTATGTAGATGCGATGTGGTGAGAGGAAGAACTGTATCGTTTTTCGCGGAGGTCAAAGGTCATCTTGGGTCACCGGGGGTCAAAATCTGAAAACCTTGTTTACACGATATCTCTAGGTAGAAAGCTTGGATAGATTTCACGCTTGGTATGTAGATGCGATGTGGTGAGAGGAAGAACCCTATTGTTTTTGGTGGAAGTCAAAGGTCATCTGGGGTCACCGGGGTCAAAATCTGAAAACCTTGTTTACATGATATCTCAAGTTAGAAAGCTTGGATAGATTTCATGCTTGGTATGTAGATGCGTTTTGGTGAGAGGTAGAACCCTATTGTTTTTGGTGGAGGTCAAAGGTCATCTGGGGTCACCGGGGGTCAAAATCTGAAAACCTTGTTAACATGATATCTCAAGTTAGAAAGCTTGGATAGATTTCATGCTTGGTATGTAGATGCGTTGTGGTGAGAGGAAGAACTCCATTGTTTTTGGTGGAGGTCAAAGGTCATCTGGGGTCACCGGAGGTCAAAATCTGAAAACCTTGTTTACACGATATCCCAAGGTAGTAGGAAGCTTGGATAGATTTCATTACTTAGTATGTGGATGCGTTTTGGTGAGAGGAAGAACCGTGTTGTTTTTGGTGGAGGTCAAAGGTCATCTGGGGTCACCAGGGGTCAAACTCTGAAAACCTTGTTTACACGGTATCTCAAGTTAGGAAGCTTGGATAGATTTCATACTAAGTATGTGAATGTGTTATAGCAAGAGGAAGAAGCCTATTGTTTTTGGTGGAGGTCAAAGGTCATCTGGTTTCACCGGGGGTCAAAGTCTGAAAACCTTATTTACACAATATCTCAAGGTGGGAAGCTTGGATAGTTTTCATACTTAGTTTGTGGATGTGTTATGGTGAGAGGAAGAACCCTATCATTTTTGGTGGAGGTCAGAGGTCATCTGGGGTCACCGGGGGTCAAAGTCTGAAAACCTTGTGTGCACGATATCTCAAGGTAGGAAGCTTTGGTAATCTCTTGCTTAGTATGTGGATGTGTTATGGTTAGAGAAAGATACCTAATGTTTTTGTTGGAGGTCAAAGGTTATCTGGGGTCATCAGGGGTCAAACCCTGAAAACCTTATACAATATCTCAAGGTAGGAATCTTGGATAGATTTCATACTAAGTATGTTCATGTGTTATGGTGCAAGGAAAAACCCTATTGTTTTTCATGGAGGTCACAAGCCATTTGAGGTCATCAGAGGTCAAAACTGAAACTTTGTAAACATGTCATTACAAGGGAGGAAGTATAGACAAATCCTTCTTTCTTTTTTACATTTTTTTGGTTATTCAAGTTTTAGTTCAAAGGTCATGTGACATGAGCTTACATGAGAAGAGGTCAAATTGTGACCACATCATAAAAAATGATGTAGTAGAGAAGTATAAATTTGATGGATGAACCTCAGTGTAGCAAAGCACCCTCCTTTCGGCAAGGAATCACTAAGCCTTTTGGCTTTCTGGTTGATTCTTTGCCATAGGCAGGCAAGGAATCTATGCTATGGTGATGTCGTGTGTGTATGTGCATGGGTGTGTGACGCCGAGCTTGTAAACACGATATCTCAAGATAGCAATGACCAACACTTTTCATATTTGGTATATAGATTTGTCATGTTGAGAGGAAGAAGCCTATTGTTTTTGATGGCGGTCAAAGGTCATTTGAGGTCACCAGAGATCAAATACCGAAAACTTTGTAAACACGATATCTTAAGTTAGCAATGACCTACACTTTTCGTAGTTTGTATACGTATTTGTCATGTCAAGAAGAAGAACCCTATTGTTTTTGGTAGAGGTGAAAGGTCATCTGAGGTCACCGGAGGTTAAACTGTGAAAACCTTGTAAACGGCTTGTAAACACGATGTCTCAAAACATCAATGACAGACACTTTTCGTATTTCGTATATAGATTTGTCATGTTGAGAGGAAGAACCCTATTGTTTTTGGTAGAGGTCAAAGGTCATCTGAGGTCACCAGAGGTTAAACTGCAAAAACCTCGTGAACACGATATCTCAAGGTAGCAATGACCGACACTTTTCATATTTGGTATACAGATTTGTCATGTCAAGAGTAAGAACCCTATTGTCTTTGGTAGAGGTCAAAGGTCATCAGAGGTCACCAGAGGTTTAACTGCGAAAGCCTCGTAAATGGCTTGTAAACATGATATCTCAAGTAAACAATGACCGACACTTTTTCATATTTGGTATACAGATTTGTCATGTCAAGCGGAAGAACCCTATTGTTTTTGGTAGAGGTCAAATGTCATCTGAGGTCACCAGAGGCTAAACTGCAAAGCCTCGTAAACGGCTTGTAAACATGATATCTCAAGTTAGCAATGACCGACACTTTTTCATATTTGGTATACAGATTTGTCATGTCAAGCGGAAGAACCCTATTGTTTTTGGTAGAGGTCAAAGGTCATCTGAGGTCACCGGAGGCTAAACTGCAAAAGCCTCGTAAACGGCTTGTAAACATGATATCTCAAGTTAGCAATGACCGACACTTTTTCATATTTGGTATACAGATTTTTCATGTCAAGCGGAAGAACCCTATTGTTTTTGGTAGAGGTCAAAGGTCATCTGAGGTCACCAGAGGCTAAACTGCAAAAGCCTCGTAAACGGCTTGTAAACATGATATCTCAAGTTAGCAATGACTGACACTTTTTCATATTTGGTATACAGATTTGTCATGTCAAGCGGAAGAATACTATTGTTTTTGGTAGAGGTCAAAGGTCATCTGAGGTCACCGGAGGCTAAACTGCAAAAGCCTCGTAAACGGCTTGTAAACATGATATCTCAAGAACGCAATTACCGACACTCTTCATATCTAGAGAGCCGACCATTTCCTTTAATTATGCCAGTGCTCAACCCATGGCTTCATTAACATTCTGACGCCGAAACTATTGGCCATGTTCAGTTATAACGCTAATGACTTTTTGTAATTTGTTTGACATTTTCTTATGACTGAGTTACACCAACAACCCCGGTAAAATCTGCCTAGGATAGTGCCTACCCCTCAAGAAAGGCCTGACTACACAACTACACAAATGTACGGACAACCTTTCATTTGCTTAGCATAATTTTTCTTATGACAGTTCAGAGCCGGATCCAGGGTGCGTACGCCCCCCCCCCCCCCCATTCTTTGCAGAGCAATTTTTTTTCTTTTGTAATGGAACAAAAAAAGGACTTCAAATGATGCTAGATGTTGCACCAGATTGCATCTGAGGGTACTTTCTCAAAGGAAAGGGCGACACCCCTCCCCTTTGACCCCTCCCCAGGCCGGCGATCAGGTCCTGCGGTTGGCCACCCCCAATAAAAAATCCTAACTACGCCAATTGTGGGGGGGGCGTGTCCCCCCAGGATTGACGCCCATGGAAATGCCCCTGTATGCCAGCACTGTTTGTAGACCACTTTGACAGAAACTTGATGAAACCATGTTAGCGGTGGCGAATCCGGGAATTTCATTGGAAAGCTATTTATAGTGTACATGTATGACCATTGTCCACTTCTGCCTCACAATAGTTAGGGACTTGGGGCTTTAGTCAGAAAAACACAAATTTGTCACCACACCCATGAATCTCCCCCACGTGCGGCGCGAGCATGGCGAAAATTTGGCACCCTTGATCCTCTCGGCTTACATTCACAGTAAAATACATTGGCTGTCAGCCTGTCAGGGTGGCTGCTCCAAATTGGTGATAACGTATTTTGCACCAGGACCCTTCCTGCCTTGACGATTGTCAAAACCGCCGTCGCCGCTTACCGTACCGTGCGATGAATAAAAGAACAACTACAGGGTTGGGGACTTAATTCCCGATCTTTACAGAAAACTGAAAATATCTATAGGTTAATCTGCAGAGGGGGCTGTGCACTGCTTAGCTGTATGGAACGGAACTAATAAAGAAATGAAACAAAGAAACACAAAAATGCGCGAAGCCCGCCAAAATTTTCAAGGTTTTATAACAGTTACAGAATGTGCCCTCCTTGAGAGCAAAAACAGGTAGAACGTCAGTCGGTGATAACATACTTCATCATATACACTAAGGCTCCTAGACAAAGTTGGAAACTTTTTCCTTTACGGGGATTCAGCATAGGCTACTCCCCTGTCCAGTGGCGCCTGCAGGGTTTGATGATGTTGTAATCCCATCCCGGATAAACTCAGAAAGTCGGTGTGAAGTATGCATATTGGTATCAACGAAACTTTGCATCTTGAGGGACCCTTCCTTTGCACCGAGTGCGAAGGTGCTGTCCTGGTGAGAGGAGTCTGCCGGAAGGGGTTATTCCCCTCCCGTTTGAGAAGAATTTGTTCGTTTGAGGTGGCTTGGATGCAAAATGATGCTTTCTTTGTCTTAGTTTTGAACTGATTATAAGTTTAAAAATGTACTTATTTTTGTTGGGTGCAAGGAAGGCGCGTATCTACGGAGGGGGGGGGGGGACTGGGCCCCCCAGATGTTTGCCAGGCCTTCCCAAAATTGTGCGTGTCCTAATAAAATGTGTAAGAATTAAGGACGGCGATCGAAGCCGTGACCTCCCCATTTGATACCTAGGCCCCCCTAAAAATTTCATCCTAGCTACGCCCCTGGTGCAAGGAAAGGCTAAATGGAGGGGTTGAAACTCCTCCTCTTGAGAAATTTTCGTTCAGGTATGGTGGCTTAGATGCAAACTGGTGCTATCTCTGGCAAAACTGATTTCATGTTAAGAAATTGCCATTATTTAATGATGTTTTGGCTGTGGCGTGGCACCCCTATAATCATGGTTTCACCGTGATACCGACACATGGCTCCTGGAAGCTCTGAGGTAAGTACAAAACGGGACGTTAGTTTGACGCTTTTTAGCAAATGACACTTCAGGAGAGTACACCACAAATCGAAGTTTTCCTCATTTCAATGTACAGTTTACAACGGATAAATAAAAGAGAGAGGAGTAAAGGTATAGAAAAGTGGTAGAGAGGATAAATAAGTTGCATTTTTCATAATGCTTATTCTTTGAAAATGCACTTAATGACCTTAGAATAAGCTTGTACAATGAGTAATATGCTTCAAATGATGAACATCAAGCTACAAATGTTGCACATAATACAAGATTGCCACATAATGGCTTCTTGATGCAAGCCTGAGGTTGGGCCTACAGTTTTCGGGAAATAGTTCTCGTCAGAATAATTCCGTGCATTCTCGTTTTAATAATGCCGTGGCTATCAGTTAGGTGAGATTTTACGGCTCAGTTTCTAACCAATTGGTTTAAGTCGGGCCGGCCACAGCCTTTTCCAGTTGTGGCTCACTGGCTTGTTTTCCCTACTCCATTGCGTATGCTGAGCACCAAGCACAATTGCAGAAAGTTCCGTTTTTAAAGTCTTCGGTATGACCCGGCCAGGAGTCGAACCCCAGACCTTCCGGCTGCAAGTCGGATGTTCTAATGGCCATCAGGCATTGGAGTTTAAACCGTTGCAATTACAGGCGAAGTATGCTAAAATTGTGCATTGGAATTTTATAAAACCCGTAAACCTACCTTTGAAGAAAATACGTTTAAAATGGTAATAAAGAAGAAAAAGAATTAAAAGGTTAGAGCGCACGGAGAGCCCTACAAGTTTTCAAGTTTGCAAACGATTTGCCGTAGAAGGTGATTGAAATAGACTCATCACTCAGTCGAAAGCACACCTCATCCTACCTCCTACAGAAAATCTACAGATTAAGCGCCCTTTGGGTTCATTTAAGAATCGAAAATCGCTGGGGACATCCCCCGTGCCGGCGTCACTGCCCCTGCCTCTTGAATGGGTCCATCGCTTATACGCATAGAATTGCACTCTAAAACACAAATTTACGGGTGCGGTTTAGCGCCATATTACCAGCATCTACGAGAAACCAGCAGAATTGTAGCAAGTCTTGACTCCAGTTGCTGTCATCTATGATTCGGTTGACTCATGTAGGAGTCACGTCATTGCATCCTAAGAAAAGGCAAGCTCAGATGGAGTGTCCGCACAATTCTAGACACCAGTATGGTGGAAAGGGATGCCTCAAATCCTCCCCTCAAACCATACTCTGCTGTCACTACATTCATTTAGTGCCAGTTCCTTGTTTCTCTCGTTTTCCTCCCTCCTTTCCTACCTTTTCCTCATTTTGCCGAAAGTACTGGTGTGAAATGTCATAAGCGTAGGAAGCTTTATGAAAGTGGGGGCGGAAGTGAATGTTAGTGATCAGTGTCCTGGGGGGTCTGAGGGGCCCCCTTTGGGAATTTGACTACTTAAAGTGTCCTAGATGGAAAATGGTGCAATGTTTGACAAACTTTGAAGGAATTTCATCCAGCTATTCAATGCCATATTTTGGCAGCATGTCATCCAAAGTGGGGGGACGAGGTTTTCACCCCCCTTCAATCAGGGTGCAGGGTAGGTCGCCCCCTTCCTACGCCTATGTTGTCGTCTTACCGCGAGACGATATTCACACAGCCATGAACAACTTTAAGCATGTCTGAGAAGCTTATTGTGGTGCAGTTTCACTACTACCTCCGAGGTAGTACTTTTCACCGAACGAATATGTTTACGTTTTATTTGTTTTGAAGGGTTTGCTCAAATATCTCCTCCCCACATGCACACATACCCTTTTTCTTTCGTCGATCCTCCTTTTTTATCTCATCGCTCCTTGAGGAGGAAAAGATCAGGGAGTTGCCACTGTAGTTAGAGTTAGATGAGGTTTGACGGCTCAGTTTCTAACCACTGTTAGAGTGGCAGCTCCCAGAAAAGATTTTGTATTCTCTTTGCCACCTAGTGAAAAATGAAACGAAAAAGTACCGCTTTTGGACGATTAATCGTCCTGCCATCATTAAAAATCGTCAAGGACAATTATACATTCCAGTATCGCTGCCTGGGCTATTTCATTGAAAAACAGGGTCGAGTTAAACCTTCAAGGTTTCTTCGTCATGGCCGTAGAGAGCGGGGGGTGTGGGGGTGTTACACCCAGGGTTGTTCCCGTTACGCTTTGAAAGTAACTCGTTATAGTTACAGTTAATTCCGTAAAATTGTAACTCGTTACAGTTACTAGTTACAATGTTGAAAAAGTAACTAGTTACAGTTACTTTTGACTAAAAAGTAACTAGCTACATTTCAAAAGTAACTCGTTACTTCAAGGTGAATATACGGTACCTCGGTACCTGAAATGGAGGGGGGGGGGCATAATTAGATAGTAAGATTATCCTTAGGTGTTCCCCAAAGAAAGTCAATGAAGCTAGCTGATCTTCAATGGCATGAAGCAGCGAATCATGATACTGGTACTTCTTTGAGGGTCGAAATCTTTTTACAATAGTAAGCTTTAAGTCGGATTCTCGACATGTACGATAGAATTAAAACATCTGTATGTGTGATATGATATACATTGGCAAAAGACTGGTCTCGGAAAAGATTCGGGAATCTAGAATCGCAGTTAGCTCCGAATAGGGTGAACACGGGTCAGCCCTAACGTCTCAAGAGGCAATGATTAAACTTTCAAAGTAAGCTGGTATTTGAATGCCCATGGGCCAACCCGTTCTCACGGTACACTGTCTCCACTGTTCCTCTAATATGAGTAAACCAAGGCCCAGCTGACTTTACTTAGAATACATAAAGTCAGCTGATTTCAGTTTTCAAATAATCGCACAAATCGGTCTCATGGATAATAAGCATTGATCTGTCTAATAAGTATTTTGACATGCAGATCAATTTTAAACTTATTTCAATCAGGGAGTTGCTATTTGACAACTCCCTGGTTCAATAGACAAGCGTGTGCATCTAATATCAACTTCTGATTCTAATCGTGAATAAAATTTGATGTCGGTGAGGGCGACGTCGATAATAGCGATGAATGATAAATATAGCCTATATCGAAAATAATTTTACATTTTACTACCAAAGTGTCATCAATTTGAAAATTTTCTGTTATTCTGTTATTAGCTCAAAGAAAATGCAATTTGTGGTCATTTTGACTATTTGTAACGGGAAAGTAACGGGACCCAAATGTAACGCTGTTACAGTTACTTTTACACAGAATTGTAACTAGTTACTTGCTCCGTTACTGAAATGCAAATGTAACTCGTTACAGGGTTCCGTTACACAAAATGTAACTCGTTACAGTAACGGCGTTACTTGTAACTCGTTACTTCCCAACCCTGGTTACACCCCCAATATTTGGTCGCCCGTCGGCAAATTTTCGGTCTGTCGGCAAAAGAGGAGAGGGAAAGGAAAAAAGGAAAGGAGGAAAAGAAGAGAGAAGAAGGGAAAAGAAAGGGAAAGGAAGGGAGTAAAAGGGAAGACGGAGAATGAAAGGAAAAAAGAGAAAGAGAGAACGGGCCAGTCTGTTATCGTCTATTTCAATTTTCGGTTCTTTCGATTTTCGGCTCTTAATCTAATTGGCCCATTCAAGTTGAAGGTCCGTCGGCAAATTGATTATGCATGTGACGGCCATATATGGCACCAAATCCTCATGTTTTGTTTTGTAAGGTGACACATTTGTGTCTCAAGACATGGATATATGCATGATATCATGTCTCCAGGTTAGGTTAGGGTTAAAGCAATCAGGAAAGGTATAGGGTTAGAAGGATCGAAACTTCTTATTTGCCTGATATCATGTTACGGATTGGGTTTATATGGCCGTATCAACGGCCGTCGGTGTAATTGGACGAGTGACTGGGTCCGTCGGCAACTCGGGAAAAGAAAGGGAATTTACGGCTTCCGTATAGGTGCACTATTTCGGGTCATATGACTTTCTTGAAAAACCACTTTCTGCACATTATTATTCCTCACTTTTATCATCACCATGGGGAACAGCAACCGATTACCCATGGAGAGGGTATCCTTAGCCCGTCTTCTAAACCTTAACCTTGACTTCAGACACATTTTGCAAACTTCTGAGGATCAAATTTACTCACAAACATCCTGGGAAAAAATAATGCGTGCCGCATGTCTTCCCTTCACTGCAATCTCAGGCTTTTAACTTTTGAACACCGAAATGAAACACACAGAACCCATCTTCAGATCCTGGCTTTCAAAGCATATTTTGAACGCTTATGTTCAGATTCTGAACACCTTTTCTCCCTTTTTGAACGCCGGACGCCTATCCACTTATCGTATTTAAACGCCTGACGCGTCTAGTGTTCAAATGCTGAACACATAGTGTTCCAATTCTGAACGACAGGTTCAGCTCCTGAAGTATAGTGGCATGACGGGAGGAATAGCCTAACACATTAGAATTAACCGGAATCTTTGCATTGGATAATGCATTATGAACCAAAATATACCAGTCCTGCATGATACTTAATTTTCTACCGAGAGATTATGCTAACACCTCAGAGCTTCCGGGGGCAAAGCCCCCCCCCCGGACCCCCACCAGGGGCCCTAAGGCCGGCCCAGTGTTTTAGCCAGCCCCTATTTGTGGGACAATGTCGCATAAACGGCGACAAATGTCGCACAAAAAAATCTGACACGCAAATTCTACCCGGGTGTGAATTTTGAGGTTCCTCATTAGGGCAGAAATCCATTCAAATATTGCACCATTTGCGATCTAGGCACCTTTCAAATTCCAAAAATGTCCAAAGGGGAGGGGCACCTCCTCCCCTTAGACTCCTCCCCCAGGCCACAGATCAGTAAATGTCGCATTGAGAAAACGTCCAGGCTAAAAACCGGCGGGGCTCTGGACCCCAACCGCTTTAAACTATAGCGGCCTGACGAGAGAGATAGCCTAATACAATAAAATTAGTGGGAATCTCTGCATATGATGATGCTTTATGAACAAAAATATATTCATCCTGAGGCTTAATTTTTCACCCAGAGATATACGTAAACCTCAGAGCTTCCGGGGCTTCGCCCTCCAGAATCCACTAGGGGCTCTTAGGCGGGCCAGTGTTTTAGCCAGCTCCTATTTGTGCGACAATGTCGCACGAAAAATCTGAGAAGCAAATTCTATCCGGGTGTAAATTTTGAGGTTCCTCATTAGGGCAGAAATCCACTCAAATATAGCACCATATGCGATCTAGGCACCTTACAAATTCCAAGAATTTCCAAAGGAGAGGGGCACCTCCTCCCCTTAGACTCCTCCCCCGAGCCACAGATCAGTAAATGTCGCATTGAGAAAACGTCCAGGCTAAAAACCGGCGGGGCTCTGGATCCCAACCGCTTTAAACTATAGCGGCCTGACGAGAGAGATAGCCTAATACAATAAAATTAGTGGGAATCTCTGCATATGATGATGCTTTATGAACAAAAATATATTCATCCTGAGGCTTAATTTTTCACCCAGAGATATACGTAAACCTCAGAGCTTCCGGGGCTTCGCCCTCCAGAATCCACTAGGGGCCCTTAGGCGGGCCAGTGTTTTAGCCAGCTCCTATTTGTGCGACAATGTCGCACGAAAATCTGAGAAGCAAATTCTATCCGGGTGTAAATTTTGAGGTTCCTCATTAGGGCAGAAATCCACTCAAATATAGCACCATATGCGACCTAGGCACCTTACAAATTCCAAGAATTTCCAAAGGGGAGGAGGACACCCCCTCCCCTTAGACCCCTCCCCCAGGCCACAGATCAGTAAATGTCGCATTGAGAAAACGTCCTAGCTAAAGCACTAGCGGACATCTGGATCCCAACCGCTTAAAACTATAGCGGTCTGACGAGAGGAACAGCCTAATACATTAAAATTGGTGGGCTAGTATGTATTTGATGATGCATTATGAACCAACATATATCCATCCTGAGACTTAATTTTTCACCCAGAGATATACTTAAACCTCAGAGCTTCCGGGGGCTGCGCCCCCTGGACCCCACCAGGGGTCCTTAGGCGGGGCCCTGGATCCCACCCGCTAATGCTCGTTTTCGCACTACGCATTACCAGATCCGTCGGCAAAACATAACCTCCACACCCCCCCCCCAAAGATAACACCTTCGCTTCGCCCCTGTCTCACAACGCCTGTATCATGGTATTTCGAGAGTTGTTTCGTAGCCATTTCAATCATTATGCCATATTTAGGAGTCAGTAAATATCTTCCAATAAAAATGGTGGTCTGGAACAACAACTTTGTTTTTTTCCAACGCTTTTGTCCGAATGTTTACCAGAAATTGATTGGACTTTAACAAACCTCTTAGATACAGTTCTCCAGATCCAGACTAACTTGAAAGCCATACTCAGATCGTCATATTGAGTCTTGAGCCCTAACAATGGGGTTTAAAGTTTAGGTTTCACCAGTAGCGTAGCTAGAGGGGGGCAGGGGGCGGTCCCCCCACACAAAGCCTTTGAAGGCCTCTGTCGGAAATTTCTAGTGTCTGTCGGAAATAATTCATTTGAAAAACTTACAACACTTGTTATGTTTTTAAGCAGAATTACACATCGAAATGTCAACGTGAAAATCAAAATTCGGTCCCAAACCGCCAGAAAAGCAAAGAAAAAAAAAAGGGTCCCCAGATAATTACACATTGAAATGTCAACGTGAAAATCAAATTCCGGTCTCAAATTGCCCGGAAAGCAAAAAAAAAAGGTCCCTGGATAATAGTCTGTCGGAAATGTTTGCTTTCGCCCCCCCCCCCACACACACAAAAAAATGTCTAGCTACGCCACTGGGTTTCACCTTAAAAATATTCTGTTATGATAACCCAGAATCAATACCATAACGAGCCACTTTAGTACAAAGGTAAAACAGAAATCAGTACAGAAAGCTAGTCCCTATAGTAGGTGTGTGTAATGAACTGCTTAGACAACATGAATAGTTTGTAACCCTGGAGGTACTGTATTTATCACTTCTCCTTTTAGTGGATCGGCCCCTGACCCCTTTCCTTTGCACAGTCAGGGCCTAGTCCTACCAATCAGTTACCATCACCGTGGATATTAAATAGCCAGCCTAAGCCACTACAGTGTTAAGCCAAACCAGTGGCGTAGCCAGCTTTCCCAGTGGGGGGGGGGGGGGGTAAGGACAATTTTCTTCCTGATTTTGACATGTCCTGGAATTCCCGGAGCCCCAGTTTCGGTATGGCAGAGTTGGTGTATCCGGGAGAGCAGGGACGCCGCCAGGCTTTGGTGATCGGGCGGGGGCACAACAGATAATGTAATGCCACTTCAGTTAATCCCCCAGGTCTGCGTAACTTGCAGCTTTTTTCATGTACCCCCGTGATCGTATACACAGTGGGGATTCTTTCTTTTTCATGTGTCACTACATAAAGGTGCAGTCATAGGGAAGGGTCCAAGGGGAGGGGATGTCCCCTTTGTAGAAATTTTTGTTAATTTAAGGTTGCTCAGGTGCGCAATGGTACTATCTGTGGGATATTTTTGGAGTGATGACATACCATAATTTAGTGTATTCTGGCAGGATGTTTTTTTTTTTTCAACTGAGTAGCGAAGCTTAATTTGCACCTTTCTTATGCGCCCTGCGTTTGTATACAGCAGTGGGGATCCTTTGTTTGTCACTACATAAAGGTGCCGCCCTGGGGAAGGGTTTAAAGAGGGAGCCCCCTCCCCCTTATTAGGTCCCATTTAAGGTATCTAGTAGGACCTAGTGACTAACAACACCATGGGCGTGGATCCATCTCCAAAAGTGAGGGGAACTTTTTCACCATTTGCGACAGATTTTGCGAGGGAGCGAAGCGACCGAGCCCGAGCGCGCTTACGCGCGAAGGGGGGAGGGGTGACCCCCCTCCAACGGTAAGAAGCTTTTGTGTTTTTAATGTGAAAATATGTGATTTGGTGCATAATTTATATGGTATTTTCTATGCCTAAGGAGATATATTATTTTGCATTTTATGAAAAATGTAGGAATAACCATATAGAAATCAAATACACACACATACTGCTGGCAAATAACTTATCATTCAAGTATGCAGAATCACATAACAGCTTCAAACAAGTGTAAGGTGTTGCTTCTGTGCATAGGCCTACCACTAGATACCACGTGTGCCGGTAGGCCTACAATTTGTCCCCTTACGCGGTATCGGCAGAGTTGGCCAGTATGATGCCAATGAAAAATTTGAAAATTTTGGTCCAAAATGTCTTCCAGATCGCTGGAAATGGCACTTCCCAGGCCCTTTTTTGTACCCTCACAGTTTTAGCTTTCATCTATTTTGAAAAAGTGCAGGGGACTTTTTGGAGATGTCCCCCTTCCAAAAAAGTGAGGGGGACGCGTTCCCCCGTCCCCCCCCCCCATGATCTCACTCCCATGAACAACACCTATTGGCCTATCATCCCCACCTTTTCATTCAAAGTAACAAACACAAATATGTTTGTATCGTCACTACAGTTTTGCGTGCAAACTGGTTGGGCTGCAGGCAGGCCCGTAGCCAGACAAGGTACTGTAGGGTGGGGGGGAATTTTTTCAGGGGGGCCAGATGTGTACAAATGTATTAAGTCAATGGTAAAATTCAAACTCTCTATGGGGCAAAAAATTTCACGGGGCTTCGCCCCTGCCCCCCCCCCCTTGACTACGGGCCTGGCTGCAACCTTCTTCATATGCTTTGGGTATGTAATGTTTGCAGTTAGCAGAGAGAACACCTTTGTAAAATCATAAACAACGTGACTGTAGGCACATTGTCTTTGTCAGTTAGTTCCACCGATCTAAATGTAGGACTGGATAAAACGCGCGCTATTGTTTAACATAGCAGCGTTTGGGAACTACTTGATGTTCACAAGATGGAGCGAACTACTCCTTCAAAAATCATCGCGCAACTAGCGCGTAATGGTTAACGGTGCGGGATGTACACGAACATGGAAAAATGAATCAAAAATATTGGAAATTATTCTTTAACCGAAGGAGAAAACTAAAGGTCATCGTGCAAAAAACTTTTTTCAATTTTGTCTACATTTTTTATTAGCAAATTTTTAGTAATAACTTCACACTTTTGACATGAAAAGTGAATCAAAGAGATTTTCTCTATGCAGACAATGGTTTTAGTGCATTTACGGTAGGCCTATGTAAGTTTAGAACACCGTGCGAGAATATTCAAGACGTTGATTGAATGGTTGATATTGGAAACTGATGTTCTGCAAATTTATGATTGTAAAGCTGTTGCAAATTGTTTCCACTAGGGACATACCTATTGAGTTTCCTTAATACCTCTCCACTCAACTTCTAGGTTCCGATGTTGGACATCGGAGTTTGGGTATGCTGATTGCACGTAAAGGATTATCAAAGTGTCACAGTCGGTAGAAAATCTTTAAAATACAGGTGCTTATTTTCATCTATTACACCCTACTTTAACCTACTAGAGAAATATTTAAGGGCTTTATTGATAGCGGAGATCTTATATGGTCTCTATTATGTTGCTCGCAATGCCCTTCTCATTTTCATCGTTCTCATACAGTATTTTTGAATATTGTACATATTTGAACATATTCTTCTATTTCTAATTTTCTGCTTTCTTTACTCCCTAAATTTCTCTCTTTCTGGCAGACTTGTTTTACATTGCCTTTGCAATTTTGGTTTACCCACACCTCGACTATCATTCATGTAAAGTGGTGTAATTTGTGAAATCAAAAGAATCAAGGGGGGGGGGGAGATGTATCTCTGCCTTTCAGAACCCATGCATTTATGTCAAAATCATGCCATCACATGGCCCTTAGAGCATAATGTATTGAGAACTTGGCCCTGACAAACCTAATTATGCCTAAACTGCCAGTGAACACTTCTTTACTGTAATATATCGTACGGTCATGTATATTTTTACCATCAAATGCTCAACGTCATCACTCGTTGGCAAAAGAACGCGCAGCCTTATTCAAAATAACCAGACACTGCACCCTTTACTGTCGTCACAATGTACAACTTAATCCTTATTCGTCTGTTCCTGAGCACAACGGTAGCAGCGTTTACACTACCCCGCGGAGCGGACGAAGTTTTTTCGTTCAGCTCATCGTTGCGAGGGGCGGCAGCCTAAAAAGGGGCGGCAGCCACAGAGGCGCTACGTAGGCTACGTTTACACGCGCCGTATACTTTACACGAACATATACTTATCATGGCATGTGTCAACCGTGACGTCATCATATATTGTCCGGTTAGGCTGCATCTTCTTTCTTAAAAAATTAGTTTTTAAAGCTCATATTGCTCACGATTACCGTATGTAGCGTTTAACGACGAGTTTTGCATTGACGGTTGGTGCAATTGTAGGCTGCATATACTAACGTTTTGTAGAAATTCTAAAAATACGCCGCTCTCGTAGCGTCTCTCTGTTGAGCTTGTACGTGGCTAGGCGTTTTACGAGGAGTAGTTGATGTGAGCGGAGTGGTTCCCCTTTTTAGACGCACATGTTATATCCAGTCCTACATGTAGGTCGGTGGTTAGTTCTGCCATAAGGCATGACTAGCGTTCATTTGCAACAGCGTGGCACAATGTTCCATGTCATCGTCTGAAACGCTCTTCCGCCGTTTGTCGGCACTGCACATTACCACTTATGATTGCTCTCCACATCTTTCTGTCACTTGTAGGCCCCTAAGTTCTGCCAAAGAGTCCGAACCAAGATGTAGATCCGGTGTAAAGTTTCTGAGGTCGCTGTTGACTCTACGTACTGCACCAAGTTGTTATCGGTCTCCCTCTCGATCTTCTGGTAGGACGTAGCGATTCTTGTAGAGCTTGCCTGGCTGGTGTTTCGGCTGGCAGTCTCATGAGATGACCGACCCATTTCATTCTTCTCATGGTGATGTTCTCGCTCCATGGTTTGGCTCCTGTGCGTTCGTACAAGACATCGTTACTCAAGGTGTACGGCCAACTGATTCTTAGCATTCCTCTCAATAGACTTCGTTGGAATACATCAATTGCATGTTCCTGGGTTTTAGTTAAACTCCAAACTTCGCTGTTGTACAGGAAAATACTGGAGATAAAAGCATCGAATAGCCTGATCCTGATCTTCAATTCAATATTCTTGCTAGTTAGGATTGAGCGATATTGTGTGTAGGAGGCCATTGCCAATTGTTTTCTCCGCTTTATATCTTGATCTGTATCAATGAGGCTGTCGACGTACTTACATTGTTTCAAGTCTTCACTTCCTCCTCTTTTGATAACGTATTCCTCTGTTTTTGAGTCGTTGATTAGTAGTCCTCTGATCTTCAGTTTCGAAGGGACCTGTTCTTTTATGTGATCAGTTTTATACTTTGCAGTTGTAACCCAACCTATGTCATCAGCGTACTGTTGGTCAATTAAAATGGGGTGTAGTAGGTGCGGGGGTTTTGAGTAGGAATGTTCGATTATGATTGGTGGGTCGATGTTTTCGTAAGTTCCTTGCTTTGCGTAGTTATGGTCCCCGATGTCTCCCTTTAGTGCCTTCGCTAGATAGAGTGTGAATAGCACTGGACTCAAACAGTCTCCTTGGGGAACTCCAATATTAGTAGTAAATGTTCTGCCCAAAGTGTTCCCCAGTCTAACGCGTAACTTTACGTCCTTCACAAGCACTGAGAGTATATGAAGTTCGTTGTCATTTAATATGACTTTTAAGTCTTCAATGAGTTTCTCCCAAACAACTTTATCAAAAGCCTTGCTCATGTCAAGCAACAAAACTGTTGTATCATAAGAGCTGGAAGTAACAGCCTTTTCGGCTTTTCGGCTAGAGTTTTCACTGTGAAAATGAGTTCCGTAGTGCTGCGACCACCCCTATAAGCAGCTTGGGTAATTGAGATGTTGTCATTCAACCTCGAATAAATTCGTTTTATCATGCAGATAGCTAGTATTTTGCGAAGTACGCTCAGGAGGATTATAGGCCGGAGATTACCTGGTGGTCCTTTCTTCTTCACAAATAACACCAATAAAAGAATTGGGATAACTTTTGTGATATGTTACCAAATAGGATGGAGTCTTTTGTCAATTTAATATGAAATAAGACTACATGAAGTATCACTGGTGGCAAAATGGGGTCAATCGAAGCAATTTTGGCGAAATTATGGACTTAGAAGCTGGCGGTGGTATATTAGGCTTTAACTGAGGAAAAGGCTCTGAATAAAGGTACGGAAGTTTTGGGCTCCGCTAGAAAAAGATCCTCACTGTCATGGTAAATTGAAATTGCCATGAATGGCCAACTTGTCAGCTTTCTTGTGAGCGGTAGCTTTTACCTGGCGAAAACTTCAAGGTTTTAGCGGACAGTTTACTTTTTCAAGTTAGTGTGTAAATCAATAGAGGATTTGTTGAGGGTATGTTACCTTATATCTGATGGGATTGAAGTGTGTTAAGTGCATAGACAATCAGGTTGTTTCCTTGAAAGGGAAGTGCATCTGCACATTTGTGGGTACTCAGTTTAGGAGCAGATATAGGCTGGAAACCAAGTTATTAAGTTCGTTGATAGCTTAAATATTGAAATATGTGAAGGAAAAGAACATGAGAGAAATTTTCGGTGGATGTAAGTTAAACCTTCTGAAATATAATCGTAAATTACCGTTTAAGATTACTAGTCAAATTATATATATCTATAGTGTCACACCTGAGAGACTTTAACACTTTTGATGAAAAGTGACGGATCACTCTGTGAACAGTAGCATAGCCAGAGGGGGAGTCGGGGGTGCATACTTCCCTCGAAGAAAAAAAAACGAAGCAAAATCAGGACGGCAGAAAAATGAAAGAGAGAGAGAGCCGAAGGGGAAAAGCGAGAAAATGAGAGGAAGAGGAAAATGGGAAAACAAATTCGGTAAAAGCTAAGACAAAAGGAGAAAAGGGAGTTTTGGCTAATAGAGGGAAGGAAGGAGAGAAGAAAACGGGCTACATATAGTAGGAACCGGAAATATCAAACAGATGAGCCAAACCAGTGAGCCAAGGGGGGGGGTAGGAGGGATCAGAAAATCAAAATATTGCAATTTAGTTCATCTCTCCCACTAAAAAATATTTCGCCCCCTACAAGAAATCCATCCCACTTCAGTATACCTTATCTGGTTACTGGCCTGGAACGAGTACCGAGGTGGGAATAGCTAGGACCGGTGGAGAAGACGAAAGAGGAAGGAGCTTGATAGAGTGAAGGTCTGGCAAGGTCAGAACAAGCACGAGGGATGGAACCAGGCTGACATGCAAGGGAGACAGAAAGGGTGAGGGGAAGAGGAACGTGGATGGAGTATCAGAAAATGAACGGTTGGAAAAATGGAGCAGGAACGAATGGGGAAGAGGAAGACTGTAGAGAGGAGGAGAAAAAGGACAAATTATAAGAAAGGCAATGGGTGTTTCAGAGGGAGGAAAGGAAGCTACTGTAAAAGTAAAATATTATATTGAACGAAAATATATGGGTGAATGTGAAGAGTTTCTGTTGTAAATGTTGTTTACTCAACTTTGTAGGGGAGGAGAATGGCACTCCAGAACAATCGGCACAGCTTTCAAAATAATGTCGAAACCTTGGAGGTAACCCTGTCAAAAATGTCTGGGCCCTGCTAGGGGCTCATTCTGTTTGCAGAACTGACACCTTTGAGTGTGTATTTTTCGGATGGGAATGAAGAGGCCGCGTGAAACAAGGCATTTTGTTGAACCCACTTTGTGAAACTACATTCGTCTGAAAGGTGTAAAAGCCGGTTCATGCTTCAGTATAGCGGCTATAAAGTTATGAAAGTTGAACATTGTTCAACTCTGAGCTGTGCCAATGATTGGCGTGGTAAAGTAAAGGCCGGTTCATATTTCAGTATAGCTCTATAAAGTTATGAAAGTTGAACACTCTTCACCTCAGAGCTGTGTCCTTGATTGGCGTGTCAGAGCAAACGATAACCATATATGGTTCTTATAGCTTTATAACACATGAAAATATATAAACCGGCAGTTACCTGTACCAAACACTGCATCCGGAGGGCTCAAGTTGGGAATGTGTAACTACCTGAAGATCTGCACTCAAATTCAAGCGCCCCTCCGAATATCATAATTTACAAATTTAGTTCCTTTTTGAAAGTAGTTGAGATGGAAGGGACTTATTATAGGACCATTATGCAAAGGGCGTGTATATGCCTTAAGCTTCAGGCCGATTTATACTTCAGTTTATCGCTAAAAAGCTACGAACGCTGAACACAGTTCAACTCTGGTTTGTGTCCGTGATTGTCCCGGAAGATCAATTAGGGATGGATCCATATGGTTCTTATAGCGCGTGAAAATTTGGAAGTATAAATTGGGTTTAAAGTCTACGGACGTGTGCGTTGGCAACATCGCCCGTGCAGTGTGTACCGCAGTCATGTACCTTGTCTGCCTATAACTTCATTGCTTTCCCCTTAACATGGCGGCGTGACCTCACTACATAGGTTCAAGACTCAGGACGGGGCTCCGACTGTTTACATAAACCATCAGAAATCCGTGTGTGAGTGGCGCGCCCGAAAATACATGTAAATAATACGAGTAAAGCGCTCTTGAAAACGGATTGCCATGAGCATTAGAGTCATCAGAAAATCCTGTAAAATTCATATAAATATAGTAATGATTGTTGACAAAATATTGAGAAGAGAAGGAGTGCTATTCCTTCCGCTAGCCAAATTATGGGATGCGGCGGGGTGTGGCAATCCCCCACCTCAGTGCAGAAGCGGAGATTTGTGTGAAAAGTTGGGAGATAAAGCTCGCCTGAAGCCAAATTTAGTGTGTGAAAAATGTCAGATTTAACGGGAGCATTTCCAAAAAGTGTGAGGATATATCTCGTTATCGTCCCCGAGATTTTTGCCTTATTACTCCGCCAACGTCACTCTTGTAGCTACAACTGAAGGAACTGATTAAAGTTATACATATCATGTAACAATGTTTTTATCACTTTTCGTATCAATTGTGAGCCTATAAATGCGGTCTGCAAGCCTATAGACAAATTGCTACTGTGATGCAGACATGGAATGTTTTCCCCTTTTGTGCAGCTGTCAGGCAGATAGGCAACATGTCAGCGTCACCCAGCCTAAGACTTAGGTTATATATCAGTTCGTGGTTAGGTAGTTATGGGTGTTTATACTTGTAAATATTTGGACTAGCACCTATTCGCCACGACGGTATGAATGCCTACGCACTTCCAAGTATGAATACGCTAGTTACACTTTGTACTGAAAAAGCATTAAAAGTTTGAATGACCTACTTGGCAGTCTTTTTCATCATGCAAGCCACTACTAGACAGGAGAAAGAACGTAATTTTGTTTACGGGTAAGTCATGATCAATTTTTTTATGAGATATCCAGAAATCTTTTAAATCAAGGGTGTAGAAAGGAGGAAATTAACAAGATACTGATTTAGACTCATCAATGAACAGAAAAAATGACTGAAGTTATGATTCTATTTTTTCTTTTTTTTAAATTTTGTCATATTTTCTTTGCCGGTCTGGCTAAAAATAATCACTGTTGGCATAGGCGTTATTTTATTATGAAACAAAGAGTCACCTTGATCTCCAAAACGAGAAGAAGAAGAGAGTTTAGGATGCTCTACTCACCCTGTCAAGAGACCTGCTGAATCATTCAATATTGGCTTTCTCACCCTAATTCAGGCTGAATGCCATTCTCAAGCTTTTCGATGCCTTGCCTGGAAGGCGAAAAGGAATCTATGCAACCAAGCTGGCGAGTGTATGGGTGTGGGAATGTATGTGTGTTTGTGATGCTTGGCTTGTAAACACGATGTCTCAAGACAGCAACGACGGATACTTTTCATACTTAGTGTATAAGTTTGCCATATTTACAGAAAAACACCCTATTGTTTTTGGCAGATGACAAAGGTCATTTTAGGTCACTAGAGGCCATAAACCGAAAACCTTGTAAACACGATATCACACGGGAAGGCGTCACGGATACTTTTTTATACTTAGAATAATGATCTAATCAGTAAATAATCCTTTTGTTTTTGGTTGAGACCAAAAGTCACCTGAGGTTACCAACTAACCAAGGATGAAACTACGAACGCTTAATTGTCAATTGCTTTTAAGCACGTTATCTCAAGGTAGGAGTGATGGATAGTTTTCACACTTGGAATACAGATTTATCATGTTAAAAGAAAGAAGCCTATTGTTTTTAAGTAGGAGTCAGAGGTCATATGAGGTCACCGGAGGTTAAAAACCGAAAACCTTGTAAAACACGATATTTCAAGACAATATCGATTGACACTATTCAAAGTTAGTACATAGATTAATCACATTCCGAAAAAGAGCCACATAGTTTAGGGTGGAGACCAAAGGTAAAACACCTGTGAACACGTTATCACAAGATAGCAATGAAAGCTACTTTTCATACTTGGTAAATACATTTGTCATATTTGCGAGTAAAGTTCCTATCGTTTTTGATGGACGTCAGAGGTCATTTGAGGTCAGTAGAGGTCAAAACCTGAAAACTTTGTACCCCCAAATTGTGTCGTTTCGTGATCACTGAGGAAAAGGGAGAGTTGAATGTATCCAAAGAAAAAAATATAGAGAACAACATACATCATTTCACAAGCATAAATTTGGTACATTACTTAGTAAGTCCAATTTTGACTGCCTACTGATGGATTTGTGTGAAGGACGCTGTAACTACAAGATAAGTAAAGATAACCTACAACTAACGTATATATGACGATAGTTTAGTAGGAAGTGCTCGATTCCCATTCTTACAGCCCGGGTTCGAGTCCTATTAAGCACAAATACTTTCATTTTTTGTCTTTTGTTACTTATCATACTTCGGATACAGAGTTTTACTACTGAGAGGAAGAACCCTATTGTTTTTATGGAGTTCAGAGTTTATTTGAGGTAACCAGAGATCGAAAACGTCAAAAAACTCGTATGTCGGCCTAACTGTGGGGAAGTTGTACTTTAGCATGTGGACAACTCATGTTTACAAGAACCCTATTGTTTTGGTGAAGGTCAAAGGTCTTTTGAGGTCACCAGATGTCAAATTGTGAAAACATCGTAAATCATATCTCAAGAATAACTTTGAAGGATGAAACTCCAAAGCATTTCCTTTCGACAAGGAATCACTAAGCCTCGGACTTTCTGGTTTATTCTAATATTTCTTTCTGTAGGGCTTACTAATGGCTCACATTAAATGCCATTGCATCCCAGTACTAATAACTCTCTGTTTCCATATCACTTGTAGAACTTTCTTCCTTGAACCGCGATTAGACTCTTTTATATCGTAAAACTACTTTCAGGCTCTCTAAAAAAACACTGATTATGAGTGACTGCTTCCAATGTTAATGAACATTTTAAAAGTTGATGTCTGCCAGGTTTTATTGCAGCCGGCAAGCATGTCAACCAACCGTTTACTTCCCACTTTTGAAATTACTCTGTCTCCTCTTATTTACAAGTAGGTTTTTCTTCGTTGTGGTACTTGATTTAGAAAGGATCGACCAATATGATGAAGTAATGATGTTTTCATTATTCCAGATCGGTTGACTTTTTCACAAAGCTCTTTGTTCATCTGAGTCCCACCTTCTGGGTTCTTCTCCATAACTGTCAACGGCTATTTCATACACATACTTGAGAAACTGAAAATAATAGCACCAACTTACATGTAAATGTCTGTCAGTTAGCAAAAAAAAACCTCAAAAGCGAGGGGAATACTTTTCCCTTCACACCCCTTCCCAGAACGACCAACTGCGTCCCTTATATGAAATATGGTGGACCTACGTCACCCACCCATGAAGGCGTTCATATTTACACGTCTCTTTAAAATGTTTTCAATTCTACCCCAGTTCCTTTCAAATTCTTAATCGACCCTTCTTGTTAGAAAACCTGTTAACGGGCCTCATTGTCAAGGTCATTTTCACAGTGGCTGTAAGTTGCTTTATACGTGATTGCCCGGTCAACCTTCTTGTTGGCATACAACGGCCTTTCATGGAATTTTAGCAAGAACGTAGATGTAGTAGCAACTAAATCATATTTGGCTTTCAAGACTAAAAAAGGACTAACAGACAATTATGTAAATGCACTGAATCAAGCATGTCGACCTAGGTCTTTCATAATTCAGTCAGCTATGCGTTTTGCAATGTTTGCATAAGATATTGTTTTCCAGTCTGTTGCAAAGTACGGATGAAGTTTGTTGTTCAGAAAATACATTACAAGTTTGCCTGACCTACCTGAAAGTGTTTTGTCCAGTATGCAGTCTGTTACGGGACAGGGGAAGGAAAGTTATGTTGTACACGGGTAAGAGATCATCGAAATTATTCTCATTTCAACTTAATGACAACACAAAATATACATATCCATTTTAGTCCTCCCTGTGTGGACAAATGTAAAAAATAACACTCTGTATTCGCAATTTTGTTATGTGTTGGTTTTGTTGATTTGGAAAAATTTTTACCATTAACAGAAGAAAAAGTACATGTTGCTCTCCAGACGGAGAAAGAAGAAAGTGCATCTGTGCATTGCAAGGAGGAAGCCTCATTGTAGATGCGGGATGAGGGAATTGTTCTGAAACACCACCTGAAAGTACATGGGGCATTAAAGTTGTTGCTTACATTTCTTTTAAACTGAGAACATTTTTATGCTTAAATAGTTTGCGTTGTTTCTCGAAAGTTTTTTATCAGATATTGAAACCTATGTTGTTGAACTTAATAACGGAGTTTCAAACTCCTTGTTTATTCCTGGAATTTGATAAAGACGGTTAATTTCGACAAAAATGTTCCACGTTACTCCAAGTAATTGTACAGGATTTGATCCACCATGTTTTGTAACTTACGTTGAGACCTTTTGCTGTGTAATTTTTCAACCCGGTGTCAATCAGACTTTTTTCCATTTTTAGGGAACTACTTCACTTCCATGAGTCCCCTTTCCCACAATTAATTTGAGATCAAAGTCAGAGTGATCAATGAGTACCAACGATTGACCGGTGATTCTTACGAAGTCATAACCCGTAGAGTTTGGTAGTAGTAACTCCGTGGCCAGTCTGGGGAAAATTAGCTTACTCAGTGGGAGGATTTAGAGTCAACGGGAAGAGAGAATATAGAAAGAAAAGAACCACACAAAACGTAGCATTAGATACCGAATAATACTTAAGATAACTGGAAATGGCACTCTGAAAAAGGGTCCTCCGGTGGCAGGGTGGTTTAGCACTATAAAACACAAATCTGCCACTGCAGCCTTGTGGGTTTTTGCTCAGGTTTAAGGGCGAGGGTATTGACACTGTCTACGCGAACCTCCGGTGGTGTACCTAGGCTAGTTGACACACTGGAGGATCCTTCCTTTCAGTGTCACCGGTTTGCCGTCCTGGGGTGGGGATCTAAGGGGTGGAGAAAATTTTTGGTTATATCAGGTGGCTTTGATGCAAACATCTCTGATCTACCCAATAATCGAGGCAACCTGCACGATATGGTGCCCCCTCCGGCCCCAGAAAATTTCCATAAACGAGTCACCTTTCAGTTTTGCTTTTACGTCTGCTTCTGAGTCGTTAAAAACAGAAATCCTGACATAATTTCTCCCTACCAAAATATAGACTCTGCAACACTACTAGCCGTTATGTTCTAATCTGTTGCTATACGTATCTGTTGTTATACGTATAGGAATTTCTGTGAATTTGAAACTACCGATAACATCTAACAAGGAAGCTGCTACTGAGACATTTCATGTAGGTTATGACGCATGGTAACCATGTCGTATAGTACAGTAATATATGTTAATGCTGGTACATGGTTATCATTTCCTAGAGGACTGTTCGTGCTCTTTTATATTCGCTGTACGGTTGACATTGTTTTCAATTCAAAGGTAATCGGATTATTCCTGAGGCCTTATTAACAAAATACTCAAAAGGTAGTAGTACCCGCACCTACACTATCGGGAAGTTTCAAATCCGAAAATGAAGTAGCTACTTTTAGCAAAAAAATTTTTAAACCGCTATTCGCTAACCTATCGTGACCCTTGCTGAGATCAGTGCTTCTCAGTCAGGTCCCAAAAGTTTGGGGTTAACTAAGAGGGAAGAATGGGGATGGGTGTGATTTGTAAGGAGTTTTGAATTCCGATCTATGAATAGCCTGTATAGTCTTTTTGTCTTGTTCATATTGACACGCATATGATTTTTTCGGCCAATGGCTAGTTACTTGACGCTTTGAAATAATTAAGTGCCATGAACAAATGAAATGCATTTTGAGTAATTACCTTAATTTTCATAAGCTGGAAATGTACATCTAACCATCTTTAATTTCAAAATTTTCTTTGGGGAGGACCCTTCACTTTCCCGACACTTTAGTCATACTCATGGTTATACGCAGTGGAAAATGTCCGAAGCAAATGATTATCACATCGCTCTGTGTAATTTTTTCTGTGCGCTCGCGCCCATCCATTTTAAGTACTTATTTTCCCATTTTTACTTCTTGTAGGACAATTTGGGCAAAATTATCGAGTCCCGGAAAACTCAGATAATCCATCCTCCCTTCCTCCCTCAAGCCCTCTGCATCATTACTCTCGACCGGCTGTTAGTCATAAGGCAGTAGCGTAGCTAGAGGGGGGGGGGCAAGGGGGGCAAGTTGCCCCAGGCGCCACCTCTAGGTGGGCGCCAAATCGAAATCACTTAAAAAAATGTTGGAACTACCATTTTCCATGAGCATGATATTGATATGGCAATTTTATCGTTTAATAAAATGGTATTTACGATATTGCTAGTGTTTCCCCTTTTTATATGCGGTAAATAGGCATTGGAAGTGCTATTTCCAGCGATCTGGGAAGCATTTTGGGCCAAAATTTTCTTGCGCTCCTCACCAACCCATGAATTAGAATTTAATGTAAGTATTTTGGATTTGTTCAGGGTAAGTCACTGCTCGGGCTTTCGCCCCTTCAGTGAAGTGTTAGTTATTTGTTTCTAAGTTGGCCATCTTTTTTTTTTTTTTTTTTTTTTTTTATGGGACTAATTACTGCAGGTGGTGGGAGTCATCGGATACTTAGACAGGGAGTCGAAAATAATGTCATAAAACACAGGGTTTTTTTTCCAAAAGTCCCCTGACTCTCTGGCGAAGAGCCAGGGGCGAAAACCAAACAATACTCCCGAAGGAGTTCTGCTCCCCGAAGGAGTAACAACGTCCCCAAGGGACAAACTTTGACTTAACTGACACCACCTGACAGTGGTCCCGTTCTAGACTGGCTGAATAGAACAGGTCCCACCTGGGAGCTCCGCCGTCGTGATCAGGGGTACTCCTGTGCCAGGTAAGTATCAAACTTTTTTTTTTTTCTCTAGTCCCTTGACTCTCCGGCGTAGAGCCAGGGGCTCGCCTTTTTTTCCAAAAGTCCCCCGACTCTCTGGCGAAGAGCCAGGGGCGAAAACCAAACAATACTCCCGAAGGAGTTCTGCTCCCCGAAGGAGTAACAACGTCCCCAAGGGACAAACTTTGACTTAACTGACACCACCTGACAGTGGTCCCGTTCTAGACTGGCTGAATAGAACAGGTCCCACCCTGGGAGCTCCGCCGTCGTGATCACGGACACTCCTGCGCCAGGTAAGTCTAGCCCCGTCGCCAAAAACAAGGTCAAAAATCATTTGAGGTAAGTATCAAACACAGGGTTGAATAACCAAGGGAGCCTTTGATTCACGGAAAATTAGTATTTGGTTGAATTGACTTAAGTACATAAATTCAACTTATTTCATAACAGTGAACAGAAAAATGCCTTGAAATTTCCTATTTTATGTAATCACAATGATATGGGCTTCTTATTTTAAACTTAATTACGTATTTGACTCTAAATTTTGTTTACTGCGTGGTGCATATTTTACTTTCAACTTCCTAAATCATGAAAAATGTAGGTTTAGATACAAGCTCCGCCCAAATATGCAAATTATTTGCCTAAGTTCACTTAGTACACTGCGGTATTAACAGAAGTGTACCCACTAAATAACTGCAATGTCTGGGAAGGTGATGCTGTATCCAAAACATGTCTTAGTTTGTAACAAGCATAATCCAAGAATCAAATCAAATAAATAATAAAACAAACTAACAAAATGCTCATTTGCATACCTAGCATATCAAGTTATATCTGGCTTGATATGGCCATATCAAACTTTATATACATATCTGGATCACAGTTTTATCAAGTTATATCTGGCTTTATATGGCCATATCAAACTTTATATACATATCTGGATCATGATTATATCAAGTTATATCTGGCTTGATATGGCCATATCAAACTTTATATACATATCTGGATCACAGTTTTATCAAGTTATATATGGCTTTATATGGCCATATCAAACTTTATATACATATCAGGATCACAGTTTTATCAAGTTATATCTGGCTTTATATGGCCATATCAAACTTAATATGCATATCTGGGTTATGTTTTAATCAAGTTATATCTGGCTTTATATGGCCATATCAAACTTTATATACATATCTGGATCACAGTTTTATCAAGTTATATCTGGCTTTATATGGCCATATCAAACTTTATATACATATCTGGATCACCATTTTATCAAGTTATATCTGGCTTTATATGGCCATATCAAACTTTATATACATATCTGGATCACAGTTTTATCAAGTTATATCTGGCTTTATATGGCCATATCAAACTTTATATACATATCTGGATCACGATTATATCAAGTTATATCTGGCTTTATATGGCCATATCAAACTTTATATACATATCTGGATCACAGTTTTATCAAGTTATATCTGGCTTTATATGGCCATATCAAACTTTATATACATATCTGGGTTGTGTTTTAATCAAGTTATATATGGCTTTATATGGCCATATAAAGTCTTTAATCAACTAGATATTTCCAGATATAAAGCCAGATATGGATTTTGAGTAAGGGTGCATGCTCTAGTTTTCATGGTCAGGTACGTACCCACCACGTTTGAACTTGATTGGACTTACTCCGGTTTTGGAGGAGTTTGCCACCCACTCTTTTGTTTACACACACACTCTCTCTCTCTCAAACGCACACCTTTCGTATTTTAGGTAAAGTACAATATCTCATCTCCTTATACATTGCATATACGGATATGAGATGACCAGAAGATATTGAAATATAACAGATGAACTTTCGTTTGGATGTTTCACGTTGTTTGCCACGCCGGAGTTAAAACGTGTACTTCGATAACGTAACCAAACCGTATTTGACTTTCTCACCTACAAAACAGACAACCATTAAATGCATTGAACCAGAAAACGTTTAAGAAGAACCTTTTTACAAGTTGTACGTGTTCAAGAAAAGCGTTTCAATAGCCAAACCTTCGTTTTAGTGTTAAAATCAATGGCATATCCATTTCCAATAGTTTACACACACTGTTCTTCTGTAACTTGTAAAGGGGCAGTTGCATTACCCGGAACACATATAGGAATGTCCCCATTATTAACAATTGGTGGCTCAATCATTCGGTTTGCAATACCTTACACGACAAGTACAATCTACACGAAACAGGAAGATAATTTTCTCAAGGCTTGTTTTGCAAATAGCTTTATTTTTTGGCGTTTACTTTCTAACCTTCCATGTAATACTAAAGCAAAAGAAACATTGTTGCATTAGAGCTAAGCCTGAGATTGATCTGTCTGTTAGAGGGCAACAAGTCTCGCCCCAGACATCAGGAAATCTACCAGCTCAGTTTAATTATGGCCCTTCCTACAGTTCACTAAAACCTGTAATAGTGTACTTCCCTGTCATAGCTGTGTGAAGCCTGCCCTGGGAAAATGCGGTCAACCCCAAATTGAACCAGGGAGTTGTTATCCGAAAAACACTGAACTCGGACAACAACTCCCTGACCGAACTAGACATTATTATCATTATACTTGTAAGCAAGTCCAAAATCGAAGAGGAGGGAGTTGTGATCCGAACAACTCCCTGATGTATGCCTGTGAATTGCGGTTGGTAAGCAGGGCCGTAGCCTGGACGAAATCCCTAGGGGTTGGCAGTTCATGATAGCGTCCAGTGATTTACCTAGGATAGTTGGCACCCAAGCGGATTCATTCTTCGTCACCCACTGCCGCCCTGAGGGAAGAGTCTACGAGGACTGTTTTCTCAGCTCCTCAGCTTGCATGACTGAACAAGGAATATGTCGTATAGCCTGCTACGTAGCAAGGGTCAAACGGTAGGACGTGCATTTTTGTAGGGTCGCTTAAGTGCAAATTGGGTTGTCTTTGGCAACGCTTGGAACTGATCATATTTAGTGTCATTTTTCATTCGGATTTTTAATGTGCCGGGTGGCACACCTACTCTTTGAGAAATTTTTGTGTACATAAGATGACTAAGGTGCAACATGGTGCTGGGGGGGGGGGACTTTGAACTCGTTGAATGTTTAGAAATTGTCAGTTTTTGTGCCCTTTTCTATTTTCGTATTGGCTTGTTGCAAAGGAAAGGGTGCTGTATAAGGTCCTTCCACTTTACTGAGGAAAGTTTTGCCTTTGTAAGGTTGTTTGGATACAAAATGCTGCTCAAATTGACAAACCTTTGAACTGTTCATATTTTAGGATTTCTTATGATTTTTTTTTGTCTGTGGTATGGCACGGTGGCATACCACAGCCACTCAGTGCCGACCTTTCCCCCCTTGAGTGCGCTACTTGGAGGGCCCCTATCGATTGGTGCGTTGCGTACTATATAGCCTGTCGATTGTTTGTCCAAAATGCTTCCCAGATGGACGAAAACGTCACTTTCTAGACCTCCAAAGAAGCATCTAAACATTTTATGAGACTTCGTGCTTTAGATACGAAGACTTCGAGAAGAAAAGTTAAACTTGAAAAACATACTCAACAAGATCACTTTGTAGGAGGAAACATGACTAAAAGGTACTTTACATGTTTTACATGCCTAAGAAAGAATACAGACCCTATTCCAAACCAAGAGACAACCACCTGTACGTCCACGTGGAATCAAATCACCCACCCATCATCATTAGGAGAATCCCGCAGTCCATAGAAACCCGTCTGAATAACATCTCCAGTAACGATCGAAGAGGTGTTTAACAATGCTAAACATGAATTCCAAAATGTCTTACATGAATCCGGTCACAAAGCAAACTTAACCTTTAAATCTAAGAACACCAACCAAGAAAAACCGTAAAATCAAGAGACACATAGGAAACGTAGAAACAACCTGGTTCAACCTACCATACAACATGCACGTGAAAACGAACATGTGGCCGAAAGTTTCTCGCACTTGTGGATCACCACTTCCCCAAAGGTCACGAATTACACGAAATTTGTAACAGAAACACCCTCAAGATAATTAGTTACAGCTGTATGGACAACATGGAAACCACGATAAAGGCACACAACAATAATATAACTACCAACCAGCTGACACACTGTGCACAGGACACCTGCAACTGTAGAAACAAGGACCACTGCCCCTCCCAGGCAAATGTACAGCCAAGAACCTCGTATACGAAGCAAAAAGATCTACCCCCAATGACGAAAAAACGTACATAGGTCTGGCAACTGCGACTTTTAAAGAAAGATACGCAGGGCACAAAGCAACCTTCAAGGACAAAGAAAAGAAACACCACACCGAGCTCAGCAAATACATTTGGCACCTGAAAGATGAAGGAATCCCTCACAAAATCGCATGCTAAGACATGCACAGCCTTACACACCTAGAACAAAGCGATGCAATCTCTGTCTCTGGGAAAGATACTACATCATAACTCCCAACAAATCTACTATTCTAAATTCAAGATCCGAACTCATCTCCACCTGTAGACACAAGAAAAAGTTTCTTCTCTCCTGAATACTGATAAATGTAATCCCTTTATTGCCGTAGTACTTATACTGTAGTACCGTCAAGAAAGCCAACTTTTTTACTTGCCTCGAAGTATGCTACCTATTTAGTTGCTGAAGAGCCGTCGGGCGACACAGTCTGTATTACCAATAAAAACTATTTCATCCTGTCCTTAATTTTGTACATCTCCTACAGTTGAGCACTCTCAGTACTTGCAGAACGTTCTGATATATATATATAACCTACATTTACAGTCGATCTTACCACGTTCGACCTATATATATATATATATATATATATATATATTATATATATATATATATATATATATATATATATATATATATATATATATATATATATATATATATATATATATATATATTTTGAACAAAAAGTACTGGCATAGCCTTTTGTTCAAAAGGCTATGCCAGTACTTGGGTTAAATTTAATTCAGATCGAATCAGTTACTTAGTCTTCGACCTACATTTACAGTCGATCTTACCACGTTCGACCTATCTAATTTACCCATTTCGGGATTTACACACTTTGTGTGGTAACAAGGAGGGAAAATTGTAGTGTGCGGTATTTGTACCTTGGTTCAAGCCGAGAATCACGTTAGTCACGGTGGTGCAGTGGTTAAGGCAGTCGCCCGGACAGCGACCGTCCCGGGTTCAAACCCGCGTGGCTCAACTTTCCTTCTGGTTTCTTCTTTCATTCTTCCCTTGTTCAAAAGGCTATGCCAGTACTTGGGTTGAATTTAATTCAGATCGAATCAGTTACTTACTCTTCGACCTATATATATATATATATATGTATATATATATATATATATATATATATATATATATATATATATATATATATATATATATATATATGCTGGGTCAGGTCCTGAGGACCTAAAAACCATAATCAATACATTTTCAGTACTTTTTCTCAATCTCAGGAAGGGAACTGCCCCCGCATACATATTGTCATATTGTACATATTGTCTGACAGATTAAGTCAATGTTTCTCCTTCCCTTACAGCTCCCTGGTATAAAGATGTGACCCTATGGGTTTGTTGGCGGTAGAAGGTCATATGGGTCATCGGAGGTGCAAATACGAAAACCTCGTAAACTTAATAGACAGTGGGCGGTACCTCCAAATTGTATCCGGCGTTTCGTGAATAACGAAATGTTAGAGCTAAATTTTTCTACCATTCCAAACATAAATTTATAGAGAACACCATTTATTTTTCACAAGCACAACTGTTACAGTAATAATACTAATAACGAATGTAAATTACATAATTATAAACACGTGAAAAGAATGCTGTGACTATACCATAATGGAAATACTGTATACGCTGAACGAATTCTTTAATGGCGTAGTGATGATTAGAGCTCTGTTTCCCACGCAGATGGTCCGGGCACGAATCCCTCCTCAAATTTGTAGTTTTTTTTTTCACTTTTAGGTGGTTTTCAAAGGTAATATTAGGTCAGCAGTGGTCAACTTGTGAAAACATCATAAAAATGATGTAGTCAAGAAGTATAAATCTAAGTGATGAACCTCAGTATAACAAATCAACCCCTTTCATCAAGGACTCATTAAGCCTTTGGACTTTCTGGTCTTCATAGAGTCACTTGAAAGTTGGCTTTAATTTGCGAGGCATACCCGCAATTTTCTTTTCAAAGTCTAGGCTACCTCAACTTCATTATAATTCTCTTTATCGCTTCATGAATATTTCATAGAGTAATAAAATTTTACTTCTTAGGCTTTCAAAGCTTTAAGAACATACACATCCACTATAATATACAATGAATGCTCCGTACATGCTGGGTTAATTTTTTTATACTTGCCATAAGACATTTGTCTTATATTCAAACAATATATCGAATCAGTTCTTAACGTTATAAACATAAACAACTATACTTTCTGACCTCGCTTTTTATTCTACATTCTATACTCAGTTTGGAAGCAGTATCTCTACAAAGTACCATACAAAGACACGCCATGTCCCTGGACTTTCCAATGTAACTTGAATGTACAAAGATTATGCCCTCTTACTTTACACTACAATACGCCTCTGTACATATGATTTCTTTACAAATAACTCAACTCACGTTTTGGCAGAGCATGATGTTGACTCCCTCCGCAGTCATACGTACCATCTTGGGCCAAGACACTCCCGTCTCTCTCCCGTTGGCCACTCGAGGAAGCTCTTCAGCAAACGACGGCTCACCACAGCCTCACGTGCACAGAAACTATCGCTACTGGTAAAGTTATAACGGCGACCAAGGCACCGATAGTTACTTTGATAGCCAGGCCCGTAGAGAGGAAATCTGTCACAGGGGGGCACCGGCATCACAAAGGGGGGGGGGGCACCGAGAAAGATTTGTTTGTAGATTATGGTAGTTTGCTGGGACCACGGGGCATGATATGTCAAGCCCAGGTCCTCCACACATAACGTAAAGAAATCGGTCCTACATATGCACATGCGGGCAAAAATTTCCTTTAATGATGGCAGACTTCACCCTCTCTTGCAATACAGAGTCGTGGAAAGTATCCACAAGTGAAAGGAGCAAGGCTATGATGCATGACAATATTTCTTCAGCTCTGCAAGCGGAGATGAATATTTGAGTGCTCTTCAAACAGTAAGGGGACCATGGGCTCCCATACATGAGAGGTATTTCCCATTACCTACTCTAACCCTATCTGCCAATGGCAACTCAGGAAGTAGCATCAGGCCACCTTATTGATTTGTTTGCTTAGTGGTTTCCTCCTCACAACTGTTGGGGAAACACTCCCTTTCAGGCCCAGCACAGCTATTCAGTGTGTCATGCATGAGTGACCTTCAACAATACAAGCTCTCAGTGGTCAAGATGAGGTTCATGCCTGCCAGGAAGTTAAGCTGCACAGTTTATTTGCTAGGAGGATTACTTGTGGTTGGAGTTTTTTCAATCCTGGCTAATGGACATTTCCTTTAATGTAAGGCCCTTGTGTAGTTCAGTATAGTTTGTTGGGGATCCAGAGGGAAAAGCCCCAGAATGTTTGGGGCAATAACATAGTGAGAACACTAGCATGGAGATTTGATCTGACCTTCGAATGACACTGAGAGAACACCAAGTTCTTCACAGTTCATAATTCAGTTTACAATTATCGTATTTTTACTTTGAATGATATTTTGCATGAACAGATTGTACAATCACCATGGACGGAAGTAGAAATGGAAATTTGTGGAACGAGTTAATTGAAACCATATAGTAATTACTGGCACGGTGGGGATGTTACCAAAGTATTAGATTGCAACATGACATAAACCCTTTAACGTCCGCCTTCCAACTTCAGCATGACAGTACTAAATCGGGACTTCCATGCTTTCAGTGCACTCTTAGTTTTGGCCAGAATATGATCGTTCTTCCATGATATGATAGTTTACTGGTATTTTTGTACTTGAATGTTCAAAAGTGATACAACATCGATTGTGAGTATTGCGCGCGAAGAGGGCCGAAATTTTGAGAGAAAATCATGGACAATGGTAAAACCTGCATGCAGACTCAGCCAGGGGTCACGGTGCCAAAATTTGCCGACAAGGGACCAAGCTCCCCGACGGAGGTGGCTAAAATTCCGAAGCCCCGATAAATGGGACGGGTTGCCAAAAGGATGGCTTCGCGCCCCCTAAAAATTTGAAGTTCTTTTGATAAAAAAATTAAAACTTTTTATTTTTATCCAGAAAAGACTCTTATTGAAAATCTGCTCTCCTCAAGAGCACCCAAGAAATCCGTAGGAGTCACTGGTCGTCGTCAGGAATAACATACTTAAACTTATCCATGAAAGCTCCCCTACGAAACTGAAAAGGGACGCAGCCTCCTTTCCCCCCCCCCCCTCTCCACTGCGCACCACCTCTAAACTCAGCATTGAGGCATTTTTGGTTTTCTTACAAAGTATGTTTACCACAATGGCCAGTGTGAATAAAGAACCTTCCAAAAGGTAGAAAAAAATAGGATAGAATCACACCAACACGGAAGAACATCATTGTGGAACCTTATTGTTTAAAAAGCCAGTATGTTTGAAACGGTGGGAGTTAAAGCCAAATAGAACTGGAGATTAAAGCTCGCGTAGAGAGCGAAAATTTTCGAAGTTATCAGAAAAAACTTACAAGAAATGAATTATTTTCATCTGTAAACGCCTTTTGCTCAATAATCGCTTGGAGACATGATGAGGCCACTGTTCACAGGTAGAATTTTTCACATGGGGGCACAGTGGTCTGCAAGGGGCCATGGCCCCCGTGCCCCCTCCCCCCACCCCGCCTGGCTACGGGCATGTTGATAGCACAATATTTCTTTCTGCATGAAGGAAAATGTGAGGCGAAGAGGCCGCCATCGAGTCCGTCAATTACGGAAAGAAAAGACAAAAGTACAATCCTTTTATAGAGGAAAACAACAGTAAATTAACTCAAAACAGGGCTTTTCGAAAGCACATTTTCATGAAATTTTCGTTACTGTAGGAACTGTGTTAAAGAAAGGAACGCCATCTTGAGTTACAAACAAGTTTCCGTGATGAAGTTAACAGGGGTCATCAGAAGTAATTCGTCCTGCCCTAAATTGAGTGCATGACCTTTACATAGGCCTTGTAGTAGGTTAACTTATTGGCGTCGATTTGGGGGACGGGGAACATGTCCAGCCACTTTTTTGAGAGGAGGGGACGCTAACACATTTGTCCCCCTACTTTTCATGACCTGAAACTAAAAGTAAGGTAACCAAAAACTTCATGTAGGCGAGTAGTGGTGAAGACATAGATATCCTCAGAAAGTATTCCACGTGGCTCTTTTTCAGGTTCGTAGGCAATAAGTTCTGTAACCGACAATTCTTTCTATAATTTCAAAAACATTTCGCACGCTACGTGCGCTTTCATCTTCAGTTCTATCTACCTGTCACACCCGCCATTTAAAACATATTGGATTTATTTAACGTTAAAAGTTCCACAAATATTGTAGTCGTGATTCTAGAGAAACACGAAAATGCAACGTTGCGAAGTTCTAACCTCTTTTTCCTATCTTTTGGAAGATTGCTTTTTCAATCATACCATCGTGGCAAAAATACTTTGCAGAGTTGTAATCGAGTCACTAGATTCGTGACTCGAGTCACCAATTGTCAAACTTTTAAGCTGACTCGAACAGAGTCATTGACTCGAGTCACTACTATTTCAATGGGGAAATTACTCCTGAATTCTCTCGAGTCACTATCATTTTGAGAAGAAGTGACTCGAGTTGTGACTTTTTACAACTCTGATATTTTGTAAGGAAAAAGATTTTTCAGTTTCGTCGGGGAGCCTGAGTAAGACAGAGAATGTACTCCCCGACGAAGACCATGTAGTCGCCCTATCAAATTTCTTGGTTTGCTCTTAAGTAGGGCAGATTCTTCAATAATAACCCAAACTTTTTCCTTTGTCACTATAACCCCAATTTTCCGGCGCGCTTCACGCGCCTTATATTTTGAGTTCGACGTCATTTTGGTAACCCATTGCATCTGTAGGGGCTTAGAGTAGCTGACCCCCAGTCATTTCGCTTAGCCTCTACGTCGGCATATCTAAGCACCACCCCTGGCTGAGCCTGCATTCCTTTGGGCAATGAAGTTTACCCCTAATTTTTATAGTATACCCCCAGATACTGAAACATTTGAAACATTGAAACAGCACCATTTTGCATCTGGTCCCCCTCCTCTTCGACAGGCCCACCAGGACAGGAGAGGAGTTCTAGGCTCCACTTCCAATATCAAATCGACGCTCCTTGGTTAACATGTTTTGGTCAAGTCGGCTAAAGTCATATTCCTTGCTATTATTCGTTTTGAAATCCTTAATTATATTTACAGAAGTGTCGTAATCTGGTTACAATTTTCTTATATAGAGGGGGGCGCAGGAAGGAGGCTTTTGGACGGGGATGAAACTGGGTGGGGATTTCACGTAGGCTACTGCAGTGGATATATGCTCCACGAATTTCGTCTATAGGGGATATGTAGATACACAAAAAAGTAGTTGGATACTAGAATTTTCATTTGAAATCCACTTTACTGTTTGGTCAGCTGTCCCATTTTGTCACATTCCTACACACCTAATATTTCGTGTTAATTTTTAGTCTTTATGGGTGCACGGTGTGTAAACAAGACTGGTCCCTCGTACCAGGCTACGCCAAGGCATAGCGTGTTTCGGACCCTCAGGCTAGTTATCGTTTAGGCTCTGTCATCCAGTGGCGCCGGCACGGGGGGGCATGGGGGCTCGTGCCCCCCCCAATCGATTTCCCTGTCACGGTATACAGCAGTGTGGAATCCTTTTTGTCACTACATAAAGGTATCATCCTGGGGGAGGGGTCTAAGGGGAGGGGGTGCCCCCTCCCCTTTGAGAAATTTTGGTAATTTAAAGTTGCTTAGATGCAAAATGGTGTTATCTTTAGGATGTTTTTGGAACTGATCATACATGGCTGGAAAATATCCATAATTTAGTGAATTCTAATTTTTGGTTAGGTGAAAGAGGAGTGTGTTGTCTTAGAGAAGGGTATGTTGTCAACAAACCTCACCAAGCCCCCTTTTTGGCTAGGCTTTAATGCCCTCTATTCGGGGAAAGTTTTTACGACAAAATACGTGGGTGGAGTCCACAGAAACATTCTTGGACTAGCCTAGTACGAAAATTTTCCTTTGTCTCATTGAGCATTATAAAAGGGTATCTATTACTGACAGACACCTGTATAGTGCCTCCTGGAAGCTCTGTATTAATTATATAAAATGTGGCACTGATTTGATATTACCTGACATCCAAATGGTACTACAGAGTATAATGCCGAGCACGTTACAACAATGGTATTTTACTAAGTTTGAAAGAAAATCCAGACGAACATCTTCCATCAATGGGGAATGAGAGAGAGAGAGTATAGGTGCAGGGAAGTGATATTAGACCGGTTAAGGACTAAAAGGCGCGTTTCAGAATATTTTTTCGTCGTTAGTGTATTAAAATTCATCATCTATACAGGTAGAGGCTGAAAAATGTATAACGGCAAATACGTACTTTCAACCTTCCACATCATGCTACAAATTAGACTGAAAGATCCCATAGGCCCCTGCAAATGTTGGGGATGTACTTCTGTTTTCGGAAAAGTGTTGTGATCAGAATAGTTGCATGTGTTTTAACCTTAATGATGGTCATGAGTTGGAGTGAAAACAGTGATGAATGCGCGCGAAGCGCGCCGAAATTTTTCATTAAATAAGATAACCATGACAAAACCTGCATTTATGCTCTGCATCGAGACACTTTCAATTCCCCAACAAACTTATTTGCCAATCACAAAGCCAGTCCGAGTTTACCTGAGAATTCGTAAACAGCTTTCAGCTTCTGTTGCTGTGCTTCTGTGGGAGTTGCTACCGGAAATTATTGATAATTAGAACAATATTGAGGTAAGGTTTAAAGCGCGCGGAGCGCGCGAAAATTTTGAAAGTTTGCGAAGGATTTGGAATAATTCTGATAGTTTGAGAACCATTTGTGATGGAAAATGGTTACAAAAGATCCATCACTTGGTTGAAAACACACCTCACCCTACCCCATACAGAAATCTATAGCTTAAATGCCTTTTGGGATCATTTTAAAATTTTCAAAAAAAAAATTCTGAAATCGATTGGGGGGGCACGCGCCCCCCCATGCCCCCCGTGCCGGCGCCACTGATCAACAGTGTCTTATTTGAATTACATTATCGCTACCTCACACTCACAGCCATGATTCCACTGAGCCCAGCTTTCAGTTTTGCACTGCATTCCTGTCGGCGATGTGTATACTCCCGTGTCACCAGCATTGATACATGCTGTCGCCAGCGACACCTATGATATTACGCTCAACCTCACACATTGTCTAAATCAACAAAAGCCGAGGATGTAAATATTTGGCTTTTATCAACACAAAGGATTTGCATTTAATGTAGGTCTCATTGGACAAATTCCTCCCCTCTTTTCTCCCTGTATTTGAGGTGGTATACACTCCAAAATGGCGATTACTGGCCAAAGCAACTGGGAAATCCCCGATCTCTAATATGTTAATGAGCCTATCAGCGCCTAATCAGAGAGCAGCTCTATCAGCGTCTTCTGTGCGATCATTTTGCACCTGCTGATAGTAGCAGATTTGATCAGGGAGTAGCTGGCAACTACATGGTTTGATAGAGAGTTGATAGCGCTATCAAAACTGTCACGGCCCCTGGCAGGTCTCCCGACAACTGTGCAAAGATTCCTTCTTGATCTGGACAGGAGGTTGCCAGTCTGCGTCGACAATCTTTATGTGATTCAACCGTCATATGCATGGGCGTCACCGGGGGGGGGGTCTGGGTGTGCAAACGACCCCCTTTGAGCTTTTCACAGAAACGTATAAAGAATGTACCAAAAATCGAAACAGGTTTCTTCTGCCATTGCAAAGTATAAATATCTTTTAATATGTTGAATGGTTAATTTCTCTGCAATTACAGATCGATTACTCTGCATACGTATCAAACTGAGTCATGTGTCAATCATTATTCTAAATCTCAACCAACTTTTTCTGTTCTTCCTCCAATTTTTGCTCGGCTTTTTCAATTTTTACCTTTCTATTACCTATTTTAATGTAATAAATGACGTGTACAGTATTTTCTAGGTCTTGAAGGAGGAAAGTTGAAAGCAAAAAACAAAGTAAATTGGTAAAATCACATCGTGCACAAACTTACTGTTCCGTTCTATAGAGCCTGATAACTTAAGCAGTTAAATTAAGAGACGCTATTCATTGCAAATTTGAAAGGTTTTCTTAAATTTCGTTGCATGGCAGAGTTCAATTTGCTTAAAACTTTTGTACAATTTGTTACTTGATGTTAGCTATTTTAACCTCCTTAATCTTGAATATTCATGGCATTTTATTCTACTAGCTTCAGACAGGCCCGTAGTCAAGGGGGACCAAGGGGGGCGGAGCCCCCCTTGGAAAATTTTTCGCCCCCCGAAGATCAAAAATTACTACAGTAATGCATTTTAGTATGTTTCGCCCCCTCTGGAAAACTTTTCGCCCCCTAGAAGCTTTTTCGCCCCCTTCAGCACCTTGTCTGGCTACGGGCCTGGCTTCAGAGGGTTTATGTCCAGGGAATTCTTTGCCTCTGGATCCTACCAGTTGGTTCCCTTGACCGAGCCTATGGATCCCATAATAGGCCCCCATCTTTAAACGGAAAACGTTCTCAGGGTGGTGTCATTGTCATTTTAAGACTTGAAAGCTTTTTCTTTGATCCCTATCCATGGGTTCACGTTTCACTGTTACATGGAATCATATTTTGGGCATTATCAAACTAGCAAAATTGACGATCATTTCACCGCATTATAGGCTTTTGAAATGTCTAACTCCTCAGAGCTTCCAGGGGCTTGGCCCCCTGGACCCCACCAGGGGCCCCTTAAGCGGGCCCCTGGACTCCACGCCGTAGTGCTCCGGCTATAAGCGTGCTTGCGCTATAAGCGCGAGCGGCATTGCCTCTAACTTGAAAGCCGCGATAACTTCCTTCTTCACACAAAATACGACCCCCATTTTATAATGTCTGGTGACGCCCATTTTATGTCAACACACTTTCGTAAAGTTCCGTCCGGTTTACGTAATGCTAATGGAATGAATACTGACTATTACACCTGGTTGCGACTCCCATATTTATCATACTTTCTATTTCCTTCTCTACCTCATCTCTTAATGCGTGGGGTATGGGATATGGTATACATGTATCTAATAGGTGTGTCGTCCGTCACCCTCATGGTGTGTTTACCTAAGTTTGTCCTCCCTGAAACATCGGTCAAACTTCTTTAAAGCAAACCAGTATATTCTTTTCACTTGCTGTAACTTGTTCCCTTCAAGGTCTAAGTTTGAACTGATATGTACATTCTCTAAGCCAGGGGTTGGCAAACTAGGGGTCGCGACCCTTTGGAGGGTCGCGAAAAGGATTCCGGAGCGAAAAATAATTGCCAAATTTCTAATTAAAAATAAGCAATGGGAGTTATTCTAATCTAAGAACCAGTGATCTGCTTTATTAACACTGCATAACCAAGTCAAATCAAACTCCTCTCACCGACCCGTCAATTTGAGGGCCACCAAGATTCCGGAGAAGAAAGTTTGGGCCACCAAGCAAAGAAGTTTGGAGACCCCTGTCTAAGCTTTCTTTTTGGGTCGTCGATGTGGGCAAATGAATGTCCACGTCCAAGTTGTCTGACTGTTCTACGTCACTAGTCTGTATAACAGCAATTGTCACAATGTCAAAAGCATTCCCTATTTTTGCAAAGGTTCATATACCTTACCCTCGTCCTTTCTACGGTAGTACTTTTTCAGTAAATCTGCATGAAAATTTTGTTTTCAGTGCCCTAATTCAATTTTGTAATTCTTCTTGATAAGACTACCCTATGTAAAGTCCCCATAGATTAACCCATGGGCCCATATGGGTTTGCCCGTTGTACTTTAAGGACTGACAATGATTTGACAATTTAAATTGATCATTCCAATTCCAAGTAATCGTGGCACAATCCTTCAAAGTTCAAATATTAATCCTCCAGATTTGTCCAACTACAATCAAACTAGATGTTCGATTTAGGAAAGCAAGTAGACTATACACTTGGCTGTATGGCGACTAATACAGTGTAAGCAGCGAATAATGTGTAGGCAGTAAGTTATTATTAAAGCACGTACATTTGTAAAGGTGCGTTCACACAAAAACTGAAATTTGCTGGTTTTGGCGGGCGGGAGCCGCAAAGCAAAAGGCTTGTACCAGGGTGTTAGGACCTGCTTGTACGTATTTCTGTGGAACCCGTTTACCCTGAAATCGCGTTATGAAAAAGTTTTGCGGGAAACGCGGGGGTTCAGCATCGATCCATCACTGACTGACTTCACAGCGGGAACCGTGCGATTTTTTTTTTTGAGAACAATGGCAGCACGCAATACAATAGGGTTCCTGGAACACAGGTGCTTGGATTTTTTATTGTTGTGTAGCGCAAACTGCAGAGCATAATGCCAGTGAGAAGCATGTAAGAGATTTTAATGTTTGAAAGACGAAACTGAGAGAAAAATCCGAATTTGTATGACAAAATAAGATCTAATTAGGAAAACAATTATGGTTTTAGGCATTACATATAAAGTGAAATAGCAAAACAAGTCTTGATTGTTAGGTTCAAGTTGATTAGGCTACCTCCACCCCTACACTATATGATTTGCTATGTCCTCTTGCAGGCTTCTTTTGGAACAAAAATCAGAACATTTTCATTATGATAACTTTTTGAGCCATAATTTCCCGAAATCACTTATTGATGCTGCTTCATATAGACTTTCCGTAATATTCAACAATAAAAAATCTTGCAAATACAGTTCCATCACTACGACCTTCAGAGTTAATTTTGTAATAAGTATTTTTACTGAAGAGAAGTAAGTAATCATTCTAATACCATGCATTCAGGATTTCTTTTGAGAGGAAGCAGGTTCACACCCTAAAGTTTAGGTTCTGCCCCCGTAATTAAATGACTGTGATGGGTACGGGTCGATAGGCAAATACAGGGACCAGGGGTAGAAGCTTGAAGAAGCTCTAAGGTATTCATAAAGTTGCGAGCATTAGAATGAAGTATTTCAGTATGTTAACTTGAAAATGGCATTGGACAGTTAAATAGGCCTATGCAACAAGCAACCCCACCCCTCCCACAAACGAAAATGATATTTTTTTCCAAATGCCTACTTAAGATTTTTTATGATGCTGAAGAGCTTCTTGGAGTATGATATTGGGGTTATTTCATTAAACTTTGACGTAACAATTGAAATGACGCTGTCCAATGAGAAGAAAGGCGTATACAGTTACAATTATCTTAGTACTGTCGGCGAGTACGTTACGGCGACGGACGCCGAAAATCACATTTTAAAGACTGCTTAATGAGTTATCTCATTTTTCATTACAAGTAATATCCATATCGTCTCTTTTCCTTCCAATTTCACTGAACAGTTGTTGATTTGGGAATTTCGTTTACCGTAACATAGTCTACATTCCCTTTTTTAACTATTATTTATTATTTATTCATGTACAAAAGAGCCAAGAAATTTCCCACATCATCTATATATTACAAGTGACTATAAAATGCCCGCAGCGGGAACCGTCGCGTTTTCCCGCTGCTGTGTGAACCCTCTGCGTGCGGGAAACACCGCGATTCCCGAGGCGGGAATCGCGCGGTTTTGGTGTGAACCCACCTTAAAGGCGCGTTCACACCAAAACCGAAATCTGCTGCGTTTTGCGGGCGGGACGCGAAAATTTTTTTCCCAACACAACTAGGGGCAATTTTACGCCGATGAAAACTTTGAAAATCTCCCCATTCGTTCTGAGATAACAAATTTCGCGTCCCTCCCGCAAAACGCAGCAGATTTCGGTTTTGGTGTGAACGCACCTTAACACTAAAGGTGCGTTCACACCAAAAACGCGCGATTCCCGCTGCGGGAAAGGCGACGTTCCCGCAAAACAGAGGGTTCACACTGCAGCGGGAAAACGCGACGGTTCCCGCAGCGGGCGTTTGATAGTCACTTGTAAAATAGCCTACGCCGAAGATGATGTGGGACATTTGCTGGCTCTTTTTGTACATGCACGGGCCAAAAATATATCAGTACTTAAAAAAGGGAATGTAAACTATGTTTTGGTAAACAAAATTCACAAATTAACAACTGTTTAGTGAAATGAGAAGGGAAGGAGACGACATGGATACTATTTGTAATGAAAAAATGAGATAAAACATTAAGCAGTTTTTAAAGTGTGATTCTTTTTCTTCTCGCATCAGCGTGACACAATCTTCGACAGTACTAAGATAATTGTTACTGTGTACGGTTGTCTTCTCCTTTGGACAACTTAAGTACAATATTTATGTCAAAGTTGAATAAAATAACCCCAATTTTATACGTCCAAGAAGCTCTATCCAGCATCATCAACAATCCAGAGTTGGCATTTGTAAAAAAGGGGAGATGGTGGTGGTGGGGGTTGTTTGTTGCATAGGCCTATTTAACTATTCAAAGCCATTTTAAGATACTGAAATAGGCCCTACTTCATTCTGATGCTCGCAGTTTTGTGAATACCACATAGCTTCGTCAATCTTCTACCCTTAGCCCCTGTATTTGCCAATTTTGCCCCTAGATCCGTACCCATCAATGTCATTGAATTACAGCCCATGGACCGAAAGTTTAGGTGCGACTCATTCCGTCCTGCATAAATGAAAATTGTTTGATTTTCCCTCCAAAAAAGTTACCCTGCAAAAACATACAACAAATCATCAGTACAGTGTAGGAATAGAGATATTAATTTGCCCTGGCGTAACCTAACAAATCAAGATTTGTTTGTCTATTTCACTTTATATGTAATGCCTAAAAACCATTGCGTTCCTAATTAGAACTAATTTTGTCACAAAAATTCGAAATTTTCTTTCAGCTTCGACTCTCAAACATTTAACTCTCCAACATCCTTCTCAGACATCATGCTCTGCAGTCTATACAGCACAATGAAAAATCCAAACACCTGTGTGCCAAGAACCCTATTGTATGGCGAGCTACCATTGTTCTCCGAACAAAAATCGCACGATTCCCGCTTTGAATCCGTCTGAGATCGATCGATGCGGGACCCGCCGCGTTTCCCGCAAAACGCTTTTCTAAACGCGATTTTGGTATGAACGGGTCCATAGAAATACGTACAAAGTGATTTGCTCTGCGGCTCCCGCGCCGCAAAACGCAGCAGATTTCGATTTTGGTGTGAACGCACCTTGAATCATGAGAGTATGTACTAACAGTACCTTCATGCTGAGACAGCAGTATTAGCCCGCAGTCTGCTGACCTGGTATTTGGGTTGCAGTGGTTTCCCATACTAGGTCAGAAACATATTCCATTGCAAAATTGGGCTACCTCGTCTTAAAAACTTTTGACTGTCTCGACTTTTTCAGTCACATATACTCCTCAACCATTGATTCGTATATGGAGCCTTTATATGTTCGAGAACGTTTATTTTAAGAATACTTACACTTAAACATGTCCAAAGGCAATGACTTATACAAGCGATTCTGATTGTTTTTCCAACGTTCGAACAAGCTGCTATATGTTGTTGCTAGGACGTTCAACACCATCAGGGTCAAATAAAAAAGTGGTCAACTTTAATGTGTATACATGAACTTAAATGATCAGTGGAAACTTTTACGTGATTGTGTTAGACGCATATTGAAATTCATTTTTCATAATTGAAAACTCCACAACTTTCTGTATTTCATGTGAAATTTGAGAAAATGTGAGGAAATTGCTATTTCAGTGCGACAGGACGGAAATATCTTCATTCAATAGCATCACTGAATGGTATTGATGTCACAAAGTTTCTTCTCACCAGGTAATTTTGAATGTAAGGAGGTTAATGAAATTGCATGAAATAGTTTTCTCGACCCAAGGTATATACGATCAATCGCTACTTTTGCGGTACAGAATTCCGTCCCGTCGCATTTTGGGACCAAGTTTTTACATTTATCTCCAAAAAGGGTGGTAGGATGAGAAATAATTTTTATGATCTATCAAAAAGAACTGAGTTGAACCACATAAAGTCATTTGCCTCTGTTTATCTCAGTTCATCAATTTCAACAAGGGATAGAAAATTCCATGACGGGACGGAATTCATTCCGCGACGGGATGGAATTCCTTCTGCGACGGGACCCAACTCCTTGTGTGACGGGACAGAAAATGAAGTGGGAGGATGTATCATTTTACATACAGACATTTCATTCCACCATACCAATTAAGTTTGCTCTCTATCAACAATGACGGCACTATGGGTGGTGTGCTGGATCATTTTTTCCCCAATTTTCCTCTTGCCAACCTGAGGCAACACATGCACATCGAAGTTTTTTCGCTCTATTCTGCGCTAGTTACATGGTATAGTACTGTGGGCCTAGTTCTTGGACAAATTCCTTTATACTTTATGAGGCAAGAACCATTTCACATACCACTCCTCTATGTGTGGCCACATTTTGGCAATCGAGAGGCTATTCTGCTCCCTGAAAATTTCTGGTGGGCCCCAGAGTTCCACCCCTCTCCGGCCCCCATCACGATAGCCGCCGTACACCATTCCTATCAGTATCAGTGAAAGAACATGGTGTTTCAGGGCCATAGGATACAATGGGTTGGATTAAGTGCTGGTTGCAGTCATTGCATACACATAGGCAGCTACCTGCCCTTGATAGCCCACAAACCAATGAACATTTACCATTTTCCATTGGAATGTGTGCTCATATAGTGTTCATACAGTAGTTTTCATAGTATTCATGCAGTTTATTATTCATCTGATTCTGACCTTAATATTAGAGAGTTTGCCAGTAAGCTTCAACCCACACTATAACTTGGAGTTAATTGATCAACTTGCAAAAGAATCACACCATTCAAGTTCAAAATCAAATGTTCCAATCAGTCCAGCAACTGTGGACAAAATTCCCTCCCGTCACAATTCCGTCCTGTCGCAGGTGATTTGATTTTTTTCATTCCAATTTAATCCATGAGGACAAGACATGTTCATTTTTTTTTAAATTTAAATTAATTTGTGAGAAGAGCTGTTATACTCATTAATGTTATTGAAAATTCGTTTTTCTCCTGGTAAATCTGAAGGAATTGAATAAAATGTTCAGAACCTGCAAAAGTCTTGTTTCCTTCACTTTCGTCCCGTCGCAGCCAAATTTTTCGGTTACCATAGCAATGGTGGGAGGAGCCCATGAATGTTTTCTCATTTTATAAAAGTTCATTTATCATTGCATGGTCCATGTTATGAAACAATAGCAGTCATGACTGCTATCAATAAGGTATTCCACGAGATAATGCACATCACTTTCCGTCCCGTCGCATATACGGGACTTTTGGATTTGACCTATCAGTGGCGCCGGCACGGGGAGCATGGGGGGGGCACGTTCCCCAGTCGCTTCTGACAAAAGAGTCTGAACATTTTAAAACGATCCCAAAAGGCGTTTAAGCTATATATTTTTGTAGGGGGTAGGGTGAGGTGTGTTTTCGACTAAGTGATGGATCTATTGTAACCATTTTCTATCACAAACTATCAGAATTTTCGCAAATCCCTCGCAAATTATCAAAATTTTCCCGCGCTCCGCGCGCTTCAAACCTCACCTCAGTATGGTTCTTATCATCAATACATTCCGACAGCAACTCCCGGAGAAGCACAGCTGCAAAAGTTGAAAGCTGTTTACGAATTCCCAGGCATACAGGTTTGTTGGGAAATTGAAAGTTTCTCGATGCAGTGCCTGAGTGCAGGTTTTGTAATAGAAATCTTACTTCATGAAAAATTTCGGCGCGCTTCGCGCGCATTCGCCACGATTTGCACTCCGTCTCATGACCATTAGTAAGATAATAATACATGGAACTATTCTGATCACAACACTTTTCCGAAAAACAGAGGTGCATACCCAACCTCTGTAGAGGCCTGGCATCCATATGGGATCTTTCAGTCTAATGAGTAGCATGATATGGAAGGTTGAAAGTACTTTATTTGCCGTTATAAATTTTTTCAAAAAATTTTACCGAGCGCTTCGCGGACAGCCATTATCGGTATAGATGGTGACTGTTAAAACACTTACGACGAAAAAGCATTCTGCCCTTATGCTATACCCATCAGGGAGGTCTAATATCACCTCCCTGCACCTATACCCTCCCTCCATTCCCCATTGCTGGAAACTGTTCGTCTGGATTCTCGTTCAAAGTTAGTAAAACTACGATAGTTTGTAAAGTGCTCGGCTTCATACTCTATAGTATCATTTGGTTATCTGGTAAAAAGCATCATGTCAGTGTCCCCATTTTATATAATTAATCCAGAGCTTCCAGGGGGCCATACACCAAGGGCGTGGATCCATCTCCAAAGATGGAGGGGGGAGCTTTTCACCATTTGCGAATCGCCGTCGTGGGGGAGGGGTCTATGGGAGGGGGTGTCTCCCTCCCCTCTGGAAAAGTTGCTTACTAAAGGTGGGCTGGAAGCTACATAGTGCTACATTTGGTGCTAAATTTAAATTGAATATACCACCAAGAATTTTTACTTTCTTAGGAAGTTTTTCATCTTCCTTGCTTTAGTGAATTTTTTACTTAGTTCTTGGGGTAATTAAGACCACACTGTGAAGTATTTGAACAGTGAATCGTTAGACTACATATACCAATAGCCAGGGGCGTATATACATGAATTTGCAGGGGGTGAACTATTTTGGGACCAACTACATATCTTAGAGACCGACTCCCATTGACATAGTTGTATGTTCCAAATTTCCTAGATAATTACAATTTACAGGACTGTAGTAACAATCATAGGCGTATGGGACTCTTCCAATTTGGGGATAGAAAATCTTTTGCCCGAATCTCCAAAAATTGCCCCAAATTCGTTGCAGTTCAGGTGCATAAAATAGACCACTAAGCCATTACATCCGCGCGAAGCGCGCGAAAATTTTTGCACTTTTTTGGGCCATTCGATCAAAAATTCGGAAACTCAGTAGAATATTCGGGCAATCTTTTCAGTTCAAATGTTTTTCATGTCTGGTTTACTGTTACAAAGGCATACTTAACTGGACTCCACTAAACCGCTACATGCGCGCGAAGCGCGCGAAAATGTTTGCACATTTTGGGGGCATTCGATCAAGAAATCGGGAACTCAGTAGAAAATTGGAGGAATCTTTTCACTTCAAATGTTGTTGATGTCTGGTCTATTGTTACAGAAGCATATTGAACTGGATTTGAGACCGTCTTTTTTGGCGCGCAGAGACCGACCTTTGATTTTCACCGGGCCACCCCCTCCGTATTTACGCCCCTGTCATTAGCATGTTTACTCATATCTAATAAAATTTGGATATGGAAGTTATCAGGACTGTGCATGTCAGAGTTTTTTCAAAAGTCTGATAGAGGTGATACTGGTAGCAATCTTTTCATTATTTCACTATGGTACACCTTGTCCTTGCATATAGTATTCAACTCTCAACGAACCTTTCCAATATTTTCTTCAACTAGCATAAAGTAGTTTTAGGAGCTTTAGTAAATAGTACGTGCGAGTGGAATTTTGTGGCACAGAAACGACGGCAAACTACAGGGGCAGCACGGTCATTTTTGACGTCGGCGTTAGCAATTTTTAAGTAACTTTACGATTTTGTCTCTTATTTCGGGCAATGAGTAAAAACCACAAACATGGAAATGGGGTGGGGTCACTTCCCCTGTGAAAAAAAAAGGAAATTGGAAGGTGTCTAGATGGCAAATGGTGTAATATTTGGGCACAATTTTGCTTTTAAAATGTAGTGTCAATTTGTAATCTACTGTTGTATTATCTTCTTCACAGTTTTAGTTTTCATCATTTTGAAAAGTGAGGGGGACTTTTTGGAGATGTCCCCCTTCCAAAAAAGTGAGGGGGACGCGTCCCCCCGTCCCCCATGATCCACGCCCATGCCCTACACCGGTGTCTGCCAGCCTTAGATATCCTTTTACAATGCACAATGAAGCAATGGTAAATAGTACAAGAATGTTTGTGTGGATTCCACGCACTTATCTTTAAGCAAAAACTTTCCCCGAAAAGAAGGCATTAAAGTAACCAAATGAGGAGGGAGCTTCAAGTTTCTTGACAACATACCCTTCTCTTAGGCAACATACTCTCCTCTTTCACCTTACAAAAAATTAGAATTCACTAAATTATGGACATTTTCCAGCCAAATCAGTTCCAAATATCCCAAACATAGCACCATTTTGCTTCTGAGCAACCTTAAATTAACAAAAATTTCTCAAAGGAAAGGGGGGAGGGGACACCCTCTCCCTTAGAGCCCTCACCCAGGATGGCACCTTTATGTAGTGAAAAGGAAGGATCCCCACTGCTGTAAACAACCTTAGAGGCGCATAAAAAGGTACAATTTGCGCAGACTTGGGGGCAACTGACATGGCATTACAACGTCATCTGTTGTGTCCCCAATCACTAAATTCTGGCGGCGCCACCGCACACCATAATATGCTAAATAGTACACTTTGTTCAGTTGTAATTAAATGCTATGGTTATAGATTCAGACACACGCATACGCGTATGTAGCAATAATTTCTGCAGCAACGCGCACTGACGCGTGGTTTCTCCCTCGGCGGTAATGAACAGTTTCGTAACCTGTAGGCCTAGTTTAATGAACAAAGTTTTCGTTAGAAATATAGGTACCCGAGGCTATGTTAGGATTAGTATTGAAACGATATTGCAAGTAGACATTATAATACCGTCGGTATTGAATTCCCAGTATCGGCCGATACCGATATGTGGGTAATAAGCATTCTTCCGACAAACCGTTAACTAGCGGCTGCCGGGCACCTTAACTAAGTGTCATTTTATTCTCATGAGGCAAAATATTGGAACTTAACATTACAAACAGCTTACCTTTTCCATGACATACTGGACGATAAATATGGGTTAGATAACATCGGCTCTCAAGGTAGAATAATTATATCAATTATCGATACAGGATGAAAATGGGGATATCGGTCGATACCGATGTTGAATACCGATAGTCGGTCTAACAACAGTAAGGACCTACTTTTGTGAATTTACTAGTGAAATAAGGCTATGAAGTGACTTAAACGACAATAACAAGTGACTTCTCTGTTTACTGTTCGAATCCTGTTTGAACTACGACAAAGCTTACCCAAGAAAATGGTTCCAGAATTAAAAAGTAGAATTCCTGATGTACCTTGTGACATGTGATGGATATTTTATGTGAATTTTCAAAAGCGCTCCAGCCATGCAATTTTTTTGTCCTTTCATGGGTAGACACAAATAAGAGTGTAACAGTCTGATATCTATTTCACATGATAAAACAAAGAAAACGGGAATATAAGGTTTCGTCCCTGTGATTTGACTCCTAAAATTTCGATAAAAGTGGAACTGTTCTCTCAAGCTGAATAGTGTGTACTTTGTTATTTAAGCAGTAAATTACATCTTGTAAGGAAGTTAAGTTACCTGCGTTATTTTGATTATTTCTTCCACACGTAATAAGGTGTAGTTTGTTGTCTTTAAACTTCGAAAGTTGTATTCGTTACGGAAGGTCAGGTCCAGTTTAGTCAACTGCGTAGCTGTTCGCCATTGTGCAAATACATTAGACGCTCAGCCAATGTAGTTTAATGCAGAATTTATTTGTCATACGTCTGTTACGCAGATCGAAAAAGCAGTCCATACAATCGAAGGTGTGGGCTTCAATTTATAATATACCAGGGTATCCTAATTCATGAAGAGCTCTCAGGGCCGTAGCCTGGGTAGCCTGGGAGCAGACTCGGGAGCATGCCTTCCAAAAGATGGCGCTCTCACAGAAGTCATAATCCCTGTATACATTCTATACAAATTGTATTGTATTAAACTTCTGTGCATTAGTGGTAAGCAAATATTAAGAATTGTACTTGCAACCGATAAAACTCAACAATAGCCTGCGACAAATCGCTAGGAACGTTCCTTTTCACCTGTGCATGAGTGTCATCCTCATAGAGGGTACGGAAAGAATAGGTAAAATGGTGGGGATGCAAAATGGTGCTATCCTTGGTGAAGCTTCGTAAAGCTTTAAATTCCTTAGGGTATATGTTTAGGAATCCTCATTATTTAGTGGTTTTTTTTTGTTGCTGTTTTGGATGCGTGTAATTGAAGGGGATGTTGCATAAGGGGAGGGATTACACCTCTCTTTGCGAAATTTTTCTTGTTCTAAGTTTTTAATAAATCTAAAATGGTGTTATCTTTGGTAAAGCTTTGGTCTGATAACATGAACTGAAATTTTAATTAGCAACTGAAATTTTCGGCCTTGGCATGGCATTTCTACAAGGCTGGTCCTCCCTAGCGCTCTTAGTACGCCACTGGAGAAACTACCATCCGTTGGCGCGTAGCCGTATAGCGTTGGCCTGCAAGAAAATGCCTGGTCGAAATGTCTCCCTGATTGGTGAAAGTGACACGTTTTAGACCTTACAGTTGCAAACAAACAATCTTTACTTTCAGATCTCATGCTGTAGAAACAAATTTGGATTTCAAGAAAAAAAGAGTCGAATTTGACTTAAAGGGAAAATGCAGTCAATGTACCCTGATATCCTATTCCATGAATTGCTTTTGAGAATCATGATACAATATGTTTTTCACTAAGTTGTAAAATTCACGCAGAGTAGCCTAACTTCTTGGTTTACCTGGAATATGTAATATTTATGTGTTTACATATCAAGAAAGGTACTTGGAATGAAATGAGAGGACATTTGTGAGATTTAGTTGCCATTTCAAAATAAGTTTGCGGTGACTGCTTATGCCCTTTAAATTAAAAGTTTCTTTACCAGTTCATTGAGTTTAGCTGGTAATTTAAGGTAATCTTAGGCTATTTTATCTTTAGCCAGCGTATAATCTGGTGTACTCAAGCATTGTATCTTGTAGAAGTAAGATGGTTCATTCGGCAGGAGGAGAAACCCGCATAAGCAGGCATCCAAGGCAGGGTCCGGGGATTAAGAAAGAAAAATTTGAGAAAAAGGGAACCATTATATGCGATTTCCCGGGTTTTAGGGGTCTTGAAATCATAATTTGGACAGTAAAATTTTCAGGATGTCAGTATGCTTTCCTGAAGTATGCAGATTTGCATGTAAAATTTGGAAATATCAGCTCTCAGGGGACATGAGGCAGTTTCCCCCTGCCCCCTCAGACTACGTCCTCTTTGAAATCATGTGACAATGTTGTAACTGACTTGTTCATTTTATGCAAAACACCCCATTTTTTACCTTGTGAATGCTACATTATTGTTTTTAAACATGACCGGGGGAGTTCGGACTGTGACGCGTATATGCTGTTTACATTCTATCCGTGGCGGAATGGTTTGCTTCGTGTTGTGAGGTTTCGTGTCCATCTCTCACCGCGCACAAAGTACGTTGTGAAGGTTCGGCAAATTCCTGGACTGACAGACTGTAATATACAACCGGATTTCTAAATTTGTGCTTTGACAAGTGCCCTAATTTTGGACATTGTTTATATTGAGGTTAGGCCATCAAACCCCTCCCCGCATTGTGTGTCAGTTTTGTAATGAGGAAAGCTAAAGACAAATAATTTCTTTTCATTTCTGTCATTTACGCAGTACCATAAATGATATATACACCAGCAAAAGTAATACAATCGTGAAAGTATCCTAAAGAAGACAATGAAGCTTAAAAGGAATCTCATATTTTATACCTCACTTACCCCTAACAAGTACCTTTCATAGTGTTTCAGAACAAAAATATCGCACATAAAAGGTAAACTAATGAGCTATTTAGCATTAAAAATTAGTCCCAAAATATTTTCATTTAAAAAAAAAACGCTTTCTTCACAGATATAAAAAGTTCGAGAAAAGTACAAGAACGAATATTAGAATGCATGGCGTGAATAAATGAGGTTACCCTTTAACCAGTGGCGGAGCCAGAATTACAAAAGAGGAGAAAGTGGGGGAGTAGGTGGAGAGGGGTAATCATACTTTTATGGGGGAGGTGGAAGAGAGGAGCAGGGCGTTGGCATAATGTTATATGTGCGCATTGCTCCTGTAAAATGTATTCCTTTGTACAACAGGAGCTGACTGACGGCTAAGTAGTGGGAAAAGGCATTGGCTGGGGGTGCAAATGCCCCCATGCCCCTCTTGGCAGCACCATTGCCTGTAACAAGTATTGTATGCTATGATGTCACACAAGACTTCTTTCCTTTATTCAGGTATGCCGCCACGATAGAGAGGTTTCCTGTGGTAATCTCTCTATTGATACTCCTCATAACGTTTGGATTTGGAGGAGTTGCTTTTCTTCTTCATGGATTACCGAGTTTTGATGAACCACGACTGGTAAGTGACCAAAGAAAGTAGCATCAGACGCGTAGCCAAGGGGACGGGGGATGGGGTCAACCCCCTTTCATGACTCAAATGCGCAAAAATGCCCAAAATTACCTTCCAGGGTCTTTTGTCCAGTCTTCGACAGGGGAGTTATCTCTGAAACCCACCAGAAATATTGAGAAGGCCCCTGACCCCACGCCTATAGGAAGGGTTTTACGGTTGGTGGTGTCCCTGACGCCAATGAATTAGTGTGGACATAAACACCCTTCCGTGGAAATTTGAAGCTACGCACATGAAAAGTAATTACATGTTCCGGTTAACGAAAGCTTCTGAGGTTTTTGATGGTTAGGAATGACTTCAAGTTGAAAAACTGTGAGTCCTAAAATAAGCAAGCAAAACAAAAAATGACAGAATATGAATGGCAGGATTCTCTTTCAAGGGCCCGTTACTTTCCAGCAGCTTATAGAAACGTTCATAGTGTGGCCTCAGGACTATTGGTCTAGAAAAAATGCCGGTAAGCTGTTACTGCACTTGGCTAATTTTACCTGTAGGTGTGCAGTTCAGGTAAAACAGTGACCTCCAGAAAGATTTACACAAACCGGCATCTACCACAGATATGCATTTCAGAGTTTCATACATTTGCAACAACCTTAGCCAATGACGTTTGTAACACGATACACCCCGCTTAGACAATGGAATAGTGGGGAGTCAAAACAATTTTTAGCACAGCCAATACCGCACGCAACTAAGATGATTAGTTTGTTACTTCAACCAAAAAGCCAAAAGGCTTAGTGATTCCTTGCCATATGGATATATTGTAACAAAAATGAATCACCCACATGACAAGCATAAGATCCCACACAGTAATCCTACTTTAGATATCATGTTAATAAGGTCAAAACCTTTTGAAATCTTGTGACCCAAAATGACCTTTCGCCTCCACTTAAAACAAAAGGATCAGCTACCCTATATGGCCATCTACATGCTAAATATGAACAAACTCATGCAAAGTATGACTCCCTCACAGTTATCCTCCTTAAAATATGTTTACCAGGTATTGGCCTTTTGTGACCCGAAATGACCTTTGACCTCCACGAAAAATGATAGGATCATTAACTCAATATTAACAATCCACAGGCTTTAGTATGAGATCCCTCACAGTTATCCTTCTTGAGAGATTGTGTTTACACGCTTTTGACCTTTTGAACTCTTTTGATCACAAATGACCTTTGACCTCCACCAGAACGAAAAGAAAGTATCCACTCAACATGATCAATCCATACGTCAAGTGTGAGTCCCTCACAGTCTCTCACAGTTATGTTTCTTGAGATATCGTGTTTTAACCTTTTTGGCCTCTGTTGGCCCCAAATAACCTTTAGCCTCAACCAAAAATAATCGGAATAATCTACTTAATATGGGCAAACTACATGCTAAGTATGAGATCAGTCACGGTTACCCTTCTTCAGATATCGTGCTTACAAGCTTTTGACTATTTGACCTCTGCTGACGCCAAATGATCTTTGACTTCCACCAAAAATAATAGGGATAATCAACTTAATATGGGCAACTCACATGGTAAGTATGAGATCCGTCACATTTTTCTCCTGGAGATTGCGTGTTTACGAGCTTTTTCCAGGGTATTTACCATTTGACCTCTGCTGACCGCAAATGACCTTTGACATCCACCAAAAACAATAGGGTTCATCTACTTAATATAGACATTCTTCAGACCTTCTTGAGATAGTGTTTACAAGCAAAGCGTCACATACACACGCGCGCACACACCCACACATACATACAAGGCATCACCATCGCATAGATTCCTTGCTTGCCTTTGGCAAGGAATCAAAAACTCGTGTTTCCGGCGTTTTAGAATACTTTTGGGCAGACTGGCCTTGACAATTTTGAGTGTAAGCTACTGTAATTCAGTTTCAAGAAGGTATGTTATGACTGTCACATTGAATAATGTATCCCATCCGTCTCGCTCCCATCTTTATAGCTTTTTCAGCTGTTGCGATATAAAATGTTTAGGTTTATTTATGTAATTATGACATAGTTGACTGCGCAATTGTTCGTGATGTTCTTGTTGGACAAGTGACATTAAGTGCCTTTGTTGTCTTTTGAAATCAAATTGTTTATTGAAATCTTCAAAAATAGCTCCTTTTCAACAAAACATGTTGTAAGGAGAGGGTTTGTAGTCAATTTACTCTATAGTAGTAATTACAAACCTTTTTCAGCTCATTACCCCTTTTGACAGAATGGAGTTGGGCAAACGCACCCGTTACCTATAAAATATGGTATTATTATGAATGAAAAGTAAAGAATAAAATCCCAATTTAAAATAGAAGGTAAACATACATCGCGTTTAGGCGTTTATGTAGTGTAAAAGGTGGGGGAACTTCGCAATTAACGAGGGCATGAAACCTTGATGGGGTTAAAGGTGACATAATGTTACTGGGAGTGGGGCAGTTACCGGGGCTGCAAGGGAGTGTGATATGGAGAATAGTCGGCGGCCTTAGGGCTCTCAATGGTGCCCAGGGTCAACGTCCCGTTGGAGGACCAGGAGAAAATCCCCATTGGCTCTTGATGTATTCACGAAATTGTCGGTACAAAATGAACCATTTGACTACAGTATCTTCTAATTGTCTAAAATCCTTGAATGCGCACTTAACAGTTACAGAAATTACCCTTTGACCATTTGGCATTACAGTAGTAACTGCCGGCTCATTTAATGTTGCAGGGGACTTGCCTTGTGGGTGGGGAGAAAGAAAGATGATAAAGGTTACATGGGGCCTGAAAACTTATGCCCCAGTAATGCTTTCCAACAGGTAGCAATAATGACAGAAGTACCCAACTTCAAGCACCTAAAATAGCATTTCTAAACACATTTATTTTTATAACTTTTTACTTAATTTTACTTCGCAAAAGTTAGTTATTATATTACAATTGTCTGCAATTTTCACTTTTGCCAGTATGTACTGTCCATGAACAGCAACAAAAAACCTACAGTCGAGCTAAAATTGGAGAGGTATTTTAAAACATGGTCCCTTAGCACGCCCTTTAACTGCTATTGATGGGGTGTGAGGGTACTCCTCAAGAAAATTTCAGAATTAGTACTGTTAGATGTGATTTCCTGGCATCTGGCAATAAGGATAATTAATAAACTTTGTAATGCAGCTAATGATGGAATGTTGCTCGACTTGTTAACTTCAGTTTATCTCCATTGTAATGATACTTATCTCTTATCTCTTATATCTAGCTGAGCTAGAGGCAACTATTTGGGATCTTTTTTAACCCTAGTAGAAACCAAATATTTCATTTTTTCAAACGTCCCCTTCCCGCCCCTGAGTTGCCAAAACGCCTTCAAGACGATAACTACCCCGTTGGGTACCACTTCTATACAGTAATGGTAAAGTATCACATTTTTTATGAAATGTGAAAAGAAATAACAAAGAAAATGAAAAGATTGTATTTTGAATCGTACAATCGTGACATCCTAAATTATTGTGCGATATACCATTACAAAATTTACTTAATTGACTTCAGAATTTCATATCTCATCACATTAATATCAAGATGATGGATGGTGGATTTAAGGAACTGATTTTCTATCTTTTTAACATGTGTTTTTGTAATTTTAGATTTTAAGTACCGTTCACAAGGAATGTGCATACGTCCAAACGTTACTTGGAACTTGGAAGCATGAGCTTAATCTATGAAAAATACCGGGGATACTACTAATTCAAAAAGGGGTGACTGCATTTGTCCTTGAAAGAAGAAAATAATATTGGAGCAAAACTTCTAAACATGATTATGTTATGAAATAGGGTACAAACTACTGATTTAACGAACAAGTTGTAACAAATCTATTAATCGAGGCAGTTAGCATTTCGGCACTATAGATGGGGTTGATACACTTATATCAAAATACAGGGGTGGTTAGTTACAAGTTTTGTCATTTAAATTCAGTTTACAATGGTTTCCACTTAAAAGCCTACATCTATATTTAAACCAATCAGCTGACATTTAAGTATGTGAATGGAAACTAAGGCGTTATTTTAAGCTTTATAAGAACTGCATTTGTTAGGCTAGCAAGCCTATACTATGTGTTGCATACTGTTTTCCCGCTTTGGTTTTCCCTCGAACGGGAGAATAGTGCATTTTGTAAAAGAAAGATGGGGGATAGTGTGGTCTTAAATCAAGGTTGGTACTGCTAAACTGGAAAGTGAAGAGAACGAAAAACAAAAATAAAAAATAAAGATAGGAGCCTACATAGATGATTTTTCGGTGAAAATGGTAACAATTTTAAATTTAAACTGGGAGAAAGTACTGTTAAGATGTTATCGGTGTACGTTTAATGGACAGATTCTGTGGTAAATGGAACTCGAATTAGCAATATACAACTTTTGGAACCTTTCAACGGACTTAGACGTTGTTACCTTTCAAATACTCTCTCCTATAGATACAAGCCCGTAGCTAAAAGAGGGGGTAGAGGTGGCGTTCCCTTCAAAATTAAAAATTACCATTGCCAAGTCCTCCAAGTGCAACTAAATACCACGTGATTGCCGTCAAATTCTTCTTTCGTGGATGGAAAGCACTTCGTCATTCTCTTTAAATTGAAAGAATGTCTATGAGTTTGTCAACTACTACTTCTTACGAACTGCTATATATCCAAGTTTCTAAATCTTTTCCAGTTTACGGAACCCCTGGGGCAACAAGGGGAAGTCTCGATGGAATCCAAAGCATAGTGTCACAAATAAACTAATTACCATAATAGTTTGGGCCTAGATCAACCAAAACTTTGACTTATCTTTGCCCGGGACGGAAATGACACTTTCACCTGTTCAGACAAAAATTTAAGTAGACATATATATATATATATATATATATATATATATATATATATATATATATATATATACATATATATATACATATATATATACATATATATACATATATATATGTATGTATATATATATATGTATATATATATATATATATATATATATATATATATATATATACCCCAGGCTTAAAAACACTGATTTGTGTTAAAATTTGCAGTAAGAACTGTTTCGAAGGAAAAACACTACTTACCACAAAACGAAAATGTCCAGTGAATTTATTATGCACACGACTGCATTGGTTTCTAAGTGTGAAAACCGCTGTCAAAAAGAAACTCCGAGTACGCAGACTTTTTATACAGTCTGTCGTAACAAAACAGTCAAGTGTTGTAAATGACTGCTCGATTGAAATGTGCTATGAATAGGCAGTGAGGGGGTATTTGTAGGTGGGAGAAAGAGCTATAGAGGGGGCTGAAATACAGTAAAACATATATATAAATATATATTTACTTACTTATGTATATTATATAGTATGTATGTGCGTGCATGTGTGTCTGTCTGTACGTACTTAGGTTCGTATGTTAGCATGTATGTATATGACATAAATTATAAAAGAACAACAGACGGGGAGTTTCGGTTTAATAAAACTGATACATATATTTCGACAGCCAATCGTCACATTTATTACAGCTGAAATTGACCACAAACTGTGAGTACAATAACTTTTGGTTTGTTGCAAATTTTCAGTTGTCATCAAGGAGCCAGTTGACTGCCGAATTTTCATTATGGTTTCATCTTATCGCAATTTTGCGTCTATTTTTCTTTTGTGGTATAAAGCTTTTGCATTTTTTCAGAGGTGTTGTTTTTTTTTTCATTTTCATTGCTTCATTGTTTTCTTGCCCCAGCATTTGCTTTCAAACTCTACCCCATCCCTTATGACTGTTCTTGCAACTGTAGTAATTTTGAGCTGTTTGTGAATGAACAATGACGAATTAATATGTAATATTTTATGTTCTTATTTCTTTGATTACAGGGCTTTGAAACTCGGGGGAGTCCAATCAGTGCAAGAGGATTATCTTTCCAAAAATTCAGGTTTGCTGAGCGAGAAACCCTTTCCCCAGTCCCTTACAACGTTCCTCTTTCTAGCCTTGATGCTGCTGAATCGAAGGGCCCGGAAGATGAAGAAACAGATTGCCCCCAACCAAGTAATATTTCTTTTGTCGGATATAAGGGCCCTACAATCTAGCTTCAAGCATATTTAATAATATGATCATATCGCTAAATACCATTGATGACTGCACTTTGATTGACATTAATTCAATCATTCAATAGCTTGATTCTGTTAGGTCAAGGATATCTTGTGCAGCCAGTTGTGTTCCCAATTATTCACACACATTACTGTGTGGATATGACCTTGGGCAATTAAAAGTCAGTACAGGCTACTGTAACTTTGTCTTGTCTGTGAGCTGTACTAGACAGGTGTTTTGTTTGAATTGGAGGAGGGGCTAAAAGTACAGTTAGTAACAGATCCGTATGCAGCTTTTTCAGTGTGTGTGTGTGGGGGGGGGGGCGTTCGATTTTGCCACAAGTGGAACATTTTGCCCACCGACTTTGACCGGCAAGTGCCGAAGACTCATGCATCGAAAGATGAAGGCGCAAGTTATCTAGGGGAACGGATGGCTTTCCCGTTGCTCAGGGCGACCCATTTAGGTGGAAGCGAGCAGCCTGTTATTTATAATATGCTTATGAAGATAGTCAATGAAACTCTGACAGAAAATTTCTCAAGGGCTTTCGAACGCCTTGTGAGACATAATAAAACACCAAACGTATCGTCATATACTACTAAAGTACTAGCCAAAGCGGAATTCCAGATCTTGCGGGGAAGGTTAGTCCTAACCTCTGAACCCCCTTCCTGCGTACGGGCATGAGAAAGGAAAATATTTTTAACTGTGTAAGACCAGATTGAGGGACCTTTAATATTGCGTTTGTAACTGTTTAACCCAGTGTAGCCTTGCAAAAGACCCTCGATTTGAAGATGCATAGAGTTTTAACATTCTAGCTTGATTGCTGTTGACAAGTATTGGTTGATTAAAGAACATGTGAAGCATCTTCTTTTCAAATTTGCGAGGAAGCACCCAATCTCAGTTGCCTCGCAACTTTTTATACTCGAGCTCTTTCATTTCCTACCACATATACTGATGTCGTTAACATCAACAGCAATGACTATATTTGTATGACGATGCATTAGAATAAGGCGCGTAGCCAAGGGGAGGCTGTCAGGTGCTCAACCTTTCCCCTCTGTGACTCAAGTACGACAAAAATGACCCCTAAAATTACCTTTCGGGAATTTTGTCAACGGTCCTTCACAATGGAGTTGTTCCCTGGATCCAAGGGCCCGCCGTATGGCATCTGGTGTAGTCCAGGCGTAATGGAAGCTCTAGGGTACTTAAAAAATTGTGAACATTAGAGTAAAGTATTTAGCTGCTTCTAAAGGATATTGGGTACGCACTTAAGCAGACCACATAAATGATAATTCGACCACTTTCGTACGTTAGGGTGAGGCAACTCCCTAGAAGAGGCACAAGAGGCAAAGTCCAGAGAAGCCCTGAGGTATTTACAAAATTCTGGTCATTGAATGAAAAGTTTAACTTTTTCAAAGGAAACTGGATGAGGAGTAAATAGACCTCAAAAATGATAATTTTATCATACCTCTTTCTGACATAAGTGGTACGTAAAGCCAGGCAATTTGATGATTCAACAGTTTAAAAGGCTTGTGGGTAGTGGTATACATGGGGTTACTTGTTAGGGGGGCCTACGGGTTTGTTTCCCAGTGAGCACCTTACCTACCAGGTTCAAATACGTGACATCAGAAAGGCAATGAAATTTATCCTTACGGTGTTTTATACAGGGCAAGGCTGAAGTTGAAAGGCGCGCGGGAACGCGTGGAGCTCTCCCGGGGTGTGATTAATGTCACTATCTGAAAATTGCATTCAATTTGTTCTTCATACAGACCTTGAAATTGAAACTTTCCTATAATATTTTGAAATTGTACTTGAACCAATGGACGGTGAGTTTAATGGTACTAGGGTAATTTGGGTGGGAGAGGTGCATTCTGGTATAGAAGTTGCATTGAAACAATACTAAGAGAGCTGTCTGAGAGGAATTGTCATGATGCAACTATCTGAGATGGATGCCCGCGAAGCGCACCGAAAATGACATTTTAAAGACAGTGCAAAATGTTTTACTTCATCCTGCATTATCCAACTTTACATTAAAATAGACTTCCTTTTTTCCAGTTTCTTGTTCCATTCACTTTGCCCTTTCAGCAGTCGGTAATTAGAGCTATAATCCTTCTCAGTTAAACCCCCACGGGCTTTCACCGGAAGATACGCTACCGCTTGTGATTTAAGAGGACTGGTGGTGGTCGGAGTTGCATGGGCGTTACCCCGCGGAGCGGACTCTGTTTGCCCAGCTCCTCAGCTTCCCATGACTGACTAAGGAATAATCCGTACAGCCTGCTACGTAGCAACATGGCCGCTGGAACAAAGACCTCGTTTAAGCTGACATGTAATAATAAGACAACAAGGCACGAAAGGTGCGGGCGAAGGGGGCCAAAAGTAACCTTTTTGAAGTCATTTTATTTTCAGCAATTCACACCAATAAAAAGTTATCAATCTGACAACCCAAAGAAATAGTACAGAGAGTATTATTTGTAATGTTTTTGAAAATCTGGGAGGAGGGGTGTTTGTGTAGCCATCCTCCTTTTGTCGAAAAGTGGGAATGATATCCCTCCATCCAGGGATTTCCGTTCATGTCTGAAACCCTTTAGTGACCCTGAGGTGGGTTCCTGTGCCCCATGCCCATGGGACTTTACGATCCGTAGGTATCCTTGGGGTCACTGAGTTAGTGTGGTGAAAACCCCTCCAGGGAAAATCCTGGCTGCGAGTCTGATTAAAGTTCTAAAAAGAATGGTCAACATAATTTTTCTCAACGACCATGATTCTGTCATGATAAAAGTAAGTTGGACGTGCCTAATGCATAATCAGTAATCGTCAATGGAAGGCTCTTCGTCTGTGCATGGAGATGCCAAAATAACAACTCCCTGGTTTGTGTTAGAATCAAGGAGGGGGAGGTTCGACTGAAGGACTAATAAGTAAAATGATTTCATGGTATGCTGCGTAACCTACAAAATGCCTTTTACCCGACAACGAGGTTGAGAGGTGACACTTTTATAGAACTTCGTGATATTTGACAGAACAAAATATATTTCAATATTATGTCTTGTTTTATTTTGATTTAAATCAATTATTAAGCAATGAGCAACCATCGCTTGGTCGAAAATAGTCTAAGGCAAATTATCGTGGGCGTGGAAAGGTATTCTGGAAGCGAAATGAAATGTTTAATCCGTGGCCTAGGAAGGGTTTGTGATACTGTCTATAAGCGGAGCAACGCCATTAGTTTGCGCGTAGTGTGCGAGGAAACTTTTCACTCAAAAAAGCTTCAGCATTTGAGGAAATGGCACTTGCCCGACCTTGTAAGGGCATCTAAACATTCTTCATTGTGTAATTTTACACTATACAAATGTATTACACTTCCAAAAGAAAGTTAAATTGACGTTTTGCTGCACGTATCATCCCGGGGTGAGGGAATGTTTCCTATGAAGACTACTTGAACAGTTACGTCATTCCAGCGGACCGTCCTCGTGAAGGGATTTGTTCTCATCCCTTGGAAAAATTTTACCTCTTAGAAAAAGCTTAGGTGGGGACTGGTAATGTTATATTTTTTTATTTGCTCACGTGTGTTTAAGCATTAGAAATTATTATTTTTAGTATCCCGAGATCAACATTTTTGTGGAACAAGGCAAATATATTTTGCACTACTGAAAACGTGAACATCATTTAGTCATAATCTGGCCAGTGCAGTTCATTCCCCACTGACACAGCCTATCCAGTAGACAGCAGGGGCGTAGCCAGGATTTTAAAAGTTGTAGGCACGAAAGTACGAAATATATGTATATACAATGCAACCCCGCTTTAAAGGAAACTCATCTAGGAGGACACCTAGTAAAGTCCCCAAAACCAAACGTAATATTAAGTTGATTCACTTATCAGGACAACCCTACTTGGCAGGACACTTTATCTGGTACCTTGGGTGTCCTTTAAAGCGGGGTTCTGTATTTCACTATATCAATGGGGTGTCTCAATCAGTCAAATTATGACTGATGGTACTCTTAGCCCTCTTTTGTTGACCACTTACACTCGTGATATCTATTGATTGTCAGTTGTGTGATCAACTATGACCAGTCAGCTTTTTCCTGTAAAGGGAGAAGTCAATCTGGCTTCCTGGCCTCTTGGTAACTTGAGACACCTCATTCAAGATCACTTTTATACCCAAAAACAAACGAGTTAAAATACTTAATTCAATATTCAGTCGTAAAAATTCAACTTAAAAATGTTCGCATCTCATCATCAGATTGACCAACAGTAGAATGATATAACTCTAGAAATGTTTTCGTTTGTTTTGTAATTGTTTTAATGCAATCTTTTCCTAGACAGACCTGCCTTTATTCATACACATTATTAACACAGATGTGATACGTATGCGTAAGTCACATTCTGTTGTTAGTTGACCTAAACGAAAAGGTCGCCAGAGCATGCGCAGAAGGTATCTTCGAACTCCCACCGAAAGACGTAAAATGTTATTTGAATTATGTGTTGGGTGTTTTAGTCTGGGATGTAGGCCCATAAAAATCAGACGAAACTGGTGTAGCTTTTAAGAAACTGACAAGATCGGATCCTAGTATTTTTTCGGCGGATTGAGTGTTGAATGAAACGGCACGCGATAGAAATGACAGCCTAGATGACAGAAGAATAAGTCACCTAATTTAACCATATTCTTGCTACGTTCATTTCAATAGTTTTTCTTGTCTAGACTTAAAATTGTCCAGCAAGCTTATGGATTTAAATTATGGGTGTTTTAAAAAAGATAACTTGGCCAAAAAAGTGTAGGCCCGCGCCTGCAGCGCTGCATACTGGCTACGCCCCTGGACAGGTAGAAGTGTAGAAGTTCTGATTTAGCGTTTTATAGACATGGTCTGAAGAACTGCAAAATGTGCCATAAAGTCGAAATACATGTTGAATAATCTGTGTGATGATGAGCAAAAGAAGAATCCGCTGCGATAGGGATAAATTGTTTGGCATTGTATCGTGTCACATACAAGAGAACAGCCAGCCTATGCGATTGAGGATGAAATTTCCAACCGCAATAAACATAATAGGACAAGCTGGTATATCTAGGTTACTAAGCAACATGGATGGATAAATATTTACCAAATAAAAGAAAAGCAAAGAAACCCTACAATACTCGAAGCGCGTCCAAAATTTTGTGTTCGTTTTAAAGGACTTGTACTCCTTCAAATCAACAGTTGAACCGTCGTCATCGGGAATTACACATTTTATCGTGCCTACTATCTTGACTACATGAAGTGGAAAATTCTCCGACGGGAGCAACATGGCTGGCTGTTGTCCTCTTGTGTCACGATGGTTAAACGGTGGTTAGAATATAGTTGCAAAGACATGTCATTACTTCGTGAAATTGCAATTATGAATTTTTCCCGGGGCAGATCAATGGTCTCTTCATGCGCATCCTAGATAAGGCAAGATGCCTGGAGTTCTCCGTGTACACCTGATGAACTTGGTAGCTGTATATTTCAGTTGCATGCCATGTGATGTTGAAATAGTCAGAAACCAATTGCATTACATAAACATACGTCGGCAAAGGGATTTCTCTTAAGTGTATGAACCTCCTATACTCCTTGATCATTGATTCCATCACACAAATGCTGCATATTAGAATGCTGAGTATGGTTGTAAAACTTAGCAAATTTACACTTAGTGTCCCTTCTTTCATGCAGAAGTTGAAAGGAACGACAATATCGAGCGCTAGGCTTGCGCAAAATTTTCAGTTATAAGTGATGGTATTGATTGTAATGTAGAGGAAATATTGTCATATGTAGTGCACAGGCAAACTGTGACTACATTGACAAAAATTGGCGTGTTGCAGGCAATATCGATTACAGTATCAGTACTTGGGCTAGAGTGGGGGGGGGCATGGGGATGTTCGCCCCCCTCCTTTGAGAGTGGGGTGGTCTCTCCAGCTCCCCCCACTTTTCAACGCATATAATTAAATGTAAAATGTGATACGTTAGACATAATAGCTGCATGTTCAGACAATATTTAAATTATCTTTGTATAGACAGGCAGAAACATGCAGCATCAAATATTTCACTTTCTAGATGACGTACTTCTATACGAAAAGTAGGGAAAATATCTATTTATACAAACCGTACAGTACGCAAAGATGTAATTTTAGACCTTGCTTAGAGATCATTTCCATAATTTTGGCATGACGCAAGAAGAAGTCTTGACTACGTCATTGAAAGCTTTACTTTCGGCTATGACAGGAATAGGAAAGAGAATAACATTTTAGGTTGAATCATCGTGTCTTTTATGCAAAACGTGCCCCCCCCCCCCTTTTTCAATGCGAGAACAGCAAAACATTGGCTTAGTTTTCAGGTATTGCTATGGAGCCAACGCCAGCAACGCAGGACATGTAACATATAAAGATATAAAGTAGTTGGATGGATGCAATAAGAAGTTGTTAGATTTTCTAGTCTTTAATTCCGTTTTGAGAATGATCAATCAAGAATTGTACATACAGTATTTCACTACTTACTACCAAAATCATTCGTAAATAAAGTTGAACTTAATCCGGTGTCTTGAATTGAATTCTTGTTGTATTGACAATGTATAATACTCACGTAGAGTATGATAAGGAACGATTTTATTTTGGTTGACATTTTCAGTGATTGTAATTGATTTTAACTGATTCGCAAATAATGATGTTTGACTTTGTTCTTCTTCGCAGGTGCCGGATTACCAAGGATAGTTTACAAGTCATCAACGGGTGACGACATGTTCGAAATAATTCATCTGAAGTCCGTATGCAGCAACGAGGAGAAAAACATGAGAACCCATTCCATTTTTATGTCCGAATGTAGGAAGGTGAATGGAACAGATTGCTGTCCTAGCTGGTCTTTAGGGTACGCTGTTGCTTTGCTTAATAATAAATCGGCCTGTTCAGAAATCAATCAAGATGACGTTATGAAAACAAAAGCACTTTTGGCCACGTGCTCAAAGTTTTACAACTCCGGGGAACTGAAGGCTGATTGTAATCCAACAACATGCACCGACATCCCAAGCCAGTGTATATACCAAGGAATTGTACATACAGTATTTCACTACTTACTACCAAAATCATTCGTAAATAAAGTTGAACTTAATCCGGAGAGCCTTTTGCAACACACTGTGACTTTTTCACCAATTTGTGGAAATTGCCGAGAAATAATGGAACCGATTTTCAAAGACAATTTTCAGAATTCGGACAATTTAGATGATGGTGTAGTTGAGGTGGATGCCTTGCAATTCTATCTTGAGATACCACTCTTTGATGAGCTCGTAACTTCAGATCTGTGGTACGTCGGTGTTGGTGTAATGGCTGTCACTGCTATTATTTGGTTGTACACTAGATCACTAGTAATAACGGTAGGTGCCATATTTAATATGCTAATGTCTATGGTTTTGACATTTTCACTCTATTATCTCGTCTTTCGGATTAAGTTCTTCCCCTTTATTAACATCATAAGTTCTGTTCTTGTGATTGGCGTAGGCGGTGATGACACTTTTGTGTATGTAGATCTATGGAGAGCTGCCCGGGACGAAATTGGTCGTGGAAGTGACAAACGTGCATTGGTTCTTGAAAAAGCTACAAGACATGCTTTCCTTACTCTGCTCGTGACAAGTTTGACGACTTCCTCTGCTTTGTACGTAACAGTGATATCTAACATTGTAGCTTCCAAATGTTTTGCTATTTTCGCAGGAACTGTGCTATTTTCCAACTTTGTATATACAATTACTTGGTTGCCATGTATTATAGTTATCCACGATAAATACTTTGCCATGAATTCCGGAAGCCACACAACAAACAAATGCCGCTCATGCTTGATTCTCTGGATAAAATATTTCGAAAAGGGATACAACATTTTTTTCAAACTACCAAAAATACTTTTTCAAAAGATTTTACCGAAATTAATCTTCAGTCTGAGGTTTCTTTGGATTGTGATTTTATTTCTGTTGGGTATAGCAGGAATTGTATTCACATTTGCTTATCCACGTCTTGCTTTGCAAGAGAGTGGCTCATTTCGTATTTTTCAAGACAACCATCCCTTTGAAAGATATTCTCAAATCCATAGGGATGATTTAGCATTTGAACTTGATTCAAGAGAATCGCTTCAGATAGCCTATATTTGGGGAGTCTTGACAACTACCAATGCAAATTCTTGGGATCCACTAGATTTTGGTACTTTGGAGTTTGACCCTAATTTTACATTCGGAACCGACGAAAGTCAAAAATGGTTATCAAGTTTTTGCACGGAAATTAAAGAACAAAACTTTTACAAGAAAGAGTCAAACAGCTTGATGAACTTTTGCTTTATGGACGATTTCACTTCATGGATGAATCGAACTTGTCTATCACAAGAAGATAAACCTTGCTGTGAACAAGCACAAAACATAACTTTTCAACAAAATGTGTTTAATGAATGCGTCATAGACTTCACAGTTTTTCGCTGTAAGCGTTATCCGTGCCTCAGTTATACACCAGGGTTGCGTTTTGACAAAAATAACTCAATAAAAGGTCTCTACTTAAACTTCGAGAGTTCTGTGCCATATCTTCTGCAATTTGGACCAGTGGACGACTTTTGGCAAGCTCTATCAGCATGGACCAATAAACAGCTTTCAGGGGCACCTTTGGGTCTTCAAAATGGATGGAGCTACGCCCACCTAGAGCTTCAGCTCGGATTTTATGATTTGCAGTCTGCAGTCGTGATAGGAACTGTGTTGACTATCGCCATCTCCCTTGCAACTGCTTTGGTGGTGCTTTTATTGTCCACACAAAATATTCTTATTACCTTGTACGCAATAGTCACTATAACATTTACGGTTTTCTCTGTAATCGGAACACTTGTGTGGATAGGTTGGGAGCTGAATATCTTTGAATCCGTCATCTTTTCACTTGCAATTGGTCTATCTGTTGATTTTACGATACATTATGGGGTTGCCTACAGGATAGCACCGTCAACTGATAGGAAGAGTCGGACTTTCTTTGCCATTGAAACATTAGGTTCTTCGATAGCGGTAGCTGCATTATCGACATTTACAGCTGGGGCGATTATGATACCTACTACCGTAATTAATTACTCACAACTCGGTGTATTTCTTACCGTGACCATGTCATTGAGTTGGTTATTCTCCACGTTTTTCTTCTTACCGTTGTGTTTGACTATTGGTCCCAACGGTGACGCGGGACAACTACTAAAGCTTTTATCGAAATTCCGAAAGAAGCCCCCCAGCAATGGAGGTATTGTTAATCCGAATTTTGTTGCTGACAATGACCACAGATAAACGCCTTTGAGGAAGCTCTAGACTATGGTAGCGGAGCGTATATAGTATACACCAAAAAATATGGAAAATTTTCTCTTTAGCTTAGACGCCGCTTGGTTATTCCGTTTTATTGGCTATATCTTACATCATTCTAAGTCTTTGCGTCTTTTCTTTACACCGTGATCAAGTCTCATCATCATACCGCTTTCACGATATATAGTAGGATATCCAACCCCAACTGTAACTTATTGAGTAATGCAAGTACAAGTTAGTCGTTATAATCAAGAAAAACTTATTTTACCATTGTGGTTAGCACGGAAGAATCTCTTATATAAAATTTTGTCTGAATCAACTGTCTACATTAATGAACAACATTTGACTAATTTTCAACCAATTAAAGAAAATTCTAACCAATTTAAAACTTTCGCAACAAATTGTGATTACTGTCTTAGCCCAAATATGGTGCAGTTAGTCAGATATCATCAGAAATTAGACATGAGTGACTTAAGTGGTTAGTCGATTTTGACATCGTTTTGACTAATTTATGTTGACAGTGTTCCACTTGTAAATGTTGGTTTAAACTAACATTTTATTTTTTTTTTCTTTGATACTAAATACACGAAGCGGTTTGTCACGCGACAACAACGCCTTTCTGATTGACATGATGGCTTCATAAATCACGATAGAGGGTACCAGGACCTAGTCAAACAAAGCAGTAAAGGAGGGGGTGAGGTGAGATAGCTTCCGGGAGAGAAATATTTTTAAGGGACGAGCTACACTAAACTGCATAAAGACAATAGTAACTTTTAATTTTCTAGGGGAGAAAATTTCCAGGGGACACCGCCCCATCCTTGGCCAAGGGTTTGGAAGATACTGTACAGTAGTATTTTACATACAACCGTGATATATGCTTGGCCAACAAGCAGAAAGAAGCGTAACGAAGTGACGTCTGTGAAGTCCTCTATAGATGGTTACTGCCATCATGGGAACTACTTTCAATTCCTACCTGAAATTTTTATGCATGTTTGCACAAAAATAGCAAATTTATGTCCTAATAAAGCTGCAGTCACAGTCCCAAACTTGTCGGTCTATGACTGCCACATCCGATTACAAGATTAAACTTTTTTGCATGTACACAGATATATGAACGTTTGTATCACGCATTGACAAATATACAGGGTTATAATTACTTTTACTGTGGCTCCATTTATTTGATGTTGATCTGACTTTCGTTATCGACTACAGTGTTCGACACTAATTCTGTAGACGGTATTTAAATGACGTCTCCAATTCAAGGGCCTTAGCACTTAAAAAATTACCTTCTATCAGGATAAAAATTAAACTTCACCAAAGAAAAATCATCTGTTGACAAAATAAGTGGCCGCCCAAAAGATCTTACGGAATATAAATCTAGTTTATGAAAGTAGTTTTTGCGAGAAATATTCGGATTCTACAGTATTATTTATTGTCAAACTGATAATGAGAACGATTCCGCGAAGCTTTTGCTGGGAATTTTGCAATCAAAATTCATTTCCATAAAAAATGTCAATGCAGGATACACCAGACTGAAAGGACCAATGTTTTGACAGAAACATGTTTGCAAAAGGGCACCGTCTGAAATAAGAATGTGGTAATTCGCTGATGCCTTCACTTGCTGTGAAATGCGTGCCTCCCCAAATACCAAGCGTGTGGGACGGGGGATCTGCATTCTTGCATTCATTTCATGTGATCAATGGCGACGGAGGCAGAAAACACGGGCCATACCTCCCACTTTTTCAAAATACTCAAAATTGTTCTCCCACCCCCTCCTCCCTATTCTTCTATAAATGTACTATTTTCTTGATGTTGACAAGTAGCACTAATTGGCAAAAACGACAATTATAATGAATTTTCATACACTGCAAAGTAAAAAGTAAAATGAAGGTAAGCATTTTTGGATGTTTTCACGATTTGCTATATTTTTGTCTCGATCCGCCCGCTCAGTCTTACATAGGCTGTTGTTTGTCTCATTATTACATCGTGTTCAATGTGAACAGCCATGACGTCTCTTTTGAACGGTTAAAGACAGCCTCACCCCAAGTATGCTTTTGCTTGGGGGAAAGCAAAAGTCTCAGATGGTGACTGCTCTTTTATTGACATCAGAATTACAAAATTCAAAAGATACAGAGTAGTTCATATTACACAGCATGCAGAGAGAGTGTTCTGACTACACAGGGCCTTGTGTGCTCACCAGGATATGGCCTTAAGCAATAAAGTAGGTTTGCGTCTGCATAAGGAGAAGCTAAAGACAGTTGCTGGCCGGGCTAAAAGCAACTTAGTTGAAAGAACTGGAACTGTCTGGGATGATGAGCATCTGTATTTAAATAATAGACCTCTCTCACCTCTGATTAAAAACCAAAACCCCGCAGAAGAGTCATAACAGTACCTTCTTCCTCCCAAAGCAGCATCTACCCTCTAAGTATGCAGTATACTACGGTTACAATTATAAAGATGAAGGGACCGTATTCAAGGGTTGTAGCAGCGAAAGAAATAAGTTTCACTCCTGTGTCAAATTCAAACGTTTGTTTTGAATAGTGGAGTCACCAAAGGGGTGAGGGACACTTCCCCAGACCCCCAACCATGCCTTAACAACCCTTCCGGTCCGCTCCAATGCAAAAGTCAAAGGCGGTGGTTTAGTTATGAACCTTTTATCACTTTCTATCATAAATCAGTGTTGGCGGTCTCGAGACCAGTTTTGAGGCCTTAGCCTCGCCTCGCCGGGGGGGGGGGGGCTTGTTGCCTCGGACTCGTACCTGTAGCCTCGGATTTTTTAAGTGGGCCTCTCGAGGCCTCAACGAAGCCAGCTGTTCAATAATACATAATAGCCCCAAAAATTTTTCCCGTGTTTCTCACTTAGTGTTTCGTGGTACTGATTCGATGTATAGCAGGGGCTGCACCTGAGGAGGACAGGATTCCAATAAGGAAGGGGACAGGGCAGTCACATCCCATGCCTGTCCGGAGGGTCTGGCACCACGGTGGGGACGATGGAAATTCATTAGGGAGACAAGTTTTTATACTAAAGTAACGCTATAGTTTATGAAAACTAGATGGTAAATCTACAATAGTCAACTGGCATATTGGCAGTGACATGTTTTCCTCGAACTGCCCACAGTTTCCGGGTTTCCAGAATAGTCACTCGGAACCCCATCAGGTTCCTTAGACGAGCCCCTGGACCCAACGACGAAAGTAGAACACTTCGTGAAGCCATGACGTCAATGACGCCGTTTGGTCGGTCCAATATGTTCATTGTTTTTCAAGTAGAAGGTTGCGCTCTTGGTTGAAATAAGAATTTTTCTCCCATGTGCTAGCAATCCCACTCATTACAACATAAGAAGTAAATGGTTCTGTTTTATAATGCAAGTTCTTCCATTCTTGTGCTTGGTAATTCCATTTTTCTTCCTTACTGGCTACCTTACACATTGTAGAAGAGGAGGAACCGCAGTGACCAATTTGTGCTTGGGTTCCATTTCGTGCAATGTCCTATATGTCGGGTTTGTAATACCAGAATCTTTACCACAGCTTTAGGCACGAATGGCCATGAGGTCCACAAATTCATTGAAGAGAAAAAATCCTCTGGTAGGACCACTAGACATTAGCTTTCGGCTTGGTGCCATAGGCGGGATCCCGAGCTTAAAAAGTAAAAGTAATTAAAAATGAGTGAAAGTAAGCGAGATCAGAGATATTATAAGAGAATTTTCAATAGCCTATTATGACTAAGTTTTGCAATACTAAATAAAGGAAAATATTAATATCAAAAATTATAAAAATGCTAGGATGATTTTTCTCTGCGCGTTTCGCGCACCTTTAGAGAAAACTGACTAATACTATTGAAAATTATGTCTGGTTCCGTACCATTTCTCCACACTACTGTGACTTAAAGCAAATAAGGGACACTGAAAGTGCTAATGTACGTCATAAAATGCACCATGGTCCTTGTAAACAAAGTCTCAAACCCTACGCATGTATAGGGAGTCACAATTCTCGAAAAAAATTCGGCATGCTCAGCATGAGCCTTATATTAATCGATGTCTCATAAGTACTGCTGTATTGCTGTGCGTAGGAAAACTTTGGTGAAATTACCTCGTTATTACTTCCCGTAGGAAAATTTGAGTAAACTATATCCAAAACCCTCACTCCACCTCTCGCTGTTCACTTTCCCTAGCAACTACCACCATCCTCAGCAAATTGACCGACAGTTACTATCTTAAATTTGCGATCACCATAAGAAAACTATTTCCTTAGCATTTCAAATTTCACCTGGAGGAAGCAGGATTTTCTCAAGAAATGGTCCAGAATGGTCGCAAAAGCCGTCAAATTTAAGAAAAATCTGTGGCATCGCCCCTTCGGGATCGCTGCTAAGGCTTAGCCGGGCACAACTTCCCAAGAAGCAGCCTCTAATTAAAATTACTTCCCCGGCACTTTTACTGCCGATGACTTTGACAATGCCCATGTAAAAACTACCCACAAAACATTTCACCGATTTTTTAAAGTATCACATAGTCTATAACCTTCAAAATCGACACTTACCTCATTTTTACCACTAATAAAAAGTTGAGGGACACTTGTCTCAGACCATCGACAAAATAAAACATGAAAGAAAGCCTCCATAGAACAGAATATAGGTTCCTATATCCTGCTCTATAGTAGGAACAGGCACCGGGGGGGGGGGAAGAAATTTTTTATGCAATGAAATCACTGCATTAAAACTAAATAAAAAAGATAGACTACAATTAAATGTTTCAAACGCTTTATCAACGCTGTTTTCGAGGTTTCGAGGGGTTTTGAGGTTACTAACTGTAGAACAGGGGTGGAAAACAGCCGGCCCGCTAGACCATTTCACCCGGGCCACGAGGCAATTCATAAATGTAAATTCAGAATCACTTGAAAAGTAATTGACAACAATCTTTTAGCCAACGGTGCCCACCACTTATCGTGGTTATACAGTACCACTCTTCTCGGTATTCCATCTGCTGCGAAACACTACCATTATAAAAATGCACAATGTAACATGCCACTACATTGCCATACAGGTATTGGGTGTTGTTTGCTAAAATGTTTTATTGACCATGAGCTTACCACATTACGCCCTATTGTTGTAAAAGTTGCATCCCCCTCCGCCCCGTCAAGGAAGCTATTACATTCCCGCCCGGCAAATCCTTGCACCACCCGGGCTATATATTCTATAAAAAATTGTAAAGTTTAGACTTGGGCGTTTGCTTTGAAATATGTGGTTAGTTAGCCCCGGAGGTGTGGTCGCGGCCTTTGGATCTGTGGCCTCGACTACAACACTGATTTAAAATTGTTCTGAAACTATCAAAACTTTCTCAACATCCTTCTCAAGTATCAAAACTTTAGCGCGTGCTCTCAGGCTTACATCATTCCTATACTAAGTATTATCATGTAATACCGTCTCAAGTTTATTCGAATTATTTATCGGTAAGGTTCTTACAATAAGGCTAATAGCTCGTTCGCATAGGAGTAATTATAGAGGAGTATAGCGTTGCAGAAATGCGAAGTAGGGTGATTCAGGGGACATATTTATGAAAACTGAATGGTCTTACGAATTACCAGGCAGAAGACCAGTGGCGGCAACAAGGGGGGGGGGGAGCATTGGGGCAGTTGCCCCAGTCAGAGCTCTTCCCCCAGATGCTCCCCACTCAGATCCTGAAGTAAAGTGGCCTGATACGAGGAATAGCCTGATACGTTAAAATTATTTAGAATCTCTGCATTGGATGATGCATTATAAACCAAAATATACCTATCCCAAGGCTTAATTTTTACCCAGAGATATGCTAAACCTCAGAGCTTCCTGGGACTTCTCCCCCTGGACCCCCCACCAGGAACTCTAAGGCGGGCCCTTGAACCCACCCGCCTGAAGGGCATAGTTGTCTGGCGGGAGGAATACCCTAATACATTAAAACTATTTGGAATCTTTGCATTTGATGATGAATGATGAACCAAAATATATCCAGTCCTGAGACTTAATTTTTCCCCCAGAGATATGCTAAAACCTTAGAGCTTCCGGGGGCTTTGCCCCTGGACCCCAATTAGGGGCCGTAAGGTAGGCCCCTGGTCCTCCCCGCTAAAAGGTATAGTGGCCTGACGGGATCGACAGGAGGAATAGCCTAATACATTAAAATTACTTGGAATCTTTGCATTTGATGATGCATTATGAATCAAAATATATCCTTCCTGAGACTTAATTTGTCACCCATGGATATGTTAAAACCTCAGAGCTTCGGGGGGCTTCGCCCCCTGGACCCCCACCAGGGGCCCTAGGGCGGGCCCCTGGACCCCACCCTCTAAAACTCGCGCTCGATTTCGCACTACGCGGGAAAATTTCTTGCCCCCAACATTTTCTTTTGCCCTCCATCTGCCCCCCCCCCACTTTTAAAATCCTGTTGCCGCCACTGCAGAAGACTCTCCTCCTGATTGGCAGATACATTTGCCAGGGAATCGAAGGTGTCTCGGTGCAGAGTCTACATGCAATTTTTGTCATCGAAATGATTAAAAATGCAAAACTTCGGCACGCTTATTTCGTTACGGTTCCCTTTCATTCTTCATAACCATATTAGGGCACAAATGCACGGAATCTTTAGCCAACACTTTTCCGAAAAATCATAGGCGTAGGAAGCTTTTCGAGACTGGGGGGGGGGGCTGAACCTTGTTTCGGATCGCCGTCCTGGGGGAGGGGTCTAAGGTGTCCCCCTCCCCTTTGGAAAATTTTTGGGTATTTGATGGTCCTCAGACGCAATTTGGTGCAACATTTTGGACAAACTTTAAGGAAAATTACTGCAAATGTTTGACATTTCTTGCAAAAGAGACAAATAAGGGGTTTTGCCCTTGGATCTTTGGGGCGGAAGCATACTTCAGCCTCCCACATTTTTGACTGGGGCTAAGCCCCCCCCCCAGCCCCCTGCTTCCTACGCCCTTGCGAAAAATAGAAGTACATTCCCAGTCTCCAGCCTACCAACCTCTAAGGGACCGCCCATATAAAGGGAATCTTAGCGCAAACTAATATGATGACTAGCCAATACGGTATCATTTGTAACATGACGTGAAAAAATTGGAAGTTTGGTGAATGTTATAATACACGCACAGAGGAGAAAGCATTCTTAAACATGTTTGTTTGTTCACCGCCCTTAATTTGGTTATTCCTACTACCCTCTCTTACTCGTTGCATGCTGATCCAGTGGCGTAGCTAGATATTTTTTGTGGGGGGGGGGAAGCAAAAAAAATTCCGACAGATTATTATCTTGATAGTTGTACGATTCGAAATTCTGGGGACCTTTTTTTTCTTTTTTTCCGGGCAATTTTGAAGCCGACATTTGATTTTCACGTTGAAATACCGATGTGTGATTCTGCTTAAAACATAAGAAGTGTTGTAAGTGTTTCAAATGAATTGTTTTTATTTCCGACAGAGGCCTTAGGAGGCTTTGTGGGGGGGCGACCCCCCCCCTCTAGCTACGTCACTGTGCTGATCGTCCGAATTCTCATTGCTTATGTTAGTATCACCATTTTGTAATTATCACACAGCTTCTAGGAGTTCCTATGCCGGTCTGTACCATCCTTGGAGGGTGTGCCATGCCACAGACAAATATATAATGAGAATTTCTGAGCATGAAATAATTAACGAAGTCCAAGGTTTCGATTGTAGGAATTGCAACATTGAACAGCACTAACCCAGTGCAATGCATGTGTACAATCGCCAACAGCCATGCAGTTAAGTAAACGACCTGTCCCTTCGTAACACACAAAATTAACGAAGCTTTGCGGTCAATAGTATAAACCTTTTCTGTATGGAGAAGATAGTTTCAAGCAATTACGCAGGTAGTCATGCAATGTCCCTGATGATGAGAAGGTATATTATTCAGTTAGACTCGGCAAATCCACTCTACCGAGATTATAGTCACGCTGAAATTTAACCTTTTTGGAGATTGCATTTTTTATGCTATATTTGGTAAACGTTTGATATGATGTAGATATCAGACAATCACAAAAGTATGTGGTTCATATTTTTTATGTGCAAGGAAGGGGGTAGCTAGCAACTTTAAAATGGCCGTCATTTTTATCATTCTGGCTGATTTATCTCAGGAAAGGGTCTTTTGCTTCAACATCTGGCGTCTAAAACTTTTTAGGATTGATAGCGGTAAAATTAACACAGTCTCCCACAATATACTAAAAGCACTTTTGTAGTAACTTGTCGAATGTGGCTCTTTTGGCGAAAAACGGCGATTTCAGCAATTTTAGAGTTTGGGGCCAAGTATGAATACCGAATTCTCTTAAAGTATGTAACCAAACGACCTTATCTTTCGTTTATGATAGCCTGATAACTAAGTATTACATGGGGAAATGTTGCTTAGCATAAGCAATAGAGTAGGGCTAAATATAGAACAAACCCTTTCCATCTTTTCAAGTAACTTGAGTAGAATTTATCGTTTTATGTAAATGCCGGGAATCTCATCTCATTTCGCTAAACTAAGTTAATGTTCTCTTGAGTCTGTCTTTCGGTACGGCTAGTGACTCGAAGAGGGAAGTAAAATGTAAGTTGTACCCGATAGGGCCCAACTGCCTGGACAGTTGACCTCAGTGGCGTGCACAAGGGGGAGGCCATTGGGCCATGTCCCCCTCACGGATGACAATTTTTTTCAGGTCCTAAAAACACGTAAATGTTTAAACACAAATTTTACTTTCAAACGTGGCATATGTGTCACCAGATTGCATTTAAGGACACCTAATTTTTCAAAAATTTTCAAAGGTTCCCCCTCCCCTTACACCCCTCCCCCAGGCCGGCGATCACACAACATATTGCATGCCCACCCCCCCCCCCTTGAGAGAAATCCTGGGTACGTCACTGGTGACCTATATAAGCTTTAAATAAGTACAGATTCTTTTTAGTGTAAGCTTACCCAAAAATTTCGCGCGCATTGCAATGTCACAGTTTAGATTTCGGAAAAAACCTTAAATCGGGCGGAACTATTTTCCTCTAGTATATACAAAATTTTATGCAAAATATACCCCGCAATGACATGGTATAGTACAAAGGTTTTCTTCAAATCTCCCCTCACCAACGGTGTCGGGGCTATCGAGGCTTCGGGTCGTTGCCCCCCCCCCCCCCGTTGGGCAAATCCTGGCACCACCCCTGCTGGACCACTACCGGTTGGACTAACGGTTCTTATCTCTGACTGCATCTCTTATCAACACATTCAGTCGGCATTTGTTTCTTCTCAGTCGGCAAATACGGCACCACACCCTCCCATAATAAATGTTCTGGCGACGCCCCTGGGAGGGGGACACCTCCCCTAGGACACGGATTAGTAAAGGTCGTATTGAAAAACGTCCTAGCTAAAACACTGGCGGGCCTGTGGATCCCAACCGCTTAAAACTATAGCGGCCTGACGAGAGGAATTACCTAATACATTAAAATTATGGGGGATCTTTGCATTTGATGGTGCATTATGAACAAAAATATATCCATCGTGAGACTAAGTTTTTCACCCAGAGATATGCTTAAGCCTCAGAGCTTCCGGGGCTTCGCCCCCTGGTCCCCCAGTGGGGCTTTGCCCCTGGACCCACCAGGGGTCCTAAGACCCCCGGACACCACCCCCTACAGCTCGTTTTCGCGCTGCGCATTACCAGATCTGTCGGCAAAAACATAATCTCTAGACACACATATGGCAAGCCAAATGCCCAATAATTCGATAAACCAGGTTTATCGGTCGATAAACTTGGTTTATCGGTCGATAAACCTTGTTTATCGGTCGATAAACCAAGTTTATCGAAATATTGGGCATTTGGCGTCCATAAACCAAGTTTATCAACCGATAAGCCAAGTTTTTTGATAAACCTGGTTTATCAAATCGATAAACCAAGTTTATCGATTTGATAAACCAAGTTTATCATCAGTAAAGTGATAAACCAAGTTTATCGAATCGACAAACCAGGTTTGTCAACCGATAAACCAAGTTTATCGACGCCGAATGCTCAATAATTCGAAAATCCAAGTTTATCGAATTGATAAACCAGGTTTATCAAATTGATAAACCAAGTTTATCGACTTTTTAAGTGAGAAATTCGATAAACCTGGTTTATCAACCGATAAACTTGGTTTATCAAAAAAAAAAAAAAAAAACTTGGCTTATCGGTCGATAAACTTGGTTTATCGACCGATAGACCTGGTTTATCGATCGATAAACCAGGTTTATCGATTGATAAACCAAGTTTTTCGAATTATTGGGCATTTGGCTTGCCATACACACACCCCGCGAAAGATAACACCTTTGCTACACCCCTGACCACAGTTCTAAAATTATATCCACGTGGCAAGAATCACTAAGTCTTTTTTATTTTTAAATAACAGCATGTCTAGGATGTAACGTAGTTAAAAATCATTGAAGTCGTTGTTCTTTTCGTTCATGTCAGTTCATAGCCTCGTTTCACAAGCATAGACCATTTTCCAAAGAGCATTTACAATGGATTGTGGGATAGAATTTTGGTGTGTGTCCTTTTTGGCCACAGTGAATTGTCATTGACAAAAATGATGCACACCAAAACTGTATCACATAATCCTGTGAAACTGCTATTTGGAAAAGGGTCTATGTTCGCTACAGTGTGCAGGTCTTTACATGATCCGCTGTCTGCTGACCTAGTATTTGGGTCTGTTTGGGGCTTCCCATAATGACGTTAGGTCAGCAAAATATGCCATTGCAAAACTGAGCCACCTCGTCTTGCGGGAAAAAACCTTTGGCTGGTCTCAGTTTTTAAAGTCATATATAATCCTCAATTATTGACTCGTATGAATCCTCTATGTCTTTAAGAAATCTGTATTTTACGAATACTTGCATTAACTGTCCTAAGCGTATCCAAATGCAATGACTCATACAAGCGATCCCGTTGTTTTTTCAACATTCTAACATATTGCTAAATATTGTCACTGAGATGTTTACGCCATTATACGCTAACTAGCACACTATCTTGTTCAATTGTGACGGGTAAATGCTATGGTTCAGAGAAATCCTAAGCTTTAGCTGGAAGGAGCGTCCCACAGTAACGGAACGGGAGACGCGGAAGGGTCACGTGCCTCGGGAATGTAGTACAATGGTTCAAAAAGTAGTGTTACACACCCATATAAAGTTTCTTGCGTAACCGAGTATGTATGTTCTACCTTAGGTGTAACAAGCAGGTTTTTCAGTGAGGGTCTAAGAAAAGTAATTAATGGTCAGCAGGGGGGAAGCGAAAGGGCGAAGTTATTGTCGCACAGTGCCTGTAGGATAATATTTCTAGAGTTGCTTCGTAGTCATTCCAAGCCGTACTGCAATATTAGTTGGTCAGTAAATCTCTTCCAATGAGAACAGTGGTCTGGGACAACAGCGCTGCTTTCCCAACATTTATTGTCAAATGTAATATCCAGCCTGAGCCACTGAAGTGGGAAGCCAAACCGACTCTTCGGAGAAGTCCCAAAATACCTCCTATTGACCCCTCTATTACTGGTTATTACCCTAGGGACCCCGGGAACGGGAGGCTACAAGAGCGGCGATTTGTTCTCAATGATAGGGGGGGGCTTGACAGAATTTTTCAAAAAATTTACTGTGTGAAAAATCAAAGTCAATGGGCGATTTCTCAAATATTGGGGGACATGTCCCCCTGTCCACCGGGATCGCCGCCCATGAGGGGCTAGGGGGTTTTAACCCCAGCACTTTTTCTGCCGTGGGCATTTTGGGCTGCCTTAAACTGGGATGATAGGCTTTTATTTTTTGAATATATATTAGGCCGCTTCGATGATTAGCCCCCACTTCAAACTGACTCTGCGGTCCCTGTACCTACATAGGTCAGAAGCCGGTTTCAAGGCCAAAGCATATGGGGAAGGGCTTATCTGCACGGATCCATCATTAGCATCTGTCAATGGAATTATATCTCTGGAGGTGGGAACTTGGGATAGGCAAATAGCTTTCACCTTTATTGCAGGGTGCTGAACATATCGTCAAACCTTGACACAATATTGTAAGGAGAGTCCTGATTCTATCATGCCCCTGTCCCATAGGCCGGATGGGAAGACATTTAACAAGGGGCGGAAGGTGTTTGCCCCAATAGTTTCCTTAAGATGTAAAGGATCTTTACATAAAGTTTGTCCAGACGACATTTTTGCCCAGGAATCGACAATTTTATGCACGGGGAGGGGCCATGCATCATACTCATGTGTGCAACCTCTTTGTAGACCTTGGTGATTGATATGTTGGCCTACAAACCCACCCTTTCATGCACAGTAACAAAAACAAATTCGGTTGTATCGTCACTGCTTTGTCACTGTTTTGTGTACAAATTTTTTGGGCTGAAAACGTCTTCCTATGCTTCGGATACGTAACGTTTGCAGTTAGCAGAGAGAACGCCTCTGTAAAATCACAAACTACGTGACCCTAGGCACATTGTTTCTTCAGTTAGTTCTGCCATCAGGCTTGACCAGCGTTCATTTGCAACAGCATCCACAATGTTCCCATAACCTAAAGACAAACAACACTCTCTGCACGTACGCACAATCTGGGCGCACGATGATATTAAGGCTCCCATACAACTACATTCCCGCCGCACGTGACCTTTCAGCAGCGCACGGTTTGACGTGCGTCTTGATTTCTCTGCTATGGTTACGTTCATGCGCCCGCATACGCGTTTGTACTAACAATCACTTCAGCAAGGCGTGTGGAAGTGTGGTTTCGCCCACGGTAAATGTGCGGTCAAAAATTAGATACTTCATAGCCTATAGGCCTAGTTCAGGGAACAAAGTGTAGGTATATACGTGACAACTATAGGCTAGTCTTTTTCTGCCACAGCATCAAGTTACTGTTAGTGCTCGTAGGCATACTCTCAGTGTTATAATTGTGTAGGTACTTGTGATAAAAACCTTTGCATCCGTGTTTATACAGTATCAGTGCAAAGCACAGTCATGTACCTTTATATCTTCAGGCCTTCAGTCTATTTTATCGTTTCCAATGGCAATTCACAAAGTCATCTTCATAGGTTCCATTTGTATTTAGATAGTACCATTTTGCATCTAAGCCACCTTACATAACAAAATGTTCTTTATGGAGGATTTTCACCCCTTTGCTCTCTGTCATTGACATTAATTATTTAAGGTCCAATAAATACTTTAACGCCATTCCTTGAAAATGGCTTTGTAATGGTCTTGTTTACCTCAGATCAAAATGTATGGTTGCCTACGTTTTATTGACTATAAAAGAAAACCACACAAAGAAGGCATTTTGGTTGCTAAATTTTCTTGTAGAGCATCGGCCTTGACACATTTGTTCCAAAGTTCAATTTGAGTAGTACCAGCTCTATTTAGAGGAATGAAAAAACCACAACTTCCTGTATTGCAAAGAATGACGTAAACAGTGTATTTTACCAATTCAACTAATAGAATCAAAACAACTTTGTAACTGAACTGAAATTCGGAAAATCTTTAACACTGATCAGTTTCAGAGCTACAGGAGAGACGGTATACGGCATTGAAGTGAAGTTATACCCCAAAGTGACTTAAAGACAGATATAATCGCAGTCAGTTCCAGTTCTCCCAATTGGGTTACTTCTAGCCCGCCCACACCTGTCTTTAGCTCCTACATTCATACCTACATACATACGTACGTACGTAGGTACACACATACATACACACGTACAAACATACATACATACATATATACATACATACATACATACATACATACACACACACACACCCATACACACCCATACACACATACGTAGGTACGTACATGTAATATTTATAAAACGCGTACACACAGATCTAAGTGCAAAATTAAGAGCTAAGAGGTGCACAGTGCCATTTGTCTCCCAGTTTCCGCGGAACGTTTGGAAATGGATGACCAGATTGCTGTGTGTTAAAATAATGTCCTTACTAACCAATTGTTCTGACGGCGCAGTAGATTTGCGAAAACCTTCTACGGCGCCCATTGAACCCATGAAAGTTGTCCTTCGCCACAGTTTAAAATACCCGGTGGCAAATCGATCAACTTGGTTTAAACCAGCAAGTTTGACAATGCATGTTAAATTCAATAAGTTGTCCAAACTGTTCAGAACGTTTTGCGAAACATGAAGGCAAAGTGACACAAGTTTAGAGTGACGTCGTGTGCAGGATTTGTAAGTCACCCGGAGGAGTGGTGAAACGGGGATGAGTATGACATGTGCACTGAAGGGCAGTTTACACGCGTTCGGATCAGGGACCCGCGTTAGGGCCCCTAGGGAGTACAGGGGCAAAGCCCCTGCAAAATAAGTTAATAAAACTGCCTAAAATTGGTTCCAGGGGGCTCTATTGATCATTTGTTATCTCGTGTCAAAGTTTTGAAATTCGATGCTAAATGACTCAGAGTAACGGTTAATTAGAAGCTGGCAAAGAAACTTTGAAAACATATCCATGAAATAAGCATTTCTTGATATATATTATTTTGCAAAATTGAAGAGCTGGTTTTTTATCATTTGGTGGACACAATAGGTAGGGTTTACACGCTTATTACTTTCAACACACCAAACTCCTTAACAGAAAGACTATATCGGGTGCATTAGTCTAATAATCTGCCTAAGGAAACCATACAGTGTTAGGAGTTATGGCGGCGTTAGATTTCAAAGATCCCCAGAGGTATTCATGCAGGTGCAGTCGTAGGGATTTCATTCATAAACGTACTTCCGCTACATTCCATACAACCGTATCTGCATAAATTATATTAATTTAGGCCACACTCAACTGCAGCTGTCAGCAGAATATCCAGTCCACACTCTACTCGCGCGCACTACTACGAGCTGCAGTCTTACTGTACTACACTGCAAGGCTGGATTTCCTTCAGCAGCGGGCCTGATTCCACACTTACCAATCATTTGGGGACGACATTTTCTGGCAGACATGGGCGTAGATCCCGGGGAACAGGGGGATATATCCCCAACATTTGACTAGGGGGGATGGCCCTTGTAATCACCACCCCCTCCCCATGTTACAGTCTACAGATACGTGTATTCCGGAAATTACATTTTATTCTTCATATAAGTAAGAAATTCTTCAGTCTCTGCTTCATATTCTACGTTTTTGAAACTATCAGAATTTTAGCAAATTCTTCACAAACCATCAAAATTTTCGGGCGCCCCGCGCGCTTCAAACCTTACGTGAGTGTTATTCTTATTATCAATATCTTCCGATAGCAACTTTCGGAGAAGCACAGCAGCAGAAAGTTGAAAGTTTACGAATTAACCGGTAAAAGCTTATGGCAGTGGCATGTAGGTTACCATGGTCAGTTCGGGTGCAGACTTAGGTGTAGGTATAAATTAATAACTAGCAGACGTCAGTCTGGCAGTAGTATGTACAGCTGTCTACACTCAGCCATGCATGATCATGAATATCCCAGCATATGTGCAAAAAAAAATTTTTTTCCAAAAGTCCCCTGACTCTCTGGCGAAGAGCCAGGGGCGAAAACCAAACAATACTCCCGAAGGAGTTCTGCTCCCCGAAGGAGTAACAACGTCCCCAAGGGACAAACATTGACTTAACTGACACCACCTGACAGTGGTCCCGTTCTAGACTGGCTGAATAGAACAGGTCCCACCTGGGAGCTCCGCCGTCGTGATCAGGGATACTCCTGTGCCAGGTAAGTATCTGTGCATACTACAAACTGCATGCTTACCGCTACCTTTTCATGTACCCTTTTAGATCGGATGGAGGACTTGATTGGCACATGATGGAGAATGTCGAACAGCTTCCAGCAATGGGAAATGGGAGGAAGGAAGAGTACAGGTGCAGAGAGGTGATATAAGACCTCCGTGATAGGTATAGCAAGAGGAGTGAAGAACTAACAAGCGCCTGTCAGAATGCTTTTTCGTCGTAAGTGTATTAACAATAACCACCTATACCGATAATGGCTGCGAGCAAAGCACTTCGTACATTTTTTTTTGAAAAATGTATAACGGCAAATACGTACTTTCAACCTTCCACGTCATGCTACAAATTAGATTGAAAGATCCCATATCGATGCAAGGCCCCTATAAAGGTTGGAGATGTACTTCTGTTTCTCGGGAAATTGTTGTGATCAGAATAGTTGCGTGTATATTATTACCTTAATAATGGTCATGAGATGGAGCGCAAACCGTGGCGCATGCCCGCAAAGCGCCTAAATTTTTCTTTTAGTAAGATTTCTATGACAAAACCTGCATTCATGCTTTGTCTCGAGACACTTTCAATTCTCCAGCAACCTATGTTACAATCACGAAGCCAGTCTTTTACCTGAGAATTCGTAAACAGCTTTCAACTTTTGCTGCTGTGCTTCTCCGCGAGTTGCTACCAGCAGCTATTGATAAGAGGAACAATATTGAGGAAACGTTTGAAGCGCGCGGAGCGCGCGAAAATTTTGATAGTTTCGAGGGATTTGCGAAAATTCTGGTAGTTTGAGATCCATTTGTGAAAGAAAATGATTACAATAGACCCATTACGCGGTCGAAAACACACCTCACCCTACCCCCTACAGAAATCTATAGGTTAAATGCCTTTTGGGATCATTTTAAAATTTCCAAAAATAAAAAATCTTAAATCGATTTTGGGGAACGCACCCCCATGCCCCCCGCCGGTGCCACTGTGATCGTGCACTGCAACGGTCTCCGATATTAAAATTAAAAAATAATACGAAAAGTTAATACAGAATAGCGCTACAGCTACAGGTCAGACATTTCCTTATTCTTGTTATACACCAATTTGCTTACATTAAGGTAAGCACTGTGTGCGCTGTAGCCTTCCTACAGGTGTTCACAACAGTAGGCCTACTGCACTATTTTCGGTTAAGGGCGTGGGCTGAAGGTTTTTTGCCTTAATTTTTTTTTATTTTTCTTAACACAAGCATCTCAACAAACAGAATATATTCTGCCCTCACCGGTGTGGGGTGCTGTCCCGTACCCTGTATGCCTTCCAAGGTATTGCGATAGGACCGGAAAGACACATCTTGAGAGCTTAACCGTAACTTGTACTTTTAAGTAGGTTACCATTGATTCAAGTGTGTTTCCAGTCAATTTCAGCTAGAAGGGAAGCAACTATACACTCAGAACTTTTTTTGTTGTTGTTGTAAGATCCAAGTTTCACGTTGTGATGCTTTACAGTGGCAACAGTCATAGTGTGTCTTGAAATCCCTTAAAGGTTTATGCACAGCAGTCACAGGTTCACATTATTACATTACATTATTGTATATTCATGCTTGACTATACAACTGTTATGTTATAGTTTTAACAATTGAACCTAGCCTAAATTAGGGAAGTGTACCCCATACTGTAGGCAGTATGCATGAAATAGGCAGCTATATTGCATACGTATTTGTGTTTAAAACCCCCTTGCCCTGTCCCTTTGAATTTCAATGTCATGTCACATTTTGACCACATTTAGCTAGAAAAACCATGTTTTGACCGGTTTTAACCAAGTTTTAAACCGCTTTCTGGTTAAAGTGAAATATTGCGTGTAAAGTGCACCAACATGACATGCAAAGAAAATAGCTTAAGTCACTATTAAACCATTCCTTCTTACCAATAAACTCCAGCAACAGCCTATCTCCTCAAAATATTATGCATTACAAGAATTACGGAAGTTGCATCATTTGAGTTTTTGAAAGTTGGGCCAACAAATATTATTCTTGAGCAACAAATAAGTGAATTTCTTTCTATGGTAACCTTATTTCTTCAACAGAAAGCTACCGTCCTGCCTTATTTTGAATTATAGATCATTTTGTATCTATAAATACTCGTCTCAAAATTATGAAAATTTCCTGCAAACAAACGCAATATTTCCCTTTAAAACCGGTTTAGGGCTGTCAAAATGCTTAATAAAACAAATAGCCTAAGCATAATGGGTGCAGGCGAAGCTCCCCGAAAAAAACATGCTTTGAAAATTTTTCTAACCATTTTAGGGGCACGAGCTCCACAAGAATGAGAGTTCAAATATTGTAACAACGTCTGTTTTTAAACCTCCGAATGAACAAATTCTGTTACACTATCTAAACGTAGCCTCACCGTGATTGGTGTAGAGTGCGCTGATTTTTTTTGTTTCGCATTAAACATCCCCTGTATGATGAAAAATGGCACATCTAGAAGATGGAAATTAATTTTGTGAACAACTCGTAGTTAGAGATTAAACTTCGTGAGATACAACCTCTCGCCGCCATCAATATGTCTGCTCAATGCAGAAACGACTGGTTCCTGGAGTCAATGGCAAGCAGGGTGTTGCCAGTGCCGCAAAAATAGCCAACGCGTTATTTGGCAAAACTTTGCTACCCGTGAATGATTAGCCCACCATGCTCAGCTTGGTACCTAGCCTTATATTGGGTAAGCATAGCCAATGCCTTATATTATTGTGGAACAGCCTACGTCCTCTCAAAGCAATTAGACGAAACATGAAGTTGAAAGATATTTTTGGTTTCAAAAATGTAAAGAAGTCCGTGTATTGCGATTATTACGCTTCAATGAGAATTACATTTAAAAAAAACCGCTAACGACAATAGACTGTAAGGTAGTATTTTATATTGTGAAGGTCTATTGTATATGCATTTTGTGAACTTACCATGCAAATAAGTTAGCAAATGAGTCTACCTTCAAAGAAACAGGCCACACTCATTCTTACTACCGGTACAATTAAAATATGCTGCCAACTGTATACTTTTGCATCAAACCATAGTAGGGACGGTGTCTTATCTCCTTGAGAGCGATTCATTCTTTCACCTGCCTTGACATAAACTGTCAGGATTTAAAATGGAAAACTTATGAGGTACATCATCAGCCCACTTTCCCAGCTAGTTAAGCTTTTCAAGGTTAAAGGGCGACAAATCTCACCCCAAACAGTAATAATTCAACCATGAAGGTACTACCTAGTGTGGCCACTTCTCCAATTTCCAAAACAACACCTGTTTTAATGCTCCTTCCCGACAAAGCAGCAATAGCCTGTCCTGAATTTAAAGGTAAAATGCAGTCAACCACTAGTGCTGCCACTACACTCATTAGTGTACCCCGTCATCCAAATTCAGGAATGGCTCCTATCAATCATGTGACAATATTTTTGTTACTTACTTGTTAGAATTTGCAGAACAACTCCTTGGTTCACCTTCAATATTCAATGTTTTCACACAGAAACATAATGAAAGACACTTGTGAGCGACTTAAGAGGAATTTGTAAGATTTAGCAGATGTTTGGAAATAAACTTGGGGCGACTGCTTTCTTTCTTCCTTTAAGTTACTCAGGGCCATATAAGCACAAGCCGTGTGTGAGCTGATCTGTACAAATCAGAGTGATGCTATTGTTTGAATTGATGTCAAACTCAATCGTAGGGCAGTCACCAATTGTATGTAGAAGCATAGGACTATTCTTAAATATGTTTTGGGGCATTCCACAGATCCTTTAAAAGGAGCGATTTTGGTGTAAAGACGGACATTTATCCAGGCGTAAGCCAGTGGGTTCGCCAGACTTTTCGAAGTGGGAGGGGGCACTAGGGGCCAAGCTCTCCGCCGGAGGGGCAGACCAAAATGAAAGACGAAGCATCACTGGAAAGGTTGAAGTGAAGTGCAGCGCTCCCCCGTAGCATGGGCCCCAGGAGTGCACTGTAGGGACCCTAGTGGCCCAGGGACAACGCACCGTATTTTGGTCGGGTTAGAAACCTCGGAGGGTTTATGGTTTTTGTAAATTGCTACTATTAGAATGAAGCATTTGACTTCCTCCAAGATGGCACCGGATGCGCACTAAACAGGCCACAAAATAGAAATCACAATTGGACCATTTTTGTTAGCTTGCTCTCACTAACGATTTAATGATTAGGGGGAGGGGGTGATTAGGGACGACAACTCATGTTAAGGTTGCATTGGGCTTTAAAAATAAATCCACTCATGCTGCCCAATAGGAATTAATGTTGAGGTAACTACCTTACAGTAAGGGGAAGCCTTCACATTAGCATCGAATATGCATCTATAAGGCTTGGGATTTGGAGCTAGCCAAGAGTATTCATAAAAAGAAGCCCTTTAATATGATTCAATAGGTTTCGGGTGCCTTAAAATTATCACAGATATATTTCCTGCATTTTTGTCAGCAGTAAATGAAAAAGGTTGACTAGCCCACGATGAGACCACGCGCGAACCGAGCAGAAAATTCTGATTTTAAGTAGGTCTGTATATGAAAATTACGTGCAAGTGTTTATACTCCTTTCGGTCGTATCGCTACTTCATGATCCCACTCTATGTAGTGATTAGATCCCCCTCGGCGAGGATTCCCGACAGCAAAGTCGCCCCCCCCCCCTTTGAAAATTTGAAGGCTCCAGTATTTAAAATAAAAGGACATTAGTCTCATATTTCATGGATTCTTGTTTAAAAGGGCAAAAGATCGTAATTTTAGTTATCGGAAATAAATCTGACTAAAGATAATCACTGTGGGATATGTGTTGAAGAGGGGAGTGGGAAACACATCCGCAATAGTTCCGTAGCCGTTAAAAATAATGTTGAAACAATAGCTGTAGATGACATCTCTCAATAAAACAGTTACTTGCGAAGTTCAAAACGAAGCACTCGTCAAAGTTGTAGTTTTGAGATGATTTCAGCAGCACTGAGACTTGTTGCCCTTTAATACTAAAATGCTCAACGTGCAGTACGCTCTACCAACTGAGCTATCGGAACTCTGCTGGAAGAAATGGTCAATTTAATTCAAATACCAGATGGGACAGTTTTCCATCATTACGTCACTTGTAAGCTCCGCCCAGCTTTTGTAAATACGGAAGTGTAGAGCGTACTGCACGTTGAGCAGTAGGTCGTTGGTTCAAACCCAGCTCGGACCTCAGTTTTTCATCATTTGGTGGTATCGTCTTTCTTACTAAGGCAAAGGTTGCCAATCTTAGACGCATATTCCACAGGTTTAAAAAAAATTATGCGACTTTGTCCGCATCCCACCATTCTTCAGTTTCTATATTTAGGAGTCGCAACGTCACATCTACACTTCCGTATATACATATATATATATATACATATATATATATACATATACATATATATATATACATATATATATGTGTATATATATATATATATATATATATATATATATATATATATATATATATATATATATATATATATATATATATATATATATATATATATATATATATATATATATATATATATATATATATATATATATATATATATATATATATATATATATGTATTGCCTCTCCTCCCGTTCCACCTTTTCAGTATTTCCCGTAAGCGATGCAATCAGACATCAATTTTTCACTGGTTTTCGCCAAACCCTTTCACGTGGAGAGCCTACTCTATAGCCTGGAATACAGTGGTCTTCAACGTGAAGCTCGTTCCTTCCAAGAAGAAAGCAATTAAGCCTATGAAAAGATTCTTCCCAGGCTGATAATTTACCTTTGAGAGCATCGATGGTCTCTAATCTTTAAGCAAACTGTTGCTTTTGTTGGACGCAGTGGACGCTTGACGTCCGAAAAGTACCTCCCGTCGCTGTGATTGCGAAATTCCGCAACAGCGCCCTCAAAGAATAATGTCTATTAATTATGCATAGTGATCTCACTGTTTGGGAAATGACGTCTTAGGCAGTTACAAAGACCCCAGTTGTTTCCGCCTTGTGCACAGTCAAAAAATATTCCACCTGTAGCTCCTACTTGAGACCTTCTTAAACTCAGACAGGTCTGAGAATTAGCAGCATATTTTTCAAAGGTTTTCGGAGAAATTAGATTGGTAGACTAAGAACTTCAGTTTATATTTTCAAGCGTAATGATAATTATTCTCTTAGGATGTAATCATCATAGCAGATTCGCAAAATAATAATAAAAATATAATCATCCATCAACGATAAACGGTAGTCACTGCAAAGGAATCAAGTTAAATAAGTCGACGCAATTACTTTAAGGTTGACTCTGAGAAGAGAAGGAGTCAACTTACTGCTGGAGAAATGCACATGAAGTCTTTTCTTCCCCCCAAAAATGTGTACACCAATTTTAAAACCCATTACAAATAAGAGTAAATCAGTTTCAAATGATAAAAACTAGTTGTTCAAAAAAGGGTCAATTGTCCAAGGACTTTTTATTTTGTACTGTTTATCGTGGCGGTATTTCGTTTTGGAAGTCCCACTGAATGGTTTTCTTCTCCCTGTTGTTGTTTAAGAGTACTGTAAGGAATATATGTATATATGTATATATGTATATATGTATATATGTATATATGTATATATATATATATATATATATATATATATATATATATATCTTGCCTCTCCTCCCGTTCCACCTTTTCAGTATTTCCCGTAAGCGATGCAATCAGACATCAATTTTTCACTGGTTTTCGCCAAACCCTTTCACGTGGAGAGCCTACTCTATAGCCTGGAATACAGTGGTCTTCAACGTGAAGCTCGTTCCTTCCAAGAAGAAAGCAATTAAGCCTATGAAAAGATTCTACCCAGGCTGATAATTTACCTTTGAGAGCATCGATGGCCTCTAATCTTTAAGCAAACTGTTGCTTTTGTTGGGCGCAGTGGACGCTTGACGTCCGAAAAGTACCTCCCGTCGCTGTGATTGCGAAATTCCGCAACAGCGCCCTTAAAGAATAATGTCTATTAATTATGCATAGTGATCTCACTGTTTGGGAAATGACGTCTTAGGCAGTTACAAAGACCCCAGTTTTTTCCGCCTTGTGCACAGTCAAAAAATATTCCACCTTTAGCTCCTACTTGAGACCTTCTTAAACTCAGACAATCTTGGACAAAACTCGTTGGAACACCCCTGCACCCCCGCTCCCCCGTACAGCGTTGGAGGTAATAATGTCAATTGGAGATGCACCGCTTTAGTTTGGGTCCAACATTGTACGGCGGGACGGGGGTTTCGTAAATCGTGCGCTATACTGTACTGGGGGACGAGGGCTTCCTAAATCATGCACGACATCATATTGTACACGGTACAACGGTTGGAGGTGTTCCAACAGTTTTGTCCAAGATTGTAGCCTCTCCATTTTTTTTTTAAACCTGTGTAGTACACCTCTAGACAGAGCACGGTAGCCTGCACTGACTTTAAATTGCTCGAGGCTACATTGTCAAATACAGTGTGTGTAAGCTCCATTGGGAACACAATTGACTGTATAAGTCATTGTTCACCAACCGGACTGAAACTGTCATGTTTGAATGAATGTCAATCAAGTGCAGTTGTCTACGGCTATTTAGAACTCTAGGGCTATTTTTAATGTTTGAGCAGGGAGCTGCTAGCAACTCCTTGGTTTGGAGGAATGCCATATCCTCTTTAATTGTTTTTGAATTTTGCATGTCACCCTGAAAAAGTACAGTTCAGTTCAAAGCAAAATTACCATGTATTGAATGACACTTTTGGAAGACATGCGTCACTAAGTAAACTTTGCTTTTGACGCGCTTATAGAAACAGATACAAAGAAACCAGCAGTACACGACAGAAACCAGACTGGTATGATCACTCAAAGGAAACCGTACCTTTACCTCATGACACTTCAATAGCAAATATAGGACATGTTAGTAACAATAATTGACACATCCACATGTAAGTTTAGGGATGAAAAAGCCTTTGCAATGGGTTTCGTAACATGATAATGCCCAACACCACAGAAGAATGATGAGGTTCTCTCGCGGAATTAACGCAGCCTCCAGCCTGTACTATCCTGTTCGTTCAATGTCACAGAGCAGATGTACGGTTTCAGTTTCTCACTATGCCCGGTGCCCAGGGTTGGGAAGTAACGAGTTACAAGTAACGCCGTTACTGTATCTAGTTACTTTTGTGTAACGAAGTCCCGTAACGAGTTACATTTGAAATCATGTAACGGAGCAAGTAACTAGTTACAATTCAGTGCAAAAGTAACTGTAACGGCGTTACATTTTGGTCCCGTTACTTCCTCGTTACAAATAGCCACAGTACATTTATTTTGACAATCGTTGGAATTTTCAGGTGAGGGAAGAGGCCGAATTTGAGTTTCAGTCACTTGGAAAACAAAGCTAAATGTTGTTATAAGATCGTAATTTAGTATGTGTATACTGGTTCCAAAGTCGGCACTTGCAGGGTTATAATTTAGGGTCTGACGGCTTATACTCCATTTCTCTGCCAAGGAAACCTCTTGTATTTCCTATGTAGTGTGGCAAAGTAAGTTACGAAATATAACTTCATTTTGTCACTGCAGTCACGCCCTCTTCCTCATTATCTACCAAGCTCCATCCTGAGATAAGACAGTAACAATATCCATATTCTGAAACTGTATCGACCCCTGCAGTTTTCAATACAACTGAAGCTCGATGCCAGAAAAGTGCATCTAACAATATTTTATATCAAAATTTTCCATGGAGGAGTACCTGCAGGCACTGTCCGCGATGCTTCGCGACCATGAGTGTTTTGTAACTTGCAGTATAGAATTGAGGGCCATCGTAAAGATAAAATTGTCTGCTGCGAAGCGCTCCTCTCTCCCACAGTGTCGTTACTAGTGGGGGAGGCGGCCTCCCCCCCCCCCTCGACTCCCTTTTCAGACCAAGACCCCCAAGCTCTCTCAAAAGATGCTGACGTTGTACATCACCCGATCTGGGGCATCAGGGGTACATTCAATCAACTCAGTAGAAAAGGGGCCCAACCTTTCCTAAATCTTCATTAAGAAATTGTTCAGTTCCACTACTGAATGATGAAATGTCTTTAAAATTCCTTTTTGCTGGGCTCCCTGCGCGCACTCACCACAGGTATGTAAGAACTCCATACACATCACATGAAAAGGACTAGACCTATAGGAAAGCTTGTGCACTAGTACTGTCATCAGGGGCTATCATTATTCAACTGAAGTGAAACAAGCCTAGGCTCCAGGCGCACACATCGCAGATGCATGTTCTCTAATTGACCATCTACCAATACGACAGCTTATGTTAAATTCTTGTTCCAAAGCCCAATGCAACCCCAATCATCATTCATCCTACCTGCCCACAACCCCATGCATGCATAGAATTGTGCGGCCTCTAGTTCGAGTATTATACCCACAAAAAATAGTCAACCTGTGACTTTTGTGGTCGTTTTGTTCACATTAAATGTGATTTGAAGGTAGTCAAATGCACCATTCTAATGCTCATACTTATGAAATTATTCCAGGACCTCCTGGGTTTCGCTCTCTAGTACCCACCGGGCAAATACCCCTGGACCGTACTTGGGAGTCCAACGGCGGTCCCCTGAATCCCACCCCTCATGAGTGCGGTGCATTATATTCCGTTGTTCGGTCATTTCACCTTTTCCATTACTTCATTTTCGAAGAGGGTGGCCCCCCTTGGGGCAGTCTTCGCCCCATCTCACCCACAAGGCTAGTTACGCCACTGTTTCCGATTGATACATGGACTGTATTCAAGTTGAGGTAACTATTTACTTGTTACAAGACGACCCGTCAGGAACACCGGATTGAATCCATCGACGAGCGAATGGAAAGTTCCAGAGAATTCAACTTCAACGCAGCCTTTCTAGAACTGTCTAGAAGTGAGAACTGTTTACGTTATGTCCCAATTATAGCAGCGACCTGGCAACACTTCTAAGAAGCTGCAATTGTTTACAACTACTGTGTGTTCTAGAAGTTTCTATTAAGGAACGTTCTCGTAATTGCTGGACTGTGTACACTAGAAGTTTCTGTTAAATTCTGGAGAGTTCTCGATTAAAAGCCTAGCATATAAAAGGCAGTTCAACAACTGTTATACATGAGAGATTTCAACGAGACCAGACTGTCACACTGCTGAGATATCATAAGCCAGCCACTGACACTGAACACTTCTGACAAATTGCCTTGCGCCGTTTCTACGCTGTGTATTGAGATTGTTATCATCCATCATCGCCTAGCCTTGTCGTTATTCGCTCGTGGAACCAGTTCCTACGCTACAGCACGCTGCAGGTCTACTACTGTACCATCGTCAACGTGCATGCACTACCAGCCCTTGGACCAGACCAGGCAAATATTAAGTAAAGGATTGTGAGTAAGTCTAATTAATTATTGTAAATTTAAGTAAGATAAGGAGATTGTAAATAATCATTAAGTTGTTGAATTTTAATCTCGTTCTTCTGTGATCTTTCGCTGTTATTGGTTTGACTTGTGACCACAAGCCGTAACAGAATTGGTGGCCTAACATCCGGGAACGAAAATACTAGAAAATTCGAGAAATTCTGTTGTGAATCGTAAGCAACTTTGTTTGCTCAGACTACTTATTTGTTTGTTGAAGGCTTGATACAATTTCAAAATGCCATTCAACTTAGATAAATTCGTGGCTAGTCCCCCAGTCGAGGAACTAGATTCATTAAAAAAGTCTGAGATTGTAAAGGTCGCAAAACATTATGGCATTGAATTTCAGCCTTTAATGCGGAAAGACGAGATTAAAAGATATGTTCTAGAATATCTTGTAGATGAAAGTATCCTGCCTAGTGCAGTACTGGAGACAGTTATCACTGTGCCTACTGACAACACATTTGAATTGTAAAGGCTTGAAATGGAAATGAATAAGGAGGTTAGATTAAAAGAAATGGAAAGAGAAGAAAGAGAAAGAAGGGAGGAAAAGGCAAGAGAACATGAATTTAGGTTGAAGCAACTAGAGTTAGTGGTCATAAAAGGCTCAGACCCTAAAATAGGCTTGGATACTGGGGTATTCGATGTTTCTAAGCACGTAAAATTTGTCCCCAAATTTCAGGAGGATAATGTGGAGAAATTCTTTAACCACTTCGAAAAGCTGGGTGAGCAACTAAAGTGGCTAAGAGATAAATGGTCCATACTCATCCAAAGTAATTTCACAGGCAAGGCTCAAGAAGTGTATTCCGCTCTGTCAATAGAGGACAGCATGGATTATGATAAGGTTAAAAAGGCCATTTTACAAGCCTATGAACTGGTGCCTGAAGCTTATCGCCAAACATTTAGAAAGTATCGTAAGGCGGATACACAAACATACGTAGAGTTTGCTTATCAAAAGGAAAGGCATTTCGATAGATGGTGTGCCTCCAAAAAGGTCTCCACATTTGACACTTTAAGACAACTGATGCTGGTCGAGGAATTCAAACGGTGTGTGAATGATGACATTAAGACTCACCTTGAGGGAAATAAGGCTGACAAATTAAAGGAAGTGGCAAATTTGGCTGATCAGTATGCACTTACCCATAAGTTTGGTAAAGTGGGTCAGAATCAAAGCAAGGGTCAGTTTAGTAGGCCAGATAAGAAATATGGCAATAGTAGTGGCACAACAGGTAACAGTGGATCTCAGTCTGGTTCTATCTCTCCAACAAATTCTGGTAAAAAACAACCAGATTCAAGTCGTCAAAAGAACGACCAGGTCAGCTCAAACAAAGCTGCCTTTAAAGACATAAGTTGTGGTTTCTGTCACAAAAAAGGCCACACAATGGCAAATTGCTTCACATTGGCAAAATTAAAGGAGACTGAAACAGCTCCAAATGACTTAGCCAATGTAGAGAACTCTTCTGAGGTAGTCGTGACTTTACGGCCTAATTCTAGCGACAAAATTAAGGAAGAATACCTTCCATTCGTGTCTGAGGGGTTTATTTCCCTAGATGGGAATTCAGCTCATCCACCCGTCAAAATTAAAATTTTGCGTGACACAGGCGCAACTCAGTCGTTGCTTCTTGATGGAGTTTTGCCATTATCGGACTCTACTTCCACAGGGGCAAATGTACTAATTCAGGGGGTTGAGTGTGGATTTATTTCTGTCCCTCTCCACAAAATTAATTTGAAGTCAGATTTAGTTTCTGGGTCGGTCATAGTAGGGGTCAGACCTACTCTACCTGTAGGTAGAGTAGGGGGGTATCTCTGTAAAGGGGGTATCTCTGTTGCTAGGCAATGACCTAGCTGGTGGAAAGGTAGTAGCCAATGCAATTTTGACAGATAAACCATGTGATTATAAAAACACAGAGCAATTAGAAAAGGAATTTCCAAATTTATTCCCTGCCTGTGCTGTCACTAGAGCTATGTCACAAAAGCTCGCCATGGATGATAATCTTAAACATCCACCCTCCAAAAGTGAGGATACAGTTCCCAAAAGTGGAACAAGTAGGGAATCATGTAAGGATGATAATCTTAAACATCCACTCTCTAAAAATGAGGGTATGATTTCTGAAAATAAGGATGATAAACTTAATCATCCGCCCTCTAAAATTGAGGAATTAGTTCCTAAAAATGGAACAACACTCCCAAAGGAGGAGTCAGAGTCTGAAAAAGATTCTAGTAAAAATATTCATGAAAGTGAAGATTCTTGGTATGATCTCAGCCAATCTTTTATGACTAATCTTAATGATAGTCGGGATTGTGAGTCTCCTGGCCCCACACATGGTGAGGGGGTAGAACAGGAAAAATCAGAAATGTCTGACACACTCCAAAGAGACCAGTTGTCAGTGCAACAACAACATGATGAAGAGCTTCAGCCATTAATAGCTGGTGCACTCACTGAGGATGAATCGAAAGACGTCCCAGTCTGCTTTTATTTTAAGAACAATATTTTGATGCGTAAATGGCGACCACCTGATACACCATTAGATGAAGAGTGGAGAATTTACCATCAAATTGTGGTACCTAGGACTTATAGAAGGGAAATACTGAGTATTGCTCATGAAATGCCATTTGCAGGGCACCTAGGAGTCAATAAGACTTACCACAGAATTCTAAATCACTTTTATTGGCCAAAACTTAAAAGTGATGTGGCCAAATTTTGTAAGACCTGTCACTCATGTCAAATGGTTGGGAAGCCGAATCAGAATATTCCGGCTGCACCCATAAAGCCAATTCCTGCTTTTGAAGAGCCGTTTAGTAGAGTCATCATTGATTGTGTAGGTCCCCTACCTAAGAGTAGGGCAGGGCATCAGTATATATTAACCATCATGTGTGCTTCTACAAGGTTTCCGGAGGCAATACCTCTGAGAAATATTAAGGCTCGGACAGTCTTACAAGCTTTACTTAAATTTTTCACATTGTTTGGGTTGCCAAAAGAGATCCAATCAGATCAAGGGTCTAATTTCATGTCAACTGTATTCCAACAGATGTTGTACGAGTTAGGCATAGACCAAATTAAGTCTTCGGCTTATCATCCTGAAAGCCAAGGGGCTTTAGAAAGGTTTCACCAAACATTGAAGAATATGTTAAAGACATATTGTCATGATAATGAGAGAGATTGGGATGAAGGCATTCCATTTGTAATGTTTGCTGCCAGGGAGTCTATACAAGAGTCACTTGGGTTCAGTCCATTTGAACTTGTCTTTGGACACACAGTTCGTGGACCATTGAAATTGTTAAAGGAGAAGTGGTTATCAGATCCAGGTGAAGACATACATCTACTTGATTATGTATCCCGCTTTAAAGATCGTCTTCATGGAGCATGTGAACTTGCTCAGGAAAATCTGAGGCACTCTCAGAAGAAAATGAAAGCGTGGTATGACAAGACCACTGTGAAAAGAGAGTTTAAACCTGGTGATAAGGTGCTAGTGTTTTTGCCTGTTTCTGGTCAGCCACTTCAAGCTCGCTTTCAAGGACCTTATGTCATTGAGAGAAAGGTCAGTGACACAGATTACGTCATTTTGACACCTGACAAGCGTAAATCTAAAAGAGTATGTCATATTAATATGATGAAGAAATATTATGAAAGAGAAGATTGTGACATTTCTAAGGATGAAAGTATACATGCTGTAAATAGTAACACTAATGATACAGGTGATCAAGTGTGTGTTATCAATGCTGATCATGAACTCAGTAATGATGAGATCAAGGCTAATAATGTTCCTGACATGTGTATTAAGTTACAAAATTCTGATGTGTTGAAAAATCTCGACCAGAAATTAAGTCATCTGGATCACAAAGAAAAGTCAGAAATGAAATCATTAATCTATGAATATGCATGCTTGTTCTCAGATGATCCTACTAGGACAAATTTGACTGAACATGATGTTGATGTGGGGGATGCCACACCAATCAAGCAGCATCCTTAACCGAGTTAACCCTAGAAAACGACAACATCTCAGGGATGAGGTTCGGTACATGTTAGACCATGACATTATAGAACCTAGTAATAGTGAATGGTCTTCCCCTTGTATATTGGTCCCCAAGCCAGACGGTGGGTACAGATTTTGTACTGATTACCGAAAGGTGAATGCGGTCACAAGAACGGATTCCTATCCGATACCCCGTATCGATGATTGTATTGATAGGATTGGGAAAGCTACGTATGTATCAAAGTTTGACTTACTAAAGGGGTACTGGGAGATACCGCTCACTGAGAGGGTTCGGAAAATCTCGGCATTTGTGACGCCAGATGGGTTATTTCAGTATAAGGTTATGCCGTTTGGTATGAAAAACTCACCGATGACGTTTCAACGCTTAGTAAATAATCTTACGTCAAATTTAGAAAATTGTGAAGTATATGTTGATGACCTTATTGTGTACAGCAACTCATGGGATGAACATGTACAACATGTTAAGGCATTATTTGACAAGCTTGCCGAAGCTAATTTGACTGTCAATTTGGTCAAAAGTGAGATTGCTTGTGCCCAGGTGATATACTTAGGGCATGTGGTTGGTCAGGGTAAAGTTAGACCAATTAAGGCCAAAGTTGAGGGCATTGACAAATTCCCTGCCCCAACTGATAAAAGGCAGCTCATGCGCTTCCTAGGCATGGCTGGTTACTACAGACGTTTTTGTCCGAATTTCTCTGACATTGTTGCACCACTGACAAAATTGTTAAAGAAAAATGAAAAGTTTGATTGGACAGATAATTGCCAAGCAGCATTTGAATTATTGAAAAAGGCACAAATGAGTTCACCAGTGTTGATTGCTCCAGATTTTGAGAAGCAATTTAAGTTGGCAGTAGATACCAGTGACAATGGCATAGGAGCAGTTTTGCTTCAAGCTGATGAGCATGGTGTTGATCACCCTGTTTGTTATTATTCGAAGAAATTTGACAAACACCAGAAAAATTACTCAACAATTGAAAAGGAGACTTTAGCTTTAATACTTGGTCTTCAACACTTTGATGTTTATTTAGGAACTACTAGTTTCCCTATCACTGTATACACTGATCATAACCCTTTGACATTTTTATCTAAGATGAAGAATAAGAATCAAAGATTGATGAGGTGGAGTTTATTTCTGCAATCGTATAATGTACGTAGATATTAAGCACATTAAAGGGAAAGACAATGTTGTACCAGACTCTTTGTCAAGAATTTGATCTGATGCAGTATGTTGAAAATCTCACTGTAAGTTTTGAAATTTTGTGTTAACTATGGCACAATGTGTATTGATGATGTTACTGTATTCATGTATCATCACCTAGCAAGACAAGTTGTATGTTATGATTATACCTTCCATTGAATATTGGACTACATAATATACATACTGTAGTTATTACTGTAAAGTTATACATTGTAAATATTGTAACTTAAGTTTTGTCCGAGACGTCCAAAACTTTTTCAAGGGGGGGGGGGAGTGTTACAAGACGACCCGTCAGGAACACCGGATTGAATCCATCGACGAGCGAATGGAAAGTTCCAGAGAATTCAACTTCAACGCAGCCTTTCTAGAACTGTCTAGAAGTGAGAACTGTTTACGTTATGTCCCAATTATAGCAGCGACCTGGCAACACTTCTAAGAAGCTGCAATTGTTTACAACTACTGTGTGTTCTAGAAGTTTCTATTAAGGAACGTTCTCGTAATTGCTGGACTGTGTACACTAGAAGTTTCTGTTAAATTCTGGAGAGTTCTCGATTAAAAGCCTAGCATATAAAAGGCAGTTCAACAACTGTTATACATGAGAGATTTCAACGAGACCAGACTGTCACACTGCTGAGATATCATAAGCCAGCCACTGACACTGAACACTTCTGACAAATTGCCTTGCGCCGTTTCTACGCTGTGTATTGAGATTGTTATCATCCATCATCGCCTAGCCTTGTCGTTATTCGCTCGTGGAACCAGTTCCTACGCTACAGCACGCTGCAGGTCTACTACTGTACCATCGTCAACGTGCATGCACTACCAGCCCTTGGACCAGACCAGGCAAATATTAAGTAAAGGATTGTGAGTAAGTCTAATTAATTATTGTAAATTTAAGTAAGATAAGGAGATTGTAAATAATCATTAAGTTGTTGAATTTTAATCTCGTTCTTCTGTGATCTTTCGCTGTTATTAGTTTGACTTGTGACCACAAGCCGTAACATACTTTTGAGTTGTAACTAGTTACTTGTCAGTCAAAAGTAACTGTAACTAGTTACATTTTCTACATTGTAACTATTAACTGTAACGAGCTACAATTTTAGAGAAATAACTGTAACTCTAACGAGTTATTTTCAAAGTGTAACGGGAACAACCCTTCTGGTGCGCCTATCTGATGTTCATAATGGTCGTTAAGGGTAAGTTATTATGCTCGTATACCGTAATTTAGAAACTGATCGTCAATAGGGGACTTAAGAAGCCCCCGAAAAAGGAAAAAAGTCAGTATTGCCTAGAGCAATCCGCTGTGCAAACATTTTTGTAAGGAGGAAGGTGTGAGTCCCAGTCCCACACTCCTTAGATCTACCCTTATAAATACAGAGTGATGATATCGTTTGCTTAAATGCCACTGCTTTCATCCAAAGTGCACTGCTAAAGCGACCCAAGGCTTCCTTGACAATATGACTTGCCGTCTATGGCCTATACAAGGTCGTTTACTGCGATAAGTATATGGAACATGCGTGAACACTGGCTGTCTAGGGTTAAACCTCGAATGAGTTATGCATCATCTAGAAGTTTAGTCCAAGTAGAGCCAATAAGTTACCTCGCAGGCAATATTCTGTGACTGCTTATTTACCTTGATCCATAAGGGTCTTTATGATGAATACAAGTCATTAATTATGGACCTTTTGTGCTTTTTACAGCTTATAAAAGACAAGATGAATCCACCAATATAAAAAACCCGCACTAAGATGAACCGTATCTACACCCTAAATTACAAAGAAACTCACCGTTACATTTCAACAAAACTAATCACAGAGAATACAGACATTTACATCTACACGGACAAGTAATAGATACATGTACATGATGGATCTAGGCTGAATCTGTTCAACAAACCAACAATTTTGCCAAGGGACGGGACTTGCAGGGCTAAAAGCAAGCAAACGTTACCAAAATGGTAGCTTTGACCAACCTGGGTTGCTTCTTACCCCACAATTGTAGTTTGCAAGGTGGCACGCGTGCCCAATATTTTTAAGTGTCTTCTACCATCAACTGATGCGGAAAAAAGCAGCAATAAGTCTAAAGACAGAAACTCCGTTTTTCTATACATTGATGTAATGCTTACGGGGGCAAGCGGGGGCACTTGCCCCCTCCCCCACTTTTTCCAGAGCTTAAAAACTAAAAATAATAAAAAAAAATGAACGAAAGTGAGCGAGACCAGAGAATTTATAAGAGAATTTTCAATAGCCTATTATGATTAAATTTTGCAATGTTTAAAGAAGGAAAATGTTAATATCAAAAACCATATATTGCTAGGAAAATTTTTCTTGGCGCGCTCCGCGCGCACCTCCAGAGAAAACTGACTAAACAGATGAAAATTTTGTCTGGCACGGCGAACTTTCTTTCCTCTTACCCGTTACACGATTATGACTTAAAGCTCTGAAATAAGGGTCACTGAAATTACTAATGTACGTGATAAAATTCACCGTGGTCCTTGCAAACAAAGTCCCAAACCCTACCCATGTATAGGGAACCGCAATTTTCGAAAAAAGAACCGATGTACTTTCCATGAGAATTATGTAAGTCGATGCCCCATTAGTACTTTGGTGGAATCGCCTCGTCATTACTTCCTGTAGGACAGCTTGACTAAATTACCATTTCCAAATCCTTCGCTAAATCTCTCACCAACTACCACCGTCCTCAGCAAATTGACTGACGGTTACTATCTTAAATTTGCGATCATCATATGACAACTATTTCATTAGCATTTCAAATTACACCTGGGGGAAGCAGGATTTTATCAAGAAATGGTCCAGAATGGCCGCAAAATCCGTCAGATTTAAGGATTTAACTGGGAGGACCCTAGGTTCCCATATCCTGCTCAATGGAAAGAATAGGCACCTGGGGAAAGAAGTCAATTTTAGGCAATAAAAATACTGTATTTAAAACTAGAGAAATACAATGAACTACAATTAAATGTCTCAACGCTGATTCCTTCTGCGCGCACCCGTTTTAAATATTGCTTCGCGGTTTCGAGGTTTCTTCCTGTAGAACATCCTGCTTTTCACAGCTTTGTACAAACTCTTCTATTATCTTTGAAACCATCAATGTCTCCATGGCCGTATGCATCTGTGTAAATTTACCGACTCTTTAAAGATTGTTTACATGCAAGTTGTAAGACACGGAAAGTGTCATTTTCGGTACCGTCATAAGAGACAGGTGCTTAGCGAAGGGAGGGGGGGGGGCAAGAACCTCTCCTTGAGGATACTTTTCTTAGCATTTCTATTACTCATATTACTAAAATAGTATAAAAATGCGACTTTTAGCGCCCTTCGTGCCCGCCCATTTTGAAAACTAGATCTCCCATTCTTAAAATTATTGTTCCAAAGCCCATGGAGACCCTCAGAATAATCCATTCTCCCCTAATTCCTCAAGCCCTCAGCATTGTAGATCCCATATGACCGTTAGTCTCATAGAGTAAAAATATAATTGAAAAAAAGTCAAATCGTGATTTTTGTGGTAGGCCTTTGTTAATTGCCCATCTTATATCATTTGAAGTTGAAGCTAAAATACATCATTTTAATGTCTACAATTTCGTAAATACCCCACAGCCTCCGGGGGCTTCGCCCTCTAGACCCCACCGGGGCTCTGCCGCTGGACCCCATCAGGGGCCCTAAGACGGGCCCCTGGACCCCACGCCGTTAGGGGGAGCGCTTCGCGCTCTCTCGGCGCCTTCGGCGTCGTTTGACCGTCCACCCGGCTTTGCCCCCCTTAATTCCAGACTTCAAATCCCGCCTCTGCCCTCACTATACCAGTTGTCAAAATCAGTAGCCGGGAGTGAGCTGTCTCGGATGGTTTCAACAGGGAGTTGAAACTCCCTGGTTTCAAGCACACCAGCTCCTTCTATATACGAATTTATCAATCGAATAAAATGCATGTTACCACCTTCAATCCTGGTATAACTTAGAGTGATGGCACTATATGGTATCTTATCAAATACCCGACGGAAGCTGCAACGGATACTGGAAGGGCTTGTGCTTAATTCCAACGCCGCCATATGTTTAATACAAATTTGAGTACTCCTCAGAAGTGTCATACTTGATTTACTTCACCTCTAAAGGCCTCTTCACGTGTTCGGTACTTTTTCGTGATAACGCTTCTTTACTTAAACTTTAAGGAATGCATGAATTCTGTATCTCCTTTTTTATTTAATGGTTGTCCGTCTGAGTTATATTGTAATTGTCTTCTATGGAATATCATCTGCTAAAATTTTATCCATTTTCTTTCTATGTATGTCTGACCAAAATACAGCTCTCCAAGGATGGGTGAATTGAAGTGAATTGATATTTGCATGTGTTTGCTATCATTTCTTTTTTTTTTTTTTTTTTTTTTTTTTTTTTTTTTTGGCTTAACCTTATTTAGCTTGACAGTTTGAACAGGAAAATGCGAATCACCCTTTTAAACTCCCAACAACTTATATCAGATGAATCTTATTGTAAGTACTTGCGAGTTATGTACTCGCTTCAATTTGAAACTGTTTCTTCTTTCTTTAATATCAGAACTTTCTCTTTACATGATGAGGTTACTTATTGAATATTAGGGTCATTTTTATTCCAAGAGAACTTGCGGTTAATGCAAGCACCCATACCTATCAATTTTTTAATAAAAAGCCTACGCGATAAATATAACTTTCGGCCAAACGGCATCAGCGTTACGAATAGATTGCTAAGTTTGTATTTATACATATTTTACAAAAGGCCTGGTAAGGCTTGTGATAACACGGACATTTAAGGGTTTCTCACCTGGATTAAAGTGCATTCTTTTTAAAGTAATACATCATCAGTTCATCAGTTCTCCTACTTTTAAGCATTACATCGTATAATTAAAATGATACGCCTTAGTGCACACTATAATCATTTTCACTAAGTTGTTTTTGAATGATAACTCTTAATATCTTACAAGCTCAACAGCTAGGCAATCACTTGTTTAAATCAAAGCTAAATAATATTCTTCAATAAAGCTGTTTAACAAAAGCAAATCATATCTTCTTACCTTCTCCAAAGTATTCTTTCTTGAATGAATCAAATGCAAACCTCAACTAGGCTAAATGATTGATTGTTCAAAGAACAGGGGCGAATACAGAATTTTACAAAAGTTGGAGGGGATTACTCCGTGGGGCTAAGTTCGGAACTACGAGCGTCAAAGGTATACGAAGCCTCCATCGGGGAGGGGTTGTTCTGGGGAAAAATACATAAGACACTGCTGAATGGTATTTCCTGGCATCTAACAATCGTATTTTTTATGTGTGAATATAAACTTGGTACTGCAGCTTTGGAACTGTTCAGTGCTGCAGTGGTCTCAAGTCACGATTTTAAGGACTCGGACTCGGAAGACAAGGACTCGGTCTCGTACAGTCCGGACTCGTGACTCGTCTCTAAATTTCCCAAGACCGGGCTCAAGACCGGCAGAATTTGGAATTCACTTTTATGCAATTAAGCCATCGTCACAAAGCATCTACATTGTCCTCTGCAGGTTCTGTACAACTCGACACGGCATCTACGTGTTTGCAATATGTGTTGAATTGTAAAGACGATATTCATAAAAATTCTACTGTAAAATCGTGTATGGGAGGTCCTTAACTATTTTTAATCGGGAAACCTCACGGGTCACAGCTAGACACTTACCCATGATTTTGCCCTTTGGGTTTCATTCTGAAATGGTTAGCTTTCCACCTGAATGTGTGAAGGTGTGAAGTCCAGGGACCCCGGTTTAGAGTAGAGCAGAGCAGAATGGAAGAAAAAGGACGTACCCCAGGAAGCTCTAGGGGTATTTACAAAATAGTGGACATAAACCTTAACACTTATCTATCTGTAAATGCTACTGAATGCGCACTCAATAGATGATTACACGTATCGCAATTTGTCCATTATTTTGTAATATCCTCAATCCAGACTGTCAGGGCTGGTAACAAATAAGATCATGTCATATTAATTGGCGAAATTCTATGTTGAAAAGTGTTTAGCTGGGGAGAAGGTGGTTTGTTGTGACTTCTATCTGAGCGGAGCGTTACTATCCGTGGGCTCATATAGCGTAACAAGAATATTTTTTGGTCAAACTACCTCCTGTATTGCCTTGAGTGACAGGTTACCAGGCTGTGTAAGTTGTAGCTTGATATGTACCATATTCTTTACTTTGAAATATCATCATTAGTAATAATCAGGGGCGGCGCCAGGGTTTTTCGATGGGGGGGGGGGGAAGCATGCTGGGTCGGACCCAGCTTTATTGTTTTGGGGTGCAGACATTGAAGACTTCCGGGCCTCACTCTACCCCCTCTCCCACCCCCGTGTCAGAACCTGCGTTTTTGGAGTTTTCATTTTCTTGGACCTTATTTTTCTCTCTCAAAAAAACTTTTTTTGCTCTAAAATAAATACGAACTATGAGAAGGGTTGTTTGTCTGTCTGTGAAAATCGGGCCTTCACTGAATGTGACGCTTCAACTATGCAGCAGGCGCGGCGGAGCGAAAAAATATTAGGGGGGGGCTGAGTGCAGCAAGACTATCTAAGCAGAGCGCCACCATCAGTTGGCGCGGAGCGTACAAGAAAATTTTTGGCTTCACAAACCCTCCTGATGGCCGGAAATGGCACTTCCCGAGTGTTCTAAGCTGCATGTACCCAGTCTTTAAATATGGATCGTATGTCTGCAATTTCTCAATAAAGGAAAAAAAAAATAAATCTATGAAAAATGGTAATACATATTTCTAAGCGGAGCGCCACCATCAGTTGGCGCGGAGCGTTCAAGCAAATTTTTGACTTCGCAAACCCTCCAGATGGCCGGAAACGGCACTTCCCGAGTGCTCTAAACTGTTTGTATTCATCCTTGAAATATGGATCTCATGTCTGCAATTTCTTAATTAATGAGAAACAATTAATCCTCATTATGTGATTTTTTTTTCTTGCTTATAGAAAAACCGAATCACTGAGGAAGGGTTATACGCAAAATTGAATTTTATAAAAGGGGGAGGAATCATAACTCTTATGAGAGAACATTAAATTTTTACCTATAGTTTTTCTAGTTTTTGAACCAATGATGTAACCAAATTTACAAGCTAAGGTAAACTTTACGCAAACAGGAGTGACGTCATTTCCTCACATTAATAGACTGATTTATGTATATCGTTAGATTTAAATCCGATTTAGTGTCCTTCATTATCGTATGGTATCATTACGTAACATGCATAGGAGATATTGAAATTTTGCAAATTGTACCCTTAAGGGTCTGTAAGTCAAAACGATTGAAAGGCACAGAAAAGGGAGAACTGCTCATCAATGTGAGAATGTGAAATCACTCCAGCTTGCTTTGAGTTCACTTTGCTTTGAAAATACAGTTAAATCAACTTTTTATATTGAAAGAAACGCGCATAGAAAATGCATTTTTTTTGTGTCTACAAAGAACTGCCAAATTTTAGCTAAATTTAAAGTGTACCTAAAAGCTAAAACTTCAAAAACATATGTTACAAAGCTTGAAAAATGAATCCAAATGGTCTAACTGCCATATTTACAGGAATTCCTGAGCTGAGATATATAAAATGTTGGTGCTTATTCAATTTAAAATTGTAGATGGTGCAATAATTTGTAATGTCATTCTTGTACTACTCAAATTACATTCTTTGTTTTCTTTATTTTTTGAAAGCCTCTGCACCTTGTGCCAAAATGTGATCACTTTCTCACTGTTATAGGGTGACTTGACTATACAAAACTCTCCGTACAACAGTAATTTTTGCAAGGTTATATAAACATTTCAATTTCAAAAGGAAACAAAAGCAAGTAATGTGAGTTTTACAAGAAGATCATCACAAATTATTGCGCAATCGACTATTTCAAATAAAGTGAATAAATTTTAACTTTTCATATCTCAGCAACAGGGTGAGCTATGAAAATGAGGGTTGGATGAGTGAAATTCGTTTCCAACGTCTAAAATATATATTCTTATAAATCTACACTTTAGGTCCACTTTAAACTCCTAAAATGAAACGTGCATGTATGGTATAAGAGACAAAACTGATTGAAATTTATTTTATTGCAGTATTATTTATGTAAAATTTGGACTTAAACCTTAAGAATGGATTCACAGGCAGAGGCATAAATAATTTGTTTGGATGGCGTCACCAGGGAGGGAGAGGGAGGAGGGAGGGAGATACCGTACCATAACACACGTCAGTCTTTGAGCGCCTGTCACACCTCACCGGATTGCAATAACGGAGAGGAAACGAAGACCCAAAATGGCACTCCGTTGATGTACGTTAGTATCCGTTTAGTCTCCTGTTCTCCTCCGCCGACTTCGTTTCATGACCAGGAACGTCCGGCATGAACGGCGAGAGATTTTGAACATGCACAAAACTTGGACCGGACGTCGACCGAAAAAAAGTCCCCCTTACGTATTCGTTACTTATCCGTTAAGCTTCCGTTTTATCATTTTCTCGTGCGTTTCTCATACTGGACTTCTCCGTTAGTATCCGTTCGTCTCCGGTGATTGCTATTGCTCACCGGATCATTACCGGACAACAACGGATGAAACGTAGAAGTACAGTACCTGTACCGAATGTTCGACGGACACTAACGCATACGTAACGGAAGCGTAAAGGAATAGAACTGACAATGAACGGATAGGTCACGTACGTTTAAGTTAACTATAGAAACGAAAACAACAAAGGCAAAGAAACTTATAGGGGACGGACATAGACCGAAGATGCAGCGTACTTGCATCCTGTCCCCTCCTCATAGTATAGCTTAACAAACTTTTTGCCGTTTTTTTCTTGAATTTTTTGGGTGCGACTGCATCCTTCCCCCTGCATCCGCCCCAGGCATGAGATGAGTGATCGCGGTTCTGAGGGAGGGATTAAGGGGAGGGGGTGTGAAAGATTTTTCGACTACCGGGAAGCCTTACACGCAATCTGGTACAATATTTTGCATCTTTTGAAGTCATATTTTTTCTCGAGAAATCTAGTTTCTAGGTAAGTAATCCAATTTTGGCCGACTACAGTTTTCCAATTTTGTTGCACTTACTGTCGACGATTACATAACCAAACGGGCGATTTGTGTTGGCTATTGGGGGAGGGGCGCAGAATGAAAGCTGCCATCGAAGCGGAGCGCCATCATAGTTTGGTGCGAAGCGTACAAGAGAATTTTCGCCCTACAGACCCCTCAGACTGCATGAAATGGCACTTCTCGGGATCTTGGAGAGGCAGTTTTGAACCGTACGATGCTTGATACGTGACGACTGACAGGCATGAGCGTGTGAACGGCATTTGGTTGCGTTGATATAGAAGCGGAGCGCCACTAACGGTTGGCACGGAGCTTACCGTTTAAAATGTTGTCAAAATGGCTTCTATATCGCAATTAAATGGTCCTTCTCAGACCTTTTAAATTGCACTGAAGCCATCTTGATATGTGGCATGATTTCTATTGGCTGGCACGGACTGCGCCGATAAAATTTTTGCCAAAACAGCTCCCAGATCGCAAGAAATGGCCCTTCCCAGATCTTTCAAATTGCACTGAAGACATCTAGATATGTTACACGCCTTATATATATTTTCCCACTTTCACGGAACTGTTACTCTTCCTCTGGTATAACCTTCCCTGCGTACCAATTTAACCATTTTGTGATTGTTGTGACATGATTGAACAATGTACAAGGAAGTGAAAATCCTACCCCCCCCCTCCTCCCCTGGTTGGATACAATACTGCACTACAGACATGTCACTGCATGTGTAGGGCAAGTGTGCAACTAAGGGTGGTAGGTCCATGCGTACTGGATTTACACACTAAAATATGATGTAGGCCTACTTCTTCGTGAGCCACGGTCGTGAAGGTAGCCATGGAATTCGTAATAGATACCACACTCCCGCGTAGTCCGAGAATTTACAGAATATTGATAAATACGTCGGTCAAATACTAATTTGAATTAACTTTTAATCACTCAAATCAGTCAGTTTAGTGTTGAATACTATGTTTTGCTTGTTTTCAAATAGACAGCAATTTTCACAGAATCTCGCCAGGGGATGTACTGTATTTTGGCCCACTATTGTTTACGTTTCTAGGTATTAACCCTTAAACGACAAAAAAAAAAAAAATACTCAGAGAGAAATTCAATCATGGGTCTTCTGGGATGTAGAAGAGGCCTAAGTGTAAGCTCGGAGGTGGATGAAGATAGGCTATTTTGCAAATGATGAATGCGTGTATACTCGAACATCCCAAATATTTGCACGAAGGACTATTGCAGTATGGGGCGGATGTACAATGAGTTAGACAGAGAAGACAACGCGCGCGAAGCGCGCAAAATTTTCGAGGATTTACACCGAAAATGTCCTATATGCGACGGATAATGTATCACAATACTTTATTCCATGATACTGTTACACCTCACCCCACCCCTACAAAAATTATGTCTTAAAACGTTATTTAGACGATTTTATTTTTTGGGTCAAAAACCATGGGGGGGGGGCTAAATATTTTTTCAGAGGGTAAGCGAGACGTACTAAAATGCATTAAGGCAATGATAATTTTTTATCTTCTTGGGGCAAAAATTTTTCCGGTGGGTTTCGCCCCCCGTCGAATGCCAGTGACTCGGTCTCGGACTCGAAAGGTGGGGACTCGACTACAGCACTGGAACTGTCTTACAAAGAAAGTGATGCCGAAAGCGGGTGGGGGGATAGTGGTTGAGGCCGGAAATCTCCAGTCTGAATCCGTGCCTAAAGAGCACACTAGGTCTGCATCGTTTCACGTTAAACTACGAATTATTTAAACTTACATATATAAAGACATTATATTCAATTATTCTGCCTTTATTTCATCACCGATTTTCCAAAATATTTGTTTCCAAATTCAAGATTTATGATACAAGCAACATGGTTTATGAGACGGGCTTTGCACCACTATATATATATATATATATATATATATATATATATATATATATATATATATATATATATATATATATATATATATATATATATATATATATAATATAAGTCGTGATTGGTAGATCGAAGTTAGAATGTGTAGGTCGAAGAGTAATTGGTTAATACATTCGATCTTGAATTGAAACCAATCCTAGATAGAGCTTAGCCCTTATCAAAGAAGGAAAGGCTGGAAATCAGAAGCTGCATTGGCTGGTGGTTCTAGGCACGGCCGCGAAAGCCGTTGACCGCACGAGTTCAAGTTCCAGTGCTGCTTAGTTTTCCTCTCTGTTGCTTTTCTTTCAACCTTTCCTTCTTTGATAATTCACTAACTGGTTGCTAAGAATAACTTTCCCTAGCAACGAAAGTGTAAGCACAGAATAAAGGCAAAGGGAAAGCTTCAGATTGTGCAGTGTGATATTGTGACTTAAGTTGGTTTTAAGAGGAATTTCAAGAAAACATGAGGTTATTTACGAAAATTTAGAGGTTCATTTGGAGAATTAGAGTTTTCATATGTGGAAACAGGGAACATATCAGTACTTCCAAAATGGCCGCCTCCAGAACTGACGAAAGTACCAACGACGAATCTGACCTCCACTGTTTCATGTGTATTTTCCCCTCCAAAGTAACTGCATGAAACCATTTTCAGAGATAACGTGGTCGAGGTTCGGAGTAACTGCAGAATACCTCGGCCACTTTGAAAGAAAATTTGGAGTGGAGTCGCGGTCGTAGTGGCCGTTCGATGGTTTTATGAGAATAAGTCAACGTACTTCCTCCATATACTTTTGCGAAAATTATTCAAAGTCGGCTAGTTGAGTCTCCATTCTGGAGTAGAGTCACAGTATCCAATTATGGTTATTTTGAGAACGAGTCAACACACATCCTACGTACACTTTTGCAAAAATTGTTTTAAGTCCAACGCTCCTCCATTCTGGATCGAGTGGAGTCGCAGTCGCGGTCCCGGTGGACGTTTATTCAACAGCCACCTGGACTCCATTCTGGGGCGGAGTCGCAGTCCCAGTCCTCTGTGTTCTTACGATTTCCACTTCAACTGCGACGGGGACTCCAATCTGGAGTGGAGTCGCAGTCCCGATCCTCAGTGAAGAGAGGACGAGACTCTTTGCAGTTTGTTACATCATCATCGTGCTGACTGCGACCGCGACTCCAGGAGTCTCGGTGAGAAGAGTTTTGGGGCAGGGTATTCTGCAGTTGTGCCTCGAGGGGGAGCTCGTTCTTCGAATGTGTGGAAACATGGAAAAATTTAAAAGGTGGACAGGCTGAAATAGCAAGAAACTTCCATGATCAACAACAGGGTAGCCTAAGGTCAGAATAATGCTAGGCTAAACGCTAACGTTAGACCGGTTAATGGTAGATTCCATAGGGAATGCTACTCAAGGTTTACTGACAAACAACGGACTCAAAAAAAAAACATTCTGAAAAATACAGAAGTTGTTGGACAGACTGATGGAGACTGATGGTGGTCAGGGGTCGAAATAAGCCTTCAATCTTTGGGGACTAGGCGGGCCCCTAGCCCATGGAATCTAGGCCAAATGAGGAATTAAGGGGCCCAAAACTAACAAATAAAAAGGACTCTTAAAGTGTATGGGTGCTTTTTACATGCTTGGAAACGTGTAGTATAGGTATAATTAAGGTGTACCCTATTCGAAATCCAGATATGGGCCAGACATGACATTCCATATATGGGCCAGATATGGATTTCATATCTGGCCCATATCTGCTGCAGATATGGGATTTATATCTGGGCCAGATAAAAAATTAGGCAGATATAACCCAGATCTATGCCAGAGACAGATCTACACCATATATGGCCAGATAAAGTTTTATCTGGATCAAGTCTTTATATGGAACAGATAAAATTTTATCTGGACCAGATATGGTCCTTATATGAGCAGATATATTTCCATATATGGCCTATATCTGCACCAGATATGGAATTTATATCAGATCAGATAAAAAGATGGGCAGATATAACACAGATCTAAACCAGAACCAGATCTGATCCATATATGGTCAGATAAAGTTCTATCTGGATCAAGTCTTTATATGGCACAGATAAAATTGTATCCGGAATATCTCTGCTATTTTTTCCTTTTTTTTCAAAAGTCCCCTGACTCTCTGGCAAAGAGCCAGGGGCGAAAACCAAACAATACTCCCGAAGGAGTTATGCTCCCCGAAGGAGTAACAACGTCCCCAAGAGAAAAACTTTGACTTAACTGACACCACCCGACAGTGGTTACGAATCATAGTTAGGACTTAATAGTCCACACTCCTCATGGAGACACTGAACACCAGCAGAAAATGTTGAATAGCTCCATGGAAAATTTTATGTGAGTATTGGGTTGAATTGACTTAAGTACATAAATTCAACTTATTTCATAAATTTATTTATTTATTTACCAAGAAATTCAAATTATGTTTAATTGATAAGTATTGATGTCTTTTGTTACCTATGATCTTTTTTATTTTACTCTGTCATGGATGGTGGGTGGTTGGGGTTTAGTGGGAGGGAAGGGGGCTGTTACTATGTCTGTGTTATTTGATTTCTCTATTGTGTCCGTATTTCTTGTTGACTTTTTTTTTTTATAAAGGTGGCCTGCTTTGTACAAGCATTTGCTTTTTGCAGGCTTCCTCCACCGCTTTCTGTAAATTTATATCTGTCTATATTTTATGATGTTTGTGGAAAATAAATGAAATGAAATGAAATGAAAACAGAAAAATGCCTAGAAATTTACTATTTTATGTAATCACAGTGATATGGGCTTCTTTTTTTAAACTTTATTAAGTATTTGACTCTAAATTTTGTTTACTGCGTAGTGCATATTTTACTTTCAACTTCCTTAATCATGAAAAATGTAGGTTTAGATACAAGCTCCGCCCAAATATGCAAATCATTTGCATAAGTTCACTTAGTATACTGCTGTATTATCAAAAGTGTAGCCACTACATAACTGCAATGTCTGGGAAGGTGATGCTGTATCCAAAACATGTCTTAATTTGTAACAAGCATAATCCAAGAATCAAATCGAATAAAAAATAAAACAAAGTAACAAAATGCTCATTTGGATATCTAGCATATCAAGTTATATCTGGCTTGATATGGCCATATAAAACTTTATTTGCATATCTGGCAATAGATTTTTATCATGTTATATCTGGCTTGATATGGCCATATAAAACTTTATTTGCATATCTGGAAAGACATTTCATCCCTTGTATCTGGCTTGATATGGCCATATAAAACTGTATTTACATATCTGGAAAGACATTTCATCAATTTATATCTGGCTTGATATGGCCATATAAAACTTTATTTGCATATCTGGAAAGGCATTTCATCAAGTTATATCTGGCTTGATATGGCCATATAAAACTTTATTTGCATATCTGGCAATGGATTTTTATCATGTTATATCCGGCTTGATATGGCCATATAAAACTGTATTTACATATCTGGACTGGCATTTCATCAAGTTTTTACTGGCTTGATATGGCCATATAAAAACTGTATTAACATATCTGGACTGGCATTTCATCAAGTTATATCCGGCTTGATATGGCCATATAAAACTCGATGTAATGTATCAAGGCATCTAAATCTGGCTGTACATCTGGGTTGATATGGCCATATAAAGGCTGTGTTTAACCAGATATATCCAGATATCAACCCATATCTGGATTTGGAGTAAGGGTAAGTAGAGGCTGAAACAAGGCTGTCCACACCCTCTAGTGCTTAACTTCAACTGTACATGTTGCATGTAATGCTAATTTTCAAACTTTTCTCGTCACTCCGGAATTTATTTCCCAGTAAAATGAAGGGCACCGTTCAATTCCCGCTAACCAGTCAGTCACGAACGCTAAATATTTGCCTGAGTGGCCCACCCATGGGCGTCAATCCTGGGGGGGGGGGCAGGGGGACAAGTATCCCCCACATTTCGATGGGTGGGGGACACAATATCAAATGCCCCCCCCCCCCACATTTGAGTAAAAGAGTAGTGTCGTGGCTCTGTTTGACTGGTTTTTTGAGTGGCATGTAGGTTTGTTGGACAATTGTTAAGTGTGTCGAGGCAGATTCTGAATGCAGATTTCGTCAAGGAAATCTTATTTAATGACAAAATTTCGGCGCGCTTCGCGCGCATCCGTCACGGTTTGCACTCCTTCTCATGACCATTAAAAAGGTAATTATACATGGAACTGTTCTGATCACAACACTCTCTGAAAGCTCCAAAAATATCCCAAAGATAGCCAGGGTTGCCAGATTTTCTGTGGAGAAAACGGCCAAATTTCCGCCAAAATCACATGAAAAAACGCAAAATCAGAACAACCTTCTACTTGAGGAAAATTGACCCTGTATTTATGTACAGTATAGAGAGTCTCAGTCGTGATTGGTTATGACAACACACGGCAATACGATATACATCATTACATACTTAATCTATTATTGCTACAAGTGGTAAAACCGTTACGTCCCACTCGGGTGACTATTAAAATTGGGAAAAAAAGAAGGGTTTTTCTTGAAATTTCGTGACAAAAGAAGGTGTTTTATTTTAATTTCCATTAGGCCCCCCAAAACGCCAGAAAAACGCCAAAATGCCGTTTGGCGTGCACTTTCAATTTTTACCGGCCAACAAAGGTAATAAAACGCCAAATTTTCCTATTTTGGCGTTTAAAACGCCAATATGGCAGCCTTGAAGATAGCACCATTTTGCATCTAAGCAACCTTAAATTAACAAAAATTTCTCAAGGGGGACGCCCCCTCCCCTTTGACCCCTCCCCCAGGATGACACCTTTATATAGTGAAAAAGGAAGGATCCCCACTGCTGTATACAAAAGCACGGATACATAAAGAAAAGGTGCAATTTACGAGCCGCCACTGAAGTTAGTAAAAACATCCAGTCAGTCGGAAAAATTAGAATTCACTAAATTATGGACATTTTCCAGCCCTATACGATCAGCACCAAAAATATCCATAAGATAGCACCATTTTGCATCTAACCAAACTTAAATTAACAAAACATTTTCAAAGGGGAGGGGTCCTTCCCCTCCCCCTTAGACCCCTCCCCCAGGACGACACATTTATAGTGACAAAAGAAGGATCTCCACTGCTGTATACAAAACGCAGGGCGCATGAACAAAGCGCAAATTACACGTCTCCACTCAGTTGGAATAGACATCCACCCAGTCTGAATTTGGGACCTTCACACCCCCAAACATGTTACCCTAGCAACGGGCTTGGTCGGGTCCATGATCTCCCACAATGATCCAAGCGGCGAAGCGTGGTTTCAGCTATTTTGGGACATGGTGAAAATAACATCTAGAAGTAATTCCGTGGACTCCGTGTATTTCACCTGGCAGATCATCTATGATGGTCATGTTAACTTTGAAATGATAATTCTTATTAGAATAGGGGGTCAGTCATCATAAGGGGGGAGGAGGAAAGGGCCTATAGGAAGACACCCCTCTTCAAAACCAAACGGATTGGTTTGTGCTAAGTCATGTATGTCCCCAGTCCCCCCCCCCCCACATTTGAATACGGATTGACGCCCCTGTGCCCACCTGTAGTGCGGCAGGTTTTGCAGATCCCCTTAGTCACTCATATTATTGTTTATTGTAATCTGATTGGATAAACCCGACATCATTCATATGTGCAGTCAATGATCTAGGCCAGGGGTGTGCAACCTGCGGCCCGCGACTTCCTCCTGTGCGGCCCGCGAACCAATTTCAATTTGCCTATTTTTGGCCCTTGTACGTCTTGTTTTTTGACCACAACTTAAACTTGACGTAAGTACAGGATATCATGAAAACAAAGAAAAGATCAATCCCTTTTGATGTATTAAAGGGGATATTCTCGACCATTTCATTATTTGATAAACTAAAGAATTCACTTATAAAACGCATTCTAAATCTGAATTAACATATTTGTCGACAAAATAGAGATGCAATAAAACGGGACAAGTTTCGCCAACAATTAGTAGGCCCATACTACAATATTATTCGAGTGCATGTGGGTCTGCCTAGATGGGCACATTGGTCACTAATGGGGGAGCGGTGAGGAAGGGGAAGGGTGGGGTGGGTAGGAGTAGGGGAAATTATGGGGGAAGGGGTGAGGGTGAGACGCCACCCTCGTATACACATCACTGTTCCATTGCGGCCCCCAGATGATCACAGCAACATGATTTGGCCCGGTGTTCGAAAAGGTTGCACAAACCTGATCTAGGCCTACAGTGTGTACATACGTAACAGTACAGAAGCCACCTTGCGATATTAGAACTGTACGCTACTGCATTACCTTTGATAGATTTTCGACTGCATGGTTTTCGCTGTACATACTGACATATAGGCTACTATACGTTTGCCGAGTTTTGTAATAGCTAGCAATCCCGAAAATTGCTAGTTTGTTCTCATTCTTCCAAAAATCGAAAGACTTAGAAATTGCGTGTGATGTACTATACGGTGTGCTGTACCTAAAAAAAGATTTGGGCAAGGGTACCAAGAAATTAATTTGACCCTTTCCTTTTTACATTGGTCATCGAAGAATGTACTTTACTTCCTACCATTGCACAGTCTCTTGCATGCATTGCATGGCACATGCCTTATAGCGATGGCGTACTCGCACTGTTTCCAGTGCAGGCCTATGGATTGCAATGGAGTGTAAATGCAAATGCCTTCCTGTAGGTACGGAGGTTGAAAAAGGAGATTGTCGTCAGTTGATCTTGTGACGCTAAACCAGTGGGGGGCATGGGGGCGCGTGTCCCCCAAATCGATTTCAGATTTTTTTTTTTTGAAAATTTTAAAATGATCCCAAAAGGCGTTTAAGCTATAGATTTCTGTATGGGGTAGGGTGAGGTGTGTTTTCAACCAAGTGATGGATTTATTGTAACCATTTTCCATTACAAATGGTTCTCAAACTATCAGAATTATCGTAAATCCTTCGTAAACTTTCAAAATTTTCGCGCGCTGTGCGCGCTTTAAACCTTACCTCAATATTGTTCTAATTATCAATAATTTCCGGTAGCAACTCCCACAGAAGCACAGCAACAGAAGCTGAAAGCTGTTAACGAATTCTCAGGTAAACTCGGACTGGCTTTGTGATTGGCAAATAGGTTTGTTTGGGAATTGAAAGTGTCTCGATGCAGAGCATGAATGCAGGTTTTGTCATGGTTATCTTATTTAATGAAAAATTTCGGCGCGCTTCGCGCGCATTCATCACTGTTTTCACTCCAACTCACGACCATTATTAAGGTTATAATACATGCAACTATTCTGATCACAACACTTTTCCGAAAAACAGAAGTACATCCCCAACATCCGTAGGGGTCTATGGGATCTTTCAGTCTTATTTGTAGCATGATGTGGAAGGTTGAAAGTGCGTATTTGCCGTTGTACATTTTTCAAAATTTTTTACCCAGCGCTTTGCGCGCAGCTTCTACCTGTGTAGATGGTGATTGTTAATACACTTACGACGAAAAAAATATTCCGAAACGCGCCTTTTAGTCCTTAACCTCTTTTGCTTTACCTATCGGGGGGGGGGGGGTTCTAATATCACTTCCCTGCACCTATACTCTCTCTCTGTTTCCCCATTGATGGAAGAAGTTCGTCTGGATTTTCTTTCAAACTTAGTGAAAATACCATTGTTGTAATGTGCTCGGCATTATACTCTTTAGTACCATTTGGATGTCAGGTAATATCATATCAGTGCCCCATTTTATATAATTAATCCAGAGCTTCCAGGAGGCACTATACAGGTGTCTGTCAGTATTAGATACCCTTTTATAATGCATAATGAGACAAAGGAAAATTTTTGTAATAGTCTAAGAATGTTTCTGTGGACTCCACCCACGTATTTTGTCGTAAAAATTTTCCCCGAATAGAAGGCATTAAAGCCTAGCCAAAAGGGGGACTTGGCGAGGTTTGTTGACAACATATCCTTCTCTAAGACAACACACTCCCCTCTTTCACCTAACCAAAATTTAGAATTCACTAAATTATAGATATTTTCCAGCCATGTATGATCAGTTCCAAAAATATCCTAAAGATAGCACCATTTTGCATCTAAGCAACTTTAAATTACCAAAATTTCTCAAAGGGATTAGACCCTCCCCCAGGACGGTACCTTTATGTAGTGACAAAAAGGATTCCACACTGCTGTATACCATCGCAGGGACTCACACTCTCTTCTTTCTCCTAACCAAAAAATAGAATTCACCAAATAAGGATATTTTCCAATCATATAAGATCACTTCAAAAAACACTCCAAAGATAGCACCATTTTGCATCTAGGCAACCTTAAGTTAACAAAAATTTCTCAAAGGGGAGGGTATCCCCCTCCCCTTAGACCCCTCCCCCAGGACGGCACCTTTATGTAGTGCTAAAATGGACTCCACATTGCTGTGTACAATCGCAGGGACGCGCAAAAATGGTACAATTTAAGCAGACTTGGGGGAAAACTGAGGTGGCATTATGACATCATCTGTTATGCCCCCCCCCCATTACCAAATCCTGGCGGCGCCACTGGGCTAAACCTACATTACTGGTGTATGACATTGGTGTGCGTCTGCGTGAGTGATCTTCCGTGTTGTGACAAAGAAGACTGTTTATGAGCGATGTGAACTGATTTCAGAAATAACGTGTGTTTCGCAGATTTTTAGTGACTGTCAGTATACGAAATAACAGGCCGTGCGAGATATAAGATTCTTTACGTGTGGGTGGAGAGGTTCATGTGCAGACTGTACAATTAGACTTGAAATATTTATGAGCCAACCGGCCCCCTTTCCCTGTAGAAGCTACGGACCCAAGCAAATTTCTAGGAGCATCGAGCCCACGGGCCCCCGTTATTTCGAGCTCTGGTGGTGAGTTGAACTTTCTAGGCCAGCGGTTCTCAAATGATGGGTTGTGACCCAAATGTGGGTCGCCAGATGCTTTCTGATGGGTCGCAAGCAGCTCTGTGAGTCGCGTAGGTCGCAAACAATTCCTAGACTAAAAGAACCGACGTCAGCCAGGACAGCTTCATCAACTTTAGGCAAATACCAGTGATGTTCATCAATAATTCACGGGCGATGAGAAATATTGAAATGTGCTTGGCTGAGGATGTACGATGGAGATACCATATTGTCGTAACTAAAGGGGCGGTTCTTCTCCACGGGTAACAGGGCAGACCCGTCTGTCGAACCAACTCATCACACCTGCTTGTACTGCGTATGTTCCTTGTGGTAGCCTATTCGAATCATACATATGTGTGACTTGATAGCGGGGTCGTGGGTCGCGAGGTGACAGTGGATAGCCAGCAATGGGTCACGACAGAAAAGGTGTGAGAACCGGGGGGTCTAGGCGTAGGCTAGGCTAGTGCTAACATGACGCTAATAGTAATAGTGAGGGGCTCGAATTCCGTTCAGGGCTTGAAGTTCGTTCATTAGCCATCATCTCATAAGTAATTGGAATAAGGATCTGAAAATTGTCAGAACTATTCAGAATTGGACCAGGAACAAATATAGCAACAAAACACCTCACTAAATTTTCAAAATTTGTTAAAATACAACATTTCCCTGATATTCGAATATCACCCTGTAAACAGCCTATGGAGTCTGACCTAGGTAACTTTAAAATGAGCAAATATTTCTTCAAATCTGTAAACTTTTTGACAAAAACTGAAGAGATTCCGAGCTCGTAACTTCTTTATGAATGAAATTCAGAAAAATGAATCAGAATATATGTTCTTCGTGGCGAACATAGGCTTTGAAAAATACACGAACAAAATTAGAACCCTTTGCAGACAATATCGAACAGCTTGACACAGCCACACGAAATGATTCATAATGTTACATCAAAGATTTTTTCTCATTTAAACTGATTTTTACAAAGGTAACCACATTTCTGAAGGTACTGTACCTGGAATTGGGAATCATTCTTGCTTTACTGCTATTTCATAGAAGAATTATAGGAGCTTAGGTGAATGGAATTTGAGCCCACCATGCTACCAGTTGGGCCCCATGACCATACATTCTACAGGGGAACCCCAACTGAGAGCCATAAATTACTTATTGGACCAGTTGCCTGGGGCTTCGTTTTGGCATCGGAATTATGTCTTTGATGCAACACTTCATCAGCAAAAACAATGAATGCAATTACTCAGTCAACTGTTGTAGTAGCGAATCTATCTCATTCTCAGCAGGTGGCTTGGAAAAGGCAGAGGGACATTCTGTGGTATTTCATTGTTAGTCATGGGACATTTTAGAGAACATTTTTGCTCATAAAATGAACAGTTGAAAGAGTGACAAACTTGTAATGCAATCAGTTTAGAGAGTGTGACTGCCTCTACAAAATAATAAAAATGTAGGAATCAAAGTCTACTCCAACATGAATTTTTATTCATTAATGAATTAATTAACCGTTAGTCATGGGACACCTTTGCGACAAAGGTTTCTGGGTACAGTTACTTAGTCCCAAAACTCTGTGCCATTAAGATGATATTGCTATTTCTTAGCTTCTGGTGTCAAGAAGGACAAGTTAGACTATTGTTTTATTGTAAACTCTTTGAAAAAAATCCCCATTTTCCGCAATTTAAAACAACACTAAAGTCATGCTGGGACAAACAAAACGTTAGTCATGGGACAGTTTTGTCGCAAATGCTTACAAGCATAAAAGTGCAGCAGATTGAAATGTTTTTCAATCCCTTTTCATCTTTTGACTCTTACAATAACACATTAAATAAAGATTTGATGTTGTGATGGTTCCATTATCACAAAAGCCTCAATAGGGGGAAAAAGACAGACTTTAAGGAATGGTCAAACTTCGGACTTACAATAGAACCCATTGGTCCGACTGTACAACACCTAAGTCCCGCAGTTCATACTTGAATACAAACTCCCTTTCACTGTAGAAATTGTGGGTTGTACAGTAGAACCAGTCCTGCTTTAGCAGACTGGGAGGGAAGTGGGGTTGTCCACTCCACCCCCACCCCCACCCTACCACACTACCCACCCCTCTCAGAAAAAGGAAAACGTGATTAGTTCAAAGCTTTGTCAAAGAGCAACATTTTGCAACTAAAACACTTTACACTGTATATAAAAAAAATTCTCAAAGGGAAGGAGTTTCATCCACTCGAATCAAAAAACATTCCCCTTCCCTTTGACCTTGCATAAATCATACAAAACATTCACTTTAACAGTTGCCACAGATAGTGCTCACAATTTTGCATTCATACCCCCATACATAGATTAAACAGTTTGTTTTAAAGGGCCCATGGTGCCCCTGTCTCCTTACACATAGCCAGTTTTAAGAAGCATGGTAATAATGAGAACTTAAAACGAAACATAAGTATTACAAAGATTTGACAAAGATTCTGTACCGGTAGCAATGGAATTTTGCATGCAATATCCTCCTTATAAAAAATTTCTCCAAAAGGAGGGGACATCCCCTTCACATAGTTTCCCCCTACCCTAAGATGGAACTCCATAAGTGGGTGATAAGGCAAGGCCCCTACCTTGGTGCAAACTATCACAGCTACGCCAGTGTTGTGGTAAGAGGGCCATGTCTTGAAATATAAGGTTTATTTCAACATGCCAAGATGATCAACTTGTGTTCTTCTGAAGGAAATAGCATACAGTATTAGAAGCTGTTCAATCTAAGGTGTATAAATTTCAATAGTGTTCAGCCCATTATCCAATAAACCATTGTCCAATGAAACTCTTTCAGAAAGACCCATTTCCAGAAAGACCTATTAAAAGAGTGGTTAATAAACTATTGAGAAGAACTTCACATTGAATTACACAAATGACAAAAATTCAGACAAACCATTTTTTCAATAAGCTGTTGTTAGAAATTGTAAGAAATGCTACTCTTTAGGAAGAATTGTTTATATTATCCTAATCATCCCTTCCAAACTGACTTTAACAGAAACTTATACCACAAATACCTCATGCTTACAACAAAGGTAAAACCCATAGTACTAGTATGCGTGGACAGTTTTACTGTACAGTATATATGGGACTTGTCCCATGACTAACAAAATTGTCTAATTGACTAACAATTTTCGTTTTTAATTTTAACAAATATTTTTAGAAAACCTTTGTTTAAACCATACAGTTGTGTAGGTTACTATCTAAATGAAGAGGATCCTTAACCTTTTCTTAGTATCTACCACAAATTTTGAGATATTTAAACATTTCAATGAAAAATGTTAGGACGTTGTATTTGATAGAGGGCTCCCTTCAAACTGAACTTTGTTGTTTGTTTCCAGGGCAATGTACATTCGAGTGTATGTGTATAACATTTTAAGTCCTTTAAAAGTCCTTAAAAACACAATTTTAACCCACAGAAGGACTCAAGAGCCTGTATACCAAAATACAGAAAAGAAAAAATACAATAGAGGGCGCTATTTAGCAAGCTACATTTTTTTTTAATTTAAGCATATAGCTAGTTACATTCTGAACAAGCTTGCCAAAATTCATGTCAATCGGTGTTATATAACTAGAGTTATTGCAAATGCAAATAATAAGATAGAGGGCGCCCTTCAACATGCTTCTGGCTTTGATGCCCCATTTCTCGGTAATGCGCAACATCTGTGATTGTGAACAAATATATGTCATTTGTAACATCATTTGACATAAGAATCCACACTTTTCATGCCCACCCCCTGAGGTGGGTCATGGAACCTAATTTAGAAGCATATATTTGACCTTTGGCCCACTGTCTACCTGTTTTGTAAAAACAACAGTTTTTTCACAGATACATGAGTACCTGTGAGTGCCAGTTCACAGTAGTTGGTGGATTCTAGGAGTAAATCACATCAAGTGAAACGCACCACCTATCTTGAGAGGGTTTTATTGTTTCTTGCAATACTTCATATTTCACAAATTGAAAGCATCACATCTTCACATCATCTTCAGAAGTATATGACTATATCATGGCATCTTTGAGTCCCTAGAGTTCCCCATATTTGAAGGAAAATTGTTCGTCTTCAAATCTCAAAGTGGATGGATACAAAAGGATGAGATATAGGAGTATTTAAATAGATCATGACCTCTTCAAGCTCTCAGCTGGTTGCTCTCTTGCTACACTAGGCATCTCACTCCTAGCTGGTGTCTTGGCTTCTGAAGCTGCAATTAAAAAAAAATGCCAAAGGTCAATCTCCAAACTACAGTTATTTGCAGACAAGGCTTGTTTTTGACATTTTATGTGTGTTGGTCCTGAATATCAACATCAAAAAGAATCTGCAGCTTTATGGAATTGTTACAGTCGTATGCATATGACACATGAGGCGGAGGTGCTGGGGAGACTGTGCCCTAAAAGTTTTTCGAAAACCCCCAAATTCGGGCACAATTTGTAGTACTTCAGGCGCAATTCTGTTTGAAAGGCCCAGAGATTCGGGTAAAAGAAACTATGCCCCCTTCTCCCACATCAAATGGGCACATAAGCTTATAATTCAAATTTACTTGACTCTTGATATACCACTTTTCTGGAACTGCAACAGTTTAAAGTAGGCCTACACCTATTTGAATTGGTATCAGTTAGAAAGCAGCTGGTGAGTGAGTAACTGCTTGAGCTAGATGAATAGCAAATGGGGTTGTGTCCCATGCCAGTCTTACGCCCTTCCCACCAGGAGCCTCCCAAATGGAAAATTCAATGGTGAGCCAAAAATATATTATGTTTTTGAATCCCCCTTGTGGAATGTTTGACATCTCCCCACCTAACAACACTTACCCCCCATATGCTACTATCATCAGTTGTTCATAGCATGGAAACAGCTAAGGGCTAGTTTGCACACTCTACTTTATACTGCACAAATTGTATACACAGTATGCCTATGAATCCATGTAACACTTCCGTATAACTTGCAAGCAAACTTTACCATCACTGATCGATGTTCACTTTGACCGACCTTATATGTCTCAATATATAAAAGACAATGACAAACATGCTGATTAATAATTGTCATTATAGTTTTAAATGTGATTAAGAATAATCATAATTAGTTATATACTATACTGTACCACCCAGGGGCACTCATTCATCCAGGAGCACTCATTAGTATTTTGAAAATTTACACCTCTATGTAGCATTGAACTAGACGTGGGTCTTTCAGAAAGCCTACAATCTTGGACAAAACTCGTTGGAACACCCCTGCACCCCCGCTCCCCCCGTACAATGTTGGAAATAATAGTGTCAATTGGAGATGCACCGCTTTTGTTTGGACACAACATTGCACTGGGGGACAAGGGTTTCGTAAATCGTGCACGACATCATAATGTATATGGTACAACGGTGGGAGGTGTTCCAACAGTTTTGCCCAAGATTGTCTGAGAATTAGCAGCACATTTTTCAAAGGTTTTCGGAGAAATTAGAGCGATAGACTAAGAACTTCAGTTCATATTTTCAAACGTAATGATAATCATTCTCTTAGGATGAAATCATTATGGCAGATTCACAAAATAATAATAAAAATATAATCATCCATCAACGATAAACGGTAGTCACTGCAAAGGAATCAACTTAAATAAGTCGGCGCAATTACTTTAAGGTTGACTCTGAGAGGAGAAGGAGTCAACTTACTGCTGGAGAAATGCACATGAAGTCTTTTCGTCCCCCCCCCAAATATGTACATCAATTTTGAAATCCATCACAAATTAGAGTAAAGCCGCCGTCACACTACAACGAATTCGGATCGGATTCCGATCCGATTTTTGTGAGTTTTTATTAAAATCTTCTCCATTTCGGGTCGGAAAGAACCCAAAATTTTTCAACCTGTGTAATTATATGATTTTTATCGCAGGACTACGAAAATTAAATTTATACGAATTATTTCGTGACGTCACATCGACAGACAGCTTTTATCGGACTACGCGTGTCCGATAAAAGCTGTTTGTCGGTGTGACGTCACAAAAAAAATCAGTTAACATTTTATTTTCATAGACCTCTGATGCAAATCATATATTTACACTAGTTGGCAAATTTTGGGCTTTTTCTGACCAGAGATGGAGAAGATTTTAATAAAAACTCACAAAAATCGGATAGGAATCCGATCCGAATTCGTTGTAGTGTGACCGCGGCTTAAATCAGTTTCAAACGATAAACAGTAGTTGTTAACAAAAGGGTCAATTGTCCAGGGACTTTTATTCGGTACTGTTTATTGTGGCGCTATTTCGTTTTGGAAGTCCTACTGAATGTTTTTTTGTCTCCCTGTTGTTTAAGAGTACTGAAAGGAATAATATATATATATATGTATGTATATATATATATATATATATATATATATATATATATATATATATATATATATATATATATATATGTATATATATATATATATATATATATATATATATATATATATATATATATATATATATATATATATATATATATTAACATTAAAAGGATGTTGGAGAGTTAGATGTTTGAAAGTCGAAGCTGAAAGAAAATTCCGATTTTTTGTGACAAAATTAGTTCTAATTAGTAACGCAATGGTTTTTAGGCATTACATATAAAGTAAAATAGCCAAACAAATCTTCAATTGTTAGGTTAGACTAGTGCTACGTAATATCTCTATTCCTACACTGTATGATTTGTTGTATGTTTTTGCAGGGTAGCTTTTTTGGAGGGAAAATCAAAATAATTTTCATTTATGCAATACGGAATGCGTCGCACCCTAAAGTTTCGGTCCATGGGCTGTAATTCAATGACATTGATGGGTACGTATCTAGAGGCAAATACAGGGGCTAAGGGTAGAAGCTTGAAGAAGCTATGGGGTATTCACAAAATGGCGAGCATTAGAATGAAGTATTTCAGTATCTTAAAATGGCTTTGAATAGTTAAATAGGTCTATGCAACAAACAACCCCCCACCACCATAATTCCCCCCTTTTTACAAATGCCAACTTTGGATTGTTGATGTTGGATCGAGCTTCTTGAACGTATAAAACTGGGGTTATTTCATTAAACTTTGACATAATATTGTACTTAAGTTGTCCAAAGAGAAGAAAGACGTATACAGTAACAATTATCTTAGCAGGCGCGGATCCAGGGGGGGCCTGGGGGGCCCGGCCCCCCCCCCCCCCGCCACGAAAAAAAAAACCAAAGGAGAAAAAAGGAAGAAAAAGGGGAAAAAAAGAAAAGGGGAAAGAAAAATTAAGAGCAAAAAATGAATAGAAGTGTCTAAGAACGTATTCAAAGTATATATTTCTGTAGGGGTTGGGTGGAGCTATAGCTGGATTATCTCTTTAGATATCTTTCAAAGTAGGTGGCGACCAAAAATAGAGCTACAATGTTCGAAAACAGGTGAATAGCTGAGTAATGATCCTTGATTTAAGATCTAAATAAGTAAACATCGTGACATATGCAGTATGGGCCCGGCTAGCTGCACTGAAATGTAGTAACAATTTTGCGTTAAAGAGTGAAATGTTTTGTAATCTAGAGGGATTGAGAGGCAAATTTTTCGCCATACAGACCTTGCAGAATGAAAACAGAAGACAAGCTGTCAGGTGACGTGATATTGTGCACGGTGGCACCAGCCGTTGCAGGTAAAGTAGCGGCGTGCATACCCTGTTCGATTTCGAAACTGTCTGAAAAGTTTTAAAATGAACTTAAAAGGCTTTTAAGCTACAGACAGTGGCGTCGGCACAGTGGGCAATGGGTGACGTGTGTCCCCCTCCCCCATCGATTCTTGAAAATTTTTAAAATGGTCCCAAAAGTTTCAGCTCCAGATTTCTGTGGAGGGTGTAGGGTGAGATGTATTTTTGATGATTGGTTTATTTTTCTAACCATTTTCTTTCACAAACTGTTCTCAAACTATCATAAGTTTTGGAAATCCTTGACAAATTCCAAATTTTTGCACGCTCCGCTAGCATCAAGCCTTGTGTCAGAGTTGTCCTTATCATCAATAGCTTTCGGTAACTACTCACGGAGGACCAAAGGAGCAAAAGTGCTTTTTAAGAATTCTCAGTCAGAAGATTCGTTTCTGAATAGCATAGGTTGGTGGGAAAGTGAAAGTGTCCGATGCAGGTTCTGAATGCAGGTGTTGTCATGGACTAATATTTTACTCAAAATTTCGGCGCGCTTCGCGCGCATGCGACAGGGTCTACACCCGATTTCATATACCATTGACAAAGCTAAGACTCAAGAAATTATTCCAATGCAAACATTTTTGTAAAAAGTACATCTCCTTCTCTGTAGGACTCTCATCATTATGGGATCTTTGACTAATCTAGTCTAGCACATGATTTGAAAGATTGAAAGTACGTAATTGCCGTTGCTTATTTTCCAAACATTTTACCGCGACGTTCAATAACGACGAAAATCTTTCTGAAACGAATTTTGCCTGTCCACCATCCCTCTTGCTATACCTATAATATCTCCTCCCATATAGATTTCGGGTAGTGAGAATCCCGTTGGTCCCTCTTTTGTATACTGCAACTAATTCAGAGCTCCCGGGAGGTTCTATACTGTTCTCTGTCAACCTTGGATATCCTTTTAAAATGTAAAGGAAAAATTTTATTATAGTCCTAGAATGTTTCTGTGGACTCCAGGCAGGTATAATTGCGTGTACAATTTTTCCATGGGCGTGGATCATGGGGGGACGGGAGCCGGCGTCCCCCTCACTTTTTGGAAGGGGGAACATCGTCAAAAAGTCCCCCTCACTTTTTCAAAAATGATGGAACAGACTGCAATTATGCCTAGGAAAACGAAATTTTTAGAAGAAAAATAACCTAAAAATCCTACACTTTTGTTGCACCAAATCGCATCTGAGGGCATTCAGTTCTAGAAAAATTTCCCTTAGATCCCTCTCCCATGCCGACGATTACAAAACTTATTGCCTCCCCGTGACGCAAATTGTGGCTACCACCACTGCTTCTTCCACCAGGACGGCGATTCACAAATGTGAAAAAGTCCCTCCCCCCCCCCCCCCACTTTTGGAGATGGATCCACGCCCATGATTTTTCCTGGGACTTTAGAGGTTTGAAGGCAATCTGTCTCTTACTCCTCTTTTTTACCTGAACAAAAGTTAGAATTCACTAAATTTTGGACATTTTTTAAACATACAATCACTTTAGAATGACCCAAAGATACCACCATTTTGCATATAGGCCCCCTAAAATTAACAAAAATTTCTCAAAGGGAAGGGTAAACCCCTTCCTGGGATTGCACTCTCATGTACAAACAAGAAAACGCTCTCCCACTCTTGTATGTAGCGTATACAAAATTCCACTGCCTAAAAGGCACGGTTTAGCAGTTATCTGCGGTTCCCCCAATCACCAACTCCCGCCGGCACCATCGGTCATAGATTTCTCAAGGGTATAACCTTCAGAAATCCATGAAGAATGTGATATATCATCTCTCCTCCCATATGGATGTCAGGTTGTGAGAGTCTTGTTGGTCCCCCTTTTCAGTATACAATTAATGCAGAGCTCCCGGGAGGCTCTATACCGAAAATTTTCGACACGCTTCGCGCGCCATTGTTAACGCTTACGGAGAGAGGTACGTTTTTATTGAGTGATGGATTTATTCTTATCACTTTTTACCAAAAATCATTTGAAATCTTTCACGATTTTTGCAAAGTCTTCTCAATATTTCTTGATTTTCGCTTGATCTGCGCACTTTTAGCCTTGAATTGCTCCTTTTACTATCAATAAGGTCCCAAACGTATTCGCATTACTCATCGGTGGGGTTCTACCATAAGCCAATTATTCGTGTGCATAAACGTGATTTCAGAGGAGCCAGCATTGTAAGGATGTAAAGCAACTGATATTCATTTTTTTCACCCTCCTCTTCTTATGAGAACTGAAAACTTAGTATCGAATCCACCTTCTAATTGATATACACACATAAAGGGAATTGACACCGTTAGTCATAGCAATGGTTTTAAATGTAAATTCAAATTTTCGGCGCGCTTCGCGCGCAATTGTTTCATCTAACGTCCTAAACCCGAATACCGTATAACGAAAATCAAACACTTATTATGGCAAAAATCATCTCAAGTTACCTACAAGGGCTCATAATGTTGGCGTGTAAGTTTTAAGATAAGTTATATTCTCCGGAACTTCTGCTGGTACATATAGTAACTTATACTAAGCCATACACATCAAATTCCATGAAACATTGAAAGGTATAAAATCTCACTGACATAAGAACTGGAGCCGATTTCTGTGCTCTTAAAATGCAATATTGCGAGAGCTTCCGGGGGCTTCGCCCCCTGGACCCCCACCGGGGCTCTGCCCCTGGACCCCGCCAGGGGCCCTAACGCGGGCCCCTGGTCCCCACGCGTAGGAACTCGCGCTTCGCGCTCGTGGTGCACCTTCGGTGCACATGAGATTTTCCATCTTGGGCCCCCCCCCCCTCAAAATTTCTGGATCCGCGCCTGTATCTTAGTACTGTCAAAGATTGTGTCACGCTGATTGGCGACGAAAAATGATCACACTTTAAAAACTCCTTAAGGTGTTATCTCATTACAAATAGTATCCATGTCGTCTCCTTCCCTTCCCATTTCACTAAACAGTTGCTGATTTGTGAATTTTGTTTACCAAAACATAGTTTACATTCCTTTTTTTAATTACTGATATATTTTTGGCCCGTGCATGTACAAAAAGAGCCAGCAAATGTCCCACATCATCTTCGGCGTAGGCTATTTTACAAGCGACTATCAAAAGCCCGCTGCGGGAACCGTCGCGTTTTCCCGCTGCAGTGTGAACCCTCTATTTTGCGGGAAACGCCGCGTTTCTCGCGGCGGGAATCGCGCGTTTTTGGTGTGAACGCACCTTTAAGTAATGATTGTTGGCGATTGTACGAACACCTTGGTTTCATTTCACCAATAACTTTTCGTTTACTATTTTAGGGGTCCTTTCAAGCGAGACCGACCTTCGCAATGTTGAAACACGTTGGATTTGGAAGCTGGACTCTGTTTACCCTAACGGGCTTAACATCGATGATGGTTTCCCCGTTCAGGCCCGCAAGTCACGTGCACGTACTAAATAGGCCTTTGTAAATTTTCGCTGACCCATTTAATCCCTTGGCAATTTCTTTTTCCATGGCTTGAGGCTTTTCGCTTTATTTTTGTAATCTTCGTGTTCGTTAGTCCTACTTCACATAGTTGTACAGTTTATTTTTCTGTTTTCATTGTAGCTCGATGAAGGGCCCTGTGTGGTCCGAAAGTTTGGATATGTTTCGCCAAGTGTTTGTTATTTTTGATATATATATATATATATATATATATATATATATATATATATATATATATATATATATATATATATTGCCTCCCCTTCTACATTTTCAGTATTTCCCGTAAGCGGTGCAATCGGAATCAATTCTTCACTGATTTTTTGGCCAAACCCTTTCACGTGAAGAGCGTGCTCTATAGAATACAGTGGTCTTTAACGTGAAGCTCGTTCCTTCCAAGTAGAAAGCAATGAGCCTGTGAAAAGATTCCTCCCAGGCTAATAATGTACCTTTGAGAGCATCGATGGCCTCTAATCTTTAAGCAAACTGTTGCTTTTGTTGAACGCAGTGAACGCCTGCCTTCCGTAAAGGACCTCTCTTTGCTGTGATTTGCAAAATTCCGCAACAGCGTCCTCAACAAATAATGTCTACTTGTTAAGCATTGTGACGTCAACATTTGGGAAATGACCTCGTAGGCAGTTATGAGGGCCCCAGCTGCTTTCACCTTGTGTACAGTCAAGAAATATACCATCTTTAGCTCCTTCTTGAGACTTTCTTAAACTCAGACAATCTTGGACAATACTCGTCGGAACCCCCCTGCACCCCCGCAACACCCTCGCGCCCCCGTACAATGTTGGAGGTACTAGTGTCAATTGGAGATGCACCGCTTTCGTTTGGACACAACATTGTACTGGGTGACGGGGTTTTCGTAAATCGCTCACAACATTGCACTGGGGGACTAGGGTTTGGTAAATCGTGCACGACATCATATTGTGTATAGTACAATGGTGGGAGGTGTTTAACACAATTAATTACATTACCATCGAGTTACTGTAATTACTGGGTCTGCCTAAGGAAGTAAAAGGCTGAAGGTAACCTATCTTCAGCCTGCAAAATTGCATTGTATCGTAATGCAATTCAGAATATTACATGCACCATCTTGACTAATGATAGGTTTACTTCAACAACTTGAATAATAAAAATGGACTAATGAAAAATGAAGCTAAACATTTGCATCTTCCTAGACCTTTAGCAGTACAGTCCTCTGAGAGGGCCTTGCATTACATGTTTCAAGGATGTTACATTAAGGCAAAAGCCTAGGGAGTTGGGGGCAACCATAGGCGTAGGAGCCCAAGTTGATGGGGGGGGGCTGTAAAGACTTGCCCGAAAAATCCCCCCCCCCAAAGTCCGTGTGCTCCACGCGCGTTAAACATGTTAATGTATATATTATATAGGCATGCGTCGTTTTTATGACACCGCTTGCCAATTACATACGATAATTTGCCATGTTTCTATCTTTCCATATTGATAATAATTTTTTGACATTTCTCATGGGCGTGTGGAGCATGCATTGTGTTGTGATCGCCGGCCTGGGGGAGGGTTCCCCCTCCCCTTTGATAATTTTTGAAAAATTATCTGGTGCCACATATGCTACCTTTGAAGTACAACTTGGGTTAAAAAATACGTATCTAGGTACTAAAAAGAAAAATAAATGACATCAATGAGGGAGTCATGGGCCCAATGTCTCCTAAATACACCACTGATAATCATAATATAAGCAGAAAAATTAGGCGTCCTTACATGCAATCTGGTGCCACATATGCTACCTTTGAAGTACAATTTGGGTTAAAAAATACTTATTTAGGTACTAAGAAAAAAATGACATCAATGAGGGAGGCATGGCCCAATGGCCTCCCTAAATACACCACTATAATCATAATATAAGTTTAATCATTAAAAAGCACACTGTTGAATTAATACCGAATATATAGGTGCTGGTGTAATTCAAATCAGAACTTAAGCTACCAAGGAAGTTTTTTTAAATATTGAGTACCTTTAGCTACATCACTGCATTATTTTTCTTTCAGTAGGTGCCCGAAAAAATCTCAGCATAGTGCCCGAATTTTTACAACATTTGGTTGGGGGCTGCAGTCCCCAGCCCCCCGCCTCCTACGCCTATGGGGGCATCCAGAAACCAGCTATCATGGCACCGTCCTTTAAGCCTAGCTTACCACAGCCTATCCTTAAGCAGTTTTGTATACTTAATCATACATTTAAAAAAAATATTCACAGAGTACCCTGTGAGATGTACGCTCTGTTTTTTTTTACTGGCTACGCAGTCAGTGTGCATCCCCGTGGTCCTGTGAGACACAACTGAATCCTGACTGCGTATCTATGTAGTCTCTAAAAGCAATACAATTCTGACTATGAATCTTTGAGCCTCACAAAGACAAGTTAACCTTCATAGGCTACACAATATGAAGGTGCCTCAATTTCTTTTACGGTGTATACGTGTAGCCTCTCAACGATATCACAGTGAGAGAAATGAATATTTATTGAGTATCAAGCCCGTAGTCAAGGGGGCCCCCTTTGCCCCCCTGAAAAATTTTTCGCCCCCTAGAAGATAAAAAATTAGCATTGCCGTAATGCATTTTAGTATGTTTCGCCCCCTCTGGAAATTGTGTTGCCCCCTAGAAGCTTTTTCGCCCACCTTCAGCACCTTGTCTGGCTACGGGCCTGTTGAGTATCCTTGCAGCCTCACACAAAAATAGACTTCTGACTGCGTATTATCATAAAGTCTTAAAGTAAGTTACTTAGATGTCTCATTCATACCCAAAGAATGGTGGTATAAGAATCTATTCAGAAACATAGGTGAGTCATTTTAAAACTTACAGTTTTGATTCGATTCTGTCACCGTACCTTTTCCCACAGTTTCATATGCGGGGTATTCTGCAATAACTCCCATTTAAATACACTGAGAATGTCAAATTACGTAGAATGTGTCTCTGCCTTCCTCTCCGCTGCCCTCTGAGTCTGAAAGTTTTATCGCACTCACTGTAGACTGCAGGCTGTAGTAAACAAAGCATGTCTTAGCTATAGGTGTAACGTTACGTACTGATTTAGCGAAATGACTGGCGAATATGACTATTGCTGCATCATGTCCTTAGCTGCGACGGTCTCACTGCAGGTCAGATCCTTCCAAACAGAAATACAATGCTCGACTTTTTCCAGTAGGCTTGGAAATAGGCACAGTTAACTTTCAAAAGTAAGCTCAATGCGTCCAGTTTTCAATGATTTTACGTACAAAATCTTGGGAACTAGGAGAGTTCAGTAACTGTGCTACTGCGGGTTGTATATACATAATTCCGTAATGTTTACATCCATCAAGGTCATGTGGTACTCTATAGTCAGGTTCACTATGTCAATAAATAAGGTTTCATTCAAAATTATGGTAGATTAGCTAACCTATACATTTTTGGAAACGTTAGTACATGAAAAGTCTAAAAATCAATGTTTACATTTGCAGTGATACCTGTATGGCCGCCATTTTGGATTTTCAAAATGGCCGCCATTAAAATATTCTTTAAAAAAATATTCTTAAAAAATGTTTTTAAGGCATCGACTCTTCAAATTTTTGCATATTGTATGACAAAAAAAAACTAAAATTAATTTCTGGGGCTGTATTGGCGAGATTCAGGTTTATCAAGATGGCGCACAAACGAAATTGCCGCCAAACTTCATGAAATATTTCCAAAAATTGTGTAAAAACATTGCAAATTTCCACATCCCTCAGCCATAAAGATGTAAATTAATGTTTTATAATTAAGACTGAGCTAAACAGTCCCTGGCACAAGTGTACTTGACAGCCAATATGACGGAAAAGGACCGATGAAGTAAAAACAATACAGTAAAAATACCCCCGATAAGAAAAGGATTAAAAAAATTCAAAAAAATCTCAGAAAATAATCATTAAAATATATTTCGAATAAAAGCCCTAAATATCTTTATAACAGATTGTGAATAAAATTCAAAGCATGAGTTTTGATATTTTATGCTGGACCTCAAACTAACCAAGATGGCGGAAACAACAAAACGGTATCCAATGCAATAATTTTGTCAATGTATTATAATAATAGGTAAAATAAATATTAAAATTACTTTTGACACAGGTAAACCTAATCTGTGCCCATATTGTAAGCATTCTGTTACAAGACGACCCGTCAGAAACACCGGATTGAATCCATCGACGAGCGAATGGAAAGTTCCAGAGAATTCAACTTCAACGCAGCCTTTCTAGAACTGTCTAGAAGTGAGAACTGTTTACGTTATGTCGCAATTACAACTACTGTGTGTTCTAGAAGTTTCTATTAAGGAACGTTCTCGTAATTGCTGGACTGTGTACACTAGAAGTTTCTGTTAAATTCTGGAGAGTTCTCGAATAAAAGCCTTGCATATAAAAGGCAGTTCAACAACTATTATCGAGGAGAGACACCCTAATACTTCATCGAGAGACACCATCGAGTCCAGACGTTATTCTGCTGTCCGTTTGTTGACCGAATCATATGAGGCCAGCCACTGACACTTCACACTTGTGACAAATTGCCTTACGCCGTTTCTACGCTGTGTATTGAGAGTGTTATTATCCATCATCGCTAGCCTTGTCGTTATTCGCTCGTGGAACCAGTTCCTACGCTACAGCACGCTGCAGGTCTACTACTGTACCATCGTCAACGTGCATGCACTACCAGCCCTTGGACCAGACCAGGCAAATATTAATTAAAGGATTGTGAGTAAGTCTAATTAATTATTGTAAATTTAAGTGAGATAAGGAGATTGTAAATAATTATTAAGTTGTTGAATTTTAATCTCGTTCTTCTGTGATCTTTCGCTGTTATTGGTTTGACTTGCGACCACAAGCCGTAACGGAATTGGTGGCCTAACATCCGGGAACGAAAAATACTAGAAAATTCGAGAAATTCTGTTGTGAATCGTAAGCAACTGTGTTTGCTCAGACTACTTATTTGTTTGTTGAAGGCTTGATACAATTTCAAAATGCCATTCAACTTAGATAAATTCGTGGCTAGTCCCTCAGTCGAGGAACTAGATTCATTAAAGAAGTCTGAGATTGTAAAGGTCGCAAAATATTATGGCATTGAATTTCAGCCTTTAATGCGGAAAGACGAGATTAAAAGATATGTTCTAGAATATCTTGTGGATGAAAGTATCCTGCCTATTACAGTATTGGAAACAGCTATCACTGTGCCAACTGACAACACATTTGAATTGAAAAGGCTGGAAATAGAAATGAATAAGGAGATTAGATTAAAAGAAATGGAAAGAGAAAGGGAAAGAGAAGAAAGGGAAAGAAAGGAAAGAGAAATGCAAATGCAAAAGGAAAAAGAGGAAAGAGAAATGCAAATGCAAAAGGAAAAAGAGGAAAGAGAGATGCAAATGCAAAAGGAAAAAGAGGAAAGAGAAATGCAAATGCAAAGGGAAAAAGAGGCAAGAGAACATGAATTTAGGTTGAAGCAACTAGAGTTAGGGGTCATAAAAGCCTCAGACCCTAAAATAGGCTTGGATACTGGGGGATTCGATGTTTCTAAGCACGTAAAATTTGTCCCCAAATTTCAGGAGGATAATGTGGAGAAATTCTTTAACCATTTCGAAAAGCTGGGTGAGCAACTAAAGTGGCCAAGAGATAAATGGTCCATACTCATCCAGAGTAATTTCACAGGCAAGGCTCAAGAAGTGTATTCCGCTCTGTCAATAGAGGACAGCATGGATTACGATAAGGTTAAAAAGGCCATATTACAAGCCTATGAATTGGTGCCCGAAGCTTATCGCCAAAAATTCAGAAAGTATCGTAAGGCGGATACACAAACATATGTAGAGTTTGCTTATCAAAAAGAAAGGCATTTCGATAGATGGTGTGCTTCCAAAAAGGTCTCCACATTTGACACTTTAAGACAACTGATGCTAGTCGAGGAATTCAAACGGTGTGTGAATGGTGACATTAAGACTCACCTTGAGGAAAATAAGGCTGACAAATTGAAGGAAGTTGCAAATTTGGCTGATCAGTATGCACTTACCCATAAGTTTGGTAAAGTGGGTCAGACTCAAAACAAGGGTCAGTTTAATAGGCCAAATAAGAAATATGGCAACAGTAGTAATAGTAGTGGCACAACAGGTAACAGTGGATCTCAGTCTGGTTCTATCTCTCCAACAAATTCTGGTAAAAAACAACCAGATTCAAGTCGTCAAAAGAACGACCAGGTCAGCTCAAACAAAGCTGCCTTTAAAGACATAAGCTGTGGTTTCTGTCACAAAAAGGGCCACACAATGGCAAATTGCTTCACATTGGCAAAATTAAAGGAGACTGAAACAGCCTCCAATGCCTTAGCCAATGCAGAGAATTCTTCTGAGGTAGTCGTGACTTTACGGCCTAATTCTAAAGACCAAATTAAGGAAGAATACCTTCCATTCGTGTCTGAGGGGTTTATTTCCCTAGATGGGAATTCAGCTCATCCACCCGTAAAAATTAAAATTTTGCGTGACACAGGCACAACTCAGTCGTTGCTTCTTGATGGAGTTTTGCCATTATCGGACTCTACTTCCACAGGGGCAAATGTACTAATTCAGGGGGTTGAGTGTGGATTTATTTCGGTCCCTCTCCACAAAATTAATTTGAAGTCAGATTTAGTTTCTGGGTCGGTCATAGTAGGGGTCAGACCTACTCTACCTGTAAAGGGGGTATCTCTGTTGCTAGGCAATGACCTAGCTGGTGGAAAGGTAGTAGCCAATGCAATTTTGACAGATAAACCATGTGATTATAACAACACAGAGCAATTAGAAAAGGAATTTCCAAATTTATTCCGTGCCTGTGCTGTCACTAGAGCTATGTCACAAAAGCTTGCCGTGGATGATAATCTAAAACATCCACCCTCCAAAAGTGAGGATACAGTTCCCAAAAGTGGAACAAGTAGGGAATCATGTAAGGATGATAATCTTAAACATCCACTCTCTAAAAATGAGGGTATGATTTCTGAAAATAAGGATGATAAACTTAATCATCCGCCCTCTAAAATTGAGGAATTAGTTCCTAAAAATGGAACAACACTCCCAAAAGAGGAGTCAGAGTCTGAAAAAGATTCTAGTAAAAATATTCATGAAAGTGAAGATTCTTGGTATGATCTCAGCCAATCTTTTATGACTAATCTTAATGATAGTCAGGATTGTGAGTCTCCTGGCCCCACACATAGTGAGTTGGTAGAACAGGAAAAATCAAAAATGTCTGACACACTCCACAGAGACCAGTTGTCAGTCCAACAACAACATGATGAAGAGCTTCAGCCATTAATGGCTGGTGCACTCACTGAGGATGAATCGAAAGACGTCCCAGTCTGTTTTTATTTTAAAAACAATATTTTGATGCGTAAATGGCGACCACCTGATGCACCATTAGATGAAGAGTGGAGTATTTACCATCAAATTGTGGTACCTAGGACCTATAGAAGGGAAATACTGAGTATTGCTCATGAAATGCCATTTGCAGGGCACCTAGGAGTCAATAAGACTTACCACAGAATTCTAAATCACTTTTATTGGCCAAAACTTAAAAGTGATGTGGCCAAATTTTGTAAGACCTGTCACTCATGTCAAATGGTTGGGAAGCCGAATCAGAATATTCCGGCTGCACCCATAAAGCCAATTCCTGCTTTTGAAGAGTCGTTTAGTAGAGTCATCATTGATTGTGTAGGTCCCCTACCTAAGAGTAGGGCAGAGCATCAGTATATATTAACCATTATGTGTGCTTCTACAAGGTTTCCGGAGGCAATACCTCTGAGAAATATTAAGGCTCGGACAGTCTTACAAGCTTTACTTAAATTTTTCACATTGTTTGGGTTGCCTAAAGAGATCCAATCAGATCAAGGGTCTAATTTCATGTCAACTGTATTCCAACAGATGTTGTATGAGTTAGGCATAGACCAAATTAAGTCTTCGGCTTATCATCCTGAAAGCCAAGGGGCTTTAGAAAGGTTTCACCAAACATTGAAGAATATGTTAAAGACATATTGTCATGATAATGAGAGAGATTGGGATGAAGGCATTCCATTTGTAATGTTTGCTGCCAGGGAATCTATGCAAGAGTCACTTGGGTTCAGTCCATTTGAACTTGTCTTTGGACACACAGTTCGTGGACCATTGAAATTGTTAAAGGAGAAGTGGTTATCAGATCCAGGTGAAGACATACATCTACTTGATTATGTATCCCGCTTTAAAGATCGTCTTAATGGAGCATGTGAACTTGCTCAGGAAAATCTGAGACACTCTCAGAAGAAAATGAAAGTGTGGTATGACAAGACCACTGTGAAAAGAGAGTTTAAACCTGGTGATAAGGTGCTAGTGTTTTTACCTGTTTCTGGTCAGCCACTTCAAGCTCGCTTTCAAGGACCTTATGTCATTGAGAGAAAAGTTAGTGACACAGATTACGTCATTTTGACACCTGACAAGCGTAAATCTAAAAGAGTATGTCATATTAATATGATGAAATATTATGAAAGAGAAGATTGTGACATTTCTAAGGATGAAAGTGTACATGATGTAAATAGTAACACTAATGATACAGGTGATCAAGTGTGTATTATCAATGCTGATTATGAACTCAGTAATGATGAGATCAAGGCTAATAATGTTCCTGACATGTGTATTAAGTTACAAAATTCTGATGTGTTGAAAAATCTTGACCAGAAATTAAGTCATCTTGATCACAAAGAAAAGTCAGAAATGAAATCATTAATCTATGAATATGCATGCTTGTTCTCAGATGATCCCACTAGGACAAGTTTGACTGAACATGATGTTGATGTGGGAGATGCCACACCAATCAAGCAGCATCCTTACCGAGTTAACCCTCGAAAACGACAACATCTCAGGGATGAGGTTTGGTATATGTTAGACCATGACATTATAGAACCTAGTAATAGTGAATGGTCTTCCCCTTGTATATTGGTCCCCAAGCCAGACGGTGGGTACAGATTTTGTACTGATTACCGAAAGGTGAATGCAGTCACAAGAACGGATTCCTATCCGATACCCCGTATCGATGATTGCATTGATAGGATTGGGAAAGCTACGTATGTGTCAAAGTTTGACTTACTAAAGGGGTACTGGGAGATACCACTCACTGAGAGGGCTCGGAAAATCTCGGCATTCGTGACGCCAGATGGGTTATTTCAGTATAAGGTTATGCCGTTTGGTATGAAAAACTCACCGATGACGTTTCAGCGCTTAGTAAATGATCTTACGTCAAATTTAGAAAATTGTGAAGTATATGTTGATGACCTTATTGTGTACAGCAACTCGTGGGATGAACATGTACAACATGTTAAGGCATTATTTGACAAACTTGCCAAAGCTAATTTGACTGTCAATTTGGTCAAAAGTGAGATTGCTTGTGCCCATGTGGTGTACTTAGGGCATGTGGTTGGTCAGGGTAAAGTTAGACCAATTAAGGCTAAAGTTGAGGGCATTGACAAATTCCCTGCCCCAACTGATAAAAGGCAGCTCATGCGCTTCCTAGGTATGGCTGGTTACTACAGACGTTTTTGTCCGAATTTCTCTGACATTGCTGCACCACTGACAAAATTGTTAAAGAAAAATGAAAAGTTTGATTGGACGGATAATTGCCAAGCAGCATTTGAATCATTGAAAAAGGCACTAATGAGTTCACCAGTGTTGATTGCTCCAGATTTTGAAAAACAATTTAAGTTGGCAGTAGATGCCAGTGACAATGGCATAGGAGCAGTTTTGCTTCAAGCTGATGAGCATGGTGTTGATCACCCTGTTTGTTATTATTCTAAGAAATTTGACAAACACCAGAAAAATTATTCAACAATTGAAAAAGAGACATTAGCTTTGATACTTGGTCTCCAACACTTTGATGTTTATTTGGGAACTACTAGTTTCCCTATCACTGTATACACTGATCATAACCCTTTGACATTTTTATCTAAGATGAAGAATAAGAATCAAAGATTGATGAGGTGGAGTTTATTTCTGCAATCGTATAATGTAGATATTAAGCATATTAAAGGGAAAGACAATGTTGTACCAGACTCTTTGTCAAGAATTTGATTTGATGCAGTATGTTGAAGATATCACTGTAAGTTTTGAAATTTTGTGTTAACTATGGCACAATGTGTATTGATGATGTTACTGTATTCATGTATCATCACCTAGCAAGATAAGTTGTATGTTATGATTATACCTTCCATTGAATATTGGACTACATAATATATATACTGTAGTTATTACTGTAAAGTTTTACATTGTAAATATTGTAACTTAAGTTTTGTCCGAGACGTCCAAAACTTTTTCAAGGGGGGAGTGTTACAAGACGACCCGTCAGAAACACCGGATTGAATCCATCGACGAGCGAATGGAAAGTTCCAGAGAATTCAACTTCAACGCAGCCTTTCTAGAACTGTCTAGAAGTGAGAACTGTTTACGTTATGTCGCAATTACAACTACTGTGTGTTCTAGAAGTTTCTATTAAGGAACGTTCTCGTAATTGCTGGACTGTGTACACTAGAAGTTTCTGTTAAATTCTGGAGAGTTCTCGAATAAAAGCCTTGCATATAAAAGGCAGTTCAACAACTATTATCGAGGAGAGACACCCTAATACTTCATCGAGAGACACCATCGAGTCCAGACGTTATTCTGCTGTCCGTTTGTTGACCGAATCATATGAGGCCAGCCACTGACACTTCACACTTGTGACAAATTGCCTTACGCCGTTTCTACGCTGTGTATTGAGAGTGTTATTATCCATCATCGCTAGCCTTGTCGTTATTCGCTCGTGGAACCAGATCCTACGCTACAGCACGCTGCAGGTCTACTACTGTACCATCGTCAACGTGCATGCACTACCAGCCCTTGGACCAGACCAGGCAAATATTAATTAAAGGATTGTGAGTAAGTCTAATTAATTATTGTAAATTTAAGTGAGATAAGGAGATTGTAAATAATCATTAAGTTGTTGAATTTTAATCTCGTTCTTCTGTGATCTTTCGCTGTTATTGGTTTGACTTGCGACCACAAGCCGTAACAATTCTAAAAGTATTTTTCTGGACATATTTTGCAGAATTTGTGTCAACCAAGATGGCAGGAAAAGCAAAATGGCCGAGAATGTAAAAATTTCAATAAATTATTATAATATTGAAAATAACCCTTAAAAATATATTTCTAACAGTTTCTTTTTATATTTAGCCATTTTTAGGAAAAATATATCAAACATATTTTTAAAAACACTTTTGTTGGAATTAGGGTAAACCAAATTGACCGAAGAAGCGATATAGCCGCCAGTGGTATAATTACAATATTTTATAATATTATTATAATATAATAATATTTATATTACTATAATATTATTATATTATCATTTTATTATATCATTATTATATTTTTATATTATTATATTATTTTATAATGTCAATAAGGAAAATAATCCATAAGAATATTTTTAACACATTTAAACCTAAAATCTGGCCATAATGTGTAATAAATAAAGAGAAAGTATTTTTATGGACATGTTTGACAGGTTCCAGGTCAACAAAGGTGGCGAAAATAACAAAATGGCCGTCCACATAATTATTATATAATTACAGTACATTGAAGTAATGAGGAAAATATTAATGAAAAATGTTTGTCAAACTTGCTCTTAATATATGGCCATATTTTATGCCAAATAATTAGAAATTATTTTTTAAAACATTTTCGTTGGAATTAAGGTCAATCAAGATGGCGGAAAAGGTAAAATGGCCGCCGATTGGTATAGATACAATATAGCAAAATAATAAGGAAAATAATCCTTAAAAATATTTTCAACATATTTGAACCTAAAGTCTATCCATATTCTGAAATAAATATTCAGAAAGTATTTTCATGGACATACTATGCAGGATCCAGGTCAACCAAGATGGCGGAAATAACAAAATGGCCGCCGATATAATTATCTAATACAAGCATCTCTCCAAACGTTAATATTGATTTTTTTGCTTATTTTCGCCATCTTGATTGACCTACATTCTGCAAAATATGTCCATAAAAATACTTTTAGAATATTTACGATAGATTATGGGCACAGATTAGGTGTACCTGTTTCAAAAGTATTTTTAATATTTATTTTTCCTATTATTATAATATATTGACATAATTATTGCATTGGCTGCCATTTTGCTCTTTTCGCCATATTGATTGACCCGAATCCAAGAAAAGTATTTTAAAAATTCATTCTGGATTATCTGTTATGAAAAGTGGCCATATATTAAGGGCAACTGTATCAAAAGTATTTTTAATGATTATTTCTCATATTATTTTAATACATTATGATTGTTATATTGGCGGCCATTTTGTTGTTTCCGCCATCTTGCTTAGTTTGAGGTCCAGCATGAAATATCAGAAATCATGCTCTTTATTGTACAGAGTCTTCTTTTTATGTTCTTTGGATACAATCTTCAAGCTGCAGGAGAATGAAGAAAGGTAACCAATGGAGGACGAAGTTCATTGACATTTTATTACTTTGTTCGGAGCATAGCCGAGCAATGGAGCCATCTTTGCTTTTACCCAACAAGTTTGCTGTAAAAAGGATTAGAGTCGTTTTGTACTTTTCTAACCATGTGTTCTTTTACAGCTGTATCATTGTATATGCTCCGTGACAGTCCTCCCTTTTCTTGTTTTCGGGAGCCTCTAATTGTATCAGCTGTGTTATGGCTTGTGTTTTCTGTGACCTATTTGGAACAAGGTCTTTTTTCAGCAGGATCGTGTTAGGAGAAAGTACTCCTAATTTTCTTGTTGGAATGATTATTTTTCTTTTCTTTTTCTATCTTCCATCTTGTGAAATATGTGAGTATCACACTGCTTTAAATTATAGCACGCAATTTATTCAGATCAATTCTAAAGAGAAATGTAGACTGTCTAAGGCATGTAAGTTATTCCCAGCTTCTTTTGTGTTTGATGACGGAGCTAAAGTTCACTAGTTATAATGTACGAGGCCTTAGGCAGTCTAAGAAGCGTAGAAAGGTGTTTAGTTTTTTGCATAATCAAAAGAGAGATATTTTCCTTATCCAAGAATCGCATAGTATAGAGGGGGATTCGAACATTTGGCAGAATGAATGGGGTGGGAAGATTGTTTTTGCACATGGCTCCTCTTCTAGCAGAGGAGTGTGTATTCTGTTTAACCCTGCTCTTAGCGTAAACTTTATTAATATCAAGTCTGATACAAATGGCAGATATATAATCATTGATGCTATGATTCACAGTAAATCCATCACTATTATTTGTGTTTATTCTCCCAACATTGATTCGCCGTCCTTTTTCGACTCCTTGTCTGCTGAAATATGTAACTTTGCCTGTGAGAATGTTGTTATGGGGGGCGATTTCAACCTAGTTTTTGATTTACAATTAGACAAAATTGGGGGCGTGCAGCAGACTAATTTTAGAGCAAGGGATCAGTGTTTAGATCTTATGAATAGACATGGCCTGATCGATGTGTGGAGGGAAAGGAATCCTCATGCTAAGGTGTATACGTGGAGCTCAAATATTACTGTTGGAATCCACTGTAGATTAGATTTTTTCTTAATTTCCAGTCATTTGATAAAATGCATTTCCAATGTTACCATCTCTCCAAGTCTACAATCCGACCATCGTTTAGTTAATTGCAATCTCCAACTGTTTTCAGAGAAGAGGGGTCCAGGGTACTGGAAATTTAATAATTCTCTTTTGAATGATAGGGATTATCTAAGTTTAATTAATAACCTTTTGGATACTGAGAATGTTAATGCTAGTTTTTCTAACCCTGCTGTCAAATGGGAGCACATCAAGTATAAAATTAGGGTCATTACCATTGATTACTCCAAACAAAAAGCCAAGAAGCAACGTGAACGTGAGGCTAGTTTATTGAAAACAATTGGCTCGTTAGAACGATTGTATTTTGAGTCAAACTCCCCGGATGTTTTACACGAGTTGAATGAGTCTAGAACTCAACTGAATCATTTATATGACCTTAAATTACAAGGAATAATTGTCAGATCTAGAGCCAGATGGGTAGAAAATGGCGAAAAAAGTACCAAATACTTTTTAAACTTGGAAAAAAGGCACAAAGAGTCGAGTGTAATCCGTAAACTTTACACTGCAGATGGTATTTTTTTGACAGAGGGAGATCGTATTTTAAATGAGATAAGATCGTTTTATCATGCACTTTACCAGAAACACGATTGTAATTCAGATATGTTATTTCAGACTTTGCCGGATATTAATGGGTTGGATGGGGACGATGCCGAGCATTGTGAGGGGATTTTAACGTTAGACGAATGCAAAAAGGCATTATTTTCACTCTCTCTGGGTAAGACCCCTGGAAGTGATGGTCTCACTGGGGATTTCTATAGAGTGTTTTGGCCAAAGATAGGTGATTTGGTGACGGCGTCCCTCAACCAGGCTTTCCATTCTTCCTCCCTGACTCCTGAGCAAGGAAGGGCGGTCATCACTCTTATTCCAAAACCTGGTAAAGACATCCACATGTTAAAGAATTACCGTCCAATTTCATTGTTGAACACTGATTACAAAATTTGCTCTAAAGCGCTTGCTTCCAGAATCCAACATATTTTGCCCAAAATTATTAGTTCCAACCAAACTGGCTTCATAAAAGGACGTTTCATAGCGGAGAATATTCGTTTTGTTTTGGATCTTATTAATTTTTGCTCTTCAAATAATAAGAATGGAATGTTGTTTTTAATAGACTTTGAGAAGGCGTTTGATAGAGTTGACTGGGATTTTATTGTTAAAAGTTTAGAGTTCTTTAATTTTGGGGCGGATTTCATTCGTTGGACCACTACACTTTATTCAAATAATACAGGTCGAGTTCTGAATAATGGTTTTTCATGTGCTGCATTTAACATAACTAGGGGGTTCGTCAAGGATGCCCCCTTAGCCCGTACTTATTTATTATTTGCGCCGAAGTTTTTTCAATTTATATTAGAGGCAACCCCAGTATTAAGGGTATCTCTTTGTTTGATGAGGAAATTAAGATCATGCAGTACGCGGATGATACCACGTTATTTTTAGATGGTACTTACGATTCCCTACGTGAAGCTGTTTTAGCTTTTGACATTTATCAACAGGCCTCGGGATTGAAAATTAATATTGATAAGTCTACAGTGTTCCCCCTGGGTCCTTTAGTCGGGAACAACCCCTTTACCCAACCAATGTTTGGGCTCAAGTGGACGTTGGGTCCAGTAACCATGTTAGGGATTACTTTTGACCACTGTACTGAGAATTTATTTAGGCTTAATTTCACTCCCAAACTGTCAAGACTTAAAAAATGCTTGCCTTATGGTCGCATAGGGATTTGACGCCTATAGGAAAAGTAACTATTGTCAAAACATTGGGTTTATCCCAACTCGTTTATCTTTTTCAGGTTTTACCTGACCCTCCTGATGTTTTTGTCAAGGAGTTGGAATCAATTGTTTTTAAATTTATTTGGGCAGGAAAACCTGAGAAAATCAAGCGTCTTACTCTTTACAATCCAACTTTTTCAGGTGGTCTGGGGGTTACCCACATTCCAAGCTTCATTAAGAGTCTAAAGTGTACTTGGGTAAAGAGATATCTGAATGATAATGAGGCTGGGTGGAAATTATTTTTTGACTTTTACCTCCAAAAGGACGGTAAAAAGTTTCTTTTTAGTTGTAATTTTAAGGGTGAGGACATTGTAACGGATAATTGTTTCTTAAAGGATGTGTGCAAGGCATGGTCAACTTATTCTTATTATCTTCCCACTAATAATTTAAAAAAGGAAATAATATGGAATAACTCTCATATTAAGGTTAATCATGAAATTATCTGCTACGAATTTATGTATAGAAAGGGGGTCGTGTATGTAGGCGACCTTTTAGATGAAACTAATCGTTTTCTCAACGTAAATTGTTTTAAAAGAATGTTTGATTTAAATTATTGTCCTTTTACGCTTCTGTACGGTATATATTCAGCCATCCCAGGAGGGTGGAGGACTCGAATTGTTGATGATGGTGATGCTATTGATGAGAACTTTGTCGAAAACATAGCTTCTTTATGGAGAATGCCCTCTGTTTCTCGAGGAATTTATAAGTCAATTGTCAATAGGATTACCGTCTCCCCGAAAGCTATTGCTAAATGGATCAGAGAGTTTAACATTGACTAAGACAATTGGAGTTCTATTTTTCAAATCCCCTTCAGTTCTCTCAGGGATAGTAAGTTAAAATATTTCAAAATTTCGTTTTTTACACCGCATTTTAGGTACAAATAGATTACTTTTTCTTATGAAGCAAAGGAGTGACGCTTTGTGCACTTTTTGCAAACAGCACGAGGAAACGTTAACTCATTTATTTTGGGATTGTGCACTTGTATCAAACTTTATTTTAGATGTTGAGTAAAGAGTTTTGGGTCAACAATTCTCCCTTTCTAAGCAGGATTTATTTTTTGGTTACAATTTTTGTCAAAGGCATCCTTATAATTTCCTCATTTTTAATATTAAGTATTACATTTATCGGAACAGAACGTCCGAGGAAACTCTGAGTTGCGTTGAATTTTTGCATAATTTCAAATTTCTACTTCAGGTAGAAAAACGTCTCCCTTCTACAAGCATTCACCATCCGATTAAATATGAGTCTTTAAGAACCGCTTTTTCTTTTTGTAATATGCTTTTTCATTAATTCTTGGTATCTGTTTGAAGAATTTCAGTTGGATATATTACAGTTATTGTATATAATACTGTAAGTATATATATTACCTGAAAACTGAGCTCTCAAAATTGTAATGCAATTAAAATTTTTGCCTTTCTATGAATGTATGTATTGCTTGTGCTAAAAAGTAATTTGAATAAAAGATGGAAGAAATAAAAAAAAAAAAAGAAATCATGCTCTGAATTTTACTCACAATCCGCTATAAAGATATTTAGGGTTTTCATTCGAAATATATTTTTAATGATTATTTTCTAAGATTTTTTTTTTTGCATTTTTAATTCTTTTCTTATCGGGTGATTTTTACTGTATTCTTTTTACTTCTTCGGTCCTTTTCTGCCATATTGGGTGTCAAGTACACTTGTGCCAGGGATTGTTTAGCTTAGTCCTAATTATAAAACATTAATTCACATCATTATGACTGAGGGATGTGGAAATTTGCAATGATTTTACACAATTTTTGGAAATATTTCATGCAGTTTCTCGGCAATTTTAAGTTCGTCCGCATGCAATCTTGGTAAACCTGAATCTCGCCAATACAGTCCCAAAAATTAATTCTGGTTTTTTATCATACAATATCACAAAATTTGAAGAGTCGATGCCTCAAAAATATTTTTTAAGAATATTTTTTTAAGAATATTTTAATGGCGGCCATTTTGAAAATCCAAAATGGCGGTCATACATCCATGTTCCAATGCAAATGTAAACATTGATTTTCAGACTTTTCATGTAATAAAGTTTCCAAAAATGTATAGGTTAGCTAATCTACCATAATTTTGAACAAAGATACATAGTGAACCTGACTATCTAGTTGATCTGCTATTGGGTTGCTGACACGAATTCTTGCGCAATTTTATGGCACGTTCGTGAACAGTCATGTTTAAAACTTTTGGCTGATATTTAACTTAATATTTACAAAATGTGCAACTTTTGCAGGGGTTAATATGTAATTTCATCTTAGTTATAATTATATTTTTAAGATATTTGAGCAATTTTACAAGTATACTTCCCTGACAGGGATCACGAAACAAGCGACGGTGGGTTTCGGCCCACAGTCTATACTGAGTGCAAAGATCATCTGAGATCGCCAAAGGTCAAATGTGTACACCAGGTGCGTAAAATAAGATCATTGACACCTCTATGCTTTTTCATCCTGGGTCTACAAAGTTTGCACTGGTGTCGCAAAAAATAAAAACATGCCTCGGAGAAAGTATAGACTTCGGTGAAACGACTTTAGACTTCACAAAATTCTGCTTAGTTTGATATGAAAAAGTTTGATAACAAAATCAATTTATCAGAGTTTTCTTTCCGGGGTTGACCATGCAAGTTTTACCTTCAACGTCCAGGTAACTACAGTGTTCAATCTTCCATAAAGGTTACACATTTAAAGAATGTATTGCTTGACTATCAACACCATCTTTGGGGATCTTATGGGATGTTTCGTACATGTCCATGTCGGCAAATGGCGCATGCATGGGTAAGTCTGTGAAGTATGCTTCCAAAGATAAACTGAATTACGAATACGAAGGGAATGAAAGTTAATTCAAATCAATTTTATTAACTGGAAATTGCTGACTCTCAGAGGAAATGTCCTTTGAGCTTTGCGTTAACTCTGTTGTACGCTGGTATGCTTTAACACATTTCTTTCCCGTTTCATGAAAAATACAGGCATACACGGGGGCATAACTTTACCATCACCTTGCAGTAACCAATTTTCTTTCTCTGTATTTTCCATTTTACAACTTCTGACTATTTCTTAATGCGCATTCACATGAAATGACAAACGATAATTGGTCAAACATGATTATTTTAAATTTTATCTGTCAATTTTAAGACGAGAAAGTATCCCTTATCAAAAATATTCCGAAATTGGTAACTTGAAGACGGTCTCACACGTTACATTGGAGGTTTAGAGAAGTGGTCCTTTACCCCGTCTCAATCATTCCTCCCCTGTCAATGATGATCGTCGTGAACTATTTCCAATCCTTCACTCCAGTGTGAGTCAGTCTCTATGGCAACGGATGGGTGTAATGTGCGGGTCTTCACGACAGCAATGTGTTGGACTACGCTTGACGAATACCGTGTTACTGTCATGCTTTTTTGTTCATCACTTCTCGGAATGCGGTCCACAACTGCATTAAATAACAAACAGAAATTGGTTAAATTGGAGCTTTATAGACAAGTTCAGTGTTATAAGTGTCCATAGCTAGAGAGAAGACGTTCCCATATAAAATTTTGGAAATCTTCCTCTTAAAGATTTCATAATCAGCCGGAATGGATTGTGAAATTTCCCGCTGGAAGACCATTAGGATATAGGTAGGCCTATAGAGGGATTTCATGTGACGTCACGCACAATGGATTCCCAGGCACTGAAGGGCAAAACACATACGCAGTAAGCGTATTTACAGCACACGCGCACGGCATAACCATAGATACTACTGTGACACATCGGACGCGTGCCCGTCAAAACAATACTTGACGCGCGATCTTGCCCTTCAAAATTGCGTCTAGTTGGTTAAAGTCACGTGACTGAAATCCCTCTATAGGCAAACTAATGAACCTTACAATCAAATTAATGTAATCCGAGTGACATCCATTATAATCAACAAACGGAAGAGTTCACCATACCGATATTTCTGAAAAATACACCCGGATGGTGTACTACTTTTCAACCCCAAATGAAGCGTATTTCCACTTTTTCAATGTATACACCTGTTAACTAGAATAGTTTCGGCAGCGTGAGCGTCATTTCTTCCTGAAGCATGTAGGATCCTTTGCACAATAGACCTACAAAATTTGACTTACGATCCGTATGCTCTTCCTGTTTACTTCAAAAGTCACCATTCCGTCAGTTTTTCCTACTTGCCTCGATATTGGAAGTCCTCTCATTTTATGTTAAAACAGTATTGTAGTAACGCCATGGCCAACACCACATTAAGACGGAATGCAATGTGAATTTTTCGCCTCGAAGATTTTCAAGATTTCAAGACACACTTTTTTAGTGACAGACTTTACATATCGTTTTTTCAGGTTTATCAATTGTGGATCCTCGTCATCACGACCTAAAGATGTCAATAACAATAGTGACGAGTGAAATGAACATTAGTGGTCACAAAATCGATATCCTGTATCTAATGCCGTATGTACGGACCTTTCTAAAATACCAACAGTTTTCTCGTTCATGTAACCAACAACATGCCACAAGACCAGGGCGTTACAATGATAACTCTCTGGCCACACATTGCTTGAGTAGGGATTAGGACAATTTTTATCTTACCTTTTTGAAAAGTATAGGGGCAAGCCCCGTACCTTTCTCTGTGGCGCCCCTGGTGTGACCACCAGAGATGTTACCCCTTCTCTTTTTATTTTTTATTAAAGTATACAAAAAAAAAAACAAGAGGGCAATCTACGGAGTTACTTATCTCATCGATAGCACACGCACTGTACTGAGCCTTATAACTGGAAGACGCAAATTTCGGGGTAATCTCTGTGGTTTTTTCATTGGTCTTTGTCGGCCACCGTACGCACGTCAATGTGGAATCCAAAGATTGCAATCATAGACTCCAAACTTAAAACTTAAATGGCACTTTGACTCCCAACGGGAACTTAACTAGGGCATGAGTTTTCCGACCGTGAAATGTGCGTCAAGTATTCCGGATTAAAAACACAAAATCTGTATTCTGTGCGTACACAACTCGAACGCAAGCCACGCTGTTTTAACAATGGCATTTCCTGTAATGCCTGCCTATTTTTTATACGAACATCACCCAATAAACAAGAGGGCAATCCACGGAGTTGCTTATCTCATCGCTAGCACACGCATTAAGCCATATAACTCACAGGAAGAACTTTCTCTCTTCCTTGTGGCGTAAGGCCTACACATAACTGCAGGGACCGCTGAAACGGCTTTAGCCCCCACACTTTTTCTGCCGTTGGTATTTTGGGCCGCAGTAAACTGCATTTATTTTATTGAACATATTGGGCGGCTTCGATTATTAACCCCCGCACTTCAAAATTGGCTCCCTGGTCTCTGAATAAGTGCACTTGAATATGAACGCACAATGAGTGGTTTGAATTGAAGCTCATAGTCTATCCATATGTATGTCAGTTTCTATGGTATCTTCAAATTACTCACTTTAATATCGGCCTTTAATTTTTCACGCGCTCACAAAGTGAAAGCAACTAACAGCGCGTTCGTCGATGACAACGCAGAAGTACGTGTGAAGTATTCTAGATAAAAAGACAGGCCAACTAATTTCTGCGCGTATACAATGCTTACGCAAGCTGCGTTGTTCTAACAATGACGTTTTCCGTAATGCGTGCCTATTATACGCACATCACCGAATAGAAAGGCGCGTATGTCAAATCCGCACTGCCGCCCTGATATTTGCATCTCCATGCGCCCTTTTGTTGTGCAAAAAGGACGAATTCAGTGCGCTTTACAGAAAATCTGTGCACACAATATGATATGCGGAAGGCACATTTATCATATGTGCGAAATTTCATGTATGTGGAATGTTTCCTTCTGGAGTTATACTTAAAATACTAAAAAATGTGATTTTTCACAAAAATTGACCTTTGACCTTATTTCACATGACCTTTGATCCCGGTCGCCATGGCAACCATATATTATGGTAGTAATAGGCAGGTTCATCATATGTGTGAAGTTTCATGTATGTGGAATGTTTCCTTCTGAAATTATACTAAAAAAACTAAGAAAATGTGATTTCTCACAAAAATTGATCTTTGACCTTGGTTGCCATGGCAACCATATATTCTGGTGGTATTACGTTTGTTCATCATATGTGCAAAGTTTCATGTACGTGGAATGTTTCCTTCTAGAATTATACTAAAAAAACTAAAAAATGTGATTTCTCACAAAAATTGATCTTTGACCTTGGTTGCCATGGCAACCATATATTCTGGTGGTATTAGGCACGTTTATCATATGTGCAAAGTTTCATGTACGTGGAATGTTTCCTTCTGAAATTATACTAAAAATACTAAAAAAACCGTGAATTTTCCCAAAAATTGAATTTGACCTCTGAACTTTGACCTTTTTTGCCGAAAGTCACGGAGACACAAGTTTACACTCTGAGGTACCTACTCACCAAATTTCAAAATAATCGGTCTAGCCCACGAGGAGGAGTTCATGGAACACTTTTTTGCTTAAAATGTTAACATCACATGGCTTTTGACTGGTTGTCATGGCAACCATATATTTTCATAGTGCCAGACACTCTTATTATAGAGCTTATGTACGTTACGTCAGCGCGTTTCAATTTGGCTTACTGGATGGAACTGCCATACGTAGTAGGTGTGTTAAAGATACGCGCTCACGACAGCACCTTAGTAACAATTGTTGCACAATGTACGCCTGGATGGAAAAATCGAGAAACGTGACGTAGGTGCATAAGCTCTATATGTGTGAAGTTTCATGTTAATGGGATGTTTTTTCTTGGAGTTATCAAAAAAGAGTGATTTGGTTTTCACATAATTTGACCTTTGACCTCTGACCTTTACTTCCGGGAGTCAATGCAGAACTGGGGTTCCACCTAGGGCGCCTTCCCACCAAATTTGAAGAAAATCGGCTTTACCGTTTTGGAGATATTAAGAAAACAAAATTGGACACACACACACACACATACGCACCCTCGCTGCCTTACCGGTACACGTACACAGGACCCGGTAAGGAATTCACGGAATTTCCCCATGAGCTTGGCTGACCTCCAACTCACCCGGTAGACGGACGTGTCTGGAGGGCGGGCTGCTCGCAAGGCAGGCACCTGCAGCCGCGCGAGACTTCTTATTCCAGTGACGGAATTCTCGGGCAGCTACGCCAGTTTCGAGCCGCGCGTGAGCTAGGAAAGACGTGCGAGAGGTTAGCTCTCGCCGGCTGCCTATGTGCCGCTAAGGAGGTGTCTGTAAGTGCACACACATGCCCACATCAGCGTCAGACATACACACACAGCTTCGGCTCACCCACCCACACACACAGACACACACACACACACGAACACGTTTTGACCCCTCCCTCCATTATGGACCTTTGGTCACCCTGGGGTACCCCACCATGGGTTAGGACCTTAGACTAGTAACTTGTGAAAATTAACTGTTACCATGGCAACGGTTGTTATTTCTGCTGGCATTTCCGAATATAGCCCAACAGGTCAAGTGACTACAATATCTCATCCTCCTCACGGAGCGATGAGATAAAAAGCGCGTATGTCAAATTCACACTCCTGCCTCGATAGTTGCGTTTCCATGAGTCGTAACAGTATAGATATAGGAGTTTGAAATCTATGCTTATAATATTTGGTGGAATCATAGAGCAATATGCTACTCTATGTGTGGAATACCGTATACCACGAAACCGAAGCCGACTTCACGTGATGTAGGTCACCTTCGGCCAGAGAAATCCTAAGCTTTAGCTGGGAGGAGCGTGTCAATGCAAAGACGCGCGTAAAACCGTGCGCTGCTGAAGGGTCACGTGCAGCGGGAATGTAGTTGTATGGGAGCTGTAATATTTTTATTCACCCAGATTCTGCGTATGCGTACGGAGCGTTGTTTTTCCTCAGCGTACGTGGGAACGTTGTGGATGCTTTTGCAAATGAATGCTGGTCAAGCTTGACGGCAGAACTAGAGTCAAGTAGTTTGGGATTTTACAAAAGCGTTCTCTCTGCTAACTTCCGACTTTTCTTACCTGAAGCATATAAAGAAGTACGAGGCCCAAACAGTTTGTTCAGAAAACTGTAGAGACGATACATCAAAATTTGTTTTTGTTACTGTACATAAAATGGTGAGGATGAAGGTCAAAAGGGGAGGTTTATCAATCACTATGACCTACTAACGAGGTTGCTTACGGTAGGCCGGGTCCCCTTCCCGCGCACAAAATGGTCTATGACTGGGCGTTAATTTCCTTCATTTGGATAAACTTAAATAGGCTTATAAAAAGCATATTTGTAACGGTTTATGGGACACATGATAAAATCAGGACTCAGCTTTACAATATTGTGTTACGGTCTGAGGGCATGTTCTGCATCTTGCAATAAAGATGAAAGCTGTTTGCCTATTCAAAGCAGTGACGTATCGCTACGGGGGGAGCTTGGGGCGCCCTTATAAAACTGGATGGAAAATTATTTTTCCAAAATAAACTAAATGAACTGGTTAGTAGGTGTGGAAAGGTTTCTGAATTTACAAGAAGGATATTTTTCTGTTTGAGGAAGTTTCTCGAGTACCCCCGCCTTGACAGGTATTTTCCCTGGTAAAGTGAAAGCTATTGTTCTTTGCTGGTTTGTATATTAGCTTTGATAATGCAAATGTCTGACTGAGTGACCATTTCCTCTAATTATGCAAGTGCTCAACCCCATGACTTTGTTAACATTCTGAAGCCGAAACTATTGGCCATGTTCAGTTATAGCGCTAATGACTTTTTAAGTAATTTGTTTGACATTTTCTTATGACTGAGTTTATACACCAACACCTTTGGAAAAAAATCTGCATAGGCTAATGCCTACCCCTCGAAAAAGGCCCAACTACACAACTACACCAATGTACCGACAGCCTTTGATTTGCTTAACGAATTTTTTCTTATTACAGTTCAGGACCGAATCCAGGGTGCATTATGACTTGAAACGGCAAAAAAAAAAAAAAAAACACGAAGTATCATCATGCAAGCATCGCGAGACAATTCCCCGGTAGTTTAACTTGAAAGTTGACTTTGTGGCCGCCCTGGCAGTAACGCGGTCCCTCCGCTGAGCTTGGCTTAGTTTCCATGAACGCTCTCTTGAAAACAACGCGTTACTCATTCAGAAGAATATACATAGTCGGTTACGCAAGCAGCTCTGTGGGTGTATAAGACTAATACTTGAACCATACAATTACATTCCCGCGGCACGTGACCCTCTAGTGCGCTGCATTTTGTTACTGTGGAACGCACCTTCCAGCTAAAGCTTAGGATTTCTCTGCCTTCGGCAATAATGAAACGCTAAGCAATGTGGGCATGATAACGCGCCCTACATCTGTAGCGTGCCTTTAACAACTCTTCGATTTCTAATGCATTAACTGGCGCTTTCACGCTTTAGCACGCATGCACATCATTACGTAATTACACTTAGTCCAGTACAGTTGCCTTAGCAACTCAATGAAAAAGCTACATCACAGAATCTGGGGCAAAAGTGGTAACACTAAATTGTTTAACAAAAAAAATTAAGTAATCATTACTTTTGTGTTCACAGTACAAGTAAATCCAACCCGAAGAAAACGATCTAAAACTCCATTGGCCTACAAACTTCATGATAACGCTTATAGCAAATAGGGTGCGCGTTTTATGATAGAAAGATAGCACACAAGGCACTGATTACGGACGACGCGGTTCACTAATCCATGTATAGCTTAAGGCCTGTGTACTTTTCAACATTTTAGGACACATTTGTCAACACAAGTTGCCACAAAACCTTGTTACCGAAAATGATGACAGTGTTTACAGAGCAAAAAACTTGGCAACATGTATCCCAACATGTATCGACACATGTTGTCAAATAATTCATTTCATTTATTTGTTTTATCACTATCTCAAGAAGTACAGTAACGTATAAAAATATTTACATTATGCAATACATGAATGTAAGTCATCAAGAAATTGTGAAGGGAAGCATTCTAGGAAACCCAAAGGGCTTATCTAGTAGAGTGCTCCCCAGGAAATAAACAACAGACAAAATACATTTAAACAAAAACCAAACACCCAACCAACGCACCACCACCCACCAAAACAACCGCAACCACCCATTCACCTACCAGCCCACCCTTCTATCCACAAGTCCAGTAGTCCACACACACCAACACCCAGCCTTACACCCAGCACACCTAACCAGACACCCAGCAATGAGAAGATGAATTACAAACTAGGATGAATAGATGAGCAAAAACACAGGTAAAAATCTTACTAGCTTAGTATTGGTGTATAATGAGTTTAGAGAAGTTATAACGAAAAGAATGTAAACTACGCTTAGTAGTTAAAGTATCTGGTAAAGAATTCCAAGCAGTGACAGCACGGTAACATAGGCCTGTTTTAGAATAGGTTGTTGAATTACCTGGAAGGCGAAGACGTTTTTTCTGACGTGTATGGTAACTGTGTACTTCGGAATTTTGCGTAAAGAAATATGAAAAACTTGAAGGTAGGAGATTGTTAGTAAATCGATAAGCGAATGTAGCTGTATTAAGTTTTAAAATGTCAGTGAATTTTAACAAGTTTAAGGACCTGGATAGTGTACTAGTATGTTCACGTGGGGAAGAATTAGTAATATGTCTTATAGCTGTTTTTTGAAGAACAACCAACTTTTTTAAAGACGTGTCGCTTGTACAAGACCAAGCAAGACTACAATAAGAAAAATGAGGGTAGACCAGACTTAAATAGTACGAAGCACATTTCTTGGTAGCATCCTTTTAAGCTTACCGATAATTCCAACACCCTTAGCAACTTGAGAACACAAATTTGAAATGTGATTATGCCAGTCAAGCTTTGAATCAATGTAGACACCAAGAAAATTAACACTACTAGCAGGATGAAGGGGTATGTTATTTATGGTAATTTTAAAATCGTGATTTCGAGTACTTGGCAAATTAAAGACCATATAATTTGTTTTACAAACAATGAGTGAAAGTTTATTACAGGCAAACCAATCAAAGTAAAGAGCAAGTTCACGACAGACAGTCCTCTCGAGGCGCTGTGCGTTAGAGTCGTTGGAAAATATGTTCGTGTCATACATCACTAGGGAGGAGTTTGATGAAACCAATGTAATGTCATTAACATAGATAATAGATAATAAGCGCTCAAGAATGGAACTCCGTGGAACGCCACATTTAATTGTTTGCAGATAAGATTTTCCGTTTTTGAAAGAAGTAAACTGTTTTCTATTTGTCAGCTAGCTTCTAATCCAGTCATATGCAATACCACGAAATCCATACCCTAATAATTTCTGTAGCAAAATACGGTGATCAATAGTGTCGACGGCCTTCGATAAATCAAGGACGACTCCTATCAAAGTTTTTTTCTTTGTCGTAGCTTTTGTTAATTTTTCTATAGTATCGATTATGGCTAGTTCGGTGGAATGACCTGGACGGGATCCGTATTGGCTGTTGGAAAGAATATAGTGCTTCCTAAGGAAAACTTGCATTTTATTGAACATGAGTCTTTCTAAGATCTTTGAAAAGCACGGAAGCACAGAGATTGGACGGTAATTAACAAACTGGCAATGGCTGCCCTTTTTATACATGGGGATTACCTTTGCAATTTTTAAATTATCTGGAAAAAAGCCATGTTTAAAAAAAAGGTTACAAATATGTGTCAGTGGCTTTGATATAAGGTGTATTACTTGACGAACCACAGCTGGGCGAATTTCATCAAACCCAGCTGCCGTTTTAGGCTTAAGGCATTCCGCAGCCACTTTTACAACGTCCTTACAACTTACAGGTGAAACAAATATGGACTGGGCACAGTTGCCTATAGTCAGCTTACTGGGACTGCGGTGGGACATATCCTTAGCTAAGTCGGGACCAAGGTTAGGAAAAAAATTGTTAAACGCATTTGCGATATCAAGAGGATCACTTATTCAAACACCATTGTCAGTGAAATTGACAGGATAATTAAACACTTTCTTACCTCTATTTTAAAGAGTGTTTAAGTTATCCCATGTTTTTTGCTATCATGCTATGTGCTGATGAAACTAAATGCATAATGATTTCTCTTTGCTACTCGTAAGATATGATGAAGTTTATTTCGATAGGTGGTATAAGTTCCTTTGGTAGTTTGAGTTGGCGACTTCAGATATCTTTTATACAGCCTGTTTTTACGTTTGAGACAAGCATTTCACTTGTTATCCATTGCTGCTTTCTCTTTTGCTTTTAGCGTACAATTGACAATGGAAAGCTGTCTGTATAGTTCTGGCTAAGTAAACTATTGAATACATTGAAAGCAGTGTTCGTGTCGTTTGCTTGATACACATCATTCCAATCAATGCTTGATAAGGAAGAAGAAAAATTTTGAATGTTTCGTTTACAATAATTCCGAGAGTACAATGAAAGATTACTTGAGACCGAAGATGATTTCAAAGTAGAGTGAATAAAAATAGGAAAATGGTCACTAATGTCTGTTATAAATATTCCGGTAACATCCACCTTAGCACAGACATCAATATTCTGATATTACTTACATTTGTAAAAATATTATCAATAATAGAAGCACTGTTACTTGTTACTCTAGTAGGTTTGTCAATGGTTGGATAAAAACCACGTGCAGTAATATTATTCAGAAAATAGCTTAATGCTTTCTTTGAGATATCAATATTAAAATCACCCATTACGAAGCAATAACTTCCTTCAGCAGATACATTACTTAAAACATCATAAATTTGTTCATTAAGCCTTGTTAAGTCACCACTAGGAGGGCGATACACAACACCCACAACCACTTTATGTTTTACAGTAGGAACATTAAATTCAACGAAAATACTCTCTATATCATCATTAAAAGGTGAAATACCATTTAGACAGTTGAAAATGAACTCCCTTTTATTAAAAGGCAGATACCACCACCTTTTTTATTTTTTCGATGATTCTCTACTAGGGTGTAATTGTTCAAGTGAATAAGTGAAGAAGAGTTATCTGTCAGCCACGTTTCAGTAAAGCACACTACACTAAACTCGTGGTTCAGAAGTGAAAGATACTCTTGAATACCATTGAAATTTTTATTCAAGCTTCGGCTGTTTAAATGAATTAAATTGAAATTATCTCCTTTATGCAGATTATTAAAGGCATTGATATCAAAATAGCATGATTTCCCCGTACAATTCTGATCCATGACATCGAAAGTTTGGTCTAAGAAATATTTGGAAGGATTATTGACAATTTCGTCAGAATCTAAGGGATCTGGTTCAGTGCTTACATTACTAAACGGCAAATAGCTTAGATAGCAACTATCACAAGTAAATGAATCGTGGCCAACGGAATTTTCTGTTATACACTTTACGTGGTACCACCCTAAGCACCGCCTACATTGTATTGAGTTAGCGTTTTGCTCTAAACCCCTTTTACAAGAAATGCACTTAACCATTACAATAAAAAACAGTAATCTAAAATTACAAACCTATCAAACCAAAGATCACCAGACAGATTAAACGGATTATCCACATGAGAAAGGTAAAGTAGGTTCAATAATACGTGAGCTACAGGCTGGTTGTGTGGAACTGTGTTGACCTACACTAGAATCATAACATCTGGACGCCATTTTAAATTACAAATCTTCTAAGTCATTGACGGTTTTAATTTTCTTGATGATGTTCTTTCCATCCTTTTGCAGAAGAGCAGTAACATTACCATGCTTAGTCCATGCAGTGGATACCTGAGGGTGATCTGACGTAACATTAAGGAGCTTTTGGTTTGTCAGAGTCAGGTCCTCTTTGATGACAATTCCCGATCCCTTTAGCTTACGTCGGTTTTTGTTGACGGATTCCCTTGCTTGGTAGGATGTAAACTTGACAAAGATACAACGGGGTTTGCCACTTCCAGGGGTTGGGCCAATCCTATGGGACCGGTCAATGTCATGTTTTGTGATGTTGACGTTGAGCTTTGTATCGGCCAAGGTTAAGATTAAATCGGTAGTATCCTCATTAAGTTGGGATGGCACACCAAAAATATGTAAACAGTTCCTTCTGGAATACTGTTCCAGTGAATTCAAATCATGCTGAAGGCCTTTGCAGGTTTTTGAAAGTTCATCTAGAGATGTCTTTAAGTTGAGAAATTTACCTTCCCTCTTGTCTAAGGTTTGTTCCAAGTCGAAGATTTTAGCCTCCTGCCTTTCCTGTTCTTCTTGTAGTTTTTGTAACTTTCTACTAATAACTTTGTCAATACAATCAGCCAGCATTGAGTGGCAATCTGGATGTTCAAAGAGTTCTTTGAGAATGTCTTTCATGGTATCTTTGGTATCACTTTCAGTAGCAGCCTTTCCAGATTGTCGAATGAGTCCACTTCGCAACATAATGGGACTGGTATTGGCACTTTTAGTGTGGTAGGAAAATTCGAAGGTTACACTAAGAACAGGAGGTTCCAAAAGCACTGTTTTCTTACCAATATATTAATTCTCTTCAAGAACAGGAACAGTAGGTCATAGATAAGGCACAGGAATGATCAGATCGTGGTTGGTTTGAAGAGACAGTTACATTATTAGCGGTAAGTAAATAACATTTTCTTCCTTTTTTCTTTTCCTCTTACAAGCCTGGAGAATACCTCTTTCGGCTGTCAGAATCAATTCAGAATCAATTTTCCAGCAACATGTGTCCAAGCTCTGACCAATCAGAAATCTTATCAGCTGATCCACCTGTAGTCCTGTGACTTTGACAAAATGGCAGCCCCCATGGGATGGACAAATGCCAAAATGGAGGATTTGATTAGAGTTTGGGAGAGTAGTCCCTGTCTGTGGGACGCTTGGAGGACGATTGGAGAATGCACCCAGCTAAGACTAAATAGTCACAAATAATGACACACTCGAGAAAATTGTCAAGAATGGTCATATTTTTTTCTGGAGCCCTCACCTGATACAAGATATCGCAATGTTAACGTAAGCCTTTCTCCTGCAGGAATGGGACCTTTAGATGGGTGTCTTGCTTTCTTATAAGGGGTTCAACTTTAGACAGTAGCTTCTCGAAGGCCAATTCGTCCATACGCAGAAAATTCATATAGGAGGGGTTGCAGGGGTAGCGTCAGGATTTGCCCGACAGGGAGCCAAGCTCCGCTACGGCGAGCCAGCCACTGGAAGCCTCGACAAGCCAACAGAGTGCCGAAACGATATTCAAAACAAAACTTTGGCGCAGAAGTGCGCCGAAAATTTCGGGCTCTTATTGGAGAAAATTTGAAAAATGTGGGCTTTCACTATACAAAAAAAATGGATTTTTAATGAAGAATATTGGAAAATTTGGGGATTTTATAGAAGAATTTGCCCTAATTCAGACCAACCTAAAGTAAATCGTCGGGGCGACTGACCGTTGTCGGGGACTATACATTTTATCGTATACATAACGGCTCCCCGACGAAACCGGAAAATTTCCCTGATGGAGGCAGCCTTCCCCGACGGCCCCCTGACCTCCACCTAACGCTACCCCTGTCTTCCAACCTGAGCTCTTTCAGGAGACAGTGGTATAAGCCCCATGTTGCTCTGTCATGGTGATCCATGGCCTTGTCCATAGCCTCTTTTGTTGTACGTTCGACGTTTCTTTCTCCTCTCTGCAGCAATTGCCAATATTGTTGCAGTTGCTCCCAAAACACATTTCTCTTTTTTGAATCCTCCATCTTCCTTCCAAAATCCTGCTTTCCCGCTCATTTTTGACAACATGTTGCTCAAGTGTGTCGCAACATGTGTCTGCGACCGACATGTGTCTAGTGTATACAAGGACAAAATATCTCTGTCCAGGTGTGTCAGCAACATGTGCCCACACATGTGTCCCGAAATGCTGACAGTGTACACTGGGCTTTAGGGTATTTTTTAACTATAGGCTAAGTCTCATTCTAGTCAGGGTAACCCTGCACGAGGTAACGTGTTTGTATTTTGCCTTTTCACTTATACCTCGACGTCAGGAAGCATTTCACTTTCAGTAAAGGTGGAGCCTCGAGTCTGAAAATACATGTTTAGTACTGACCAACCTCTCGACCCTCAGACCTCTACATCATGGGTCTGTCATTCGTGGTCCCGTTCTTGACTGGCTGAAAAGAACAGGTACTTTTCTTTCAAGTTTATTGGCAGCCTTCACAAAAATTGTTCAAAACAAGTTAGAAACTGTAACTCATCAGGAAAGGAAGAGAAAAGGAAGAAAAAGGACGGAATGAATACAAATTTGAAACAACTTGCAGGAAAACTAAACGAAATGCGTCAGAGACTAATAGCCTAACAAAGATTGAAGCGTAGGTTACAAAAGTTTCAAGAGAACTAATTCCTAAGTACTTAGGTTACTGGACTGAATTACTTGGGGCTATTGGAAATATTCAATGTAATATACACCAATTGAAATCAAATTTACGGCAAAGTAAAATGTAAACTTTTATCTACAACATTTACAAAATATTTCCCTGTTACCCATTTTGTTTAAAAAAAAAACTTAACCCTAGGGAGACGGTTGAAATCGGCTGTTACTCTGTCCTTAATTCCTTGGAGACTATTTTGATCATGACATTAACTTCAATCTCTTTTTTTTCTTAACTTAAGGGCCAGAAGCTTTTTTAAAAGTTCTCTCGACTCTCTGGCGAAGAGCCAAGGGCGAAGCCAAACATTACCCCCGGAGGAGTTCTGCTCCCCAAAGGAGCTACGTTAGGAAAACAAACCTAACTGACACACCTCTCGACCCGCAGACCTCTACATCATGGGTCTGTCATGCGTGGTTCTGTTCAAAACTGGCTGAAAAGAACATATACTTTTTTTCAAGTTTGATATGATATTGACAACCTTTACTAAAAAGGCCAGAAGTGGGGGGGGGCTTTTTGCGTGCATAAAAACGGACACGATCGCAAACAAAACCAAACAAAAACCGTCGGATCACAAACATAACACCAAGAAACTATCCACATGATGCAATAGGAAACGAAAGAGTCTTTTTACTACTGAGAAACAGAAACGGCCGCTGTTCATCACCAACGGTTGCCCCAACACTAAGATCCGTTACCGACAGCAACCATGGCCCCTACCCCAGTCCAACTCCACACCAATAAACCCAAACTTCAAAACAACACCCGAGCACTCCCACAAACCAAAACCACCCCAAAACAAAACACTCCACAACCGGATGTAGACCGTCCCACCCATGACCCAACCGACTCAAAGGCCAACAACGCCCAACAGCACGGGACGATGCCCCCACAAGGGCAACCACACCAGTAGGCAACACCGCGCCCAAAGGCAGCAGCACACGCTCGAAGGCAACACCACATTACCGAAGGCGACAACAGGCCCGAAGGCACCAGCAAGACAAAAGCACTGAGCAAATACAGGTGCACCGGAGGAAGTTGAGACAAAGGTAACCTCATAATCCCCAAGTTTAGAAAACTCCACAACCGGATGCAGTTTAAAGTCCTACCCATAATGTGCTTTTTAAGTGCATAGAAACGGACACTGTCAAACAGAAAGACCCAAAACCGGACCGGCAAAAACACAACCATGAACTTTTTACAACTATTTACAAACTTATCTTACATTAAAAAAAAAATTTGTGGCTAATATATACCACACTCCCAGCCCACCCACCACACAGGACTATTTACACACAGTAAAACAATATTTACAGGTGTGCTTTTTAAGTGCATAGAAACGGATACTTGTCAAATAGGAAAACAATATTTACAGGTTAACCAACACCCGGTCCGCCCTCATTGAAACAAGTGGACCTCACCGCCTGCCGAACGTCGCCTTTGGCAAACGAACGTAGTCAGCTTCAACCCTAAGCCTAACTTTTGTCCTCACCGACGCAAGGACGATATCCGCAGGCCTCCCCTCCCCCCCCCCCCAAACACTACATTACATCGGTCTCTCCACAAGGCCAGCTTAATGGAGTCCGAAACAAAGGTGAGTATGCCGCGAACACTTGTATTGCATGGCGGGGGTGATAGACCATACAAAGCGTAGTCCTGACCGACCGCCCGCCCAGGTGCGGTGAGGCGATCCGCCAGGGCTTGAAACCACTCCCAGAGGAGGGCCACAAAGCCACACTGCCAAGACACATGTGGCACACTCTCCCACTTAGTGCATCCATCCCCCTGTGGGCTGGGGGTTGTAGAATATATCCACGGGATTTCCCGCCTGTCGTAAGAGGCGACTCAAGGGAAGGACTTGAACTGTATTTAAACTTTGCTTGACACTATATAATACATTTGTGTTGGTGTGTCGTTAAATTTCATCTTATTAACTAACTTAGTGCATCCAGTTTGGGGGCAAATGCCATCTCCAAGACGCCACAGGAGGCGCTTGAGATTAGTTACGATGGCGTCGTGCGCGATTCGCCACAGCAGGTCTCGCCGGCAGTGATCGAGTGAACTGCTGTGAACCACACGTCACACTTCCGGCCCTCATGCGTAGTCCCTGGGTTGGACTTGACCAACCAAATCATCAAAAATGGTCGGGTACCGGTCCCCCGCACTGGACTGCGAAACGTCCCCTACAGTTGACATAATACGTAGTGTTTCCCTCATCTGACAGTATGCCTTCGTGGGCCTCCAGCTGTGGGGTACACTGTTGCTAAACAGGGTAGGAAAGAACCACCGGAATGATAATCCCCCACCCCTAATAACGGACAAAGTAGGCAAACGGCATATGCCTATCGACGGCACTAAAAACACACTTAGTCAGGAGAAAACGGAGCTTTGAAGGAAAATGCACGAGGCCCAGTCACCCCCCCCCCCCCCCGCCTAGGATCCTGGTGCACCACTTTTCTTCTGACCAGCTCCGCTTTCCCTGACCAAAGGAACCTAAACACGGCCCTCTGGAGTCGCACCAGGACACACTCTGGAGCATCCAGAACAGTGCCCGGATACCACAAGAGAGGGTAAACGAAACGATTGATAACTGTTACCTTCCCCAACAGACTAATGTAGCGATCGCCTTCAACCTGGCCTCCACCAGGTCCACTTTCTCATTCCAGGTAAGTGACTCTGGTGAACCATAACCAAACCATATGACATGGATTTTTATGGCGTCGTCTACCCATGATGAAGCGAAGGGCAGTTGTTTTGACTGCCACTTACCTAGACGGAGTCCTTTAGTCTTAATGAGGTTCAGTCTGGCACCTGTCGCTCTTTGAAAGGTAAACAGCGGGCCAGTAAGGGCACGGAAGGAAGCTAGGTCGGAGACTACGCATGTGACGTCGTCAGCATACTGGAGGCACTTGACTTCAGCTCCACCGGGTATGTGAAATGGTCGAAACAAAGGCTCAACTTTGAAGGCTCTTGCACGGGATTCACTAAACAATACACAGAGTTGAGGTGATAGGGGACACCCCTGCCGTACCCCACGTTGGACTCTGAAGGGGTCTGACAGTAGGACATTAACAATAACCCGACTATATACACTATTATACAGTAAAGAGGTCCATTTTAGACAAATTGGATTCAAACTAAACTTCTTCAAGATTTTAAAGAGGAATCCGTGATCAACCATGTCGAAGGCCTTCTCCTGATCGAGGAAGACAAGCACACATGAAAGATCACGGTACATCACATATTCAACTAAGTCCCGCATCAACCAGAGGTTCTGCTGAATACTGTGTCCCCGCATCGCACATGTCTGGAAAGAACCTACAAGATCCGGCATGACTGTGCCTAGCCTGTTACAAAGGGCTTTCGCCAGAATCTTGTAGTCTACATTTAACAGGGTAATTGGTCACTTGTTTTTCGGTTTGAGGGGGTCTCCAGACTTTGGCAACAATGTTATAACACCTGTGCGCAGCGAGGGACTCAATGAGCCAACGAGGAAGGCAGAGGCGAATACCTCACGAAGATCGTGTCCGACGCTTCCCCAGAAGCGTTTGTAAAATTTCATCGGCATACCGTCGGACCCAGGCGCCTTTCCGCCTTTCATCTTTGCCACCGCCTTCCAGAACTCGTCGACAGTCAGGAGAGAACCAAGTTCATCGTTCTGCTCTTTAGAGGGGGTCTTGTCAATATTATCTAATAGGGACTTTTAAAGGCCTTCATCGACACCTGCCCGGGTATAAAGCTGATCAAAGAAGGTCTTAAATACTTCCACGATGTCGAGAGGGTCCTTCTGTACTGTACCGTGGACGTCACGGACTGCTTTTATGCGGCGATCGATGGCATACTTTTTGACGTCCCGGTAGAATTTGATAGTTGGTTTTTCCTCCCCCTCCACGCAACGCACGCGAGCATGAACGCAGGCCCCTTGCAATTTCTGATCAAGATACTGCTGGATTGCGTGAAGTGCGGAGGAGTCCCCGTTCCTCTCCCTAGAGCAGGGCGAGGAAACTCCTGCCTTTTCCGACGAGCTCTTGCAACATAGTACTCAACTGTAAACTGTTTGATAGGTGAATTTACGTCGTCCCACCACTCTAAATCCGTTGAGGAGGCCGGCCTCAATGTTCGCCAACCTTCGTACCTGGCTTTAAACTGTTCGCTATAGTCAGCCTCCGTTAGAATATGCGTTCATTCTCCAGAACCCCCCTCCCTGTTGGCCATGACTCTGGAGGCTGAAAGGAGACAGTAACTGCATCATGATCCGAAATTGGACATGTCACAACTTCACAGTCACTCGGTGACAGTGCAGGTGGAAAGTACACCCGGTCCAACCTTGAGGCATCCGTGCCATCAGGGCGGTGCCAAGTGAACACGGACAAGCCGGGATGTTGCGCTCTCCAAACGTCAACTATGTCATGATTCTTTATGAACATGTCCAATTCCGACATGCCGACACTACAGTCCAAAGACGTACATGTGGACAGTTGGTCAAGCTGTGTGTCGGGGACGCAGTTAAAGTCTACAGCCAGGATACACGGAACACTACCAGGAACGAAGGATGGCAGGGTCATGAAAAAGTCCCTTCTGTCTGAATGCCGAGTGTACACGTTATACAGGAAAAATTTCCCACAAGGGTGTCTTATTGTAATGCATACCAACCGGCCCTCATGATCAGAATCGACTTTTCCGACCAGTGGAGTCCACCTTAGCGAAACTAAAATAACTGAACCACAAGACGTTGTTGAACCAAAGGAAGCGTGTAAACCCCCACCCCACTCAAAGGACCAGGTCTGGACATCGTCCTCATTCACAATGTGGAAGAAAACGAAGTCCACACCCAGTGATCTGCAAAATTGAAATATCCTTGACCGCTTCCGACTGTCCCTCATGCCGTTAACATTTAGAGTCAGGAGGGACAGGGGATCAGCCATGGTGTAATGAGCGGCTACGTACCTACCTGGGACCTGACCTTTTTACTATGTGGACTCGGGGAGGGATCTCCAGAATTGTGAACCCCCTGATCTAACACCCCGCCTGAGGCCGACCTCTTAAATGAAGGCTCCTCTCCCTCACATAAATCAAACCAGCTATCCCCGGAAGGTGGATCCTTCGGAGGAGGTTCTGAGGCAGGCTCCCCACCATCTGACATAGCAGACTCAGAGTCTGAGAAGAACTGGAGGTCCTCCTCCACTGCCATCCTATCAGCTTCCACTGGTGTCGGTGGGGAGGATGGTGAGGAGTCCGCCTCGGGAGCCCCAGTATCATGTCTCTCCCCTCGAGGCGAGGAAATCCTGCTCAAGTTCTTGTGCTGCCTCCTCCAATTCCTGAGTGGAATATTTTGGGCCTGCTTGCGAGGGTTCAGGTGCCTGCTCCACATCCGCACCGGCATGGGCAGAGTTCGATGTGGGGCACGCACCAGAGACATGTCTCTCCTCTCCACAAAGGTTGCACCGAACCTCGTTGGCACACTCTGCCTTGTCATGCCCCACCTACAGGCACTTGCCGCAACGTCTGTTGGGACAAGACCTGGCTTCGTGCCCCTCTTCTCCACACTTAAAACAGGTGCGGGGCTCCCCGAAGTATACCTTGTGTAGGCCTTCGAACCCCCTATGAAGAGGAAGGACGGAATGTCCCTATCCAGTTCCATACGGCACTGCCACTTTCCATTTAAAATGCCTGCCAACTCTCCCGAACCACACTTGCACCACCGCATGTCAGAGACAGTTTCGTATTGGTTCAGAACCCTCGCAACCAGGCGCTGGTCGACCTCAAAGTTCAGGTATAACACTATCACCGCCATAGAGCGATCATATGGGGTGACAGTGAGCCCCTGTGCCCCCTTCAGACAAGACACACCTTAAACACAGGCAGCATCAGACCTGAACTTTCGGCCATACGTGTTGCGGGCGGCAAGCGCCTGCAACATCTCTATTTCTTTAACTTCTACCTCGTTGTTCTTTAAAACAGTAAACGCCAGCGGGGGAGAAACACTTGCCCCCGACGAAAACTCTTGTAGCGATCTCATTCCTGAATGGACTCTTCCGCTACAGTCCATACCAGCATACCTGCATATATTATGTTGTAGGCCACTCTCAAGTACGGCTGTTAACAGTATATCCAGCCCACACTCTGCTTGCGCGCACTACGAGTTCTGCAGTCTTACTGTACTACAATGCAGCACTAGATTTCCTACAGCAGCGGGCCTGACATCTCCACACCTTACCAGCAAATATGGAGACGACATAATTTTGCAGAGAGTACTCATTTCATCTAAACACGTTCACTTGCATTGTTTAGCGCCGTAAGGTGCACGGGAATAACAATTAAGTCATCGCGTGTGTATAGGCCTTACGTATACCATCCTAACAAGTAACTGACTGTAGGCTTTACTCGTTAACCACATAGGCTAGCTTGTTAGCTTAATATCTGGACCTAGGCCTAGCCCTGCAGCATCACAGATTGTAGTAATCTCTGGTAGGCAATTCACTTCAACGGTTGCAGCATTTACAACTGCCACCGTCAGCTTATTGGGGTGCAGCTTATACCGGCAGTGCAACCTCGGGCAATGCATCACCGGCAGCATTTCACTTCTGCCAGAGCAGCAAACTTACGGCGGTCAATTCAACTCACTGGCAGAGCCGGACTCACACATTTTCGATTGCTTCTACTCAACAGCCTACTTCAACTTAGGGACCGACGTTACTAGGGTTGGCTGACTCACTAGCCACCGCATTCACGGTCGGTCTTGGTGTAGACTTAGGTGTAGGTCATTACGTAATAACTAACCAACAGCAGTAGCCAATTCAGCTGTCTAATTCAGCTTCCTACATAAATAAATCCCAGCACATGTGCACATCATCCTAGCCACAACTGCATGCTAACCGGTTTTTGTTTTGCTTAACTTTACAGATCTGCCGAGGAACACGACGGGCACAACACGGAGGATATTGAACACTGGGATTGGAGACCCAACCACGACCAGTTATAACCTACTGGCTACAACCTTCTGTAATAAAGTATATATTATTTATATATCAAAAAATCTCCAAACTCCAACTTAGCAATTGTGCTATCCCGACCTCCGGGCATAGCAGCAAGTGAGTGGGGCTCGAGGCCACGCGAACAAAAGGTAAAACACCTCAGTACTTTTTATTTTACCAAAACCAATAGTATAGTAGGATATAGTAACAACACAAATTACTTAAACAAACCGACACGGGCAAACCTACTCTTTCAACACAGGACGACACGTACACTATAAAGTTTTATACACAGTTGTAATTCACAGTTATGTTATCACACAGTGATGTAAGCCAAGCACGGACAAACGACGAGAGCGAAACGAAAACACGTCTGCTCTCGTCGAAGACCTGAACTGAACTCATAATGGAGCTTTTTTTTTCAAAAGTCCCCTCAACTCTCTGGCGAAGAGCCAGGGGCGGAAACCAAACAGTACTCCCGAATGAGTTCTGCTTCCTTACGGAACTATACGTCCCCAAGGGACAACTTACTTAACAAGAACTACCGACCAACCTGACGTGCGAAGTCTTGTTTTAGACCAGTGGTTCTCAGACGTGGCCCCAGAACCCTGTCGGTGCGGCCCCTGAATTGGTTTTAGGCCTTGAGAAAAATCGACATGAACAAAACGTAGCTTGTTAGCTTAATATCTGGACCTAGGCCTAGCCCTGCAGCATCACAGATTGCAGTAATCTCTGGTTGGAAATTAAATTAAAGGAAAAATGCAGTCCCTCCAACGTCACACTAGTTCAGGAATGGCTCCTATCAATCATGTGACAATATTTTTCTTAGTTATTTCGTAAATTTATGCAGAATAACTCCTTGGTTTATCCTCAATATTCAATGATTTTATACAGGAAGATTATGAAAATACTTGTGAGAGAAATAAGAGGAGATCTGTTAGATTTAGCAAATTTTTGAAAATAAACTTGGGGCGACTGCCTTCTTCCTTTAAGTAATATAAAGTCACTACTTGACTCCTAAGTTTGTTCTTCTGAAGGGGTGCTCGATTAACTGCGTTACATACCGGTACTGTGAGATATATTCCTTGTTCAGCCATCTCTAGCCAAGACTATTTTCGCCTGCCTTGTTGTTGGCAATCATGTAACCAGACACGGTGGCATGTATTTATATAGTTGGTGCATTGCGGAGTGGTTGTGGGCCTGTTTGTAGAGGCAAAGCTTGTTTCAAAGCATGGGCGTCCGGAGGGGAGGGCAAGGGGGTACTTGTCCAACTGGAAACTCAAAAACTTGAAAAAAAAAACTTGAAGAAAAAATAACACCAACATTTTTTTTTATGAAATCGCTAGAAAATTTCCAGAACATGAGCTTTCAAAACAGAAAATGATTAGATGCAAGTCCCAAGGCCTTTGGAAGTGCCATTTTCAGCGATCTGGGAGGCGTTTCGGCCAAAATTTTCTATAATGGTGACGCTACGCTTAGATAGTTTGCCTACAGCCCCCTGGCAAATTCCTGGCTACACCCTTGTAAAAGGCGCCAAAATGTAGCAACTAAGCTCTTTTCTGGGAGTAAAAATTTCCCCTAATTTGATCAATTAAAAGTTTTGCCCCCCCCCCTAATTTTTTTCTGCGGACGCCCATATAGTAAAGATATATCCTGGAAATTTAGTTGAGACGTGAAGTGACTGTACAATTGAAAAAAAAAAACGTATTGTGTTAAAAGTTTGTTGATTGGTTACTGAAATTTAAAAATTCCTGCAATTTCTATTTCGGTACTAACAATATGTTTGCGACGGTTTTAATATAGGACCTCCCTTCTTTGCATAGCTCTGTAAGATGAAATATAATCATTCAGTCAAAGCTTTTCTCGACTTTTAGGAATGCGACCCTCGAACTGAGGAGGCCCACTTCTATGTATGACCGTGTTTCAGAATAACTGATCAAGTCTTCCTCAAATACTGGCCACTAACGAAGGATAAATGCAGAACTGTTGTGAGTTCATCCGTTTCAGAGTGCGGTTTTCGTCGACAACCTTCTTTGTTTGGAATACCAGATGTCTCTCCTAAACCGCAAACCGACGCATGATATAATAAACATCAAAATGTCCATACTAGTGACCCGCGCATACTAGACACAGAATTGTAAATTGGTGGCGCCGGATGGGGGAGTGCAGGGGCCATGACCCCTTTTGTAGGGGAAACTTCGTCGGAGAGCCATGATAGGTACGGTAGTATATATCATCCCCGACAACGACCAGCCGCAGCAACAAATTTCTTGATTTTGCCCTGGTTGGGGCAAATTGCCCAATAGACACCACCATTTTTTATATCTTCTTCAACAGGAACCCCAAAATTTTCGGCGCGCTTCGTACACCAAAATTTCGCGTTTGCAATCCGTTCAGAACTCGACCGCTCCGTCGGGAGCTTGGCCGCCACTTAGCGTGACCCCTGATTGCCATATCCTGCAATCTAAGGTCGCGATACTCCTGTTGGACGTGGAAGTGCAAACTGTTCTTTTAGCAGCTTATGGAACCTCTTCCTACTAAAACGTCGTACATCTGCCTCGGTTTGCCGTAGAAACAGATAGCGCTTAAGTGTGGATTTCATTCTTTTCCATTATTGTTCTTTCTCCTCCTTCCTGTGCTACTCTTGACCTCTTTCCAGTCTCTCCATGTGGCCCTCACCCTCAAAAAGTTTGAGAACCACTGTTTTAGACTGACTGAACAGAACGGCCTCCGCCAGTGAACTATGATCTTTTTACGTGCTAAACAAACGGGCACGAGCAAGGCCAGACCAGCGAAAGGATATAACATATGGCCAACAACCAAAACACCGAACACCAACAACACCCCCGCAAACGAAAAAAAAACCCCCAACACTGCTACTGAGCAGCCACAGACACCGAAACTGAAAGACAACACAAGACCAGACTACCATCACTTAACAACAACCAAAAACCGAAACACCAAGAACACCAGAGACCAGAGTGAGCTATGAGAGCTTTTTAAGTACGTAGAAATAGGCACTGAAAAACTAAAGAACCCCAAACCCAAACAAAAACCCTGCTATGCTTTTTTTCCAAAAGTCCCCTGACTCTCTGGAGACGGGCTAGGGGCGAAAACCAAACAATACTCCCGGAGGAGTTCTGCTCCCTAAAGGAGTAACAACGTCCCCAAGATACAAACTTGACTTAACTGACCCCACCCGACTGACCTGGCGCAGGAGTATCAGTAATCACGACGGCGAAGCGCCAAAGTGGGGCCTGCTCTATTCAGCCAGGCTAGAGCGGGACCCCTGCTATGCTTTGTTTTTCCAAAAGTAACCTGACTCTCTGGCGAAGAGCAAGGGGCGAAAACCAAACAATACTCCCGAAGGAGTTCTACTCCCTGAAGGAGTAACAACGTCCCCAAGAGACAAACTTTGACTTAACTGACCCACCCGACAGTGGTCCCGTTCTAGACTGGCTGAATAGAACAGGTTCTTCCTGGGACCCCTGCTATGATCTTTTTTCCAAAAGTCCCCTGACTCTCTGGCGAAGAGCCAGGGACGAAAACCAAACAATACTCCCGAAGGAGTTCTGCCTCCTGAAGGAGTAACAACGTCCTCAAGAGACAAACTTTGACTTAACTGACCCACCCGACAGTGGTCCCGTTCTAGACTGGCTGAATAGAACAGCTTTTTTCTTTCAAAAGTCCCCTCAACTCTCTGGCGAAGAGCCAGGGGCGAAAACCAAACAAATAGAACAAGAGAGCTTTTTAAGTACGTAGAAACAGGCACTGAGAAACTAAAGGAGAACCCCAAACTCAAACAAAAACCATGTCAGATCACAAACATAATGCCAAACAAACTGTACACTCCATACAACAGGGAACAAAAGAGTCTTTGTTACTCCTGAGATTCAGAAACTGCCACTGCAGCCAACCCCAAAACAACACCCTAGACCAACAACCACAAACTACCCCAAAACAAAGTCCCACCCGTCAACCAACCGGCCCACCAAGACCACCGCGCCCGAAGGCAACACCACACGCCCAAAGGCTACCACACGCCCGAAGACAACACCACGTCCGAAGGCAGCACCACGCCCGAAGGCAACGTCACGCCCAAAGGTATCATTACGCCCGATGGCAACACTACGCCCAAAGGCAACAACACTTAAAAAGCACTGGACAAATACAGGTGTACCTTGCCCAAGGGTGCCCGGAAGCTGTTGTGGCAAAGGGTAACCTCATTACTCCCACGTTTAAACAAACTCCACAACCGGATGGAACAGGTTTTTTTTTTCAAAAGTCCCCTGACTCTCTGGCGAAGAGCCAGGGGCGAAAACCAAACAATACTCCCGAAGGAGTTCTGCTCCCTGAAGGAGTAACAATGTCCCCAAGGGACAAACTTTGACTTAGCTGACCCACCCGACGGTGGTCCCGTTCCAGACTCGCTGAATAGAACAGGTCCCACCTGGGAGCTCCGCCGTCGTGATCACGGATACTCCTGCGCCAGGAGTAACAGGTTTTTTTTTCAAAAGTCCCCTGACTCTCTGGCAAAGAGCCAGGAGCGAAAACCAAACAATACTCCCGAAGGAGTTCTGCTCCCCGAAGGAGTAACAACGTCCCCAAGGGACAAATTTTGACTTAACTGACACCACCCGACAGTGATCCCGTTCTAGACTGGCTGAACAGAACAGGTCCCACTTGGGAGCTCCGCCGTCGTGATCACGAATACTCCTGCGCCACGCAGGTCTTTTTTTTCCAAAAGTCCCCTCAACTCTCTGGCGAATAGGCAGGGGCGAAAACCAAACAATACTCCCGAAGGAGTTCTGCTCCCCGAAGGAGTAACATCGTCCCAAGGGACAAACTCTGACCTGACACCACCCGACAGTGGTCCCGTTCTAGACTGGCTGAATAGAACAGGTCCCACTGAGAGCTCCGCCGTCGTGATCACGGATACCTCCTACGCAGGTTTTTTTTCCAAAAGTCCCCTGACTCTCTGGCGAAGAGCCAGGGGCGAAAACCAAACAATACTCCCGAAGGAGTTCTGCTCCCCGAAGGAGTAACAACGTCCCCAAGGGACAAACTTTGACTTAACTGACACCACCTGAAAGTGGTCCCGTTCTAGACTGGCTGAATAGAACAGGTCCTCCTACGCAGGTCTTAACAATCAGATTTTGTAGAAGCGCGATGGCTGTTGGTAATTTCTAACGTTCAACCATAATCAATGACATCGTGCAAAGTTTGAGTCGCAGTGAATAGTGACGTCAAGTTTCTCCGTGATAATCTAATCCGAAACATTTTCATTATTTACCCACGTTGATGTAGGCGTGAGGCTTTCAGAAAGGTGTGGAACAAATACTACCATCACTTCATGTGCTTGACTTCTCGGTAAGGATTAGATTCAACGAAAAAGATACGTCGTTTTGGTACACGGGAAGTTTGTTTTCCATCTACGTTTCCCATTGGCTTCAAATTCGTAACTATATGGATATTCATATTAGATGACCGTTCTTACCCCCGAGTGACCCTTCCCAGTTGGGAAGTGAGTTTTTTCACGCTTCCCTCCCTGATTTCGAGTTGTGAGTGAAAAGACCAAATGCAAACACGTTCCTTCGGTAGGGTTACCCTGACTAGGTCTTGTACATGCCTGTACAAAATTTTGGCCAAATTGAAAGCAAGAGTTAAGCCGCGGTCACACTACAACGAATTCGGATCGGATTGCGATCCGATGTTTGTAAGTTTTTATCAAAATCTTCTCTATTTCGGGTCGGAAAGAACCCAAAATTTGCCAACCTGTGTAAATATATGATTTGCATCAGAGGTCTAAAATAAAATGTTAACTGATTTTTTCGTGACGTCACACCGACAAACAGCTTTTATCGGACACGCGTAGTCCGATAAAAGCTGTCTGTCGATGTGACGTCACGAAATAATTCGTATAAATTTAATTTTCGTAGTCCTGCGATAAAAATCATATAATTACACAGGCTGGCAAATTTTGGGTTCTTTCCGACCCGAAATGGAGAGGATTTTAGTAAACACTTAAAAAAATCGGATCGGAATCCGATCCGAATTCGTTGTAGTGTGACCGCGGCTTTAGGTCCAAAATAGTTTACTCTCGCCCACGGTATTTCCCGCCTGTCGTAAGAGGCGACTAAAGGGAAGGACTTGCACCGTATTTAAACTTTGCTTGACACTATATAACACATTTGTGTTGGTGTGTCGTTAAATTTCATCTAACTAACTAACTAACTAACTAACTAACTCAGGGACTGAATGTCGGACAGTCAGTCCTTGGACTGTGCACAGTCAGTGCGCGAAACATGGCGAAATTTTGAGGTTTTTCGTGACTAAAAAAGAGGTATATTCTATTCTCCCTCGTATTTACCGAAGAGTAAAGGAACAGCAATACTTTTGTTGCTGTAAGAACACTATTTTACCTTTAGTTCGATTATGTAAAGAGTTGACGCTACAAATTATATTGGCATGTCGCCTATATCTGAATTTATTTTCAACTTTCAGAGATGAAAAGCGAAGGTAGATACTAAGTTGCCAACTGAGCCGCCTCGCTTACACATGGACTGTGCTCCTTAACGTCAGCTTCTGTCTAGGTTTGACACATAACTGCTGCATACGGCGTTAATATAGCGATAAGGTAACAAAACGTTACCTTAGCAACAGGATTCACTACGAAAGCGTGGGCGACGATTTAGTCAAGGACGCTTTGGTTTGTTGCATTTTTTGGCTATATTTGGTAAAACTTAGATATGATGTAGAGTAGATATCAGGCAATTAGAAAAGTATGTGCTCCATTTTTTCATGTACAAGAGGGTAGCCAGCCAATTCAAAATGACCACCATTCAGGGCCGTAGCGAGCGGGGGTGTGGGGGGTATCACACCCCCAATATTTCGGCAAATTTTCGGTCTGTCGGCAAAAAGGGGAGAGGGAAAGGAAAAAAAGAGGAAAAGAGGAAAAAAGAGAGAAGGGAAAGGAAAGAAAGGGAGGAAAAAGGAAGACGGATAATGAAAGGAAAAAAGAGAAAGAGAACGGGAGCGCGTGGCCAGTCAGTTATCGGCTATTTCGATTTTCAGCTCTTCATCTAATTGGCCCATTCAAGTTGAAGTCTCGTCGGCAAATTGATTATGCATGTGACGGCCATGTACGGCCGTCGTAACGGCCGTCGGTGTAATTGGACAAGTGACTGAGTCCCTCGGCAACTCGGAGAAAGAAAGGGAATCAGTGGTGGCGCCAAGTGGGGCAGTGGGCCAAGGCCCCCCGTCGGAGAAATTTTCCGATTTTGTCGGGGAGCTGTTATGTATACGATAAAATATGTAATCCTCGACAACGGCCAGTCACCCCGACGATTTACTTCGTTTTGGTCTAAATTAAGGCAAATTCTTTAATAAAACCCCCAATTTTTCCAATTTTCTTCCTAAAACCCAATTTGTTTCAAATTTTTGAAATAGAGCCCAAAATTTACGGCGCGCTTCGCGCGCCGAATTTTTCCTTCGAGCATCGTTTCGGCACTCTATCGGGTCTTGTTGAGGCTTTGGATTGCTAGCCACCCTGTCGGGCAAATCCTGCCACCACGCCTGAGGCGAATTAAAGGCTTCCATATAGGCGCACTATTTCGGGTCATATGACATTCTTGAAAAACCACTTTCTGCACATTATTCCTCGCTTTTATCATCACCACGGGGAGCAGCACCCTATTACCCATGGAGTAGGTATCCTTAGCCCGTTTTCTAACGCCTAACCTTAACTTCAAACACAATTTGCAAACTCCCGTGGATCCGGTTTACCCACAAACATCCTAGGATAAAAATAATGCGTGCCGTGCGTGTCTTCCCTTCACTGCAGTTTCAGGCTTTTAACTTTTGAACACCAAAATGAAACAGATACAGAACCCGTTTTGGCGTTCAAAGCATATTTTGAACGCTTGTGTTAAGATTCTGACCACTTTTTCTCGCCTACTTGAACACTTATCGTATTGAACGCCTACGCGTCTAGTGTTTAAATGCTGAACGCATAGTGTTCCAATTCTGAACGATAGGTCCAGCTCCTCAAGTAAAGAAAGCATATTCAACAAAGATATCGTATTTTTTATGTCAATCGAATTAAACTTTGTTCAAACGATTGAATTTTAGATGAATTTGTTTTAAAGAAGTGAAAATATTTGCTTGGTTATCCACTTTCTTTTGGCTTGAAGTTGCTCGCTGCTATCGCAAGAAACTAAACATGACGTCATAATAGAGCCCATAGTTAGCTGGGAGAATTAAAATGTGATCTGTAAAATTTTGTCGAAAATTCAATGTTTCTGTCGATTTACAGCATTTTAATGTTGAGTGTTTATGAATGGGGATAAAAGCAGGGTGCCCCGGTCTTAAATGTGATTTAAGCCCTCCGATGACGTCATCACAGAGACAGCGGACCTCGGCTGTCGCCTCGGTCCGCTCAGCCTCTGTGATGACGTCATCGTCGGTCTTAAATCACATTTAAGACCGGGGACCCTCGCATTTATCCCCTAATTCATAAACACCTTTATTGATTTCCTGCATTCTGATTGGCTGAAAACCATTCGAGACCAGTCTCGAATCGCATTCGAGACTGGCCTTTGCCAGTTTAGGAGAATTACTTTTTCAAGGTGAATTGAATATCACTGTTACTACTGCATTGTGCACTATGCTTTGTCCATGATGTGTTACCATAGCAACATAAACCATAACATCTGAGTAAGAAAACCAGTTACTGTAAACTACTGTAGTATTATACTGTTATGCCTAGCACCCCTGTAGCTATAACCATTCCAAAGCATAATGCTCACTTCATCCCATGAATGAATGCTAGCAAAACTATATTCATCTTCTTGGATACTGGCAGTGGTATGGCTAAAAGAGCGTATATAACCTTACAGTATATGCCAAGGGTACATTTTGTTAACGGTCTGCCTGTTACAAATATTCCACTCCTTATTCTCCTATGTTGGACTGCATGGTAAAGAAAAGTGAATTTGGTCTCTGTGCTGCTAATGCCAGCATGGGGCCTGTGTTATAACTATGACATGCAGAGCAATGGTAAACAGGTTTTACTGACAGTGTCACTGTCAGGTTTTTACGTTTGAACCAATTCCGCTAACACTAACAGACATAACAGGCCAGCACGGTCTTCATTTGTAGTTCTACGCCGAGCTAGGCTTCTTATGAACTGATGTTGTAAATAGTTTAAGCTAGTCCTAACGTTAGGCCTGCATAATCTGTATTAAAAACTTGAACACATTTTCAAAGTTACCAACACTATAATCCTTTTCCAAAAAGGCTTAAGACACCTAAAACCACCGTCTTACTTATGGATCTTGAACGATCTTGTGCGTTAACTACTTGCAGTCAAATGTCCGCATGCATGTCGTTGAATGCTGCACTGCACTGCACACAATATATTACAGTAGACCGTAACTGCACAGCACTGTGTATTTATTTACCGTCTGTGAAACTTTCGTGGAGTAGAACTTCACTGTAAACAATAGCCAGCTAGAAGTTAGTTTCCTTGTTTTAATGCTCAGCCTCATCTCTACAACGATGTGTGATAATTCAGAGATAAACAATTTTGCGTTTAATTAATCCAGTTAAATTTCGTTCGATGAATTGAGATTACAATCAATATGTTAAGTGAAATTATTTGCGTGGTTGTCCACTTTCTTTTGGCTTAAAGTTGTTCGCCACTATCGCAAGAAATTAAACATGACGTCATAATCGAGTCCTAAGTTAGCTGGGAGAATTAAAATTTGATCTGTAAAATTTTGTCGAAAATTCAATGTTTTTGTCGATTCCCAACATTTTAATGTTGAGTGTTTATGAATGGGGATAAAAGCAGGGTGGCCGGTCTTAAATGTGATTCGAGACCTCCGATGACGTCATCACAGAGGCAGCGGACCTCGGCTGTCGCCTCGGTCCGCTCAGCCTCTGTGATGACGTCATCGTCGGTCTCAAATCACATTTAAGACCGGCCACCCTCGCATTTATCCCCTAATTAACACATTGTTGTCACTGGTTAGTGACGTGCACCGACCGACCCCACAATAGACGAGTTGGGAAACTTCGGGCTACAATGCATGCTGGGAAGGAAAGTGTACCACAACAGAGACTGCATGTGCAAGACAGATATTTTGTGTAATCACGCACAATTTTCCAGTGTTAAACTATGGTTCTCTAGACATCAATCACGGATCAAAGAGAATTTTCTTTACAGGAAAAGTTCTTTTCAAAGTAAATCTCCTTAATTAGGACCAAAAGGGTTGGACAGTATGACGGAAACTTGTGAAAGACAAAAAAAAAAACAGTTTCTCAAAGCCTTCGTGTCCGTGCGCAGTTATTCTTGACCTTGATCTGTGGTAGTACAATGGTACAGCAAAATCCAATTTCCCAACCCGTCTATTATTGCGTGGCATATTTTCGCATTACATAACATACGCATTACATAACATAACATTCTATTTAGTAAGCCTACTTTGCGCGTAGGTCTATTACGCACGCATGCGAAGCCTACGTCGTGCGTGCAGTGTGCGCCAGTGCTGACCTTTAAAAAATGATCCCTCCGGACGCCACGCATAAATTCAATGTGTGAATGCGTCATATTTTTTAAGTTTAAGCATTCTCTAGCTAGCCGGCTAGCCCTGCTATTCTATTTATCCAGTTGTATTTGCGCTGTATTGTCTAGTGATTCTACTAAAAATGGCATTTAGTCGAAAGTTTAACAAAGGTATTCAAAGTGGGAGTTGTTTTTCAAGATCGTGGAAGTAAAGTTCAAAGGATCGAGTTGGGGATTAAAATTCGTTATCAGTTTGAGGTGAGTTAGCCTACAATTATTTTTGTGACATTCGTTGTGACGTAATAATCAGTTCTTACAGATGTGTCCGGGCGTGTGTTTGTATTCATATTATACCGAGCGGTATAACAACTGCGCGTACATAGCAAAGTAAAATGGGGCTGCCCGGCGTTTTTGTCTTACCAACAGAGGGCGCTCTCATATGGTTCCTACAAGAGTCCCTTTATACGATATACTATGTAGGAACCCTAGTGCCTACAAAGATATTACAAACATAGATCACCCAATCCGGGCAGTATATCATGTAAAAAAAGTTATATTATGCATGAGATGCAAGTCTCGAGACGCAAATTTGTTTAAAAACGGCACAAAACGTAAGGATTTGGTGCATAGATACCATATTAAACTCCTATACCTACACTGTAAGACGCGCCTGACTCTGCATGAGGTTCAATTATACCGGGCAGAAGTGTGGATTTGATATGTGCGTCGTTCTATTCAGTGATCTGCGTACAAATCTAAGGACGCGTTATAGAAAATTCCATTGTTAAAAGAGTTGACGTGCGTGCACATTAACAATGCGTTCTATACGCGCATTATACATTTATCTGTGTATTGTCCGGAATAATTGACTCACGCTACTTCGCTCTTGGAAAACGAACGCTTTGGTTGATTTTTCGTTGTTAGCGCGTAGCATGTATTTTAAAGTGCGCTAGTGAAGATACCATAGAAACAGACCAATTAGTTGGTCCATGAACTTTTAAACAGTCACTGTGCGTTCATATTCAAGAGTACTTATGTGGAAAGCCTGGAAGAAGAGAAAAGTGTTCCATGTAAGTGGAATTCATTGAGGAATGATTCTTCTTAGTACAACTACCGGGCTATAGCCGAGTGACCTATCTTTGACTCGGGCTGCAGTGAGTTGGCTACTAGGCCGGTACTGATAACTGATAGGTCCATATTAGGGATGTAGTCTTCTATTCTTCTGGGTATATATGTTAACACTCCTCATAATTCTTTGTTTACCTTTGGGTACTGCCTAGGAACACTGTTTTGCGGCGTACTAAAACAAGGAAGCTCTTTAATATTCAGCTTCAAAAGCAACTTATGAGCGAGTACGTAGGCCAAGACGTAATGAGCGATGAAGTTTTGTTAACAAACTTCGCTGTCGCGCTTACGTTTCGCGCAACTGGTAGGAACCCAAACATATTACAATTATAGATTCCAAACTTAAAATGGCTCGTTGACTCCCCATGGAGGCCAATATATCGGGGCGGAAGTGCTGATCACTGTTCAGTCGTTTTGAAAACAAAAGGCAAATGAATGTCTTACAAAAGTATTAGTACTTGTTATTTCGGAATGTTGTTGACTGAAGAAGTACTACGCCTCAATAAATTCCACTTGAACAAGAATAACTTATTTCTTCAACGCGGCATTCCACGTATTTACACTTGAACATGAACGCACAATGACTGGTTTTGCAAGTTCATGGAGTAATTGGTCAGTTTCTATGGTATCATCGAGTGACGCACTTTGATATGCGCGTTCAATTACTTACGCGCTCACAACGGAAAAGCAACTAGCGCGTTTGTTTCCAGAGCACGCAGAACTGTGCGTCAAGTATTCCGGATGATACACAGAGAAATGTATTCTGCGTGCATAGAACGCGTTGTAAAAGTGCACACACGCTAATCTCTTTTAACAATGGAATTTTCTGTGACGCGTTCTTATTTTTGTACGCAGATCGCGGAATAGAACGGCGCGCATGTCAAATTCACACTTCCGCCCCGATATTTGCGTCTCCATGAGGAGTCACTACTGAGTGTAACAGTGTAGGTATAGGAGTTTGGAATCTATGCTTATAATATCTTTGTAGGAACCCAAAGATATTACAATTATAGATTCCAAACTTAAAATGGCGCGTTGACTCCTCATGGAGGCCAAAACATCGGGGCGGAAGTGCTGATCACTGCTCAGCCGTTTTGAAAACAAACAGGCAAATGAATGTCTTACAAAAGTATTAACACGTGTTATTTCGGAATGTTGTTGACTGAAGAAGTACTACGCCTAAATAAATTCCACTTGAAAAAGAATAATTTATTTCTTCAACTCGGCATTCCACGTATTTACACTTGAACATGAACGCACAATGACTGGTTTTGCAAGTTCATGGACATTCATTGGTCAGTTTCTATGGTTTCTTCAAGTGACGCACTTTTATATGTGCGCTCAATTACTTATGCGCTTATAACGGGAAAGCAACTAGCGCGTTTGTTTCCAGAGGGCGCAGAACTGTGCGTCAAGTATTCCGGATAATGCACAGAGAAATGTATTCTGCGCGTATAGAACGCGTTGTGAAAGTTCACCCGCGCTAACCTCTTTGAACAGTGGAATTTCCTGTGACGCGTTTTTATTTTTGTACGCAGATCGCGTAATAGAACGACGCGCATGTCAAATTTACACTTCCGCCCCGACATAGGCGTCTCCATGAGGAGTCACTGAGCGTAACAGTGTAGGTATAGGAGTTTGGAATCTATGCTTATAATATCTTTGTAGGAACCCAAAGATATTATAAGCATAGATTCCAAACTCCTATACCTACACTGTTACGCTCAGTGACTCCTCATGGAGACGTATTTATCGGGGCGGAAGTGTAAATTTGACATGCGCGCCATTCTATTCCGCGATCTGCGTACAAAAATAAGAACGCGTCACAGAAAATTTCATTGTTGAAAGAGGTTAGCGTGTGTGCACTTTTACAACGCGTTCTATACGCGCAGAATACATTTCTCTGTGTATTATCCGGAATACTTGACGCACAGTTCTGCGCGCTCTGGAAACAAACGCGCTAGTTGCTTTTCCGTTGTGAGCGCGTAAGTAATTGAACGCGCATATAAAAGTGCGTCACTTGAAGAAACCATAGAAACTGACCAATGAATGTCCATGAACTTGCAAAACCAGTCATTGTGCGTTCATGTTCAAGTGTAAATACGTGGAATGCCGCGTTGAAGAAATAAGTTATTCTTGTTTAAGTGGAATTTATTGAGGCGTCGTACTTCTTCAGTCAACAACATTCCGAAATAGCAAGTACTAATATTTTTGTAAGACATTAATTTGCCTGTTTGTTTTCAAAACGACTGAACAGTGATCAGCACTTCCGCCCCGATATATTGGCCTCCATGGGGAGTCAGCGCGCCATTTTAAGTTTGGAATCTATGCTTGTAATATCTTTGTAGGAACCATATGAGAGCGCCCTCTATTAATTTTCACTCGGCTGGGCAGCCCCATTGTGTGACCTCGTAGCCGGCTACGAGGTACTATCGATGTGCGGGGTATTCTATAATTTTACCTCTACATCTTATCAAAGTTTTACCAAATACAGCCGGCCAAAAAAAAAAAAAATACAGACCCTAATTGAGAATGAAGGCTTTTGTCGTCTGACATAGGTAATAGACACCTTTGGGTGTCTCCTGAAAAACAGATCCTAGTTTATATATCTAAAACTCCAAACGTACAGAATTTCACACTGACTGAGTAGACAGCTAGCTAGCTGCTTGTAGGATCAAAATATACGCAGAGCTTATTTGAACGCGAAAGCAACTTCTGCTATAACTTGTAGGTAGGCTATGACTAGCTAGACTGTCAAAAACAAAAAAAAAAGCGCTCAAGTTCGCGTACTTCGGCTTTCATAGACGCATATTTTTGTTTTCTTAAGGACGCGAACGCGTGCACACTATAACGTTATCCGGCTGTGTACAGCGCGTGGACGCGCTGCACATAACCTGATAACGTTTGTCCGTTCTAAAGTACTTGTGTTGTATTTAAAAAGTGCCCTTTATATCAGTATGATACGGCGTACGTGCACCACATACACAGGCAAGCCATATAAATAGCAAGGTGTTAGAGAAAGTACACGCAAGGAAGAAACGAGTGGCTGGTCGAGACACAATTAATACTCTTAGATGTATTTATAGAGGGATTTCAGTCACGTGACTTTAACCAACTAGACGCAATTTTGAAGGGCAAGATCGCGCGTCTCTTTGGTTTTGACGGGCACGCGTCCATTGTGTCACAGTAGTAGGCTATCTATGGTTATGCCGTGCGCATGTGCTGTAAGCTCGCTTACTGCGTGTGTGTTTTGCCTTCAGTGCCTGGGAATCCATTGCGCGTGACGTCACATAAAGAGGGATTTCATGTGACGTCACGCGCAATGGATTCCCAGGCACTGAAGGCAAAACACACACGCAGTAAGCGTATTTACAGCACACGCGCACGGCATAACCATAGATACTACTGTGACATAATGGACGCGTGCCCGTCAAAACAAAAAAGACGCACAATCTTACCCTTCAAAATTGCGTCTAGTTGGTTAAAGTCACGTGAGAGAAATCCCTCTATAGAGCTTATGCACGTAACGTCAGCGCGTTTCAATTTGACTTACTGGATGGAACTGCTATATGTAGTAGGTGTGTTTAAGATAGCTCACGGCAGCACCTTAGTAACAATTGTTGCACAATGTACGCCTGGATGGAAAAATAGAGAAACGTGACTTGGGTGCCGCATAAGCTCTACAGAGCTTATGCACCTACGCCACGTTTCTCTATTTTTCCATCCAAGCGTACATTGGATGCTTCTGCCTGCGTGTTAGTTAATTTCCTACATACACCCTTTTTTGATGTGCAAAAAGGACGCCTTCAGTCCACTGTACAGAAAATCTGGATACCATAATGTGTTGTGCATGCTTGCGTGCGTTAGAATGCACATCTCAGTGGAATGGACAGCCAGTACTAGTAACAAGCGCGTCTACACTGTGTACTGCAGAGCAATCCTAAGCTTAGGATTTCTCTGGTGTGTTGTTCAGTTAATTACATTGCTATTATAAAGGTTAAGCAGTCATTGCGTAAAGAGACGCTATTTACAGTGACGGCACACACCCTACCCTAAGAATACTCTGGACCACTACTAAAGCCTATAGGGTCACTTTAGTTTCTTCAATAGTTCCTTTCCACATAGCTAGAGAGCGTAAGTCCTGTCACCCTTACCTAGTAACATGTAGGCAGAGTACACAGGTTATGTAGAGGTCGTGAATTTCATCCCATATCGCAAAGCTATTTGCTGTTCTCTCATGTGTGTCATGCGGTAGGGTTAGTTGGTGAGCGACTAACGGAGCAAAGTTTGGCTATTCCATCGAGCAGTCCAGGTGCTTTCGACACAATGCATGTTATCCCCGATACGGTCTACAACCCCTACAGTTTTTCATATTTTTTTTTTACATATGATTTTAGTGCAAGCCTAATAAAACTTTTCGCGCGCTTTGCAATTTCACGATTCAGACCAAAAAGAACACTATCAGTGGGCAAGTCGGTTCTTGAGGTAATTAGTGATATTGTGCAAAATATGCCCCGCAATGGCATGGGATAGTCAGGCACCTTCATACCTACTTCTCACCACCCCCTCTGTAAAGGAGCTGACGGAACTTGGGGTCGCTGGCATGGCCCGGCCCCCTGTCGGGAAAATTCTGTCGCACATATGGTCAAATTATTTCTTTTGGGTTTTCAAAAAGGGTCATTTCTGAGAAAAAACTCAAAACTTTCCTCACGCTTTATCCACTGGTCCTCAGTTCCGTTACTTATAGCTAAATATAGTAGGCTACAAACCCTTTCCATCTTTTCAAGTAACTTCATAAGTAGAATACATGGAATTATGTAAATATCGAATATTTCATCTCATTTCGCTAGACTTAGTTAATGTTCTCTGGTCTGCTTGTATCTGTCTTGCGATACGGCTATTGACTCGAGGAGGGAAGTAAAATGTAAGTTGTGCCCGATAGGGCCCAACTGCCAGGACAATTGGCCTATGTAAGCTTTAAATAAGCACAGATTCTTTTTAGTGTATAGGCTCACCCAAAATAATTTCGCGTGCTTCGGGCCTTTTTCACAGCTTAGAGTGCGGCAAAAACATTAAATCGGCGCGGAACTATTTTCCTCTAGTAAATACAAATTTTATGCAAAATATTCCCCACAATAACATGGTATAGTACACAGGTTTTCTTCGAATTCTCCCTCACCAACCTCTCGACGGGATCGGAGCTGTCCGAGGCTTCGGGTCTCTGGCCTTCCCGTCGGGGAGTCTGTCCCCCCTTCGGGCAAATCCTGGGGCCACCCCTAGGTGGATGGCGGGTCACGGGTGCGGGATGACTTTTTAAATGATAACCCTTTGACACTAAGTGCCGGTACATTGACTATATGCTGTCGGTACATTTACCTTATTTTCATCCCTGCCCCCCCCCCCCACTTCAAGCACCCCAGTTACGCTACTGTTTGTGACGTCAGTGAAGAACCTCTACATAGCCAAATAGGCAAATTAAGTAACTGCAATATCTCATCCTCTTCACGGAGAGATGAGATAAAAATTAACAAAACTGCTAAAAACGTTTTCAAAATACATCTGTCTGCAGCGGTTGGATGGAGCTTCTAGTTGTTATCATCTCTCTTAAGAGTCCATTTAAACGGTTTGCAACTAAAGAGAAGGTCAACAATGTGAGGGGGGCGGCTGGCCGTGTTGAACTGTAGCAAATCACGTGTTTTAAAAAGATTTCTGCAACATCGGGGGATTGACATGCCAAATTTTCACCACACAGGCCTTATAGGATGATAAAAGGGACATGCTATCATGCCCCATGGGGATGCGTGCCCCCCCCCCCAATCGATTTCCGAAAAAAATCTGAAATGAAGCAAGAAGGCATTGAACCTACAAATATCTGCATGGGGAAGGGTTAGGTGTGTTTTGGATTGAATGATGGACTTATTTTAAACGTTTTCTGTTATTAACTCTTGGCAAACTATCAAACTTTTCGCAACTCCTTCGGAATGTACCAAAAGTTTTGCGCGCTCCCTCATTGCTTTGCTTGTTATCAATAATGTCTCTAATGTACTCGCATTATTGATCGGTGAAATAAAAGTGCTACAAATGAGCCAATTGTTCGTTTGCATAGACGTGGTTAGTAGGTTACAGGATTACAGCACAGCATAGTAAGAATTCCAAAGCAAGGGATTTCTTTTCCGCTACCTCTACTTTTCAGGAGATATATTTATGAAAACTGAAATCTTTACTAACGAATTACCAGGCAGCAGACTCGCACTCTAATTAGCAGACATATATTTGGGAATTGAATCTGTTCGGGTGCAGTCTGCATACAATGTTGTCATAGAAATGGTTTTTAATTAATGCAAATTTCAGCGCCGCTTTCTCCCCATTCGTCGTGGTTCGCGCTCTATATCTTATGACCGTTATTAGGGCAATTATACCTAGGAATGTTATTCGGGCCAAAAAATTTTCCAAAAATTAGAGGTACTTCTCAACCGCTGTAGGGACAGTGCATCAAAAGAGGATCATAGAGCAATCTGGCATCATGAGTAGACTATGGTTACATTTGTAGTAAAGTACTGTACTGTACTTAGTTCGTATTTTACGAACTTTTTGGACAGTGCTGTAGAAGGCGTTTGTTATTGTCTGACGTAATGTGATAGAAATGATTTAATTGGTGGATTGCAAATCAGGGATGATGAAGGTGTGGTTTGCATGCATAATTGTTTGGGTGAAAAAATCCATTAGTTGTTACAGAAAGGTTAATTACTCGTTAATTAGTGCTCGGAGGGTAGAATGTTTTTTCTTAGGTAACTCTCTTTCATTGAACGGGACCCGATCGCAAGTAAACAAGGACAGATTCAATAAAAAGCCAGACAAACGCAATATTTCTCTTTATTATTAATGCTAGCGTCCAATTTGAAATAACCTCAGATTCGTCCTCACTAGTTGCCCTCATACTAACATTCTTACTCAGCTATGAGCAATTAGCACCAAACTCATATGAAGTGATACAAAATCATTTACTAAAAATGTCCCCAAATTGTCACTTGTCTGCATAAGACCTATATGTATTTAGAATCCTATTTTGCAACTGGACAAATTCGAAATAAAACTTAATTGCTCGGTTATCCCACTGGTGAAGGTAACAGCAAAACACAAATTGGAATTCTGTAATTACCAATACCAAGCTGCAGAGAATCTTTCGGCGGGATCGGTTTTCTCTTTCCCCTCCTTCCTGCGTGGAAAGATAAAACACTAAATAGTACTTAAACATGCATTTTATAGAAATTGTTAGATTTTTAAATCGCTCATACTGAGCTCGAACCGTATAGGAGATCTTTCTTCTCGTAACTTTACCTCGACACTGCTGGCCAGTGACTTGTAAAGATTGCTGGGACCCATTTTGGCATTCTCTCCAGATACCAGGCTGAACATACGTTAGGTAAGTCAACCGTGTTTTCAATAATTGAATTGACTAGATCAAACACCAACAGTCTACAAGAGTAGGCAACACCTTACTACAGAATCATTTTTTTTTTTTTGGACAAGTATGGTTTTGTTACAAGATGAGTTTTAGCCTCTCTTTCAAGAGGTCTTCTGTCTCTGAAGCTAACTATGAGAGCTGTAGGTTACAGGACTGCAACGCCTGAGTCAGGACTCGAGTCCGTTCTTTACTGGACTTGAAATTGGCCCGGGATGAGATGTTCCAGAATTGGAATTGGCCCGAAATGAATTGCAGCTGGACTCGGACTCGGCCCTGATTCCGGCCGAGTCCACTTACAAGAATTCAACATGAATGTTACTTTAAGCTTCATTGTTATGTGTGCACAGTTTAAAGCATGCACGGTCACAAACTGTCAACTAAGTCACAGGATGGGCGAGAGTATGAGTTGACTCCAAAAATGACTTAATTAACTGCGGTATTTGAAAAATAGTATGAAAGCCGTAATAAATGATATGCTACAGTGTAAAATAGCCGGACTCGGACTTGGCCAGGAATTGGCATCTCTGGAACAGAAATTGTCATGGATTTGACTCGGAATTGTCCCATAGTGGGGCAAGGTGGACTCGGTTACGGTCCTGGTAGGTTCATTCTTATCCATATTTACTATTTCACCTTTCTTAAAGTTAGTGTATGACTTGAAGAATGTCGGGACAAAGAATGAGAGGGAGATAGCGGGGAGTGGCTGAATAATTAGAGGATTGGCGAAAAAGCAGCTCAAGAATTATAATATTATAGCTAAGATAACCTGTACTAACCTTTCAAACGATCGCTTTTGTGAAATCTGATCACTGGCATTGTTTTCCGGATTAAGATGCGGAGAAGAATTCTGAGAATACACCACCTTACCCATCAATGTCACCGTGACAATAAAAGACGCCACCAAAATAATCGCGACTTTCATGACCACTTGTTTTAGTTACCACCAATGATGGAATGAAGCAGTTTGAATTTAAGATGTTCCTTCGAAATGTTTTTGCTGACAATATTCCTTCGCGTGCCTTTCTTATCGGTAAAATGACAAAGCCGTATATAATACGAACCTTAAATTTCGTATCATGCCAAGTTATACCCACTATATCACACAGATGACGTGACAAAGAGTCACAGATATTAAGTTTAATTGTAGATAACAAAAACCACAGTTAGGCCTGTGTAATAGATATGACCCCCTTTATTTACCATCTAAAAATACGTCTAAGGCAGTCCCAAGGCATTATTAATTAATTGACCATATATCTAGCATACGTAAATACAGAGCTCTGCACTGATTGACGCATAAGCTAATTTATTGCAGTTTCGACTGCACGTACGCACTAAATCAGACAGTAGTGATTATCAGCTATATCTCTATATCTGCTTGGATAGATTTCATTATTGTATAATAATATAAATAGTAGTGCTGAGTTAAATGGCCTTTCGTCGAACCCTTCACTCTTCACCGTGGGGTAAGGCAAGGTTGCCCTTTGTCACCCCTTTTGAACGTTTTAATTAGTGAAACCCCTTCAAGAACCTTCAAGGCAGATTCTTCGCTTAAGGTTTTCCATATCAGTGGCGCGGGCGCACTTGTAATTGCCCCGACTGATATGGAAAAGTGATGTAACGGGAGTGGGTGTCACAAGTGCCCCGAAGGTGAACCACCAGCGGGAAGCGCGAGTTTGCGACCGTGACGCGCGGAGTTGAGCTAGGACCCGGGGAAGAGCTCCTGGTGAGGTGTAGGGGGAACCCCGTGGGGATCCAGGGAGCAAACCTCCTGAGCTCCTGCAATATAAGGTATTGAGACTGCCGAGAATTAGTTCCAGCGGCTTTATTGGTCAGGCTTTATTTCGTTCCAGATTTTGTGAAATTTGATGTTTATGACCGAGAGCACAGGTTAATTAGGAGCCCGCAAGAAAACTTCGGAAACATATCCATCAAATGAACACTTCTTGATACAGTTATCCTGCCCTATTAGAGAGCTGGTGTCTCTCCATAGATGGACATAATAGGTCGGGTCATTGACACGATTATTTCAACATGCTACACTACTTAAGCGGTATTTCAGGTGCATTAATCTAATAAATTGCATAAGGACAACATAGTGGCGTGGGGCGTCAATACCTCTTGTAGTATTTGAACTGAGCAGGCGAAGTGAATTGTGTACGATAGTGGAGAAGAAGGTACTCTTCAAAATTAATCTAGTTGCACCTCATCAACCGGTCATTCAGTACACAGCTGAGGCACACTTAACATGTCTTCCTAACAGCAAGCAGGGCCGTCGCTGAGGGGGAGTGACTACCCTATTTACGGATCCAGTCGGCAAATTTTAGCACCAATAAGCAAAATGAAGGGAAGGGTGAGAGGGAAGTAAGGGAAGGAGAGAGGAAAAGCGGAAAGTGAAAGAAAGGAAAGGAAAGAGAAAAGAAAGAAGGAAACAGGAGGGAAGGGGGAAGAGAAAAAAGGAAAGACGAAAGAAAAACGCTCTGGCCCTGGCGTGTGTGTGCGGGGAAGGGGGTCCGGGAGGACAACTTGGAATGCAGCCTTTGAAGACTGTAGACAACTCATGTCATAATATTTGAGAAAACCCGCCAACATGAAACTTAAAATATATTCGTTCGGCGGAACTACACTACAATAAGCTTTTTAGTCATGTCGAAAGTTGTTCATGGCAGTGTGATATCGTGTTACGGTGAGACGACGAAAATTATGCACCAATTAGCAAAATGAAGGAAGGAGGGAAGGAGGGAGGAAAAGGAGAGAAACAAGGAAGGCAAAACGAATAGACTGGCAGTCGAACATGGTTTGAGGGGAAGTTTAGGCACCCCTTTCCACCATACTGGCGCCTAGAATTTCACGAACACCCAATTTGAGCTCGAGTCAAGTCATTTAATCCTTAGAAAAGGCCTACATGAGTCAACTGAATCGTGAAAGATAGCAAATCGAGTCATGACTTGTTACAATTCCGCTGGCTTGCCGTGTATGCTACGGTGACACGTTTGTGTTTTAGAGTGTAATTTTATGCAATGTACAACATTTGGGATTAGGGATACCGCCATATAAGGAAAAGGGGCGGTGGCGCCGGCATTGGGGCATGGGGGCGCATGCCCCAATGCCGGCGCCACCACGATTTTTCGAACATTTTCTGTTTCTTAAGTGAATCCTAAGGTGTTTAAGCTATAGATTTCTGTAGAGGGTAGGATGAGGTGTATTTTCGATTGAGATGGATCTATTTTATCATTTTCTATCGCAAAGCTTTTGCAAACTATCAATATTTCCGTAAATCTTTCCCAAACCAACATCCCAAACTTATTTGTTGTGGGATGGATGGCTTCCTCCGAGTGATTTGACGGGGGAATGAAGATATTATTTAGCGTATACAAAAATCTGGTGATTTCGACCTCGGCCCTCTAGTTTAAAAAAAAAAATCCTATAAAATTGTTTATTTTAGCGCTGATAATGAATATTCCGATCCCATTTCTAAGCAGATATGAAGGTATTACCAGGTAGGAATTACTTCAGAATCGTTCCACCTTTTTATGGCTATGAGGAATACATTATAGCGGGCGCTTCAAAAGTTATTCCTTGAAGTTCATTAAGGAACGCAATAGCCAATCAAAAGTGAACGCAAAAGTCAATATGCTGATTCCCGCCGAGGATATTAGCACACATATCGAGCTCTTGAAGTGATATGAATGGATAATTGAAAGGGGAGCAAGGAGAAGAAAGAATGCGAGAATGGAGAAGAAAGAAAACAGGGAGAGCGAAAGGAAAAACGAACGTTTGACACACCAAGGATCATAAAGTGCTGATGCCTCCAAAAGGAGTACTAGTACTTGCATGAAATTTTCCCAAAGAGGCCCCCGGATCCGGTGCCGAAGATCAAACCTCGGTGGTTTAATGTGAGGGCTCCACCTAGTGGCATACCTGGAAAATAAATGTCTCAAGGTTAATCAGTTAATTACTCTTGGGCAGTACGAATGGAATCATCGTTCTTAACGCCCAGTCTAAACCTTAACATGATCCGTCGTCCCCACTCACAACCACCCGCCCCACTCATTGAATCAATAGTGCTATATATAGGCTTACAAAAACGGTCAAACTGTGATTTTGATTTTTGTGGTCCGCTTACTGCGCATACAATTCCATTTAGAGATTGTTAAATGCGAGTCATTTAATGGTTACAATTGTGCAAATACCTACCACATGGCCCTCCGGAGGTTTCGCCCGTGAACCCCACGGGTGTGTGTCCCTGGACACCAACAGGGACCTTACGGTGATCCTATTCACCCAAATATCTTCAGGAGTGTTTCACGTCACCACGACTCCTCAAACTTCAACGTCCTGCAGAGCGTTGCACCCCCTCCTTACTCCGAAAAGTCTGGCGACACCGCTGCTCCCCTCTCTCTCTGTCACTTAATTCGGCTTTCAAACACAAAATGAGTGCTTATTTACCCCTTTGGAACCATTAATTTAGCGAGCACTCTGTCCTCTGCCACTCCAATAGGTACATACGCTTTCAAGCTGTCTATGGGTGTTTTAAATATTTCCATTACGCTTTCAAGCTGTTTATTGATGTTTTAAAATATTTCCATTACGGGAACGTGCGGGAAGTTTACGTCATTGAAACTGTGGTACTTTCTTGGTGTCATCATTGACCTTGCTGATAAGGAACGAGAGTATCTGGTAAGAACTAAGAGACCGTAATTGATGTTAAATGGTTCGCAACAAGAATGGAACTTGCACTGAATTTTCTTTGTATTCACACTGCACATTCTCCTTTGGCAAGATATACACTAAAATGAAATAACTAAAAGAAACTTCGAATTTAGCCATATACAAATTTCCTGCATATTTCCTACAGGAAATCAGTATGTTAGATTTATGTAGGATTTTGGGCATGTTCCTGTATGAAAAGGTTTTCCTTTAGGAAGTGGTTCCCGCATAGGAAACTACTTTTACTACGTAAGAAAGCACTTCAGCCCATGGGACCTCCATTTTATTGAGGGTTTTTATCTCAATACATAACATGTATTGAGATATTGTCACACTAGCTGGTGGTTGAAATATCTTTAAAGCAACATATTGTCCCTTGATCTGTGGTCAATGTCTTTCAGAGTTTGAGAGCATGTCCTTTGAGTTGAGGGCAGAGGACAGTTGTCAAGAAAGCTGTCCATTTCTTTGCACACGGCACATTTGGTTGCTAGGCACATGTTTTTTTCCTGCAAAACAAAGAAGCAGGCAAAGGTTTGAACTATTAGTACCGCATTTGTAGCGCAGAAAAAAATTCGGCGAATGCACTTCACGAGCTCTGTTGACGTACATCGCAAGAACATGTCCGGGATGGGACATGATAATGGAAGTTCAGTATTTTTTCGATCGCTGCTTGTGCCGATTAATTTCCAGTTGTTACCTAATATGCAGCAGTAGCAATGGTTGGGGCCTTTTATATATAAAACATGGATGTTAATTTGTGTGGTGGTGAAAGTACCTTGTACATTTATGATTTACACAACTTGACAGTGACTGAAAAGTAGCCCCCATGACATGAGCTATGCACGAAAGTTTGACATATTAGATTTCGTACTCGACTTGTATGTAAGGTACGTACGTATGTACGTAGTCAACTAAGGACCATACTAGCTCCATTGATTTGCGCACAGTATCGAATAGATACTTACGTTGAAATATATAGTGCGTGCATGCTTTACGTACCGCTGTATATGATACTAAAAAAACAAACAGGTGTGAGCCTACACCCTTTCAATGTATATGTAATACAGGGTGGGATGGTGTAAAATAGCCAAGTAGCTACATTGAAATACTGAAGGCTTCGAACTATTTCTGTTTATAGTTGTGTGAGAGACTTTGGCTACAATGACGGTCTAAACTGGGAAGAAATAAAATTGGCTAGGGGTGTGGCGGCACTATTTTTACTCATCTTATCGGTTCTAGCCAGCATATTTTTCTGCATGAATGTCACACAAGACATAAAATACGTCATACAAAAATCATTAATTCCATGATTTTTGCGCACATAAAAAATACGAGAAGGGAAGACTTGACTCACAATAAGAACAGAAAGAAGTGAGATTTGTTAGATAGCATTATCTTGTCACTGCCATTTTCCCGACTGTTGGCTTCGGCCCGACTATGTACTATTGAAAATGGAATATTGGTACAAGGATGTCAGTTAATGGTTCCTTGGACTCTTATTGGCAACATTCATGGAGTGGCCCCTCCATACGTTACCCCGGACTTGGCCCGACCTGTGTCTACTGTGGTGGTATGGTACAAGGGAATAGAGCGCCAACTCTAACCTTAAGGGTGACATGATATTGCTAATGGGGTTTGTGGCAATTGTGATGCAGTCATTTTCATTTTTCACTGATTTATATTAAACATCAAAACATGACGTCAGGTCATGAAAAAGCTGTAGGCCTATGTTTTCATAGGTAATTTGTTGTATATATTGTTGTAATCCTTCATTGGTTGATAATATTTTGTAAGGTAGTTTTAATTTTAGACATGAGTTACAAAATAAAACACAAAGCTGTTTGCAAACTTTATTCTCCTTCAAGTTAAAACAAACATCACAAGTGTACTCATTAACCATGTAGGATAGCAGTGAAAAATTTGTGACTGAAATGGTGGAAAATGATTATCAAAAGAACATTTTGTGTTTATGTTTTAATATAAAACAACACAAGGCAGGTTATCTAATGGATACCGTATAGTATGCCTATTTATATTTCAGTATATTATTTCATTCAATTGTAGTATTTTTAAAAAATATTTTCGGGGTACCGTAGGGTGCAGTTCTCGGCTTTACTATGTAATTGGTGATATGGTACCGTATCACTACAGGTACATGCAGGCCGCTTACGAAAATACTGTGAAACCTTAGTACTGTCATTAATTGATTTTCATCTCTTGCCTCGGTGCCCTGCCATACAAAAACTTTTGGCCGTGGTGCCCTCCAAAATTCATGAATGACCAAGGCCAAATGTCCGTGCCCTCCTCCAACCTTAATTCCAGCCCTGTATTTGTATAACTGTTCTTAAATAAGGTGATTTATAGTATTTTATTTGCTTGTTTTTTGTAGCGATTGACTCAAGATTCCTTCATAAGTATTGTTGCATGTGCTGCCAACTATATTTCAAAATTTATTTTCTACAAATTACGCAATACGAACAACACCAAAATATAGCACAATGAGGAAGACATACAACAAAATTTTCCAGTAAACTTTAATTGATTTTTGTAAATGTTTTAATATTTTTGTGGTCACAATGTTCCTTAAGTGATCGACTCATTATGAGCCCAGTATATATTTTTTGTAATAATTATTTTGAACATAAAATGTATCAGGGCACTAACTTTGCATAATTTCTTAATACAAGTATGACTTGAAGGACCATACCACACCAATTGTCCTAACTGCACATACTGTATGAAGCTCATGATGAAGGACAGAATTTACTTTGAATGGCATCAGCAATGGTATGGAAATTGTCTTATGTTTCACTTTCATGCCATGCTACCAGTTCATCAAAACAATGTTTTTGTTGCATCATACTTTGATGCATACACGTACCTTTTCTTCAACATTACCCTTCATAACATTCACAAAAGTATTGAGATTCTGCAGCATAGCTGCTCTAGTTTTTTTTTTTTTTTTCTTCAGTCATTATAATCTTTATGCGGCACTGACATTAGCAAGTACTGGCTCAGTATTAGAGACCTGTCATATATTGTGCCATGGCTATGTACCTTCCAGGCACTAAAAGAGTTACTCATCCTTCAGTAGTGCATCTGATAGGCTAACGATAATTGCGTTTAAACCGCAAGTGAAAGATTCAGGATAACAAAGGAATGTCTGCATGATTAAATGCTGATTTAAGCTTTTATATCGCTTCCTCTTATAATAACAGTCTACGACAGAAATCCAATTTTATTAAAATAGATGAACATATCCCTTTTCTGTAACAGTACCATGCAGACAGAGCATACTTGCGTTCACTTGTTACTGCAGTTTTAAACATAACACAAAAAACATAACAATTAGTTGTAAGATATGGCCACGTATAGTCCAAGTCCAAAGGTGATACAGTCCAAAGACAAAGCAACAATTAGGTTATCCAGTGCATCAGATTCTACCACAGTCACTATAAACAATAACCAAAAGAAACGAAAGATTAAATTACGTGTTATTGAGAGAGCCGTAAAAACACATGCACACACACTACTGATTAAATACATGCAGGTGCTCTCTCATTACTCACTGATGCCCGAGAAAATGAGAACGTGTGTAGAGAGGGCGGCATTCACTCTCAGAGATCTGGGATATGTGCACTGTTTGGGCATCGGCCTTATATTTTTCGGCACTCCACTCTCGGAGTTCTTATGTATATTGAACTAAAAAGGTCTGATTAGTGTGGAAGGCCTAGAATTTAGGGGCTCCCTTCTCCAGCACCCGTCCTAAATGTTTGTCTTATTATTACATCCTGTATAAAAGCTTGAGAAGAATCACCTATTTAACTTCCCACCCACAGGCCAACGGCGCAGTGCCCCACTTTTAAGGAAATTTTATAAGTTTGAGAAAATGCCTGGCATTGCTTTTAAGGAAGGTTTTCTTTTTAGGATTTGAAGTAATGTACGGTAGTGAAGTATCTTTGGCTCCATGCAACTGATATTTTGTATAAAAACTGGAACAAACTTTAAGACCTTTCGAGTTCATTGAGGAAACGTTATTTAGATATGACTCAGAGTAACCCTAACCTTAAACGACTGACTTTTGAGTTGGGCTATGGCAGGGGTGGGGAATCTTTTTCCTCTGACGGGCTGTTTTGATAGTCATAACCCACTCACGGGCCACAGATAACGAGGGCGTAACAAGCTTTCCCATACTCTCTAAATGTAAGAGTGAAAATCTACCAAAGAGATTGACTGTAGTGATCACTCTCTTTCAAGTGGAATTCCACTCTCCTCGGAGTGTCATTTTCACTCCTTTAGAGAAAAAGGAGTGATCCCTTTAGGCAATCATGGAAGAGTGAATTTCTTGCTTTACATTAAGAGAGTAGGTCGCAGGACAAGGGCCCCAAACAGGCACTGGTGAGTCTGTACTGGAAAAGCCCTGGAAATGGGGCGAAGCACGCGGTATCTCTGGAGTTAGTACAAATTTGTAGGCAATAGAATGTTCATCCAATATCTTTAAGTGGCATTGAATGTGCAAGGCAACACAGATCAGAAGTATCTCAATAAGACCATTTGTCTCTTTTTATCCTTGTATGAAATACCCTGTAATGAACGAGCGCATACGAAAAGTGCACGCGAAGCGCACCGAAAACTGCGTCTTTGAAACCAAGTTTTTTCCTTCACTTAACGTTGCAAATTTATTCATATTTAAACGTATAACTCACTCTTCGGAGAGACCACCACCACCCCACCCCGAATAGACTGGAATAAATACAGTGCCCATGGAGTTTCGTACTGTAATAAATTTATAAACCTATACATGTGATAGTGTAATTCTGTTCAATGTTATGTAGCCTCCTTCGCAAAGCTTGCGTTACAACCAGAAGTACAAGGATTCTACACCTGGTTTACTGTATGTCTAACGAAACAGTGGGCATGTTACATTGCGCGTACAAGGCTTAGTGGTAGTGTTTCGCAGAAGTTTTACGTGAAATATACGGAAAGCGGAATAAGGAGGATAACGATGGGCACCTAAGGATAAAAGATTCCATCAAGAATTTTTCAGGTGATTCTGAACTTTCATTTATGAATTGTCTTGCGGGCTGGATAAAATTGTCTCGTGGGCCGCACGTTCCCCAACCCTGGGCTATTGGAAAATAAGGGCTATTCAAATAAAAATGATCAATTTTTTGTTCAGTGCGCATCGAATGCCTCTTGAAGATAAGCACCACTTTTAAATAACTCCAAAGTGTCGAGAAGGGTGGGGGTAGAGTAATGTGGCCAACTGAGTGAGCTATACGTTGGTCCTACATGCATACAATACCAACGAGCACGAGAGACCTTTTGCTCGCTTTAATATTTTTGGTGGTTCTAAAGCTCGTATAGCTATGTTTCAGCTATAGTGAATGTGCATTAATTTGATCAAACGCCGAAAATTGCATTTTTCATGCTGCCAGAGTACATGGTGTTTCACGGTTATTGTTTTCATTCTTTGGGGAAAGAAATACGTGTTAGTGAACAAAAGAAATGCAGAACATCGGTTTGAGTTTTTCACGGCGAAGTCTTTTATTATCTACAAATAAATAATCTTTTTGTTGGATATCGAACAAATAATTTTTGGTCAGCAATCCAATTTCACAAAGAAGTTGTTTACTTTGGTTTTAGGTTACATCTATTGCATACTTATAATTTCTTAATTTTTCAGAAGATTAAGGAAGAAGTTCCAATTGTTGATGAGTTTTTACACAATCTACAATTTGTTCTCCAAGTAGAAAAGTCCTTGTCAAAGTCAAAAAAGACAACAAAACGTTATGTCCAGTTTGACCAACTAAAGAAGGCCTTTAATTTTTGTAATTGGTCATTCTCATGGCAAGAATTCTACATTTCTCATTTCGTTTACATGATTGTTATGGGTCGTGTAAATATATTGTGATTATTTGCAATGGATTCTGTTTATTAATGAACGTCAGATAATAAATTGGAAAAACAAAAAACATAAATAAAATAAATCACATCCAACGATAAGTCCGTGTAATCTAAGTACAAACTAATTTGACGTAGAGAATAAGGTTGTGGCAACGTTACTTACTCCATCTGAAGAAAATGTTACTAGGTCCATGTTAAAACCAATTTTGTATTAAAATAACTTCATCTCCATAATATCCTACGTTTGGAAGATGTTGGCCTTCGAAATCATTCAGGCTGATATTATTTTAAGATAACCTTGTCATTTTGGTGAAAATATTGACACATCTTCATGGGATATTGTTACCAGACGACTCCAGGAACACCAGATTGAATCCGTCGACGAGCGAATGGAAAGCTCCAGAGAATTCCAGAATTCTGTGGAAGGAGAACTGTTTACGTAATGTGCCAATTATAGCAGCGGCCTGGCGACACTTCTAAGAAACAGTGCCATTGTTTACTACTACTGTGCATACAAGGAACATTCTTGTAATTGCTCGACTGTGTGCACTGGAAGTTTCTATTAAATTCCGGAGATTTCTCGATTGAAAGCCTAGCGTATAAAAGGCAGTTCAACAACTGTTGTAGGAGAGAGATATCATAATACTTCATCGAGACCAGACGCTGTCATACTGCTGTGTCATCATTGTCCGTTTGTTGAGAAGTTATTCTCTGACCGAATCACCTGAAGCCAGCCACTGACACTGCACACTTGTGATCAATTGCCCTACGCTGTTTCTTCACTGTGTATTGAGATCGTTATCATCCATCATCGCCTAGCCTTGTCATTATTCGCTCGTGGAACCAGTTCCTACGCTACAGCACGCTGCAGGTCTACTACTATACCATCGTCGACGTACATGCACTACCAACCCTTGGACCAGACCAGAATAATATTAAGTAAAGGATTGTGAGTAAATCTAATTAATTATTGTAAATTTAAGTAAGATAAGGAGATTGTAAATAATAATTAAGTTGTTGAATTTTAATCTCGTTCTTCTGTGATCTTTCGCTGTTATTGGTTTGACTTGCGACCAAGCCGTAACAATATTTACACACTTTGTACTCTGTACTCAGTATACGTTACAAATCTTATACTGTACTTACACATGATCTCACATATCAAGTTTTCAGTCTAAGGAAACTAATTCTAGAGCGTCACCAAAATTTTTGGATACAATTTACTAACTTTTACATCAAACGTAGAAACTTTCAGGAAAACCAAAACTTATCTCGACAAAAGCACAAATTTTAATTGAAGAGTTAGGAACGAAAATATTCTTTCCTGGTTTTAAGATACTGGAACGAAGAAAAAGATCCCCACCGAATGCCACCAGAAGATACAAAGTTAAGTTAGCCTTGAATGATACTGTACAATATCTCAACTATTGCGTAGAACAAAAGCTATTTAATTTCTCAGATTTTACTTTACAGTTAGGCCTATTCAGTATGACCAAACCGCACGAGAAAATATCTACCATTACAGGTAAAAATTACCGTGTCAAGCACGTGGATAGTCAGGAAGTGTTCCTGGATCGGGGAACTACCTCATAAATTCCTTTGCACATTATCATTACTTCTAACCTATATTTAGTTTTAACTAACCGTTGCACTTTAATTGTAATGTTTTTCATTCATAGTACTTACAAAACACATACGAAATTTCACCTGCGGGCCGACCTCTCAGATCAGATAACATCAGCTCTACATTGCAGAATACTACAAATATATACACTTACGTTCAGCCTTCATACACATACGTATACACATACATCAAAACTTCAACAATCATATACTACAATTTACCCATGTCCGACCACAAATTGATGTTAACCTTTAGCTAAATATGATATAATACTATTGCATAATAACAAATTAACATATAGAATACAAATACATATAGGCCTATTGGCATACAACCTTCATACACAAATACATATAAAAACAAAGAGTAAAAAGTAATATCAAAGCTTTCACAACCATTAATATACAAATAATGAATGTTTATGAGTGCGATAGTATGAATTATATTTCATGAGTTGAAAGATTGAACGTTCTATTCAACGAGGCGAAGCCGAGTTGAATAGAATGTTAAATCTTTCAACGAATGAAATATAATTCATACTTTTGCACGAATGAAAAACATTCATTATTTGTTTTATATAACACCTTATAACTATCTACCTAGACCTAGTCGTTGGTTAAAGTTGTGTTTTTGAGGCCACGATGGTTCGTGTTTGTCCGTGTAGGGCAGCTCCATGGTTTGTCGTTTGCTCGATACGCGTTTACGTGCCTATTACGTACGATGTGCAATGTACGGTCCCCAATTTGAGTCGCGGCATAGCTTCTACGTACTGCAATGATCGGTGACGTCATTGCCGTTGGTTAGTATATACTAACCAACGACCGTGGGTTAGTATATACTAACCAACGGTCGAGCACCACAATCTTGATGATAGTGCCGAATCACCAATGGCATGTGACCACCAGTCCTCCAATCAAATGTAGAGAAATTAATAAGGTGTTATATAATAAAGAGTTAATCAACGCCGGACCGTGCATTAAGTAGAGGATAATGCACGATCCGGGGTTAATGCAAGCGATGCAAGAGGGCGCAGCCCGAGTGCATCTAGCGATAGCATTAACCCCCGGAGTACATTATCCTCTATTTAATGCACGGTCTAGCGTTGATTAACCCTGTTTATTCATACACAACAAGAATTTGATGAAAAAAGACTAAAAAGAAAGAAAATTTGTGTTTGCAGATAACCACATTTTTATTGAAATCTAAACCCCGAGGAAAGATGAGACGTATTCACAACCTTTCAAAACAATATTCGTGCGCAATTAATAAAGTAGCCTACTATTAAACAAAATGAATTCAATGAAATAATCGTAAATCATTAAATATAACAACGATGTGACTAAATTTGAGGAATGGTGCTCTTCTTTAAAGACTTCAACAGCCGAAAAGGACAAAAATTTACAGTTGGTAACATAACTAGAGGTATTATGACTCCATGGCAACCCCTTAGCTACGAAATCCTGCATTTGTATGATGTACATTTGCACTGCACACAGAGCATATTCACTAGGCCTGTCATGGTACGTTGTGGGAGCACATGCTGTGTACATAAACGCATGCACGTACGACGTACGTATATACTGCATGCAGTGATATATCAACCAGCAGTATGCTTAAGTAGCTCGGTCTTTTTAAAATTGTTCGTCATTTGTTCAAACCCTAACGGATCTGTTCAGCTTTTAAGTTACTTCATATGTTGGAATTTGCCTAGGATTCAACTACTGATTTGGGGAGATAAACAGTTACATCATTTGAAACGTACATTTGGAGAAAAGTTTGGGCATATTAGAGATCTCAGCTCTAACAGCGGTAACGTTAGTAACGTTGATTTCGTTCGAGGATTCAGTGCTCGACAAGGAACTTTTATGTAAGTCAGGGGCGTAGATTTCTTTTCAACTTTGGGGGGATGGGGTAAACTATCGCAAATGTGGAACATGTGCACGCGAAGCGTGCACGGCGAGCGCGAAGCGCGAGCCCACGACGGGTGGGGTCCAGGGGCCCGCCTTAGGGCCCCCGGTGGGGGTCCAGGGGGCGAAGCCCCCGGAAGCTCCTGGGTTTTAATGTCTCGGAAGTGCCAGGAAGACTGTTTTAAGGGGTTAATTTCAGTGGTAATGTTCTTTGGTTGGCTATTTGTATATTCATACATTTAGGAACTGCTATTTTGAGCACTCGTCGATAAGCTGCACCGGATTGGAATTGTTCAAGAGCAACAATGTCCTGTTAAGCTCAAAAAGGCAGGGATCAACATATAGGGTCATCCCAGACAACTGGATTTGAATTCGGAGATCATTACAAGACCTGCAAGTTGGCTTGAGATCAGTGGCGTCGCCAGGTTTTTTGTGATTGGGGGCACCATAGATGATGTCGTAATAATACCTCAGTTCCCCCAACTCTGCGTAAATTACACCTTTATTTTTTATGCGCTTCTGCATTTGCATGCAGCAGTTTTAATTTTTCGTTTGTCACTACATAAAGGTGTCGTCCTGCGGAAGAGGTTCCCCTCCCCTTAATTTTTTTTATTAATTTAAGGTCTTTTAGATGCAAAATGGTGCTATCTTTGGGATGTTTTTGGAACTGATCATATATGGCCGGAAAATGTCCATAATTTAGTGAATGCTAATTTTTGGTTAGGTGAAAGAGAATATGTTGTCTATTAAGAGACAGATACGTTGTCAACAAATCTCCTGAAGCCCCCTCCCTTCTGTCTATTTTACTGCCTTCTATTTCAGGAAAGGTTTTACACAAAAATCTGTGCGTGGAGTCCACAGAAACATTCTCGAGTTATTACGAAATATGTCCTTTCCTTCATTGTGCATTATGAAAGGGCACCTAAGGCTAGCAGATACCTGAAAAGGACCTCCTGAAAGCTCTGCATTAATCATAATAATTGGGGAGGGGGCAATGACATAATACGTATACTACCTGACATCCAAATGATAATAGAGTACGCCGCCGAACACTTTACAACTATCGTATTTTTACTACTTTTGAACTAAAATCCGGACGAACAGCTGCCAGCAATTGAAAATGAGAGGGAGGGAGAGTATAGGTGCAGGGAGGTGATATTAGAACTCCCTGATAGGTGTAGCAAAAGGGGTGAAGGACTAATAAGAGCGTTACAGAGTGCTGTTTTCATCATAAGTGTATTAACTATCACCATCTATACCGATAATGGCTCAGCGCGAACTGGCGAAGCTCTGGTAAAAATTTTTGGAAAAATGTATAACGGCAGATACGTACTTTCAACCTTCTACATCATGCTACATATTTGATTGAAAGATCCCATATTGATGCGAGGTCCCCACAGATGTTTGGGGATGTATCTCTGTTCTTCGGAAAGTGCCGTGATCAGAACAGTTTCGTGTATTATTACCTTAATAATGGTCATGACATGGAGTGTAAACAGTGACGAATAATATTCCCATTACAAAACCTGCATTCAGACTCTACATCGAGACATTTTCAATTGCCCAACAAACCTACATGCCACTGCCATAAGCCAGTCTTTAAACTGTTAATTCGTAAACTTTCAACTTTTTGCTGCTGTGCTTTTCCGAAATTTGCTATCGGAAGATATTGATAATATAAGTGACACTGACGTAAGGTTGGAAGCGCGCGGAGCGCGCGAAAATTTTGATACATTGCCAACGATTTGCTAAAATTCTGATAGTTTGAGAAACATTTGTGATAGAAAGTGAAGCGAGATTGAAAAAAATTCTTACGAAAATGAAGAATAAAATATACTTTCCACCATACACGTATCTGTAGACTGAAACATTGGGGGGATGATTGCATGGGCCATCCCCCCCTAGTCAAATGTTGGGGGGGGATATATCCCCCCATCCCCCCGGGATTTACGCCCATGATGTAAGTTGTAACGTTACTGAGGCTTGGGCCAAGGTTACTATCTCATCGCTCCGTGAGGAGGATGAGATATTGTAGTCACTTGACCTGTTGGGCTATATTCGGCAATGCCAGCAGAAATAACAAACGTTGCCATGGTAACAACAATTTTCACAAGTTACTAGTCTAAAGTCCTAACCCATGGTGGGGTACCTCAGGGTGACCAAGGGTCCATGGCGGAGGGACGGGTCAAAGCGTGTCCGTGTGTGCACTCAGCAACATGTCCTTAATAGGACACGGTGCGGCCGGCGGGAGCTCCGCTCTCGCACGTCTTTCCTAGCTCACGCGGAGCTCGAAACTGGCGTAGCTGCCCGAAAATTCCGTCGCTGCAATGAGAAGTCTCGCGCGGCTGCACGTGCCTGCCTTGGCAAGCAGCCCGCCCTCCAGACACGTTCGTCTGGTGGGTTAGTTGGAGGTCAGCCAGGCTAATGGGGAAATCCCGCGAATTCCTTACCGGTACATTTCCCGCGTACCGCTAAGGAAGCGAGGGTGAGTATGGGTGTGTGTGTGTGCGCGCGTCCAATTTTGTTTTCTTAATATCTCCAAAAAGCAAATGCCGATTTTCCTCAAATCTGGTGGGAAGGTGCCCTAGGTGGAACATTGTTCCACATTGACTCCCGGAGGTAAAGGTCAAAGGTCAAATAATGTGAAAATCACTCTTTTTGTAATAACTCCAAGAAAAAACATCCTATGAACATGAAACTTCACACATATAATAAGAGTGTCTGGTACTACAAAAATATAGGGTTGCCATGGCAACCAAGGTCAAAAGTCACGTGATATTAACATTTTAAACGAAAAAAGTGTTCCATGAACTTCTCCTTGTGGGCCAGACCGATTCTTTTGAAATTTGCTGGGTAGGTACCCCAGAGTGTAAACTTGTGTCTAAGTGACTTTCGGCAGAAAAGGTCAAAGGTCAGAGGTCAAATTCAATGTTTGGGAAAATTCACGGTTTTTTAGTATTTTTAGTATAATTCCAGAAGGAAACATTCAACATACATGAAACTTTGCACATATGATGAGCGTGTCTAATGCTACCAAAATATATGGTTGCCATGGCAACCAAGTTCAAAGCTCAATTTTTGTGAGAAATCACATTTTTTAGTATTTTAAGTATAATTCCAGAAGGAAATATTCCACATACATGAAATTTCGCACATATGATGAATGTGCCAAAAAGTACCAAAATATATGATTACCATGGTAATCAAGGTCATAGGTCACGTGAAAGGAAGTCAAAGGTCAATTTTGGTAAATAATCACATTTTGTAGTATATTTAATATAATTCCAGAAGGAAACATTCCACATACATGAAACTTCACACATACGATGAATGTATCTAATGCTACCAAAATATATGGTTGTCATGGCAACCAAGGTCGAAGATCAATTTTTGTGAGAAATCACATTTTTTTAGCGTTCGGTACACAAAGACTTTACATTGATGATAGCAGCGTAAATCAACAGTACACAGTGTAGACGCGCTTGTTAGTAGTACTGACCAAAGATATTATAAGCATAGATTCCAAACTACTACACCTACACTGTTACGCTCAGTGACTATGGAGTCCAAAAAGGGCAAACTAAACATGTAGCACATCTAATTTCACAGGTACTACTACTAAAACAACACGTTGTACTACTAAAACAACACGTTGTACTACTAAAACAACACGTTGTACTACTAAAACAACACGTTGTACTACTAATTGCATATGTACTACGTCTAATATCACACGTAGTACATCTAATCTCACACGTACTAGTACTAAAACAGCACGTAGTACATCTAATCTCACACGTACTAGTACTAAAGCCGCGGTCACACTACAGCGAATTCGGATCGGAATCCGATCCGAATTCGTTGTAGTGTGACCGCGGCTTAAAGCAACACGTGGTACCACTAAACGAAAATGTACGTCTAAAATGTCACTGAGTACATCTAATTTCACACAACTACTAATTTTTGAGAGATGGCGGTATTACAGTTTTCGAGTAACAGAAAATACCGCGAAATACGATCGTAACTGTAGCCGGCCCACAATATTCGTATGCGCTACGTAGCCGGACTTGTACTGGAAATGAACTTATAAAGTAACACAGCCTACACTGACAGATTGGGTCTGCGGAGGGTTTTATTTAAGTTTAATCTTGCTGTCATCTCCCAGCACTGAGCACAGGCGTTCGAAAGTACATATACTATTACTACACACACACACACACACTATATATATATATATATATATATATATATATATATATATATATATATATATATATATATATATATATATATATATATATATATATATATATATATATATATATAGACAAGGTAGGTCATTTCTCACAATATGTAATACAAGGAGTAGGCCCAGTCGCACTTCACTGCTAGTGTTTCCCACTCTAAATCGTTTTTCCTGACATGGCCGATTTTCACGTAATTTTAGATTGCATTTCTGGAAAAATGCATTTAGAGTTGGAAGCACTGGCAGTGAAGTGCGACTGGGCCATAGAGTATAGGATATACGAACTAGAATGCGCACTCCTAATACCGCGTACGTAAATCCGCTGTGATTGCATGGATGTACATGTAGATCAGAGCATGTGTGTACAAACTGTATGGCGGCCGAGTTCCCCCCATGCGATCACAGCTGATTCGGGGAGTAAGCACTCTAGTTCCTATATCCTACTCTATGGACTGGGCCTGCTCCTTGTCATTACATATTGTGAGAAATGACCTACCTTGTCTTACTATATATATAGTGTGTATAGTATATGTACTTTCGAACACCTGTGGCACTGAGTTAGCATCCAGAGAGATAGTTTCCCAGTGACTCTCAAAAGGGAAAGGAATTCAAATTCCATGTACACAACTCTTAAGAAGAGCATACTCGTGTCAAAGGAGTAGTACTGTGGTCTTTCTTTTCAATAACCTGCCCATATTTGCTAAAAGCATTAACTATATTACAATATGGTGAAACTTAACAGGATACCAAACCAAAAAGTTCCACAAAAAATAGAAAGTTCTCTCGCACTTCAAAAATGGGGAAACTTCGCTCCCGGTGTCAAAACTTTCAAAGAAAGTGCTCAGCCACAAAAGGCCTCTTGAAAACCGCTGAAATCAATCTGAAAGCAAAACAAACTGAAAACTTCATTCATAAACACCTTTATTGATTTCCTGCATTCTGATTGGCTGAAAACCATTCGAGACCAGTCTCGAATCGCGATTCGAGACTGGCCTTTGCCGGTTTGGAGAATTACTTTTTCAGGGTGAATTGAATGTCACTGTTACTACTGCACTGTGTACTATGCTTTGTCCATGATGTGTTACCATAGCAACATAAACCATAACATCTGAGTAAGAAAACCAGTCACTGTAAGCTACTGTAGTATTACACTGTTAAGCCTAGCACCCCTGTAGCTATAACCAGTTCCAAACCATAATGCTCATTTTATCCCATAAATGAATGCTTGCAAAACCATATTCATCTTCTTGGATACTGGCAGTCAGTGGTATGGCTAAAAGAGCGTATAACCTTACAGTATATGCCAAGGCAAGTGTACATTTTATTAACGGTCTGCCTGTTACAAATAGCCTATTCCACTCCTAATTTTCCTAAGTTGGACTGCATGGTAAAGAAAAGTGAATTTGGTCTCTGTGCTGCTAATGCCAGCATGGGGCCTGTGTTATTAACTATGACATGCAAAGCCAATGGTAAACAGGTTTTACTGACAGTGTCATTGACAGGATTTTACGTTTGAACCAATTCCGCTAACATTAACAGGCATAACAGGCCAGCACGGTCTTCATTTCTAGTTCTACGCCGAGCTAGGCTTCTTTTGAACTAATGTTGTAAATAGTTTAAGCTAGGCCTATTAACGGTAGGCCTGCATAATCTATATTAAAAACCTGAACACATTTTCAAAGTTACCAACACTATAATCCTCTTCCAAGGAGGCTAAAGACACCTTAAATCACCGTCTTACTTATGGATCTTGAACGCAAGTGCGTTAACTACTTACAGTCAAATGTCTGCATGCATGTCGTCTTTGAAGGCTGCACTGCACTAGCCTAGGGTACCTAGGCCTAGTTCTGACGTACACTTTGTTCCCTGAACTAGGCTTAGGCTATTGCAACACAAACTTTTGACCGCACATTACTGTGAGAGTAATATCGTCTGCGTGCGTTGCTGCAGTGATTGTTGCTATATACGCGTATGCGCGTGTATGAACGTAACTATAGCTATGGACTATGTCACAATTAAACAGCAGTGCGAGCTATTTAGCATACAATAGTGTGAACGTCCTAGTTACACGATTTGGCAGTTTCATAGAATGTTAAAAAAACAAAACAGGATCGTTTGTGTAAATCAAAATTTTTGGTCTTTTTTTGGACACTAAGTGCTAATAATCTTAGAATGAAGGGTCTTAAACATATAAGGCCCCGTAGAGGTCAATTATGTAGGAGTATATGTGAATTTGAGAAAGATCGAGACCATTCAAAATTTTTGAAGTCGCGGTAGCCCAATTTTGACAATGGGTATATTGCTGACCTAGTATGGGAAGCCCCAAAGCTTCCCAAATACTAGGTCAGCAGACTGCGGACTACACTGCACTACACACAGTATATTGCAGTACACCGTAACTGCACAGCACTGTGTATTGTGAAACTTTCGTGGTGTAGAACTTCATTGTAAACAATAGCTAGCTAGAAGTTAGTTTCCTTGTTTAAATGCTCAGCCTCATCTCTACAACGATGTATGATAATTAAGAGATAAACAATTTTGCGTTAAATTAATCCAATTAAATTTCGTTCGATGAATTGAGATTCCAATCAATATGTTAAGTGAAAATATTTGCGTGGTTGTCCACTTTCTTTTGGCTTGAAGTTGTTCGCTACTATCGCAAGAAACTAAACATGACGTCATAATAGAGTCCATAGTTAGCTGGGAGAATTAAAATTTGATCTGTAAAATTTTGTCGAAAATTCAATGTTTTTGTCGATTCCCAACATTTTAATGTTGAGTGTTTATGAATGGGGATAAAAGCGGGTGCCCGGTCTTAAATGTGATTCGAGACCTCCAATGACGTCATCACAGAGACAGCGGACCTCGGCTGTCGCCTCGGTCCGCTCAGCCTCTATGATGACGTCATCGTCGGTCTCGAATCACATTTAAGACCGGGCACCCTCGCATTTATCCCCTAATTAAAAATTTGTCCAATAGACCCCTATCGGACATAGAAAAATAGCTCTTGGCAGGAGCTTAAATTCATTGCTACCCCTCCAAAGCCTACAAGACTATCCCTAAAAGGACTAAAAAGAACAATGAGGATACGATACAACTTGTACGAGAAAAACGTACGAAAACCCTCAAAGTTCCGATTGAAATCCGATTGGTTTCCTTCTGTGACCTACAGCCAAAACTTGGAAAATTATTTCGAAGAAACAAAGGTCGATCTGGGTAAAATGCCTATACGAAATGCACTTAAGGTGGGCATGACACGGCCAAAATAACTTTTGTGTATTGCAAGATTGGGTACAATATTGTAAAAGTATCATCTCAAACACAATTAAAACCGGCGCAGTTCGGCATAAATATAATTTGAAGAAAAACGTCCAGAAATCCAATTTCGAAAAATGCCGCAACAGGTCACCTGACTTTTATGACGCAATTGGGGGCACCCCGCACTGCGCTATGTAAGGACGCGTATCTAGATGTGAAACTAATACAACGCTTTGGGAATGTTTCATATCTTAGAAACTTCATGAAAAGGATCAGGGGCGGATCCAGAAATTTTGAGGGGGGGGCCAAGATGGAAAACCTCATGTGCACCGAAGGTGCACCACGAGCGCGAAGCGCGAGTCCCTACGCGTGGGGTCCAGGGGCGGAGCCCCGGTGGGGGTCCAGGGGGCGAAGCCCCCGGAAGCTCTCGCAATATTGCATTTTAAGAGCACAGAAATCGGCTCCAGTTCTCATGTCAGTGAGATTTTATACCTTTTCATGTTGCATGGAATTTGATGTGTATGGCTCAGTATAAGTTACTATATGTACCTGCAGAAATTACGGAGAATCTAAGTTATCTTAAAACTTACACGCCAACATTATGAACCCGTGTAGGTAACTTGAAATGATTTTTGCCATAATGAGTGTTTTATTTTCGTTATACGGTATTCGGGTATAGAACGTCAGATGAAACAATTGCGCGCGAAGCGCGCCGAAAATTTGAATTTACATTTAAAACCATTGCTATGACTAACGGTGTCAATTCCCTTTATGTGTCTATCAATTAGAAGGTGGGTTCGATACTAAGTTTTCAGTTTTCATAAGAAGAGGAGGGTGAAAAAATGAATATCAGTTGTTTTACATCCTTACAATGCTGACGTTTATCACGTTTATGCACACGAATAATTGGCTTATGGTAGAACCCCACCGATGAGTAATGCGAATACGTTTGGGACCTTATTGATAGTAAAAGGAGCAATTCAAGGCTAACAATGCGCAGATCAAGCAAAAATCAAGAAATATTGAGAAGAATTTGCAAAAATCGTGAAAGATTTCAAATGATTTTTGGTAAAAAGTGATAAAAATAAATCCATCACTCAATAAAAGCGTACCTCTCTCCGTGAGCGTAAACAATTGCGCGCGAAGCGCGCCGAAAATTTTCGGTATAGAGCCTCCCGGGAGCTGCATTAATTGTACACTGAAAAGGGGACCAACAGGACTCTCACAACCTTACATTCATATGGAAGGGGAGATGATATATCCCCTTCTTTATGGACTTCTGAAGGGTATACCCTTCAGAAATCTATGACCGATGGTGCCGGCGGGAGTTGGTGATTGGGGGAACCGCAGATAACTGTTAAACCGTGCCTTTTTAGGCAGTGGGATTTTGTATACGCTATATACAAGAGTGGGAGAGCCTTTTCTTATTAGTACATGAGAGTGCAATCCCAGGAAGGGGTTTACCCTCCCCTTTGAGAAATTTTTGTTAATTTTAGGGGGCCTATATGCAAAATGATGGCATCTTTGCGTCATTCTAATGTGATTGTATGTTTAGAAAATGTCCACAATGTAGTGAATTCTAACTTTTGTTCGGGTGAAAAAGGGGAGTAAGAGACGGTTAACATATTGTCTTCAAACCTCCTTAAATCCCAGGAAAAATCATGGACGTGGACCCATCTCCAAAGAGTGTGTGTGTGTGGGGGGGGGGGGGACTTTTTCACATTTGTGAATCGCCATCCTGGTGGCGTGGAAGAAGCAGTTGGTGGTAGCCAGAATTTGCGTCACGGGGAGGCAATAAGTTTTGTGATCTTCGGCATGGGGGAGGAGGTCTAAGGCAAATTTTTCTAGAACTGAATCCAATCAGATTCGATTTGGTGCAACAAAAGTGTACGATTTTTAGGTTATTTTTCTTCTAAAAATTTCCTTTTCCTAGGCATAATTGCAGTCTGTTCCAACATTTTGAAAAAGTGAGGGGGACGTTTTGACGATGTCCCCCCTTCCAAAAAAGTGAGGGGGACGCGTCCCCCCGTCCCCCATGATCCACGCCCATGAGAAAATTGTACACGCAATTATACCTGCGTGGAGTCCACAGAAAACTTCTTTGACTATAATAAAAATTTTCCTTTACATTTTAAAAGGATACACAAGGTTGACAGAGAACAGTATAGAGCCTCCCAGGAGCTCTAAATTAGTTACAGTATACAAAAGAGGGACCAATGGGATTTTCACTACCCGACATCCATATGGGAGGAGATATGATATATCACCTTCTTTTTAGGTATAGCAAGAGGGATGGTGGACAGGCAAAATTCGTTTCAGAAAAGATTTTCGTCATTATTGAACGTCGCGGTAAAATGTTTTCAAAATAAGCAACGGCAATTACGTACTTTCAATCTTTCAGATCATGTGCTAGACTAGGTTAGTCAAAGATCCCATAATGATGAGAGCCATACAGAGAAGGAGATGTACTTTTTAGAAAAATGTTGCATTGGAATAATTTCTTGCGTCATAGCTTTGTCAATGGTATATAAAATCGGGTGTTAATCCTGTCGTATGCGCGCGAAGCGCGCCGAAATTTTGAATAAAATATTAGTCCATGACAAAACCTGCATTTCAGAACCTGCATCGGACACTGTCACTTTCCCACCAACCTATGCTATTCAGAAACGAATCTTCTGACTGAGAATTCTTAAAAAGCACTTTTGCTCCTTTGTTCCCCCGTGAGTAGTTACCGAAAGCTATTGATAATAAGGACAACTCTGACACAAGGCTTGACGCTAGCGGAGCGGTGCGAAAATTTGGAATTTGTCAAGAACTTCCAAAACTTATGATAGTTTGAGAACAGTTTGTGAAAGAAAATGGTTAGAACAAATAAACCAGTCATCAAAAATACATATCACCCTACACCCTCCACAGAAATCTGTAGCTTACACGACTTTTGGGACCATTTTAAAAATTTTCAAGAATCAATTGGGGAGGAGGACACACGTCACCCATTGCCCACTGTGCCGACGCCACTGTCTGTAGCTTAAAAGCCTTTTGAGTTCATTTTAAAACTTTTCAGACAGTTTCGAAATCGAATAGGGTATACACGCCGCTACTTTGCCTGCAACAGCTGGTGCCACTGTGCACAATAGCACGTCACCTAACAGCTTGTCTTCTGTATTCATTCTGCAAGGTCTGTATGCCTGGCGAAAACTTTGCCTCTCAATCCCTGTAGATTACAAAAAATTTCACTCTTTAACACAAAATTGTTACTAAATTTCAGTGCACCTAGCCGATCGATCTCGTACTACATATGTCACGATGTTTACTTATTTAGATCTTAAGTCAAGGATCATTACTCAGCTATTCACCTGTTTTCGAACATTGTAGCGCTCCTTTCGTCGCCAACCACTTTGAAAGATATATAAAGAGATAATCCAGCGATAGCTCCACCCAACCCCTACAGAAATATATACTTTGAATACGTTCTTAGACACTTTTATTCATTTTTGCTCGTAATTTTTCTTTCTCCTTTTCTTTTTTTTTCTTTTCCTTCTTTTTTCTCCTTTCGTTTTTTTTTTCGTGGCGAGGGGGGGGGACCCGGGCCCCCCAGGCCCCCCCTGGATCCGCGCCTGAAAAGGATTACATCACAATACCCACCCAACATACAGAGCGCAAAGCGCGGAACATGTTGGGGACTTCGAAGCACATCATTGGCCAATATGTTCTCGTTCATATGCGCCCTTGTTTTAGCTTCCCTGCATATAATAAACGGCTTTGTTTTTGTGCAAAAAGAACGCTGTCCGGGCGCGCTGTACAGAACAGCTATGAACATGTATGGACAGTCCATAACATGCGCGCCTTTGCCCAGTGAGCTGTTCAGTAACGTTGCTATTGTCAATGGTAAGGAGTCACCGCGCAACGACGCATAGTTCACAATGTGGTCACTGGTCACGCGCGCTGCTGTATGGTATCGTAGCACAGGTGTTTGCAATGATGTACCTGCTAACACGCGTAAGCATGCACATGATTCGATGTGTAGAACGATGAGTGAGCTGCCTGGTACAGTGTTGCTAACCGTGCCCACTGAACTATATGCTAGGAAGGATCATTCCACAATAATGTTTTGAAGCCATCCTGGAGGGTCACGTGATGTAGGTTAGCTTACTTAAGTCGCCACCGCCGTAGAAACGCGTACCTAGAAGTGAAAACGTCTCTTCAGCCTCTTGGACGCTAATTTGCCGGCTACCACGCGTTAGCATGCACGCCATTGCGCCGAGGTAAAGTTGCCTTAGCAACTTCCCGAAAGGGCATACATCACAACAGCCGTATAACATACAGAGCACCAAACGCTCACCGTGTAGGAAGCTTTGAGGCACATCATTGGCCAAAATGCACGCGTGCATGTGCGCGCGTGTTATTTTCCCTTCGTGGGCCTTTTTTGTCAAGAGGACGCGTTCGACGCGTTGTACAGATTATCTGTAACAGGTATGGACAGTCAGTAACAAGCGCGCCTACTCTGTGTACTGTTCAGTGACGGTGCTATCGCGAATGTTACGCAGTTATCGCGTCTCGACGCACCATACGAAATGCGGTCACACGCGCTGTCCTTCAAATAGGCAGGACCACTCCTAAGAACAAGGAAAGTTTGTAAAAAAAAACAATCTTTTGATCACACTATTATGAATCATTGTGTACAGATGTCCTACTAAGTAATTACAACAAAAGCACTAGAGACGTAATGAGTAACAAACGATTGCTTTAGCGTGTACATCAATGATTCCGCGTTTCATTATTTTCACTTTGTAGCTGCGCGTTTCTAGGGCAATGGAATCGACTTGAGTAAGCTAACCTACATCACGTGACCCTCCAGGTCGGCTTCAGTTTCGTCGCGTATTCCGCATTGACATGCGTCCTCCAGTTATATAGCTCAGTGACCGTGCCTCCAATGACGTCACGATCTTGAGACGCGCTCACATACTTTTTGGTTTTTTTTTTTTTTGTTTTTTTGTTTTTTTTTTTTTTGCTTTTGGATTTCAGATGGCTGAGTCTGGCCTGTAATTGGGAATTCAAAAGGTCGTATAACTGTGTTTATGGACGTAGTTGAGTCGGGAAAACATTCGCTTCATTTCAAGCTGTACCCAAAGAATATTTACTGAGAAACGTACTTTGGCCGTGTCATACCCACTTTAACAATACCTCAAAGGCAGAAAAAATTGCCTTACAATCACTATAAACGATTGTTCTATTATTGTAAAACCTTTTGACAAAGGGAGAGGTATTGCCGTGCTAAATCGCTCCGATTACAAAAACGAAACCGACCTTCAGTTGAATTCGAAATATTACGACCTTTTAGACCACGACATTACAAACGACACTAAACGTTTGGTCGTGGCGCAGCTAGAAAGCATGTGCCACGCAAAGGAAATCGACGAAACCACTTTCAAATATCTCAACCCCAACAGTCACCAAATTCGAACACCGGTCATCAACGCCCTACCAAAAGTGCATAAGACACCACCGACAAATACAAAATTTGTCGGCAGGCCACTAATTAGTGGGAACGGATCACCTACTGAGAAAATTTCCGAATTTGTCGACTATTTCTTGCTTCCGATCGTAAAACGACAAGAGACCTATGTGAAAGATACAAATCACATCATCAGTCTTCTCGAAGCAACTCAACTACTGAAAAAGGTACTTCTAGCAACACTAGATGTGGTTTCTATGTATACCAACACTCCCCAAAAGGAATCAATAAATGTTGTCTGCGAAACATACGAGAATACGAGACAAAACCTTTACGAGATACCAAAAATCTCAACTGCCTCCCTCGGCAACCTCCTTAAACTCATCCTAACAAAAAATTGTTTTGAGTTTAACGGTAAATTTTATCTACAAAAAATTGGTTGCGCCATGGGGAGCCAAGCCTCGCCAGAAATATGCGACATTTTCATGTACAAACTTGAAAAAAGGATAATACCGACTGATCCTAGAATCATTCGTTGGTTTCGCTGTCGAGACGATATTCTTTTGCTTTTTAACGGTAACATCTCGGAACTCTCTGCACTGGTAAATAAAATGAATAAAATTCATGACACAATTAAATTTACTATGGAGGCGTCCTACGAATGGATTACATATTTAGACCTCAATATATTCAAAGGCAAGAACTTTGAAACGCATGCAAGGGCGGCTGGACACCAAAGTCTACACAAAGCCAACAGAAACCTATCAATACCTTGATAGGACTTCTGCCCACCCACTCGCCACATTTAAAGGCTTTATTAAAGGAGAGGTTCTAAGATATGCGAAATTATCAAACAACGAAAACGATTTCGTGTCTAAAAGCCACAACTTCAAAGAAAAATTGCTTGCACGTAATTACACGGTCCAAGAATTCGGTCGTGCTATTAAAGGCGTGTCCTACAGAGAAGGATCAAACTTACTCTTGCCCAAATTACGCGAAGGAAACATTCCACTAGTGTTCAAGACTACTACATTTACACCCCACATCAAAACCAAAGAGCTTAAAGAAATCTTGCTAAGACACTGGCATTTAATTTCGGATGACCCGAACTTGTATCAAATTTTCCCGAAACCACAGTTTCTAGCCTACAAGAGAGGGCATAATCTAAAAGATTATCTTGTAAAATCTAGATTTAAAAGCAACGTGACTTGGAAACATTTCATGAAGTTTACGATGATAAATACCTCGATGCTCTAATCGAGGCGCTCTAATACAGCGGTTTTGTTTGATTAAGACCAGGACAACTTTAAAAGTCCAACTACTGATGAAGCTCAAAATTAAAAACAAGAGCAGAAACACGTATAGTCAAAGGTTTACAAACCTAACTAAGCAGTACCAAAAGTATCTGCGGTCTTTCAACTCCACCAGAAAGCAATTAGATGCTATTTGCCTCTTCAAAAGAGACTAACCGTTTTAGAAATCAAACGCATTTTCTTTCTAGCTTAACTTCAAGGGACTGAATAATGCCACCGCCTACCTTATTTAATTAATTAAATTCTCAAGCTGGGCCTCACCACGTAGTTTAGCCATGATATACTTTTTTCTCATCTTCATTCGCTTTCTCCAATTCTTCGCGGTTCGGACAGAGATATCAAATTCATCGGCTATTTCAGCGTTTGAATATCCTCTTTCGATACAATCTATTAAGGTTTCTTCAATGGAACCATTGCAGGAAGATACCGAAGCCATCATTCAATATAGATTGTCGGGCCGGGTATGTAGGCTAAGTATCTAAGAGTATTTATTGACTAGAGTCCAAGGTCAAAATGGAGGAACGTCCGACCATGGAGGTCAAAGAAGGTACGAATTTGCAGTGTATCGACCAACCAGTCGTTTCTTCCTTCCGTGTACTTTCTCTAACACTTTGTTATTTTATATAGGGTTTGCCTGCGTATGCAATGCACAGGATTAACCTCAACGTACGCCCTAGTGCGTCTCATAATCATACAGAAATATAATGAAGGGCCCTTTAGAAATACAGCACAAGTACTTCAGTGTACGCACAAACGTTATCAGGTCATCTGCAGCGCGTCGACGCGCTGTACACAGCCGGTTATGTGTAGCGCGTCGACGCGCTGTACATAGCAAGATAACGTTTGTGCGTGCACACGTGCGCGTCCTTAACAAAACAAAAAAAAACAGCGTATCTATGAAAGCCAAAGTACGCGCTCACGAACGCGCTCTGTTTTGCCACTTATAGATAGTTCTCACGCATAGGCGTCACCAAGAGGGGGTCGGGGTGTGCAAACGACCCCCTTTGAGCTTTTCACAGAAACGTTTAAAGGTTGTACCAAAAATCTAAATAGGTTTCTTCTGCCATTGCAAAGTATAAATGTCTTTTAATATGTTGAATGGTTAATTTCGCTGCAGTTACAGATCGATTACTCTGTATAAGTACCTATCAACCGAGTCATGGGTTAATCATTATTCTAAATCTCAACCAACTTCTTCTGTTCTTCCTCCAATTTTTGCTCGGCTTTTTCAATTTTTACCTTTCCATTACCTATTTTAATGGAATAAATGACATGTACAGTATTTTCTAGGTCTTGAAGGGGAAAGGTTGAAAGTAAAAAACAAAGTAAATTGGTAAAATCAAATTTGTGCACAAAATTACTGTTCTATAGAGCCTGATAACTTAAGCAGTTAAGAGACGCTGTTCATTGCAGATTTGAACGGTTTTCTTAAATTTCGTTGCATTGCAGATGTCAAATAGCTTAAAACTTTTCTACGATTTGTTACTTGAGTTAGCTATTTTTACCTCCTTAATCTTGAATATTCATGGCATTATATTCCACTAGCTCAGAGGGTTTTTTGTCCAGGGAATCCTTTGCCTCTGGATCCCACAAGTTAGTTTCCTTGACCGAGCCCATGGATCCCATGATAGGCCCCCAACTTTAAACGGAAAACCTTCTCAATCTGGTGCCATTGTCATTTTAAGACTTAAAAACTTTTTCTTTGATCCCCATCCATGGGTTCACATTTCACTCTTATATGGAATCATATTTTTGGCATTATCAAACTAGCAAAATTGACGACCATCTCAACGCATTATAGACTTTTGAAATGTCTAACTCTTCAGAGCTTCCAGGGGCGAAGCCCCTGGACCCCACCGGGGGCTCTTAAGCGGGCCCCTGGGCCCCACGCCGTGGTGCTCGCGCTATACGCGCGAGCGGTATTGCAGCTAACTTGAACGCGGCGATAACTTCCTTCTTCACACAAAATACGACCCCTCTTTCAAAATGTCTGGTGGCGCCCATGTCACGTGACGTCATAGGAGCTTTTCACGTGTATTATTTCAGCCATGTCAGAGGGCAACCCCGGCATGTGTGTACAGGCTTGCCCTCAGACATGGTGGTTGCTAACCCCTAGCTGTGACGTCACTGAGAACTATCTATAGCCTACATACAAGTTATAGCAATAGTTGCTTTCGCGTTCAAATATGCTCTGCGTATAGTTTGATCTTACAAGCAGTTTTACTTGTCTACAGTCAGTGTGTGAACTTTTGTACTGTACGTTTGACGTTTTAGATATTTAGCCCAGGATTTGTAATTCAAGGAAGCACGCAAAGGTAAGTGCCTATATTATTTATTCCAGCGTAAATTATCTATGTTAGACGACTAAAGCTTTCATTCGTAATCGTCGCGCAGCGTTTCGTAGTGAATCCTGTTGCTAAGGTAACGATTTGTTACCTTAGCGTTACATTAGCGCTGTATGCGTTAGTAATGAGTCAAATGTATAGACAGAAGTTGACGTTAAGGATTGCAGTCTATGCATAAGCGAGGAGGCTCAGTAGGCAACTTAGTATCTCTTACCTTCGCTTTGCGGCTCTAAAAGTTGAAAATAAATCTCAGATATTGGCGACATGTCACTAATTTGTAGCGCCAACTCTTACATAATCGAACTAGCGGTAAAATAGCCTTCCTACAGCAACAAAATTACTGATGTAAGTTTACTCTTCGGGAATTGCGAGGGAGAATATACCTCTTCTTAAGTTACGAAAAGCACCAAAATGTCGCCATGTTTCGTCCAGTAGATGCGCACAGCACAACGACTGACCGTCGGAGACTAAACCATTTTGGACCTAACTCTTGCTTCCAAATTGGCCAAAATTTTGTACAGGGCATGTATTAGACCTTGGTCTCTAGTCAATAAATACTCTTAGCTAAGTATACGCTATAGCGCCTAGCCCCCAGCCGGCCTTAACCAGCCTTTCAAATTTAGTAGTACGACGTGTGAAATTAGATGTACTACGTGACATTTTAGATCTTCATTTGCGTTTAGTGGTACCACGTGTTGTTTTAGTACTAGTACGTGTGAGATTTGATGTACTAGGTGTGAGATTAGATGTACTGTGTTTTTAAGTACTAGTACGTGTGAGATTAAATGTACTATGTGTTGTTTTAGTACTAGTACGTGTGAGATTACATGTACTACGTGTGAGATTAGATGCACTACGTGTTGTTTTAGTGCTAGTACGTGTGAGATTAGATGTACTACGTGTGAGATTAGACGTAGTACATATGCAATTAGTAGTGCAACGTGTTGTTTTAGTAGTAGTATTGCTTTAGTGGTAGTACCTGTGAAATTAGATGTGGTACATGTCCAGTTTGCCCTTTTCGGACTCCATAAGTGACTCCTCGTGGAGACGCAAATATCGAAGTGTGAATAGACATGCGCGCCGTTCTTTTCGGCGATCTGCGTAGGGAAATAAGAACGCGTACGTTACAGAAATTTCATTGTTAAAAGAGGTTAGCGTGCGTGTCTTTTTACAACGCGTTCTGTACACATGGAATACATTTTTTCTCTGTGTATTATCCGAAATACTTGACGCACACTTCTGCACACTTGGGAAGCAAACGCACTAGTTGATTTCCCGTTGTGAAGCCGTAAGAAATTAACGCGCGTGTAAAAGTGCGTTACTTAAAGATATAGGAACTGACTAATGAATGTAGGCGAATAAGTGTATTAACTTTAAGCCAGTCATTTAGGGGATAAATGCGAGGGTGCCCGGTCTTAAATGTGATTTGAGACCGACGATGACGTCATCACAGAGGCTGAGCGGACCGAGGCGACAGCCGAGGTCCGCTGCCTCTGTGATGACGTCATCGGAGGTCTCGAATCACATTTAAGACCGGGCACCCTGCTTTTATCCCCATTCATAAACACTCAACATTAAAATGTTGGGAATCGACAAAAACATTGAATTTTCGACAAAAATTTTACAGATCAAATTTTAATTCTCCCAGCTAACTTAGGACTCTATTATGACGTCATGTTTAGTTTCTTGCGATAGTAGCGAACAACTTTAAGCCAAAAGAAAGTGGACAACCACGCAAATACTTTCACTTAACATATTGATTGTAATCTCAATTCATCGAACGAAATTTAACTGGATTAATTAAACGCAAAATTGTTCATCTCTGAATTATCACACATCGTTGTAGAGATGAGGCTGAGCATTAAAACAAGGAAACTAACTTCTAGCTGGCTATTGTTTACAGTGAAGTTCTACTCCACGAACGTTTCACGGAAGGTAAATAAATACACAGTGCAGTGCTGTGCAGTTACGGTCTACTGTAATATATTGTGTGCAGTGCAGTGCAGCATTCAACGACATGCATGCGGACATTTGACTGCAAGTAGTTAACGCACAAGATCGTTCAAGATCCATAAGTAAGACGGTGGTTTTAGGTGTCTTAAGCCTTTTTGGAAAAGGATTATAGTGTTGGTAACTTTGAAAATGTGTTCAAGTGTACAGATTATGCAGGCCTAACGTTAGGACTAGCTTAAACTATTTACAACATTAGTTCATAAGAAGCCTAGCTCGGCGTAGAACTACAAATGAAGACCGTGCTGGCCTGTTATGTCTGTAAGTGTTAGCGGAATTGGTTCAAACGTAAAAACCTGACAGTGACACTGTCAGTAAAACCTGTTTACCATTGCTCTGCATGTCATAGTTATAACACAGGCCCCATGCTGGCATTAGCAGCACAGAGACCAGATTCACTTTTCTTTACCATGCAGTCCAACTTAGGAAAATAAGGAGTGGAATATTTGTAACAGGCAGACCGTTAACAAAATGTACCCTTGGCATACATACTGTAAGGTATATACGCTCTTTTAGCCATACCACTGCCAGTATCCAAGAAGATGAATATAGTTTTGCTAGCATTCATTCATGGGATGAAATGAGCATTATGCTTTGGAATGGTTATAGCTACAGGGGTGCTAGGCATAACAGTATAATACTACAGTAGTTTACAGTAACTGGTTTTCTTACTCAGATGTTATGGTTTATGTTGCTATGGTAACACATCATGGACAAAGCATAGTGCACAATGCAGTAGTAACAGTGATATTCAATTCACCTTGAAAAAGTAATTCTCCTAAACTGGCAAAGGCCAGTCTCGAATGCGATTCGAGACTGGTCTCGAATGGTTTTCAGCCAATCAGAATGCAGGAAATCAATAAAGGTGTTTATGAATGTGCGTTCATGTTCAAGTGTATTTATTTGTAATGCTGTCAGGAAGAATTAAACTTCTTGTAAGTAGAATTTAGTGTTGAGGAATGAATACTTCTTGCATTACAATGTTCCGAAAAAGTATTGATACTTTTGTAAGACATTCATTTCCCTGTAGCCTGTGCTTTTTTATAAACTGCTGAACAGTGATCAGCACTTCCGCCCCCTATTTTGGGCTCCATGGGGAGTCAACACGCCATCCTAAATATTGAATCTATGCTTGTAATATTTTTGGTACTGACTGTCCATTCCAATGATGTGCATGCTAACACGAGCAAGCATGCACATCGTATTATGTGCACATATTTTCTGTATAGAGCACTGAAGGCGTTCTTTTTGCACAACAACAAAAAGGGCGCATGAAGGGAAACTAGTACGCATGCAGACGCCTCAAACACGGTCACAAACACTGATCTGTTTATGTATGTTGATCCTACACATAGATCAGTGCAACAGGGGGGCGGTCGCCCCCTCCCACAAAGCCTCCGAAGGCCTCTGTCGGAAATTTCTAGTCTCTGTCGGAAATTTTTACCACCTTAATTAAAAATTCTTACAACGGAAAATAGTAGCTATAATTATATTCTTAGGGGTTTACTTACAACACTGCTTATGTTTTTAAGCAGAATTACACATCGAAATGGTTACTGACAAGTCCTGGAAATGTCATTTAAGGCAATCGCGGAGATATTTTAATCTAATTTTTTCCGCGCGCTACACGGCAGACGATGGTGGCGCTACCCTTAGATAGTACCAAAGATATTATAAGCATAGATTCCAAACTCCTATACCTACACTGTTACACTCAGTGACTCCTCATGGAGACGCATACATCGGGGCGGAAGTGTGAATTTGACATGCGCTCCGTTCTATTCCGCGATCTGCGTACAAAAATAAGAATGCGTCACAGAAAATTTCAGTGTTAAAAGAGGTTAGCGTGCCTGCACTTTTACAACGCGTTCTATACGCGCAGAATACATTTCTCTGTGTATTGTCCGTAATACTTGACGCACAGTTCTGCTCGCTCTGGAAACGAACGCGCTAGTTGCTTTCCCGTTGTGAGCGAGTAAGTACTTGAACGCGCATATAAAAGTGCGTCACCTGAAGACACCATAGAAACTGACCAATGAATGTCGATGAACTTGCAAAACCAGTCATTGTGCGTTCATGTTCAAGTGTAAATACGTGGAATGCCGCGTTGAAGAAATAAGTTATTCTTGTTCAAGTGGAATTTATTGAGGCGTAGTACTTCTTCAGTCAACAACATTCCGAAATAACAAGTATTAATACTTTTGTAAAGCGTTCATTTGCCTGTTTGTTTTCAAAACGACTGAGCAGTGATCAGCACTTCCGCCCCGATATATTGGCCTCCATGGGGAGTCAACGCGCCATTTTAAGTTTGGAATCTATGCTTGTAATATCTTTGGATAGTACCAAAGATACTATAAGCATAGATTTCACACTCCTATACCTACACTTTTACGGGAATTGACTCCCCATGGAGAGGCAAATATCGGGGCGGAAGTGTGGAATTGACAAGTGCGCCGTTCTATTCGACGATCTGCATACGAAAAACAACGCGATACGGACAACGCCATTGTTATAAAAAGGTTGACCCACGTGTGCTTTGACAGCGCGTTTCATGTCCGCAATATACCTTTCTCTGTGCATTTATCTAAATGCACAGAGAAAACTCACTACCGCGCACCTAAAAAAGAACGCGCTAATTGCGTTCCCGTCAAATGCTTGTAAGAAGTCGACGCACATTTTTAACAGCGTTTTTGACAAGACCATGGTAACTGACCTATTTATAGATTGCGGACTTCAAAACAGTCATTGTGCGTTCATGACAGAGTGTTTGCTTGACATGGCACGGGGAAGAGGCATAACTTGTCTGTGAATGGAATATATTGAGGAGTTATTATTTCTCAGATTAAAGAATGTTCCGAATTAACATGTAGTTACACTTGCGCAAGACTTTAATCTGTCTGTTTTCAAAACGACTGAACAGTGATCAGCACTTCCGCCCTGATATTTTGGCCTCCATGAAGAGTCTGCAGCACGCCATTTTAAGTTTGGAATCTATGCTTATAAAATCTTTGGATAGTACATCATTACTTCAAGATAATAATCTGTCGGAATTTTTTTGCTTTTGCCCCCCCCCCCCCCACAAAAAATATCTAGCTACGCCACTGCAGTGCACCATCCGCGATCGGCGCATTATGTGTTATCTTTTCAAAGATACAGACCTTATGCATATGATGTCACAAAGGAGAAAGTGCTCCCTCGTTTGGAGGAAAATGGAGGAAAAGCGTGTATCATTGCAATTTACACCAATAAATCCAGACAGCTGATTTGTAACCAATCGTACACGCGGGTAGGTCTACTACACGTGCGGCGAAATCTACGCCGTGAGTGCAGGTTTCAGACGTGTGCTTCATTGTTTTCACCCAAATGACGTCAGTGTAATGTTAATGCATAAGGTCTATTATAAGTATAGATACCAAAGTCCTGTACCTACACTGTTGCGGAGATTGAATCCTCATGGAGACGCAAATATGGGAGTGGAAGTGTGGATTTGACATACCCGCTTTTTATTCGGTGATTTGCGTAAAATAATAGGTACGTACAGGAAATTTCATTCCTTAAATAGCGTGGCTTGCGTGAGCATTGTGTACGCGCAGGATAACGTTCTCTGTGTTTTATCCGGAATATACTTGACACTTTGAAGCGCTCCGGAAACAAAAGCGCTAGTTGAGTTTCCCGTTGTAATTGCGTAAGATAATAGGGAACTTTAGATAACACGACGTGGGCAGGGCGACGCGGCGTTTTAACCCACAGTTCACGTCGTCCAGCTGACGTCCGCGCCTTGGAACTATTGCGCTTTACATTTCTACGACGCGGCATGAAAGTCGCGTGGTGATGTTCGACCTTCGTTTGAGTAGTTGGTAACAGTATTTAGCGGGAAGTATACGTCAAACTTACTCTTTATGTAGGCCTAAGTTGGAGAGTGGCAAACCATCGAGTTTGTGAAGCAATTGTTATGGTTATTTAACTGATATAAAGGACGACGAATGAGTTTATGATATGTGTGCAACGCGTATTTTAAGTTTCTAATGCAACGATCGGCATGGCAACAGAATGATATGACGTCATATGCTGCCTCTCGTTGCCGTTCTAGCCACAACGCCAAAACGAGCGACTCCCGGTGTAGAATTACACCGACAACGTGAAGTTCACGTAGACGCATGCGCATGGTTACAACATGACGTCATTACGTCGTAGCCGACGTCCGCGTCGTGCAATCTAAAGCTCCCTATTACAGGCTCATTTAAAAGTGCGGTACATGAAGATTCAGTAAAAACTGACCAATAAATAAGCCCATGAACTGAGCTTCAAACGTGCCATTGTGCGTACAAGTGCACTTAATGCAATGCAAAATGCCGCAAGGAAGAAATAAGGTTCTTCTTTTAAGTGAAATCTATTGATGAGTGATACTCCTTAAATTTACAATGTTTCAAAACAACAAGTGTTCATGCTTTTGTAAGACATCTGTCTGTTTGCTTTCAAAACGACTGAACAGAGCATGATCAGCACTTCCGGCCCGATATTGTGGCTCCATGGGGAGTCAACGCGCCATTTTAAGTTTGGAATCTATGTTTATAACATCTTTGTATCTTTCCATTTAGCGCACACCCTATTTACAATTAGCGCTATTATGAAGTCTGTAGGCCAATGGAGTTTTAGATTCGTATTCTTGGGGTTGGATTTTCTTGTAAACCCAAAGAAAATAATAAGTAAGGGTACTTATCGCTTTTGTTACACATTAGTACATTTGCGTCTGATACTGTCATGTTTAGCCATTTCATTAATGCCTAGGTCACAATTAACCAGGCGCCCGGCCGATGTGTCCGATTTTTAGACATCGGCCGGCGTTTACAGATCGGAGAAAAATCGGCCGATAACGCTGACATGGTCACATTTAAAAGGAGCCCGCACGTGGCCTCTACGGGGCCCGGGCGGTGGCCGGCCGGCGATCGGCCGATTTTCCTGGATGTATGCAAAATTTTTTAACCGTTTTCGGCCGGTCTCCGTCCGGTACTTATCCGGTACTTATCCGGCACTTTCCTGACACTCATAAGATGCTCCTACGGCATTCGTCCGGGTGCCGACCGATTCTTAAAGATCGGACGGTGTCCGGAAGGGTATCCGTTCTGCGCCTGTCGATTGCCGGGCGAACACCGGCCGGAATCCGGTGGGAATTTATCAGTTAACATGCACGGGATATAATTAGAGAGGTGCTACTTTTCCCTTCTTCATTCCTCTTCCTGTTCCTCCGAGAACTTGGGTTGTGATGACTGGTTGGGCGGGAAGACTAATTCTTCGTCATCGGTCAAAACGGTGTTGATTGGGGAATTTACCACGGTATCACTGCCAGGGTCGTCCCCGTCTGTCTCCATTCTCTTGGCCTGAGTTTTCCGACGTGGTGATGACCTGGCAGGCTCCGTCCCCTTCCCATTGCTCCCCTTCTTCCCTTCCGGCATTTTGTACAACTAATAGCGTTAGGGTTTACAATCACAGGACACCACTATGTGCGTGAGTAGTTGTAACCTGATCAACCACGTGTTGCCCCGGCTTTTACATCGACATACTCTCACCGGCGGCAGACCAGACATCGGCCGGGCTCCTGCCGATGTCTGGTCGATTTCCGGCCGGGCGCCGGGTAGTCGGCTAATCGCCGTGCGGGGCCCGGCCGTGGTCTCCACGGCGCCAGACCGGCACCCGGCAGATACATGGACTGATTGATTTAAACCGAAAATTACCCGGCGCCGGGACGATGTGTCAGATGCCCGGCCGGGTATCGGCGGGACATCGGCCGATTCGTAGGCGATGGCATTCCGATGCCCGACGTCGGGACTGGTTTTAACTGCGAATTAAAATGAATCCGGCGCCCGCCCGATGCACAAAAATTACCCGGCAACCGGCAGGTGACCTGCCGGCGCCCGGCCGATAGTGCCTAAAAATACGCCGGAAACTAATCGTAAACCCATCGGGACTCAATTGTGACTGGGGTATAAGTTGCTAGGGTAATCCATGTACTAGACGCAGTGCAATGATGTGGATGCGAGGTAATGCGTGATTGTACGAATTAATGCATTAGGGACCGAAGAGGCGTTAAAGACACGCTACAGGTGTAAGGCGCGTTACCATGCCCACATTGCTCAGTGTTATATTATTTCCGAAGGTGACCTACATAACGTGACCTTCAATTTCGGGTTCAATTCGCACGGTATAGATAGTTCTCACGTGACGTCATAGGAGCTTTTCACATGTATTATTTCAGCCATGTCAGAGGGCAACCCCGTCATGTGTGTACAGGCTTGCCCTCAGACATGGAGGTTGCTAACCCCTAGCTGTGACGTCACTGAGAACTATCTATATTCCACACATAGCGCAGGATATATATTGCTCTGTGATTCCACCAAAGATATTATAAGCATGTAATATCTTTGGATTCCACATTGATGTGCGTCCTCTAGTTATACGGCTCAGCACAGGGCCTGTGCTGGCGATGAGATAAGCAACTCCGTGGATTGCCCTCTTGTTTGACTTTGAATTATAACCTTATATGGATCCTTTGCCTCTAAGCTTAGGTTTTACGTAAGATTTGGGAACAAAAATGTTTCTTAGAAATGGAAGCGTTTTCGTAGGCCTTGATGTGAGTAGTGATACACCATAGGCCTAACGTTGGATATATCATATCATGCTCAGCTAGGCCAATGGGTGTCAATCCAGCCATATCTGAAGCTAGGTGATCTTAGTATAGTACAGTGTAAATAGTACGGGATTGTTTTCATCCGCCGGTGATTTCATTCTTAATTTACCGTGGGTTATCCTAAGATAATGCACAGTCACCTGACCGTAATGAACCAATAGAAGCTGAGGATTTTAACTAAATATGAATGAACTATAATTGATGTATATACAACTACAAATCTGTCATAACTTTTAGCGAAATATAGTGTAGTATGGTCAACAAATTAACCACTCCGATAAGGATGCAATCCTTCGAAGGATGTGCCAATTATACAGTTACTTCTAAAAAGCACACCATTAATTGCTTTTTTGTCATTGCGATATGAAGAAAATAGTTACGTTTCCTTCAACCCGCCAGCAAAGAAATTTTATTGTACCACTCGTCCTACGTTTTTAAGGAGGACTAATTGCGTGGTCTGTCAATCTGTCGGGTACTTTGAATTTGTTTCGGTACGTCATTTTATGGCTACAGGGTTCTTATTTTTTCGGTCATTTGAATACTCTTACCACTGGCATGTTCAACCTGTCAGTCTCACCAACAATCTCAGACAGTAACTTTCCATTCCCCAAATATCACACGTCACACAATTAAAGAAACGTTAAATTCGTAGTAGGTGCAGTCGAATATGCACGCCTCTTCACGTACATACTCTTCGTATTAAAGTAATTATAGGTGCAGGAGTAATACAAGTCTGCCTGGCGGGCAAAATAAAGGGTGGGTCGTTTGAGAAGTTCGGTTAAACAAATTATATATATCAGCTTCAAAGCTGTAAACGTCTTTGTGTGAGAAACTTTTTGCAAAAGGAACTTATTCAGCTACTAAATTTTGAAGTTTTGAGTATTCCATAGACAAAAATATTGATTTGAAACATGGTTATTGGTATGGACTTAAACTTCCCGTACCATAAGGGTAACAATGTCCTTTAGGTAACACTTTAACAAACTGAGGTGAGAGTATGGGAACGAAGGAGGGGGAAGGAGATTGGAATCGCAGATGTGATCGGTAGCAGTAACCCCAGAATTGAAGAGATTACTTTTTCTGGTCCTTCTTTTGCTTAAAAGTCTTTGCCTGTAAAAATGTATCATTTGGGGAGGGGAGGGGGGTTGTGATACATGGGTCCTCAGATCAACTTCAAAAAAATGGAGAGAAACACCATCATACCAATATAACAAAACCAAATTATTAGGTTACCAGCATCTTGGGGGTGATTGTAAAAAAAATATTGAAATTTAATTCCCAAAAATTCAGATAAATGGTGTGCATGATCCCCATAAGTGTAAATATGTGCGCCAAGGACATCCCAACAAAAGGAAAACCTATTTTGAAACTTCTTATGGGGTGCATGGCATAAATAAAAAAAAAAATTTGGGAACCCATTTGCTCGTTGCGTTAAATTGACCCGAACCCTTGACGAGCAGCGCCCTCGTGCTATTTTCAAGACCTCATAACTTGATGCGCCAACAAGATCCCATGGAGTAAACAATTTCACATGAGAGAACTCAAAGCCTTTAATCAATTTCAATTAAAAAAAATTATGGGATTGGCGCATGCAGATAAGAGAGGTCAAAACTCAACATTTTCCTTTTTGTCGCGTTTTCGCACCTCCGTAAGTCACGCGCCCAACTTCACAATTTGATATTAGAATGACAGCAAATAACAGAGACAGTCCACCCCTAATAATAAGTGAAGAAAGAAGTATGGGACTTCTGCAATTGGTAGAGATAAAACTTTTTGAAAATTCTCAATGTATGAATATTTCAAGCATACTAGTCTTAAAGTACATGTAGAACGGCACATTGTACCATTTACTTGCTCTAATATACATCTGCGCCATCAAGATCCCATCAAAATTTTTTCATGTTTGGTTTATTGGTTTCGATGAAAGAGAAACCTATGCGGTCATGATGGCGTATGTGTGTATGTATGGGTGTATGTGTATGTGTGGGTGTGTGTGTGTGTGTTTGTGACGCTTAGCTTGTGTGCACGATATCTCAAGAAGAGAAACTCCGACAGTTTTCAAACTTGGTACATAGATGACCCATATTGAGAGAAAGAACCCTATCGTTTTTGGTGGGGGTCAAAGGTCATCTGGGGTCACCAGGGGTCAAAACCTGAAAACCTTGTGTGCATGATATCTCAAGGTAAGAAGCTTGGATGAATTTCATACGTAGTATGTAGATGTGTTATGGTAAGAGGAGGAACCTTATAGTTTTTGGTGGCGGTCAAAGTTCATCTGGGGTCACGGGGGTCAAACCCTGAAAACCTTGTTAACATGATATCTCAAGATAGGAAGCTTGGATAAATTTTATACTTAGAATGTAGATGCGTTATGGTACAAGAAAGAACCCTATTCTTTTTGGTGGACGTCAAAGGTCATCTGGGGTCACTGGGGGTCAAACCCTGAAAGGCTTGTTAACATGATATTTCAAGATAGGAAGCTTGGATAGATTTCATACGTAGTATGTAAATGCGTTATGGTAAGGGAAAGAACCCTATTGTTTTGGGTGGAGGTCAAAGGTCATTTGGGGTCACCGGGTCAAACCTTGAAAACACTTGTTAAAATGATATTTCAAGCTAGAAAGCTTGGATTGATTTCATATGTAGTGTGTAGATGCTTTATGGTAAGAAAATAAGCCTTATCATTTTTGGTGGAGGTCAAAGGTCATCTGGGGTCACAGGTGTCAAACACTGAAAACCATGATAACACGATATCACCAGGTAGGAAGCTTGGATGGATTTCATACGTGGTATGTAGATGCGTTTTGGTAAGAAGATGAACCCTATTATTTTTTGGTGGAGGTCAAAGGTCATCTGAGGTCACTGGGGGTCAGACACTGAAAACCTTGTTAACACGATATCGCCAGGTAGGAAGCTTGGATAGATTTCATACTCAGTATGTGAATGCGTTGTAGTGAAAAGATGAAAGCTTTCGTTTTTGGTGGAGGTCAAAGGTCATCTGGGATCACAGGGGTCAAAAAGAAAAATTTTAAGAATTCCCAAGATCGTCTCATGGGTTCACCAGAAGTCAAAATGCAAATTTTCCCAAGAATTCCCAAGATCAAATATGAATTTAAAATTATTTTTCCAACATGTTAAGATAGCACTTAATTGACCAGTGACTGAAAGATATGGGACATCATGGCATTATTTGGAATAGAACGTATATCATCGAAACCTCAATGCATTTTTGCATTCTGGTTTTTGTGTTTGTTGGCAGATATCAATTGCAAAATTATTGGGACCACGTTGGTGCATGAACTCGAGAAAGGTCAAAGGTTATACCGGCAAACAATTTCTACTATTTTGGGCAAATTTGCGTTTCCCAAGATGTACAAAGAATGCGTGCGCCAACATTGACCCAATAAACTCTAAGTATTTCATGTTTACATGGGCACTTATCAACACATTTCATGTAAAATCAGCATGGGACTTGAATGGCACTGAAAAATATACGGATCAAAGGTCACAGCTCAGCCTGGAAATGCCTTTGGGTCATTCCACGTTATTATCAACAAATTTTCAGCTAAGTTCCCAAGTGACCATCTCTAATTTTGATGATTTTCCCCCATAATGTTGCTGCATAAACAAAACGAACATATTGTTTTTTGAGTTAGGGCTGGTGGTGATGTTTTGCTTATTTATGGGTGCCAAGTTGCAAAATTGTACATTACTTTGCCCCCACTCCACCTCTCAAAAGAAAAACAACAAACTTGACCATATTCAGACTTTAAAATAGTACCAAACATGTAACAAAATGAAGATTACAGTCTTTTTGAGGCACCCACACCAGTGTTTCAAATAGAAGGTCTTTACTGCACAGATGCATGCAAAATTGCGCCACACCGTTTGGTTTAGTTACGTATATCCTTTTTCGCATCTCCATTCGTTTTTCTTAAATTCTTCTCAGTTCAGACAGAAATGTCAAATTCATCGGCAATTTCAGCATTTGAATTTCCACTTTCAATACATAGTTGGGAGGGGATATGTCTCCCACATTTAAAAGTGGGAAATATAATCTCATTTGTCCCTCAACTATTTGCCGAACCCTAACAAATGGTTGGCCCATATTCTAGTCCATAGCTTACAATAGCTGACTCAATGAAATCAAACAGCCATTTAATCAAGTAGACATTTAATCAAGCAGCCATTTAATGGATTAAAATCGGTGTATTAATGTATCAGATTTGCACTACAGATCACCTTTAATCCAAAGTTTGTAGGGAACTAATGCTTAAACTTGCCCCAGAGCTCACTCTGCTAGGGCTTCACGATTCACACTTGATTCAGTTCTGGTCAAGGTCATATCCCCCACATTTTAGAAGCTGTTGACGCACTAAACATTTTTTTCTTCAGTGTGGGCTTACATGCAATGCAATAGGCCATGAAACTGCATGACACACTTGGCCTTATTTCAAACTTTTCCTGAAGAAGGAACTCCAGAACAGCCGAACCCACTGTACTATGGAGGATGAACATTATGCACTGGCACGATGGTTCTTCTTCCGTGCAAACTGATCCCCTTCATTTTGTAAAACAATGTGTCCGCACCTGATGTGAACTTTGGAGAAGATCTAGTGTGATGAAACTTCGCTATTTTAAGAGGGTCAAATTCTAAGGTTTCTGGTTAGTGATGACTGGAATGAAAAAGGCTAATTACTGTTGTATAGGTATAAGTAAAAATCGATATTATTTTTGTTTTACCGACATCAGTACGATTGATACGTACTTACAGCTGAGAATTAGAAGAACTATTGATTTCTCGAAAGGGTTTTTGGTCCAAATGGAACAGTGAACGACTTGACCGTTTAGAAGTGGTTCCTGGAACATTCGTGTGGGTTTGAAAGAAAGTCAAAACTGAGGACAAAGCTTAGAACAAAGAATTTTCTTCGTGAAGGTGGTGCTGATTAAAAAGGAGCGATTGAAGTGATTCACCTTGTTTATAGTATAGGCTACTTGCAAACTGTATAAATTAACATTAGGACTGCCTGTGAAGCTGTAGTACCTTAGTATCTTACAATTTTGGTTTTCCCTCCCCCATTGGAAGATTCTTAAATATTTAGGTGCAATATCGTGCTAAATATTGTGCAAATTTTGAGGAAAACTACTGAACATTCTTGACATTTTACACAGGGAGAACAATAACTTAGGGTTTTCGTCCATAAATAATCATGATGGGTGGGGGAAGCATACTTGAACCCTTACATTTTGCCACCCACTTCAGACGCCTGTGTTATAACATTAATATTTATATAATGGTAGGCCTGTTACAACCAGGTGACATGCCTTTATATAAACAATGGATCATATATACGGTTGAAAGTCACTAAGTGTGCTGCCACTTAACTTAAGAGAATTTACAGAACCAATGCAGTGGCCCTACTTATGATTAGTTGCTATGGCAGTGTAAACCATGCCATAGAAAGATGTGTGAGTGGTGCAGAAGTACAGCACACTACGAGGCTTTGACATGATGTAATGATGGGCACCATGATAGCCCGGGAATCGGTTCCATGTAGGGGAGGATATACCTCTTTTGGGAAGATATTTCAAGGACTTGGCTGGATTGAGCCAACATAAAAGATGGAAGAGTTAGACCTCAGAAGACCGTATCAACAGCTGTTTGAGCCATCATTTAATGTATGTTGGTGTCCCTCTATTCCTTTTCCCACCCCAACCTACTCCTCCATCCCCTCTGTTGCGGCCTCTGAATTCTTTCTCAGTGTGTCTGAAGGCTGACATATTTCTAATTTAAACAAAGAAAAGTATAGGCATCGGCCTTACCGTACAGCAACAGAGCTAATACTCTACTATCTTCACTCTCATATACTGTACTGTTCTTTACATTTTATAGGTGGCTGTTGTGTTAGAGTTACTACAGTGCTACATACTGTAACTCATTAAACCTCAAGAGCAAATTGAGTACCGTATCCACCGAAGCTGGCCCAAACCGTTGTCCTGCAACTGGATGTACAGAACCTTTACATTATAGAATAAGAGTCACATTTTATGGGGTAGTACTTTAGTACAGATTACCATAAACTTGACTATGCAATGCTTATCAGTCTTCTAGATCTGCTGAACTACTTGGAAGTCCTAGCGGTACATTCCATGTATATTAATACATGAAATTTTTGTTGATCAACCAAACAGCTGCAAACAGTGAAACCACAGTAAATGCTTAAAGCCCATCATGTCCAAAAGAAATTCCATCCCAAGCGGTATATTTGTTTGTCTTGGATAACTTGTTCACTCTTAATATTTTTTCGGTAGGAACCCCACACTTGCGTCAAGCATATGTTTTTCTCAAGATCTACTCACTATCCATGGACATGAAACTGGGTGTGCTAAATCGTTTTAGTTGCTGACTCTTAAAACCTGGAAAGTGAGTTTTGGAAAGTTCCATTTTGAAATTTGGAACTTTTACAGGGACAAATTTATCCAGATTCGCATCACAGTTTTCAATGTAAGTTGGCCAAATTGCTACACAAATGAAAAATTTTTACTATTTTTTTGTATGCATAACCCTTGCACATTTACCGAGTTTGGGCTTAACACCTCAAATATTTGTCAAATCTGCTACACCACATATCAGCACTAAATAAATCCCTGTTGTATGTATTTTGTTTATTTTTGTGATAATCACTTAGATGGGCGTTAATCCTGGGGGACAGGGGGACATGTTCCCCCACATTTCGATGGGAAGGGGACACAATATCAAATGCCCCCCCACACACACACACATTCGTAAAGAGTAGTGTCGTGGCTCCATTTAACTGGCTTTTTGAGTGGCATGTAAGTTTGTTGAAAGTGTCTCGATGCAGATTCTGAATGCAGATTTTGTCAGGGAAATCTCATTTGATGAAAAATTTCGGAGCGCTTTGCGCGCATGCGTTACAGTTTGCACTCCATCTCATGACCATTAAAAAGGTGATTATACAAGGGACTATTCTGATCACAACACTTTCCGAAAACAGAGATACATCTCCAAACATCTGTATAGGGGCCCCACCTCAATATGGGATCCTTCAATCTAATTTGTTAGCATGATGTGGAAGGTTGAAACTTTAAAGCACGTTGTTGCCGTTATACATTTTTTAAAAAACTTTTACCGAGCGCTTCGCGCAAAGCCATTATCGGTATGTATGGAGATTGCTAATACACTTACGAAGAAAAAGCTGAAACGCGCTTGTTACTCCTTCACACCTTTTGCTATCCCTATCAGGGAGGTCGATTCTCCATGATTGCTGGAAGCTGTTCGTCTGGATTTTCGTTCACAATTAGTAAAATAAGATAGATGTAAAGTGCTTAGCATCATAATCTAAATAACCATTTGGATGTCAGGTAATAAGCATTACGCCATTGCCCCATTCATATAATTGATCCAGAGCTTCCAGGAGGTCCTACACAGGCATTTGCCATCCTTAGATGCCGTTTTATAATGCACAATGAAGGAAAGGAAAATTTTCATAATAGTCCAAGAAAAGTTTCTGTTGACTCAACGCAGGTATTTTTGCGGAAAAATTGCCAACAAAGTAGCCGGGGGGGGGGGGGGCTTCAGGAAGGTTGTTGAAAACGTATTCGATCAGCTATAAAAATAAACCAAAGATAATTTTGCATCTAAGAAACCTTAAATTTACGAAAATTTCCGAAAGGGGAGGGGGTGTCACCCCCTCCCCTTAGACCCCCAGGGCAGCACCTTCATATAGTGACAAAGGAAGGATTCCCACTGCTGTATACAAACGCAGGGTGCATAAAAAGTCGCAATATAGGCGTTTCAACTGCAGTTAGTAAAAGCATCCAGGCAGCCGGAAAATTAGAATTCACTAAATTATGGACTCCAAAAATATCCCAAGGATAGCACCATTTTGCACCTAAGCAACCTTAAATTAACAAAATTTCTCAAAGGGGAGGGGTACATCCCCTCCCCTTAAACCCCTCGCTCCCCCAAGACTACACCTTTATGTAGTGAAAAAGGAAGGATCACCACAGCTGTATACAAAACGCAGAGCGCATAACAAAGTGCAATTTACACGCCGCCACTCTGTTGGAAAAACATCCAGCAAGTTGATTGATTGATTGATTTTATTTGGTACAAAATAAAATAATAAACACAAACAAAAGCACAGACATTCAGAAAGGCATACTACAGGCAAACAGACGAGAATAATACATAAAAAAGGAGAAAAAGGAGTTACAAAACAGAGTACCAGGGATAACCCAAAAAGCTTACGAAAAGCTTGTCACAGATGTGTTTCGAGGTTGAGAATGTTTTACTTTGTACTTTTCCTTTTGGATATTCATATCTTTCAGAGTAAAAGGGTGTAAGGGCATACCTGCCCTGCTCAACATATTTCTTCTGCATGATCAATCGAATGGGTGGGTTTAATTGTATTGGGAAAGTTAGTTGCCTTAAGATCTTGCAACGGGGCCGACGTCTCGGTGAGGGAAATTGGTCGTCGTGTAGCCGCATGGTATTCAGGGTCGCTGAGGACTTTTGAGGGCCGTTGAGGGCTTAAACCTTAGGCACATGGTCGGACTATATTCCTGTACGTAGTTTACGAGGTAAACTTGCTTTCGTCCCTCACCGAGCGTCCAATTCAAGGTCTCTACAGAGAAAAGCAGCTGTGAGTATCTTATTGTTTTCACCCGTAGTCTGTGAGGGCTCCATTAGGGTCGGGAGTTGTATTATACTCTACTGGTTATTGTATATTTTGACGGTAGAAGTGAATATAGTATTGTTTTTGTGAAATGTTGAGGGAGTTTGTTACTAAAGTAGAATGGCTCGTCGTGTGGGAGGCACCGACGGCACCCCCCCTTTTTTACCGTAAGAAAGCTTTGTCAGGGGAAGCGAGGGCCCCTTGGGCGAAGAATTGTCTGTTTTGTTGAAAAAGTATTAGATGAGGGTTTTAATTGTAATTTACAGGCCTGGCCGGACCCCCATGGCTGGACTGTACGGTTTCTTAACCCCCATGGCTGCTGGACTGTAATGGTTTCTTAACTCCCATGGCTGGACTGTAATGGTATCTTTCCCCCATGGCTGAACCGTGATGTTGTACTCCACCCTTTGGCTGGATGAGCTGTAATTAACTCCTTCTCATGGTGCCGTACGTCAGCCCACGTGACTGCATGAACCACAGAATCAGAGTAGCGTATAGTTAACCGTAAGAATGTTCTGTTAATGTTTACTTATGTTGCCACAAGACAGGTGAAGGCTTAAGAAGCCAGTTTTTTAATATATTTTTTCTATATTTGTCAAGTAACAACTACGATTTGTGTACTCTTTCTGCCGTGTCAATGCTCTCACCATTAATCAATCTTAAATCGAAAACGAACCCGTGACAAAGCTTATTTCCATTGGGGTCCCTAAAGACGGAACAAGGAACACTTACACAAGGAATGGAAAATTAGCAGAAAATTAGCAGCACTGGATGAAAGACGCCGGCACTCGAGTCAGTAAAAAATGAATTAGAGACATTGCTCCGCTAAAAGTGATTTGTTGGCAAGATAGTTCTTAATGTACAGTTTAAAACTTGCAACATTTTTAATTTGCTTTGCCGCATTAGGAAGGGAGTTCCAAAGTTCAATACCTGTAAAGAAAAAGGTATGATCAGAGGATCCTTTTATTCTAGGAACAAGAAAGTTGAATGGGCTACCCCTGGTACTGTGCTGATGAATATTATTCAATCTGGTAAAATCTGATTTAAGATACTCGGGACAGGTGCCATTAAAAGTCCGCATTGGGGCCTTCACACCCAAAAACATATGACCCTAGCTACGGGCGTGGTTGGGGTCCATGATCTCTGACAATGATCAACGCTGCGGAGCGTGGTTTCAGCTATTTTTGGACATGATAAAAGCAACATCTTGAAGTAATTCCCTGGACTCAGTGTGTTTCAACTAGCAGATCATCTATGATGGTCATGTTAACTTTGAAATCCTTGACGTAGACAGAGGGGAGGAAGGGGGTCATGCCCCTCATCAAACTCTGAAAAAAATTGTTCATGGCACACAAAAATTGGCTTCAAAAGATGCTAAATGTTGCACCAGATTGCATCTGAGGGTACCTAAATATTCAAAAATTTCTCAAAGGAAAGGGGAGGGGGACACCCCCTCCCTTAGACCCCTCCCCCAGGCCGGCGATCAGGCCCGGCAGTTGTCCTCCTCCAAACAAGAATCCTGGCTACACCAGTGTTTGGAATTCTAACTCTTATTAGAATAGGACAGCGTCAGTCATCACGAAGAGGGGACACAGGGAAGGGCCTATAGAAAGACACGTCCTTTTAAGAAAAAGGCTTGATAGTTGAAAGCTGTTATGTGATTCTGCATACTTGTAGAATGATAAATTATTTGCCAGTAATATGTGTGTATTTGATTTCTATATGGTTATTCCTACAAAATAGTTCATAAAATACATAATAGGCCTAATGTCTCCTCATGCAAATGTCAAAACATCAAGGATTTACTGGCTTTTTCATATTAAGGACACTGAATGAAGAAAACATGTATTTCTTTCTGTTTTTAAAACTATTCTTAAAGGACAACTTGCAATTAAGTTTAGCAAGAGGATTACATTTTTGTAATCGAAGTATGTAAGTAGTTTCTGGGGAAGTGCTTATGTTTCAAAAGTGTTTGTTCAGCTATATATGAAATAAATGTTTAAATAAATGTTTTATAAACCGTGACACCTTTTTGTTTTTGTTTTTATTTCAATTTTTGTTTTTTGCGACAATTGAAGATATATACTTCAAGTAATGTTTCATGAAGCAATTTTCACGGACGTATATGCTACATGGGTTAAAAAGGTGATTGAATGCCAGGGCCCACAATACTATATATTTTCTGTGTTTGGAGACCACCCCCTCGTCAACATGTCGAGTCCCTCCTCAGCCCCCAACAAAAAATTTTAGCAGAGCTCCCTCCAGAGTGGTGCCCCTGGAACCACCAAGGGCCCTAGGCCAGCCCCTTTGACCCCACGCCCGGGCCTTGGGCTACGCCCTTCGGATTGCCGCTAACGCGGAAATTAAAGTACTATAAGCCACCCAAAAAGATTGCTCAGTCCCCCCCCCCAGCCTCCCCAACTAAAAATTCCTGTCGCCGCCGCTGGGGGGACACCCCTCCCACACCCTCTCGCGCGCAAGCGCGCTCGGGCTCGGTCGCTTCCCTCCCTTGCAAAATCTACCGCTTTGCCCCCCCCCCCGACAAATTTCTGACTACGCACCTGGTCATGTGTGCCCCCCACACTTCAATACGGATTGACGCCCCTGCAAGACAAGAGATAATTGCAAAAACACTGCAATCCGAGTGTTCATTTGCAATACAGTATGAACCTTTTGCCTTGACTGATTAACACTGTCTTACATGAAGTAGTGTACATGACCTGGACAACCAGGAATACGTCTGGTTGGGGGCCAGTCACGTCGCCCCCCCCCCCCCAGCAAAGCCGCTCCCTACAAAGTCGCCCATTTGGCCAACAAAGTCGCCCCTTAGCAAAGTCGCCCCTCACAAACTCGCCTCCTGACGAAGTCGCCCCCTCAGTTCAGTTTAAGTCACCACCGGCAAAATTTCATCAAAAATGGTTCAAGTAAATTAATAATAAGCAAAAAGATACCGTGGCCATAAGGGGACATGCGAGATGTAGAGATATCGTGTTAGAATAACTTGTTATCTCGACAAAATTTTGATTTTTTGTCGAGATACCGAATTACTCAAACTCGACATCTCGGAAAACTTTGTCAAATTGTCGTAATGTCATGTTTCGTAAAACTCGGTAACTCGGCAAAATTCTGATTTTTGTCGAGATACCGACTTTCGCAAACTCGACAACTCGGTAAAATTTGTCAAATTGTTGTGATGTCGTGTTTCGTAAAACTCGGTAACTCGGCAAAATTCTGATTTTTGTCGAGATACCGAATTACGCAAACTCGACATCTCGGGAAAATTTCTCAAATTGTCGTGTTGTCGTGTTTCGTAAAACTCGGTAACTCGACAAAATTCTGATTTTTGTCAAGATTCCGACTTTTGCAAACTCGACATCTCGGAAAAATTTCTCAAATTGTCTTGACGTCGTGTTTCGTAAAACTCGGTAACTCGACAAAATTCTGATTTTAGTCAAGATAGCGACTTACGCAAACTCGACATCTCGGTTAAATTTGTCACATTGTCGTGATGTCGAGCTTCGTGAAACTCGACAACTTTACAAAATTCTGAGTTTTGTCGCGATACCCACTTACGCAAACTTGACATTTAAGAAAATAATTATCGAGATGTCGTGTTACATGAGTGCTCGGTCTTTTCTACGGTGGCTTCGATGTGCATACGAGATGCTAGTTTATTCGTATTCACGATAGCATAACAACATTACAAACGTTTATTTTTTGAGGATCGTCTTATATTGCAAGCATAGCTGTTCGAATAGGGGGGATATGTTGATATGCGTTCAGTCGCAACTCCCACTACTTATTCTGGAATAAATTTTTAACCGCCCCCCCACCCAATTAATTCGTTGGGCAAATCCAGGGAAAGAGCAATATTTCACGTGCATTTTGCATAAGGCTTTTCGTCACGCATTTGAGTCACATGAGGCTCGTCTTTTCTACGGTGGGCTTCGAATGTGCATACGAGATGCTAGTTATCGTTATAAGATAGGCTATAACAACATTACAAGTTATTTTGGAGGGATTCGTCTTATATTGCAAGCATAGCTGTTCGAATAGGGGGATATGTTGATAGGCGTTCAGTCGCAACTCACCTTAACTTATTCTGGAAAAATTTTTAAACCGCCCCCAACCCAACATTAATCGTTGGGCAAATCCGGAAAGAGCAATTATTCACGTGCATTTTGCATAAGGCTTTTCGTCACGCATTGATCAACGGGAGTTGGTATCCGATAAACAAATAACCAACTTGTATTCGCGATAGCAACTCCTGTTTGGATAATAAGACATATCCAGGGAAAGTGAGAATGGGCTCTTGCTCCCTCACTCTAAACACCCATACATCTGGCAATCGCTTCGTTCTTGGCTCGCCCGAAGGTCGTCCCTTGCCACTCGAACACCCATACATCGGATATAGCATTGTCGTGCTCGCCCGAAAGGTCGCAAGACAATGCTATCCAGACTGTATGGGGTTAGAAGTGCAAGGGAGCAAGACCCATTTCTCATCTTCCCTGGATATGTCTATTATCCCAAACAGAGAGGTGCCTATCCGAATACAAGTTGTATTGTTATTCGTGGAATAAACAACTCCGATCCAAATGCGTGACGAAAAGCCTTATGCAAAATGCACGTGAAAAATTGGCTCTTTCCCGGATTTGCCCAAGAATAATGTGGGTGGGGGGCGGGTTAAAAAATTTATTCCAGAATAAGTAAGGGAGTTGTCGGATCTGAACGGAGTATGCGTAATCTATCCCCCTATTCGAACAAGTATGCTTGCAATATAAGACGATCCCTCAAAAATAAACGTTGTATGTTGTTATGCTATCTGATAACGATAACTAGGCATCTCGTATGCACATGCGAGCTTGTTATTCGGATAACAACCCCTGATCCAAATGCCGGTGACGAAAAGCCTATGCAAAATGCACGTGGAAATATTGGCTCTTTCCCGGATTTGCCCCAACGAAATTAATGTGGGTGTGGGGCTGTTAAAAAATTTATTCCAGAAAAGTAAGGAGTGCGACTGAACGCAATCAACATACCCCCCTATTCGAACAGCGATGCTTGACACATATAAGACGATCCCTCAAAAATAAAAACGTTTGTTAATGGTTATGCTATCTGATAACGATAACTAGCATCTAGTATGCACATTCGAAGCCACCGTAGAAAAGACCGAGCCTCATTGTAACACGACATCTCGATAAATTGTAACATTTTTTTCCAGAGATGTCGAGTTTGCGTAAAGTGCGGTATACTCGACAAAACTCAGGAATTTGTAAAGTTGTCGGAGTTTTACGAAAGTCGGACATCACGACAATGTGACAAATTTAAACCGAGATGGTCGAGTTTGCGTAAGTCGCTATCTTGACTAAAATCAGAATTTTGTCGAGTTACCGAGTTTTACGAAACACGACGTCACGACAATTTGAGAAATTTTTCCGAAGGATGTCGAAGTTTGCGAAAGTCGGAATGTCTTGACAAAAATCAGAATTTTGTCGAGTTACCGAGGTTTACGAACACGACAAACACGACAATTGAGAAAATTTTCCCAGAGATGGTCCGAGTTTGCGTTAATTCGGTAATCTCGACAAAAATCAGAATTTTGCCGAGTTACCGAGTTTTACGAAAACACGACCATCACAAACAATGTTTGACCAAAATTTTTACCGAGTTAGTCGAGTTTGCGAAAGTCGGTATCTCGACAAAAATCAGAATTTTTTGCAGAGTTACCGAAGTTTTACGAACACATGACATTACGACAATTTTGACCAAAGTTTCCGAGATGTCGAGTTTGTAGTAATTCGGGTATCTCGAATCAAAAAATCAAAATTTTGTTCGAGATAACAAGTATATGCTAACAACGATAACTCTACATCTCGCATATGTCCCATTTATGGCCACGGTATCTGCTTTTGCTTATTATTAAATTACTTGAACCATTTTTGATGTGAAATTTTGCCGGGTGGTGACTTTAAACTGAACTGAGGGCGACTTTTGTAGAGGCGACTTGTAGAGGGGGCGACTTTCCGTCAGGAGGCTGAGTTTGTGAGGGGCGACTTTGCTAAGGGGCGACTTTGTGGCCAAAAATGGGCGACTTTGTATGGGAGCGGCTTTGCTGGGGGGGGGGGGGGGCGACCTGGGACTGGCCCCCAACCAGACGCTTATTCCTGGTCTTGTCCAGGTCATGTACACGACTTCATGTAAGACAGTGTTAATCAGTCAAGGCAAAAGGTTCATACTGTATTGCAAATGAACACTCGGATTGCAGTGTTTTTGACAATTATCTCTGTCTTGCTAGGGGGCGTCAATCCGTATTAATTGAAGTGTGGGGGGCCAGGGCACACATGACCAGGTGTCTTAGTCAAGAAATTTGTCGGGGGGGGGGGCAAAGCGGTAGATTTTGCCAAGGGAGGGAGAAGCGACCCCCGAGCCCGAGCGCGCTTGCGCGCGAGAGGTGTGGGGGCAGGGGTGTCCCCCCAGCGGCGGCGACAGGAATTTTTAGTTGGGGAGGCTGGGGTGGGGGGGTCTGAGCAATCTTTGTTGGGTAGGCTTATAGTACCTTTAATTTCCCGCGTTAGCTGGCAATCCGAAGGGCGTAAGCCCAATTGGGGGTCAAAGGGGCTGGCCTAGGGCCCTGGTGCGTTGCCAGGGGCACACACTCTGGAGTTGGGAAAGCTCTGCTAAAATTTTTTGTTTGGGGGCTGAGGAGGGACTCGACATAGTTGACGAGCTTGGGGGTGGTCTCCAAACACAGAAAATATATAGTATTCGTGGGTGCCCTGGCATTCAATCACCTTTTTAACCATGTAGCATATACGTCCGTTGAAAATGCGATTCATGAAACATTACTTGAAGTATCTATCTTCAACATTGTCGCAAAAAACAAAAATTGAAATAAAAAAACAAAAACAAAAAGTTGTCACGGTTTATTAAAAAACAATTTATTTAAACATTTATTGTCATATATAGCTTGAACAAAAACACTTTTTGAAAAACATAAGCACTTCCCCAGAAAACTACTTACAATATCGTCGATTTACAAAAATGTTAATCCTCGGTGACTAAACTTAATTTGCAAGTTTTGTCCTTTAAGAATAGTTTTAAAAAAAAGAAAGAAATTACATGTTTTCTTCATTCAGTGATCCTTAATATGAAAAAAGCCAGTAAATCCTTGATGTTTTGACATTTGACATGAGGGAAGACATTAGGCACTTATTATGTCTTTTTTATGAAACTATCTTGTACGAATAACCATATAGAAATCAAATACACACATATTACTGGCAAATAATTTATCATTCTACAAGTATTGCAGAATCACATAAACAGCTTCCAACTATCAAGCCTTTTTCTTAAAAGGACGTGTCTTTCTCTAGGCACCTGTCCCTGTGTCCCCTCTTCGTGATGTGGAACTGACGCTGTCCTATTCTAATTAAGAGTTAGAATTCCAAACACTGGTGTAAGCAGGATTCTTGTGTTGGAGGAGAGACAAAACTGCCGGGCCTGATCGCCGGCCTGGGTGGAGGGGTCTAAGGGAGGGGGTGTCCACCCTCCCCTTTCCTTTGAGAAATTTTTGAATATGTAGGTACACTCTCAGATGCAATCTGGTGCAACATTTAGCATCTTTTGAAGCCAATTTTTGTGTGCCTATGAACAATTTTTTTCAGAGTTTGATGAGGGGCATGACCCCCTTCCTCCCCTCGTCTTTACGCCATCCAGGATTTCAAGTTAAACATGACCATCATAGATGATCTTGATAGTTGAAACACACTAGCAGTCCAGGGAAGTACTTCCAAGATGTTGCTTTTTATCATGTCCAAAAAATAGCTGAAACCACGTCTCCCCCGCAGCGTTGTTGGATCATTGTCAGAGATCATGGACCCTAGCAACAACGCTGCCGTAGCTAGGGTGCTATATGTTTTGTGGTTTGTGAAGGCCCGAATGCGGACTTTTAATGGCACCTGTCCCCGAGTATCTTAAGATCAGATTTTACCAGATTGAATAATATTACATCAGCAACAGTACCAGGGGTAGCCCATTCAAACTTTCTTGTTCCTAGAATAAAAGGATCCTCTGATTCAATACCTTTTTTCTTTACAGGTATTGAACTTTTGGGAAAACTCCCTGCCTCATGCGGCAAAGACAAATTTAAAAATGTTGCCAAGTTTTAAACAATGTACATTAAGAACTATCTTGCCAACAAATCACTTTTAGCGGAGCAATGGTCTTCACTAATTCATTTTTTACTGACTCGAGTGCCGGCGTCTTTCATCCCAGTGCTGCTAATTTTCTGCTAATTTTCCATTCCTTGTGTAAGTGTTTCCTTGTGCCCGTCTGTAGGGACCCCAAATGGAAAATAAGCGTTTGTCACCGGGTTCGTTTTCGATTTAAGATTGATTAATGGTGAGAGCATTGACCACTGGCTAGAAAGATCCAAGAGTACACATAATCGTAGTTGTTTACTTGACAAATATAGAAAAAATATATTAAAAACTGGACTTCTTAAGCCTCACCTGTCTCTGTGGCAACATAAAGTATAAACATTAACAGAACATTCTTACGGTTTAACTATACAGCCCCTACTCTGAGTCACTGTGGTTCTCATTGCAGTGCACACGTGGGCTGACGTTACGGGCACCATGAGAAGGAGTTGAATTACAGCTCATCCAGCCAAAGGGTTGGAGTACAACATCACGGTTCAGCCATGGGGGAAAAAAGATTACCATTACAGTCACAGCCATGGGAGTTTAAGAAACCATTACAGTCCAGCAGCCATGTTTTTTTAGCGGGTTAAGAAACCGTACAGAACAGTCCCAGCCATGGGGGTCCGGCCAGGCCTGTAAATTACAATTAAAAAAACTCATCTAATACTTTTGCACAAAACCCCCCCACCCTCGACAATTCTTTCGCCCAAGGGCCCTCGCCTTCCCCTGAAAAAGCTTTCCTGGACAAAGCTTTTTACGGGTAAAAAAAAGGGGGGGTGCCAGTACGGTGGACCTCCCCACACGACGAGCCATTCTACTTTAGTAACAAACTCCCTCAAAACATTTCACCAAAAAAAAAAATATCAATACTATATTCACTTCTACCGTTCAAAAAATATACAATAACCAGTAGAGTTATAATACAACTCCCGACCCTAATGGAGCCCTCACAGACTACGGGTGAAAAACAATAAGATACTCACAAGCTGCTTTTCTCCTGTAGAGACCCTTGAATTGGACGCTCGGTGAGGGACGAAAAGCAAGTTTACCTCGTAAACTACGTACAGGAAATTATCAGTCCGACCATGTGCCTAAGGGATTTAAGCCCTCAACGGGCCCTCAAAAGTCCTCAGCGACCCTGAATACTCATTGCGGCTACACGACGACCAATTTTCCCTCACCGAGACGTCGGCCCAGTTGCAAGATCTTAAGGCAACTAACTTTCCCAATACAATTAAACCCACCCATTCGATTGACGTTCATGCAGAAGAAATATGTTGAGCAGGGCAGGTATGCCCTTACACCCTTTTACTCTGAAAGATATGAAATATCCAAAAGGAAAAAAGTACAAAGTAAAACATTCTCAACACCTCGATCGAAAACACATCTGTGACAAGCTTTCGTCAAGCTTTTTTGGGTTATCCCTGGTACTCTTGTTATTGTAAAGCTCCTTTTTATCCTTTTTTTGATGTATTATTCTCGTACTGTTTGCCGTAGTATGCCTTTCTGAATGTCCTGGTCCTTTTCGTTTGTGTTTATTATTTTATTTTGTACCAAATAAAATCAATCAATCAATCAACTTGGCTGGATGTTTTTCCAACAGAGTGCGGCGGAGTGAAATTGCACTTTGTTATGCGCTCTGCGTGTTTGTATACAGCTTGTGCGTGATCCTTCCTTTGTTCACTACATAAAGGTGTAGTCTTGGGGCGAGCGAGGGGTTTAAGGGGGAGGGATGTACCCCCTTCCCCTTTATGAGAAATTTTTGATTAATTTAAGGTTGCCTTAGGTGCCAAAATGGTATGCTATCCTTGGGGATATTTTGGTAGTCCATAATTTAGTGAATTCTAATTTTCCGGCTGCATGGATGCTTTACTAACTGCAGTTGAAACGCATATATTGCGAACTTTTTATGGCACCCTGCGTTGTATACAGCCAGTGAGGAATCCTTCCTTTGTCACTATATTGAAGGTGCTGCCCTGGCGGGTTCTAAGGGGAGGGGGTGACACCCCCTCCCACTTTCGGAAATTTGTCGTTAAATTTAAGGTTTCTTAGATGACAAAATTATCTTTCGGTTTATTTTTTTATAGCTCTGATTCCGAATACGTTGTTCAAAACAAACCTTCTGAAGCCCCACCCCCCCACCCCGGCTACTTTGGTTGGCCAATTTTTCCCCGCAAAAATACCTGCGTCTGAGTCAACATGAAACTTTTTCTGTGGACTATTATGAAAATTTTCCTTTCCTTCATTGGTGCATCTATAAAACGGCATCTAAGGATGGCAAATGCCTGTGTAGGACCTCCGGGAAGCTTCTGCGATTTCAATTATATGAACTGGAGGCAATGGCGTTAATGCTTATTACCTGACATCCAAATGGTTATTTAGATTATGATGCCTAGAAGACTTTACAATCTATATTATTTTACTAATTGTGAACGAAAATCCAGACGAACAAGCTTCCAGCAATCATGGAGAATCGACCTCCCTGCCCCGATAGGGATAGCAAAAGGTTGTGAAGGAGTAACAAGCGCGTTTCAGCTTTTTCTTCGTTAAGTGCTATTAGGCAATTCTCCATACATACCGATAATGGCTTTGCGGACGCAAGCGCTCGGTAATAAAGTTTTTTAAAATAAATGTATAACGGCAACAACGTGCTTTAAAGTTTCAACCTTCCACATCATGCCTAACCAATATTAGATTGAAGGTGATCCCATATTGCAGGTGGGCCCCTATACAGAGGTGTGGAGATGTATCTCTGGTTTCGGAAAGTGTTTTTGATCAGAATTAGTCCCTTGTATAATCACCTTTTAAATGGTTCATCGAGATGGAAGTGCAAACTGTAAACGCTCATGCGCGCAAAGCGCCGCGAAAAAAAAATTTTTCATCAAAATGAGATTTCCCTGACAAAATCTGCATTCAGAAGTGACTGCACATCGAGACACTTTCAACAAACTTTACATGCCACTCAAAAAGCCCAGTTAAATGGAGCCACGAACACTACTCTTTACGAATGTTATGTGTGTGTGTGGGGGGGCATTTGATATTGGTGTCCCCTTCCCATCGAAAGTGGGGGGAACATGGTCCCCCTGTCCCCCAGGATTAACGCCCATCTAAGTGATGTATCACAGAAAAAATAAACAAAATACATACAACAGGGATTTATTCAGTGCTGATATGTGGTGTAGCAGATTTTGACAAATATTTGAGGCTGTTTAAGCCCAAAACTTTCGGCTTAAATGTTGCAAGGGTTACATGCATCACAAAAAAAATAGTAAAAATTTGTCAATTTGTTTGTAGCAATTTGGCCAAACTTAACATTGAAAAACTGTGATGCGAATCTGGAGTAATTTGTCCCTGTAAAAGTTCCAAATTTCAAAAATGGAACTTTCCAAAAACTCACTTTCAAGGTTTTAAGAGTCAGCGCAACTAAAAAACGATTTAGGAACACCCAGTGTCATGTCCATGGATAGTTGAGTAGGATCTTGAGGGAAAAAAACATATGCTTGACGCAAGTGTGGGGTTCATACCGAAAAAATATTAAGAGTGGAACAAGTTTATCCAAGACAAACAAATATACCGCTTGGGATGGAATTCTGTTTTGGAAATGATGGGCTTTAAGCATTTACTGTGGTTTCACTGTTTGCAGCTGTTTGGTGATCAACAAAAATTTCATGTATTTAATATACATGGAAATGTAACCGCTAGGACTTCCAAGTAGTTTCACGCCAAGATCTAGAAGACTGATAAGCATTGCATAGTCAAAGTTTATGGTAATCTGTATAACGTACTACCACCATTAAAATGTGACTCTTATTCTATAATGATAAAGGTTCTGTACATTCCAGTGCAGGACAACGGTTTGGGCCAAGCTTCGGCTGGATACTGGTACTCAATTTGCCTCTTGAGGTTTAATGAGTTACAAGTATGTAGGCACTGTAGTAAACTCTAAACACAACAGCCACCTATAAAATGTAAAGAACGTAACAGTACAGTACTATGAGAGTGAAAGAAGTAGAGGTATTAGCTCTCTATATGTTACTGTGCTTTTAACCAATTTTTATAGGGTGGCTGTTGTGTTAGATACTACAGTGATACATACTGTAACTCATTAAACGTCTCAAGAGCAAATTGAGTTACCGTATATCCACCGAAGCTGGCCAAACCGTTGCTCCTGCAACGGATGTACAGAAACCTTTACATTATAGAATAAGAGTCACATTTTTATGGGTATAATTTAGTACAGATTACATAAACTTGGACATGCAATGCTTTCAGTCTTCTAGACTGCTGAAACTACTTGGACGTCCTAGCGGTACATTCCATGTAATTAATACATGAAATTTTTGTTGATCAACCCAAACAGCTGCAAAACAGTGAAACCCAGTAAATGCTTAAAGCCCATCATGTCCAAAGAAATTCCAGCCCAAGCGGTATATTTTTTGTCTTGGATAACTTGTTACTCTTAATATTTTTCGGAGGAACCCACACTTGCGGTTCAGCATATGTTTTTCTCAAGATCTATCACTATCCATGGACAGGCCAACTGGGTCGTGCTAAATCCGTTTTAGTTGTGACTCTTACAACCGGAAAGGAGTCTTGGAACGTTCCCATTTGAAATTGAAACTTTACAGGGACAAATTTATCCAGGATTCGCATCACAGTTTTCAGTAGTTGGCCAAATTGCTACACAATGAAAAATTTTTACTATTTTTTTGTATGCATAACCCTTGCACATTACCGAGTTTGGCTTCTTAACACCTCAAATATTTGTCAAATCTGCTACACACATGATCAGCACTAAATAAATCTCTTTGTAGTCTTGTTTGTTTATTTTTTGTGCATAATCACTTAGATGGGCGTTAATCCCTGGGGACAGGGGCACATGTCTCCCCCCACATTTCGATGGGTGGGGGACACAATATCAATTAAATGGGGCCCCCCCCCCCCCCCACACACACCACATATTCGTAAAGAGTAGGAGTGTCTGGCTCCATTAACTGGCTTTTTGATGGGGCATGGTAAGTTCTGTTGAAAGTGTCTCGATGCAGATTCTGATGCAGATTGGTCAGGGAAATCTCATTTGATGAAAAATTTCGGCGCGCTTTGCGCGCATGCGTTACCAGTGCACCTCCATCTCATGACCATTAAAAAGGTGATTATACAAGGGACTATTCGATCACAACACTTTCAGAAAACAGAGTACATCCTCCAAAAACATTCTGTATGGGCCCCACCTCAATATGGGATCCTTCATCTAATTTGTTAGGCAGCTGTGAGGTTGAAAACTTTAAAGCACGTTGTTGCCGATACATTTTTTAAAAAAACTTTTACGAGCGCTTCGCGCAAAGCCATTATCCTGTATGTATGAGATTGCTAATACACTAAGAAGGACAAAGCTGAAAACGCGCTTGTTACTCTTCAACCTTTGTCTCCATATCAGGAGGTCGATTTCATTGGATTGCGTGGAAGCGTTCGTCTGGATGTTTCGTTCAACAAATTAGTAAAATACGATAGATGTAAAGTGCTTAGCATACATAATTTTAAAATAACCAGTTGATGTCAGGTAATAAGCATTACGGCCATCTGCCCCATTTCATATAATGAATCAGAGCTTCAGGAGGTCCTACACAGGCATTGCCAATCCTTAGATGCGTTTTTAATGCACAATGAATGGAAAGGAAAAATTTCATAATAGTCCAAGAAAAGTTTCTGTTGACTCAACGCAGGTATTTTTGCGAAAAATTTGCCAACAAAAGTAGCGGGGGGGGGGGGGGGCTTCAGGAAGGTTGTTGAAAACGTAATCGATCTAGCTATAAAAATAAACCACAACTGATTCACACACTGTTGCATCTAAGAAACCTTAAAGTTACCCGACACCAATTACGAAAGGGGATGGGGTGTCCCCCCTCCCATTAGACCCAGGGCAGCACCTTCCTATAGTGACAAAGAAGGATCACACTGCTGTATACAAAGCAGGGAGCATAAAAAGTCGCAATATAGCGTTGCAACTGCAGTAGTTAAACGCAGACAGGCAGCCGGCAAAATTAGAATTCACTACGCTTATGGACTCCCAAAATATTCCCAAGGATAGCACCATTTTGCACCTAAGCAAACCTTTTAAAGTAACAAAATTTGCAAAGCGGAGGGTACATCCCCTCCCCTTCTAAACCTCGCTCCCCAAGATCGACACTTGTATGTAGTGAAAAAGGAAAGGATCAAAACAGCGGTATACAAAAAGCAGGCGCCATAACTAAGTGCAATTTACACGCCGCAACTCTGTTGGAAAAAAAAAACATCCAGCAAGTTGATTGATTTGATGATATTTTTGTTATTTTTTGGTTTTTTTTTTAATACCCCCCAAAAAAAAAAAAAAAAATAAAATAATAAAACACAAACAAAAGACAAGACATTCGCAGAAAGGCAGACTACAGGCAACAGACGAGAATCAATACATAAAAAAGGAGAGAAAAAGGAGTTACAAAACGAGTAACAGGGATAACCCAAAAGCTTACGAAAAGCTGTTCAACAGATGTGCTATTTTCGAGGTTGAGAAGTGTTACTTTGTACTTTTCCTTGGGATATTCATACTCAGAGAAAAGGGTGTAAGGGCATACCTGCCCTGCTCAACAATTTTCTGCATGATCAATCGAAATGGGTGGCGTTTAATTGTATTGGAAGTTAGGTTGCCTTAAGATTCTCTGCCAACCGGGCCGAAGTTCTCGGTGCAGGAAAAGTTGGTGAGTCGTGTAGCCGCAATGGTATTTCGGGTCGTGAGGACTTCACGAGGGGACGTGCAGGCTTAACCTAGGGCAACCACTGGTCGGGGACTAATATTCCTGTACGTGTAGTTTTACGAGGTAAACTTGCTTCGTCCCTCACCGAGCGTCCCAATTCAAGGGTCTCTAACAGAGAAAGAGCTTGTGAGTATCTATTGTTTCACCCGAGTCTGTGAGGGTCCATTAGGTCGGGAGTGGTATTATACTATAGGTTATTGTAATTTGACGTAGAAGTGGAAATAGTATGTTTTGTTGAAATGTTGAGGGGTGGGTTAGAACTAAAGTAGATATTGGCTCGTCGGTGGGAGGCAACGACGGCCCCCTCCCCCTTTTTACCCGTAAGACAACGAAGAATTCGAGGAAAGAATTGTTGTTTTGTTGAAAAAGTATTAGATGAGGGTTTTAATTGTAATTTACAGGCCATGCGGCGGAACCCATGCTGGACTGTTACGGTTTCTCTAACCCCATGGGTGCTGGATGTAATGGTTCATAAATCCATGGCCTGGGACGGTAAGGTTTCTTTCACACCCCCATGGCTAAAACCTGATGTTGTACTCCACCTTTGGGGGAGAGCTTGTTACATAACAACATCCTTTCATGGTGCGTACGTCAGCCCACGGACTGCATGAACCACAGAATCAGAGTAGCGTTATAGTTAACCGTAAGAATGTTTCTGTTAATGTTTACTTATGTTGCCACAAGGATCGTGTTGAGCTAAGAAGCCAGTTTTTTAGTATATTTTTTCTATATTTGTCAAAGTAAACTACGATTTGTGTATCTTTCTGCGTGTCAATGCTCTAACCATTAAGCAATCTTTTAAATCGAAAAGACCCGCTGACAAAAGCTTTATTTCTCATTGGGGTCCTAAGACGGAACAAGAACACTTACACAAGGAATGGAAAATTAGCAGAAAAATTAGCAGCAATGGAGAAAAAGACGCCGGCACTGAGTCAGTAAAAAATGAAATTAGAGGACATTGCCCGCTAAAAGTGAATATGTGGTGTGGCAAGTTGCTCTTATTACAGTTTAAAACTTGCACATTTTAATTTGCTTGCCGCATTAGAAGGGAGTCCAATCAATACCTGTAAGAAAATATGATCCGGGATCTTTCATCTGAACAGAAAGTTGAATGGGCTCCCCTGTACTCGTGCTATAAATATTATTCAATCTGTAAATCTGATCTTAAGATACTCGGGACAGTGCATAAAACCCCATTGGGCCTCACACCCAAAACATATACCCCAGCTACGCAGCGTGTTGAGGTCCATGATCTCTGACAATGATCAAACCTGCGGACGTGGTTCAGCTATTTTGGACTGATAAAACATCTTAAGTATTCCTTGGCTCAGTGGTTTAAACAGCAACTTTAAGTGGTCATGTTATTAAATCCTTTTGCGTAGACAGGGTAGGAGGGGTCATTCCCTCATCAAACTGAAAAAATTGTTCATGGCCACATTGCTTCAAAGTGGCTAAATGTTGCACCAGCTTTGAACGGAACTAGTCATTTCCAGAAAGGAGGGGGACACACCACCTCCTTAGACCCCTCCCCAGGCCGGATCAGGCCCGCAGTTTAGTTCCTCTCAACAGATCTTGCTCATGTTGGAATTCTAACTCTTATCAGAATCAGGCAGCGTCATCATCACGAAGGGAACAGGAAGGCCCTGAAACAGCACCTTTAAGAAAGGCTTGATATTAAAGGTTTTGATTCTGCACTTGTAGAATGATAAATTATTCCAAATATGGTGTATTTGATTCTATATGGTTATTCCTACAAAAGTCATAAAAAACTAATAGGCCTAATGTCTCCTCATGCAAATGTCAAACATCAAGTTTACGGCTTTTTTTTAACACTGAATGAAGAAAACATGTATTCTTTCTTTAAATTTGGGCTTGCCTTCCTTTTCAAGGATTCTTTTTGTAACCCCCATTTGGGGATGCTTTTTTCAAAGCTTTTTTCACGTTAAAAAAAGAAAGGGGTTTTTTTTTAAAAAAAAATTTTTTTCCCTTTGAATTTTTTTTAAAATTGTTAGAAACACATTAAATCATGCTCAAAATCATGTTTTTCAATGTTCTCGACCATTCTGCAGTGTTTTTAGGTCGATATGCACACTTGTCCAAATGGGTGTAAAATGAGCCGCAAAAAGCGAGAAAACGGCTTTAGACAGCTCTAATACGCCGTTTTCAGCACTTTGTGGTCGAAAATGACCAAAATGTGAAAATGTTAGAAACACATTAAATCATGCTCAAAATCATGTTTTTCAATGTTCTCGACCATTCTGCAGTGTTTTTAGGTCGATATGCACACTTGTCCAAATGGGTGTAAAATGAGCCGCAAAAAGCGAGAAAACGGCTTTAGACAGCTCTAATACGCCGTTTTCAGCACTTTGTGGTCGAAAATGACCAAAATGTGAAAATGTTAGAAACACATTAAATCATAATCAAAATCATGTTTTTCAATGTTCTCGACCATTCTGCAGTGTTTTTCGGTCGATATACACACTTTGGAAATGTGTGTGAAATGAGCCGTAAAAGCGAGAGAACGGCTTTCGACAGCTGTAAAACGCCGTTTTCAGCACTTTTTCTTCGAAAATGGCCAAAATGTGAAATTGTTAGAAACAAGTTAAATCGTGCTCAAAATCATGTTTTCCAATGTTTTCGACCATTTTCCATTGTTTTCAGGTCGCATTGATGCTTTTATGTCAAACTCTTTGCCGACAGTGAAGTGCGAAGCATTGTTCTGGTATCGAAAAGGACTGTCTATTGGGAAGGTATCTTATGATGCTGGCCATAACCCAATGCTCATCCTTTATTCAAATGAGGTAAAGAAGTATAAGACTAAATTTTGCTGTCGGGTTTTTACTAATTTTCTCATTCGCTCGCATGATTTAAAAGACACACCCACGTTGATCAAATTATAGAGAACTAGACAAGTATGTTGTAAATGGCCTCAAAAAGCGTCGAAACCTTCAAAACAAGTTACAGTTTGAGCTACTGGCAATGTTAAGACAAGGATTTAATTTCCCGATCTGCTCATCGAGATTTAGCAGACGATGTATCCTACTCAAGCTAGTTCTTAACACCTCTTTAGCCTATTGAATTATCAAGAACAACACACAAAAGGGATTATTGCCATCAACTAGTAGGGCTTAAATAAACAGTTTTCGATGGATCTCCCCGCTTTTACACAGAATTGTAACTAGTTACTTGCTCCCTTACTGAAGTGCAAATGTAACTCGTTTCAGGTTTCCGTTACACAAACTGTAACTCGTTATACATGGGCGTAGATCGCGGGGGATAGGGGGATATATCACCTCCAACATTTGTCTGGGGGGGTGGTCCATGTAATCATCCCCCCCAAATGTTACAGTCTACAGATATGTGTATGCTGGAAAGTACATTTATTCTTAAGTTTCGTAAGAAATTCTTCGCTGTCTGCTTCATTTTCTATCACTAATGTTACTTGAACTATAAGATGTTAGCAAATCCTTCGCAAACTATCAAAATTTTCGCGCGTTCCGCGCTACAAACCTTACGTTAGTGTTATTCTTATTATCAGTATCTTCCGATAGCAACTTTCGGAAAAGCACAGAAGCAAAAAGTTGAAAGTTTACGAATTAACAGGTAAAAGACTGGCTTATGGCAGTGGCACGTAGGTCTGTTGGGGAATTGAAAGTGTCTCGATGCAGAGCTTGAATGCAGGTTTTGTCATGGAAATCTTAGTGAATGAAAATTTTCTGCGCGCTTCTCGCGCATTCGTCACGTTTGCACTCCATGTCATTGCCATTATTAAGGTAATAATACATGAAACTGTTCTGATCACAACACTTTCCGAAGAACAGAGACACATCTTCATGGGCGTCTGAAGGGGGGGCAAGGGGGCACTTTCCGCCTGGAAAATAAAAAACTTGAAAAAACGAAGAAAAAAATGAAGAAAAAAACGAAGAAAATATAATATCAACATTTCTTAAGAGTTCACTCAGTGTGAATTTCTACTCTCAAATAGGAATTGAATAAGAATATCAACACTCAGGCCCCAGCAGCCCCCAGCGTATTTGTGGTATTTCTGAAGTTTGTATTTACGATATTGCTAGTGTTTTCCCTTTTTAAATGCGGTAAATAGGCCTTGGTAGTGCCATTTTCAGGGATCTGGTAGCCATTTTGGGCCAAAATTTTCTGCGCTCCGCTCCCAGCCATGGTAGCACGTAGCGCTGAGAGTCTGTCTATGGGCTTCGCTTTCACCCCCCTTGACAAATTCCTGGCTACGCCTTTGTCAACATTGTGGGAAAAGTAGCATCTAAACTCTTTTCTGGGAATTAAATATTTCCCACGAAAAAGTTGGCCCCCTAAAAAAAATTTTGCCCTGATTTTTTTTTCTGCGGACGCCCATGTACACCTTCAAACATCTGTGAGAACCTCGCATCAATATGGGATCTTTCAATCAAATATGTTCAGATGTTGCATGATATGTGGAAGGTTGAAAGTACGTATCTGCCGTAACATCCCTGATAGCAAAATTGGGTCGGTTCGACGACGGACCACTGTCGGCCATCCCGGCGGTCCGTCAAAGTAATTTCTAGTGGTTCACCGGCGGTCCGTCGACGGCTGCGACGCTGGTTGGTTAAAAAGCTTTATGACATCATGCAAGTTTTCGTCCAGCCAGCCAACCTCCGATGGCCCTCCATCGGTCTTTTGGCCAAATGCGGACCTGCCAGATTTTGATGTCAGGGATTTTTCAAATACTTTTCCCGAGCGCCTCGCGCGCAGCCATTATTGGTACACATGATGATTGTTACTCTTATGACGAAAAAGCATTCTGAGACGCACTTATTAGTCATTCACCCCTTTTGCTACACCTATCAGGGGAGGTCTAATATCGCCTCCCTGCACCTATACTCTCCCTCCCTCTCATTCCCCATTGCTGGAAGCTGTTCGTCAGAATTTTCGTTCAAAATGAGTAAAAATACGATAGTTGTAAAGTGTTCGGCGTCATACTCTATAGTATCATTTGGATGTCAGGTAGTACGCATTATGGGACGGAACACTGGATTCGGGGACTGTCCCCGAAAATCGGGGACGTCTGGTCACCTTACACTAAATTATGGACATTTTACAGCCATATATGATCAGTTCTAAAACCATCCCAAAGATAGCACCATTTTGCGTCTAAAAGACCAAATTAACAAAAATTTCTTAAAGGGAAGGAGGTACACGTTCTCCAGGCCGGCACCTTTATGTAGTGACAAACGAAAGATTAAAACTGCTGTATAAAAATGCAGGGACGCATCAAAAATTGAAGGTGCAGTTTACGCAGGCTTGGGGGAACTGAGATATTATGACGTCATCATCTACGGTACCCCCAATCCAAAAAAATCTGGCGGCGCCACTGATCTCAAGCCAACTTGCATGCAGGTCTTGCAATGATCTCCGAATTCAAAATCCAGTTGTCTGGTATGACCCTATAAGTTGATCCCTGCCTTTTTAAGCTTAACCGGACATTTTTACTCTCTTGTACAATTGCAATCCAGTGCAGGTTATCAATGAGTTTTGTGCTTAAAATAGCATTTCCTTAATGTATAAATATACCAATACCCAAGAACATTACCTCTGAAATTTACCCCTTAAAACAGTCTTCCTGACACTTATAAGACATTAAAACCCAGGAGTCTCCGGGGCTTTACCCCTGGACCAGGCACGTAGCTACGGGGGGGGGGCACAGGGGGACGTGCCCCCAAAATTTTTCAATAAAAAGTCTTGCACTATAGGAGGAAGAATTTATTACGAGACCAGCCTTTTTGGAACACAAATATAAGAAGAAAAAATGGAAAATCTCGCACCATTTTGCACCTAGAGTCCTTAAAATAGGCAAAAATTTTCAAAGGGGAGGGGTTTACCCCCAGGCCGGCGAAACCAACATCGATGTGCCCCCAGATTGGTTAGTCTGGCTACGGGCCTGCCCTGGACCCCACCAGGGGCCCTAAGGCGGGCCCTTGGACCCCACCCCACCCCATGGGCTTAATTCGCGCTTCGCGCTCGCCGTGCACATTTGTAGTTTTGCGATAACTCACCCCATCCCCCCAAAATTGAAAAGAAATCTACGCCACTAGTTACAGTAACGGCTTTACTTGAAACTCGTTACTTCCCAACCCTGTATTCAGCCTAAAATTTATCCCCGGATTCCTCCTCGTATTCTTCCTCACCTTCAGTGGCATAGCTACGGGTTGGGGGCTCAGTCCAGACTTCAGCTAAGTTCCGGCACGAAATCTCAGAGCCCCTATCAACTTTTTTTTTTTATCTATTTTTGCCCCCCCCCCCCCTGAATTTTTTCTGCGGACGCCCATGCCTATCAACCCACTGAAGATGGGAAATATGCTGAAAAAATATGAGCGATCGGCGTGAGCCATCAGTAGTAGAACATACACCAGCCCTCCCATTTGGAGATCAATCCAGCAACCCCCTCCACCACAAATAGGAACTCTAGGCTGGCCACGCCACTGCTCCCTGGCAGATTCTTCCTCAGATCCGAGATTCATCCTCAGATTCGAGCATGGGCGTCCGCAGAAAAAAATTCAGGGGGGGGGGCAAAAATTTCTAGGGGTGGGCAAAAGGTCCGCCATACCATGAGTTTGCGCAAAGCGCAAGAAAATTTCGCACAAAATGCCTCCCAGATCGCTGGAAATGCCATTTTTAAAGCCTATTTACCACATATAAACAGGGAAAACACGTTTTGTTCGGTTTTTTTCTTTATTTTGATACGTTTTTTCAAATTTTTGATTTTCCGGGGGGGGCAAGTGACCCCCCTGAACCATGCCTGCGGACGCCCATGGATTCGAGAAAAAGAGGGTAGAGCATAGTACTCCCGAAATGAAAGTTTCTCTTCATTGTTGGTAGTTCTGACGCCGGATTATGAAAGTACATACCAAATATCCCCGTAGAATGTAACCCTAATCCATCATTTAACCCTCACCACTATTTTGAAACAATTTTCGAATTTTTTTTTAAAATCATTTAACCCTCGCCATTATTTTGAAACAATTTCGGAATTTTTTTTCTCACGAGGTTATGGGTAAATTTGATTTTCAAAATTTTTCAAATTTGTTTCAAAATCATGGGTTGGGGTTATTTTTAGAGCTTTTGTGAACTGGGGTTATTTGGCCCGTTCTTTCATAATCCTGTGTCAGAATTACAAGAAAAGGGTCAAAGAGTTGTCATTTTGGAATTAGAGGTGTGGGATATTCCCAAGAAGCTGATTGGTCCATTGGCACGATTTGCCCATAACCTCGTGGGAAAAAAATTGCGCGTGCGGTCTTCCCATATACGCGTGCGCACTTCAGGTTTTGCTTTTTTTCTTTTTTTTTTGTGGTAGGAACGGTATTAGTTTTAACTTTAACCGCCTTCTAACCTTCAGTATGGCTTCTCTTGTGACTAACGTTCTTGCTGATACAGGTAAAGCATTACAAACTCATAAGTGATGAAATGAGGAGGTGAAGTTTGGGCTGAAAATTTTCGTAAGGTTTAGCGTTTCAACAAATGTTCTCAATTTGTCATTTTGCATATGACCACTAGACAAGCGCGTGCCCGAACATTTTCGCACAACTGGTTCTAAGCCTTAGTAGGCTAAGTGTTACTAGCCTAAGTTAGGCCCAAGGCTTTTAGGTTTTTACAGTTCGCACTCTGCAGACCGGTATTTGGTTCGCTTTGGTTTTCCCATACCAGGTCCGCATTATACTTCATTGCAAAATTAGGCTACCGCATCTTGCAAAATTTTGACTCGGCCTAACGTTAGTCTCGATCTTTCACAAATTTACATGGCCTAGCTAGCCTAGGCTAGGGGCCTATGCCACAGGCTTTTGAAACATCATTAGGCCTAGGCCTACGTAGGCTACATATATACTTCATACTGTAAATGGCCTCCTAAATGGTACAAGTGCAGAATACAATGCCTCTCCATGACATTCTACTCAGACTCTGGAGTTGCAGTCACTGCGACAGCGCCTCCAAAACTCAGTGGACGTAAACAATGAACACAACTTCCACAGGACTCACATGCATGGAGTCGTTCTCAAAATAACACAACCATCATGTTCCACTACTGTGACTACGACTGCGCCTCCAGTCTAGGCCTAGGCTAGATTGGAATCTTCATGTTCGACCACTGCGACTACTACGACTGCGCCTCCACTTCAGGCTGTCTTCCCCCAACGATGAGCCATGCACCACTTGCGGTCCAGTATGGAAAGTATGGCAATTACACACCCAAGATTTTTTTTTCTAGATTTTTATTGCACAATTAAAAAATTCACATTGCACACCTGATATTTTAAGCCAATGGGGTTTGCCTTGAATAACCCTAGGTGTATGTTATATTGACTTGGCCTATTGGATGATCACAAGTCGTGATCATGACGTGCTGATGACTTGATTGATAATGTATGCAGTGTCAGCAATCACTCCGGCAAGACCCCTGGAGTGAGGCATATTTGGAACTTATGATCTGGTATGGATTCCATACTTTCCACTCTGGATGTTAGGGAGGCCTTCAAGGGTTTTGTTTAAATTTCTCCCAAGTATTTATTTCACACTTGACTTTTCGTGTGCACACTTGAAGTGTGTATTTGACACCTTGTTGCACACTGGACACTTCAATTTTTTTTTTTTGCACACCCGAGATCTCGGCGAAAAGTGCCATTCTTCCATACTGGCTTACTGTAATAGGCAAGCTGTTGTGGAGTTACGGCCAAGGTGCATTCCATGTAAAGCCCACGCCAAAGCGACGCCGGGGTGTCAGTGTTTGTACGCCCTCTGAAAGTATTCATAATCTTGGTGTCATGTTTGATTCTCAGATCTGTCTATGTCGGAACAAGTAGGATCTCTCTGCACCAGCCTCACCCACCAGCTCTGTAATATTTCACATATTTGTTGTTTCCTTGATTTTGACACTTTGTCACCTTGTCATTCGGCCATTCGGATTAATTACTACTTGGCTGCAACGCATTAGACATCGGCAGGTTGCAATGCATTCTGCACTGGGCAGCCAAGCTAATTTGCCAATCCGCCAAGTTCGACCTTGCTGCTCCTTGCTTACTCCGCCTGCATTGGCTCCCTGTACACTTAAAGGTAAGAAGCAGTCGCCCCAAACTTATTTTGAAACAATAGCTAAATGTCACAAATTTCTTCTTATTTCGCTTTCAAGTATCTTTCATGATGTTTTGGAACATAAATATTGCATATTCAAGGTAAATCAAGCAGTTGCTCTTTGTAAATTTTACAATTGAGTGAGAAAAATACTGTCACATGATTCTCAAGAGCCATTCAGGAAATAGGATAGTCTACTATACAATTTTTTGTTGGGGTGACTGCATTCTCCCTTTAATAACTTTTAAGTTACTCGTGATAGTATTGAAGTGCATCAAGCGCACTGCCCCTGTCAACTTGGCTGACAGTTTAATGCCTTATTGCCTGGCTAGAGCAAGTTTACATTCTGCTTGTGACACTTCATGCCTGGCTGAACATAATATATCCTGAAATTTAGAACTTCTTCCAGCCACCTGTGAGACCTTTTGTTATGCTGCACCCCGCATTTGGACTGATTTGCCAACCGGAATTAGGGATTCGGAATCCTTACATACTTTCAAGAGGAAATTAAAGACTTACCTGTACTCCACGTTGTAGATTATTATTTTTCTATTGCTTCTGTCAGTGTTTGTTGTGTTTTGGTTGTATTTTTTAGCAGCTACGATCTTGATGAAGCAGCGCTTATAAGTATATGTTATGTATGTAACAAAACCAAAGGTGTGCTGAAATTACACCGAGGTGTCATCATTCATACGCCAGCAAAACAAGGTACCAAAGGTGCAATTTAATATACCACACAACCCACATAACATACATGGCCTGCTGTGCAATGAGTATTCATCATACTTAAAGCAAAAAGTTTCACACATTCTTTCCTATTTAGCAGGAAATAATCATATTTTGTGTGGGACTCATTGTAAATTAAGTGGAAACACAATGCAGCAGAAAATTTTATAGCTGCCGTTTTGACTTAGACTAGTTGCAGTACAAAAAATACAGTCGATAGGTAAGTTGTATGGCAACTCAAGTGAATTTTCATGCTGCTATGCCAAGCGTTTTCCTTCGTCTACGCTGAAGATCTTTGGTGTATAGTGCACAAAATGCACCCTGGGGTTACAGACTTGAAAAGTAGAAGGGAAAGAGAGATTGTACATGTGCGACTCCATGATTTTTGATTCCTTGCTGTAGGCAGGCAAGGAATCTATGCAATGGTGATGTATGGTGTGTGGGTGTCTGTGTATGTGTGTGTATGTGATCCTGAGCTTGTAAACATGATATCTCAAGATAGCAATGACTGACACTTTTCATATTTGGGATATAGATTTGTCATGTCAAGGGGAAGAACCCTATTGTTTTTGGTAGAGGTCAAAGGTCATTAGAGGTCACCGGAAGTTAAACTGCAAAAACCCTGTAAACAGCTTGTAAACACGATATCTCAAGATACCAATGACCGACACTTTTCATAGTTGGTGTATAGATTGATCATGTTGAGAGGAAACTCCTATTGTTTTTGGTGAAGGTCAAAGGTCATTTGAGGTCACCGGAGGTAAAAAGCCGAAAAGCTCGTAATCACGATATCTCAAGATAAGAATGATACCGACATTTTTCATATTTGGCATATACATTCATCATGTTGAGAGGAAGAACGCTATTGGTTTTGGTGGAGGTCAAAGGTCTTTTGAGGTCACCAGAGGCCAAAGACTGAAAATCTTGAAATTGCAATATGTCAAGATAGGAATGGCAGATATAAATTTGTCATGTCAAGAGGAAGAATGCTATTGTTTTTGGTAGAGGTCGAAGGTCATCTGAGGTCACCACAGGTTTAGCAGTGAAAACCTTGTAAAATGACTTGTAATCATGATTTCTCAAGATAGCAATGACAGACGCTTTTCATATTAGGTATATAAATTTGCCATGTTGAGAGGAAGTACCCTATCAATTTTGGTGGAGGTCAAGGTCTTCTGGGGTTACCAGAGGTCAAAAAACAAAATTCGCAAGAATTCCCACGATTGTCATCTTGGGTCACCGGGGTCTAAAGCAACATTTCCCAAGAATTTGAGACATTGTTACATGGGGTTTCCAGAGGTCAAAAATCAAGAATTCCCAAGATTGTCATCTGGGGTCACTATAGGTCAAAAAGCGGTTTCCCAAGAATTCCCAAGATCATCATATGGGGTCACCAGAGATCAAAAAGCAAAATAACCCAAGTATTCCCACGATCTTCATCTGGGGTCACCAGAGGTCAGAAAGCAAGAATTCCCAAGATCATTATCTGGGGTTATCAGAGGTCAAAAAGCAGAATTTCCCAAGAATTCCCAAGATCGTAATCTGAGGTCACCATGGGTCAAAAAGCAAATTTCCCAAGAATTTCCAAGATTATTATATGGGGTCACCAGAGGTCAAAAAGCAAAATTTCCCAAGAATTCCCAACATGGTCATCTTAAGTCACCAGAGGTCAAAAAGCAAAATTTCCCAAGAATTTTCAAGTTCCAAGATCCATTGTAGTTGAATTCCTTCCAAGCCACTTTCAATTTTCTTTTTTTTGTTATATTTGGTGGGGTTCTAAGTTCATGTGAGGTCAGCAGATGTCAAATTGTTAAAATATCATAAAATAATGTAGTCAAGAAAGAAAGATAAATTTGAGGGGTAAACCTCAGTGCAACAAAGCATCCCCATTAGACAAGGAATCAGTAAGCCTTTAGACTTTCTGATTAAAAGGTTGCTTTTTGGAGGGGCCTTGTATTCTGCAGTTGCTCCCTATAAATATATATACTAACAAGGTAGGACATCTCTCAGGACAAAGCACAGACCTATTTTTGATTCCTTGCCGAAGGCGGAAGGAATCTATGTGATGGTGATGTGTGGGTGTGTGTGTGTGTGTGTGTATGCAGACATTCCAACCCTTGGACTCTTCAAACCGGGACAGTTCCAAAATTTAGCCGTGCCTCACCCTACCATCTACATCAACACGTACATGTTCAAGTTTTTTTTTTCCTATAATGGAAGAAGGGCCTAGGTCCCCAATATATGTGCCTATCAACGAAAAGGGGATTGAGATAAGTCAAGCATTCCCGATAACATTACGGAAAATGTATGCCTATGGTAGGCTCACCCGTGGCCCTGGACTACGTTCTGCGGATAAATGATGTGGACTACAGTACATTCGTCTAAGAAGGATGAGGTTAAATTTATGTAAAGAAGGGAACCAACAGCTTCATGTGGCGCGCGTAGCGCGCCGAAATTTTTAGTCCCCATAGCGGAATCTCCATTCATGTTAAGGATGAAAATAAATGAACCGTCAGGCCGTCTGACCCTAGTCGGGACCTACACTGTCCCACTTTTCAGTGCACAAAACATTTTCTGGAAACCGGGACAATTGGCAGGCAAACCGGGACACGGGGAAAATGCACTCCAAACCGGGACAGTCCCGGTCAAACCGGGACGGTTGGAATCTTTGGTGTATGTGATGCTTTTGCTTGTAAACAGGATATCTCAAGAAGGGTAACTCCAAAGGGTCTCATACGTAGCATGTAGATTGCCCCATATTGAGTAGATGATTCCTATTGTTTTTGGTGGAGGTCAAAGGTCATTGGGGGTCACAGGAGGCCAAATGGGCAGTTCCATGGTAATAGCGTGACAGTCAAAGAGAAAATTTCAACGTTAAGTGTTTGAATCAGACACTTTAATTGAGGAAAATCAAGCAAAGCTTACACTTTTGTTAATTATGAAACTGTCCTACTTTATACCAATTTTCTTTTTAATATGCATGTCTGTTTATGAATTATGAATGCAAAGGACTCTGGTGACAGTGTGATGGTTGATGGATTATGGTATGTCTGAATTTTATCAAATTTGGCAAAAGTGTTTAAAACATAATGGGTCATCAATGTTGTACTTTTGAAGTAGGTCAAAGGTCATTTGGGGTCAAAGAGAGGTCAAACAGTGAAATCACTCAAAATCCTTTAACTCCTAGGGGTTATATCCAAATCTTATCAAAGTTGGCCAGAGTGTTCAGTAGATGACAAGTCATCAAAGTTGTACTTTAGTATAAAAAAGTATAATCAAGCAAAAGCCTTGAAATAGTCATGGTTGTGTCAAAATCTATCAAAGTTGGCCAGGGTGTTCAGTGGATGATGCAAAGGTCCACTTTGTGTTGATGTTAAATGGCATTGGGGTCTCAAAAAGTCAGATGGTGAAATCCATGCCAGTGCTTTTCCATAAGTGTTTAATATGTTTTGTATGATGTATATTGCCATAGGACTCATTTTTTGACGGACCTGACAAATTGGGGTATATGTAGCACTTCATTTTTGTCAGCAGTATTACCTATAGTATTGTGCCTACAAACACTTAAAAAAAAGTTGCAAGCCGGGCAACTAGCTGATATGCCACTGCTGTGACCATTTACATCTATAGCACTGAAGTTGTTAGTTCATGACAGTCTATGACTCCTTGGTTTGGATCCCAATGAAACTACATAAAAGTAACTGTATGTGAGGGAAATTGTAGTTGATCTACAGCATCATTGATGCTCTTGTATGTTTTTTGACACCTTTAATCATTATGACATCATTAATGAAATTTATGTGGTAACAGCATGACGGTAACAGCGTGACAAGAGGTATAATTAATTTAAACATATATTATGGAATAGATAAATTTTTTCTCAGAAATTTGCCAATTTAGCCCCAACTGTGCTATGTTTCCATTCCATACAAATGGACAAGCAAACCAGTGTGCAAAAATACAGTGCATTGGGAAAGTGGGGTTAGGATCTGGTGTTAAAAGGTGAATGACCTGGTAAAAAATGTGAGTAACATAAAAAAACTGTGAATTCAAGGGGGAATTAGAAATATTAAATTGGGTGATTCTCTAAACTATTCTCACCACCAAGTTTCATTGTGGTACTTATCATTTAATATTTTTTGATATTTGAAGCTTTTGTGGCATTATTAGGGAATTTGCATATGGTAACAGCATGATGGTAAACAGCGTAACAGCATAGCTTAACTGTACAAAAACATATACAGAGTTACACTGTGCCAGTTAAAATGTGTTTACTGATCTGTATTATCAATTCAGCTACCTGTATTGTACAGTAGGTCAACCTAACTTTACAGTATTTCACAACAGAAAGAAAATTATCCAACAAATGCTTATCAGTATCAAGAAATGGGTGAAGAGGGAAGGATTGAGAGTGAGTCGTGAAGGTAGATCAATATAATTAGACAAAGTAATAATGCTGAAAATTTCCTCATCTTTAATGGGGATGTGTATGTTATTTGTGATCAAAGAGGACAGACTTACAAAAATTCATTCCTTGGTGTACTAGAAGAGAACTGTACTAAAGTGATTTGTAGCAAAGACTAACTTTTATTCATTTTAGACCCCACAAACTCACACTGTAGAGCAATAGAATTTAATTAATCCCTGTATTCAAACTGCATAACAATACACTGGTGTCTGTTGGCAAGTCTAAGTTCTACTATTCACAAGTCTCAGGTTATGATGCAATGAGGTACTTGTCAATTTAAATGTAGAGAAAGATATCTTAAACACCATCAGGGACCATGTAAGCAGTCTTTTAAACAACCAGAAGTGCTACTATGTGCTTATACTGATGAACATTAGGGGACTTGATATTTTTCAAAAGTAAGAATTTCAGTTCCAGTTCTGAAGTCGAAAGGATTCAAAAAAAGAATACTTAGCAGTACAGTAGTATGTGTAACAAGCAGCTTGATAAAGCGGGAAGGAATCTTTCCTGTTCCTGTAAATACAGAACAAGAGATGCCTGAACACTTTCTTCATGACAGTGTAACTTTTTGTGTGGCAAATCAGGAGACTTGCAACTTTTGTTGAAACACATATATACTTTTGTTGAAATATATATATATATATATATATATATATATATATATATATATATATATATATATATATATATATATATATATATATATATATAAAACAGGTAAACAAGCAGAACACAAAGCATAGTTGACACAGCAGGAATACATTAAAAAGAAATTAATGTATTCCTCCTGTGTCAACTATGCTTTGTGTTCTGCTTGTTTACCTGTTATTTATCGGAATACACGTGGACCATATTTCTATTATATACATATATATATATATATATATATATATATATATATATATATATATATATATATATGCATGCTTGTACATAGGGCGAAAAAAAGATAATAAAATACATAAAAAATAAATTCGCCCTAACGTCTAAACATATAATTAACGTTATTTCATTGGCTAGCCATCTGTTCGTGTTAACAGCTAGGTGTCCGTAAATTTGACAACTTTGAAGTAATGGCATCTAGTTTGTAAATTTAAGAGGGCACCCTTGTAAGTTTACGTATGCCTATAGAAAAAGTGTGTGGAAACGTTAAGGCGAAACTTATATTTCACCCGAAAATTTTTTCCCCTTAAGGTCGACTTTTCAACAGCAACTTTCCCCCTAAGTGCCGAATTAGAGAAATATATATATATATATATATATATATATATATATATATATATATATATATATATATATATATATGAGTAAGTAAGTAGAGTAACGTAGTGACTTTATATGAATGGGTAAATCAATGCTGTATTGAATAGTCGCATGAAGACCTGAGGCCATTATACCTCTAACATAGGCATAGCCCTATACTGAAAGAGGATATTTATATGAGAATGGAAAACTTAGCCTCAAGCAGGATTCGAACCAGCGACCTCTCGCATACAAGGCGGATGCTCTGACCACTGAGCCGTGGTAGAAAACTAAATCGGCCTTGCGTATAGAGTTCTGCATTCCTATATTAAACAGTGTGTAAAACGTTAAGGCGAAACGTTTTTTTTTGCCTAAATCCCAAATTATAGAAATGTAGATATATATATATATATATATATATATATATATATATATATATATATATATATATATATATATATATATATATATATATATATATATATATATATATATATATATATATATATATATATATAAAATGCTAGATTGACCTGTTCGGCGAAAGGTCAAATCAGCTAATACAAAAGGCGAAAACAAAAACAATTATATACTTAAGATTGTATTTCCCTTTTGGTTTTGAGATATATATATGCACGTTATTTCAATGGCCCCTAAGCCATTAGTGTAAAGGGATACATGTATGTAAGTTGGTGTGCAGAGAAGTAATTGCATAAACATTATGTGGTAAATCGGACTTGCGTATAGAGTTATGCATTCCCATATAAAACAGTGTGTAAAACGTTAAGGGGAAACGATTTTTTCGTGTAATGGTCGAGTTCTCCCAACAGTCGCATTTTTCGATACGGTTTTTCGCCTTAATTCCAAATTACAGAAATATATATGTATATATATATATATACTTTGCTATTTTTGGATTAAGGCGAAATATCGCATGACAAAATGCAACTGTTGGGAGAAACCGACCTTAAGGCAAAAAAATTATTTCACCTGAACATTTTACACACTGTTTTATATGGGAAGACGTAACTTTATCCGGAAGTCCTATTTACCAATCTTTGCAATCTGGTGCCACATTTGCTACCTTTGAAGTAAAATTTGTGTTTAAAAATTGATGTTTTTTTAGGTACTTAAAAAAATTGACATCAGTGAGGGTGGAGCATACCCCCTCAACTACACCACTGATAATCACAATCAGGGGTGACATTTGATGTCTGAAAGTGGGGGGCCTGAAGAGCTCCCACTGATGGCATGGGGTCCAAGGGCCCACCTTAGGTCCCTGGCAGGGTCCAGGGGGCAAAGCCCCTGGAAGCTCTGGGGTATTTACGAAATTGTAGGTATTCAAATGATGCATTTAAGCTTCAACTTCAAATGACATAAGGTGGGCCATAAACATACCACAAAAATCACAATTTGACTTTTGTCAATTATATTCTTGAAAGGAGGGTTAGAGCAAAAATTTACTTTTCGTATGTGAAAGAGGAGCTAAATCTATGCATTTTGGTGAAGCTTTCATTCAAATTGGACTTGTATTACTCGAGATATCAGCAAAAGAAGTTACAACATTTGTGACCCAAAGGCAAGTGGAAGTTATATTAGTAGGTAATATATATATCACTTCCTCACATTGATAAGGAATGCTTTGTTTCCTTTGTTTATGCAGTCTGTTGTGTTGACCTTGCAGTTAATAGGGATAAGACCTCCCCATGGGGAATGTGAAGTTTGTAATTTTCCCATGCCTCTCATGCAATCACATTGCAATAACATTTGATTGTTGAGGAGAAAATTGGTGATAAACTTTAAATAAAAACAAAAGACTGCTCATTAATGTGAGGGTATGACATCATATGTGCTTGCTTCAAGTTCACTTTGTGTTGAAAATGTGACAACTTTATCTGCTGATATCTTGAGACCCACACATCAGATTTCAATGGAAATTTCACCAGATTGCTTAGAATAAGTACCCCTCTAATATATTAAAGCTTGATTTGAGCTTAGACCCTTCTTTTAATGCATGAGACGAACAGTCAGATAGGATCAATAATGCTGACGGCTTGAGAAAGTAGGGGAGAATGGATTATTTTGAGAGTTTCCTGGAGCTTTGGAACCATAATTTTAAAAACGGGAGACTTAATAGTCAGAATGAGCGTGCTGAAAAAAAAAAGCGCATGTTTCATATGTTTAGTGATATGAGTGATAGAAATGCTAAGACTGAAAAGTATCCTCAGTGAGAGGACTCTTTCCCCCCTCTGCTGAGTGCCTGTCCCTTATTAAGGAATCGAAAATGACACTATCTGTGCCAAGTACATCTTGCTTTCTAAACAGTCTTTAAAGAGTTGATAAATTTACACACATTGATGGTGATAAAAATTTTGCTTTGAAAATTTCTGGGGGAGGGGAACTTCCCCTACACGCTGCGTACGACCATGAGTTCATTGGTGGTTTCAATGATATTAGAAGAGTTTGAACTAAGCTATGACAAGAAGGATGTTCTACAGCAAGTAACCGTTTGAAATTGCCCTTTCAGCCTGGCATAGCACATGCGCAGTAAGAACATTTACAGCACACGCATATGGCTTGACCTTGGATACCACAGTACTGTGGCACAGGGAAGGCTTGTGCGCAATGATGTGTCATGGTGAAACACCTACATGCACTCCATGACACAATTGCAAGGCACCATATGGGTTTGGATGATGTTTCAGAAACTTTCAGTCAGTGCGGCACTGCGGCAATACTTTTCTCAACCACAGTCTTTTCACAATCTCTAATGTATGGTGTAAAAGTTTGCATTTCTGTCCTTAGTTTTATGGTGAAAAAAGTCATGCTACACTCAGGGACAAAGTGTCATTCAAAGCATGTCGCCAAGACAAATATGTTCAAGTCAATTCGCAAGTCATTTTTCCTTCAAGTCAGTTAAGTCAAGTGGCAGGTCATTTTCTTCTCTTGAGTTGACTTTGTGATAATATTTGTCAGGTTGGTAGCACAATGTGAAAGATTGCAAGTATGCATGTTGCTAGTTATTTTCAGAGTATTTTCGCAGCACGCTTTGCTTGCATTGACCCATTAGTGGTAGATAGGGGAGGTATTGTAATTTATGTATTTCTCAGTTCATGAACTCTTGCCTATTCATGCTCCCATACCGCCGACTACCTATTGTGCAGCGCTCGGAATACAGCTTGAAAAAGGGCACAGCCAAAATGAGCAAATTGGCTCTCAGTCTATGTTACTTCATAGGACGTTGACTGAGGGGCACCATGGCCAGGGCCCATCAGCCAAGGCTGTCGGTGCTGCCGGTTATTTTGAGCCCTGATTCATGTGTCACCTAAATTCTCTCTTCTGGTGTGAGTGTCCTCATTTTGCAAAGTTCTGGTACTCTGCAGAGCTTCCATATTCCAGTCTCAATGTATCAACCTTGAAGGGGCCCCATGCCACAGAGAAAATAACACTGAATAATGTGTGAGTTCTAAGCATTATAGTATATCAGTTTGAAGCATTGCCAAAAGGGGGTTCATACATCTAATCATCCTCATATAAACAAATTCTCGGGTGGGGGTGGGGTTGTCCCTTGCTTTATTTGGATCACACACCCTTTCTCTTACACACAACCTTAGATAAGAAAATATCATTAGGTTATGATTTTCTTTTTTCAGATATTTGCACATTTAAAAATGCAAAGATTGTTACTGCACATACTGCACCCTGTAAGATCTTGACAAAGACAATGAATGTTTAAGAATTGTTGCTCAAAGAAGATACCAAATCAAAACAAATTTTGCTTAAAAAAGATCAGATGCTCATGAAACTATACTTGCAAGTTATCAATTTCAATGTGATAGCAGCTGTAACTGTCATTTTATTCATGCATTGGCTTAAATGACCATGTCTGTAATATGAAAGAAAGCAAAATTAAATTTAGGATCCAAATGTGGCTTCTGTAATTTGATAATAAACAAGTTGGCATCTAAAACAAACCATTAAATAAAGCAGGACATAAAATTTCATAGATAACACAGGAACATAATATGTAGTAGCACTATCCTTAAAGCACTGAAAAGGGTTTGTAAAAACACACAGCATGTTAGAATGTGGAAGTCACGGTGATGTTCTGGTAGATTTGCTTTAATTTGGTGAGCTTGTTTCACTCTTTTCCAAAGGCTTGCTTGAAAAGGAAGACCTGTCAAAACGTATGAAGAAGCTATTTACCCAAGTGGATGATTTAAAAGGAGAAGTCCACCAAAGTGTGAATGAAAGATATGTCCAGTTCCATCCAAGTTTAGATACCATGGCTGCTTTGAAAACAAGAGTGACAGGCATTGAAAATGACATTTTAGACCTGAAAAAAACTCTGAAGGTAAGATTTTGGTTTTCACATTAAATGGGTAACATCACTGGTAATAACCAGTATTAATTATCATACATGAAAAATTGAAAGTAGTCTTGAAATAGAAAATAATCAGGGGACTAATCTATTAAATTTGGGAACCATGGAAGAGAAGAAAAAAAATTAGTAAAGACACTTATATCATATAAGGTACTGCTTAGTTGCAGCTAGAAAGTTATTAATCTACTGCACACTGAAAGCTGTACTACTACTGCCGTACCTTTTTGTGTAAATGGAATGCTCCCCTTAAACAAACAGTTCATTTATCCACAAAGGCATGTAGCTTGACTGGGCTGTTTTTGCAAAAGTAGGTGAGATCACCCTTCAGGTAGCATTACTCTGACATCTTTTCACGTTTACTCACAAAGTGAATGGGACTTTAACATTAACTTACTGAGATTGATTTTCTTAGATTTTCCGTAACTCTGATATATGGCTTGAAATTTAGACCTCATATTTTCTTTTTATTTTTGTAAGTAAAGTTGTGAGCAAAATCAGAGTCGGTGCCCGACCAACCCATTGAGTTTGCCGAGGATGACACTACTTTCCATACATGCCTGTTATGATTCATTTTTTATATGCATACATTTGCTGTATTTTTTAATGGTCTCTTGTATCCCATCATTAGAAGATTGTTTTTCCATGCATTAAATATTTGTTACCATTTGTAACTGTTGTTATATTTGTTTGTATCCATTCTATACATTACCAGTTTTCCTTTATCAGACATACAAATCAAATCAGCACTGTTCAAAATTTCAGAAACGTTACCGATTATACAGTATAGTGGACAAAATTAAAATTTCAAAAGCAGGATGAACACCTCAAGTTTTTATCACTACTTTTCATTTAAAAGCCAAGGCAAGCATGTTACAGGAGTTTGTGAAAATCCATCTTGATCCTTTAATAGCAAATCATTGTGTGCAGCTTCAACAAGGTGGAGCACACAATAGCAGACTTTAATGATTATACAGGGTTCGTACGGGGCCTGGAAAAGCTGGAAAAGCATGGAATTCAGTTAATTCATTTTCCAGGCCTTAAAAACCTGGAATTTGGGCAACAGAGCATGGAAATTGTTAGAAACAGCCTGGAAAATGTGAACAGATCTCTTTCATCAAAAAAGTAAAGTGTATTTATCAAACAATTGTACAAAATTTTCAATTTTTTCATAACACAACGGCCAATTCCGATCATTTTTGGTCATTCTGTGTTATTACCTTCTCACTCTCTCCATGTAACGGATCTACGGTGGGCCGCAACATGAGATCCTTGAGTTGCTTCCCATTTCATATTCAGCTGAATGCAACTGCTGAAATGTGAGGACCCCTTTTCAAGTTGTATCATTCAAGTGTCCAACTTCTAACGCATTTCGGCAAACTGTGACATGCTGTAATGTCATTCTATAACCAAATGACCTACTCCATTTAAAATAATTAAGAGTTTAAAAAACAGTAAAAGCTATTGTGGAAATTGTTTCAAGAATGATAACTCGGACATTGTTCGAAAACCACTACAAACTGTAGGGCCAATGATCGCGGAAAAAACGGAATTTACTTTTCTGCACGGAATTTCACGGAATTCAGTAAAAATTATCAGGCTCAAAATACATGTGAATTTTTGACATAAAAATTGAGTTATTTTTCTTCAAAACTATGTCAAATGAATGCCTGCATATACCAAAGACATACATAGACATCTTACCATCTATTAATGGTGGCAAATTTACTTTAAAGTCATCAAAACACCTTGAAGTTACGATCAGAAAATAAGTAGGACATTTATGAAAATCGGCAAAATTTTGACGGTATAGGCTCCAGTTTGTCTATGCTCGGTCGCTTGTGTGTTACAAGCGTTTGCTGCCTTCAGGATCGTAACCAGACAAGTTTAGGACTTGTTTTCAACATAATTACTCCAAAATCCGAAAATCACGGAAAGGGGAAATTTTGCGGAATTCGGAAACTTAAAACGGAATTTTGTGATTTGTGAAGCGGAAAATCATTGGCCCTACACCAGTATGCTCTATATGCACATGTATAGCCTAGGTTTTGGGGATAATATACATTACATGATATATTACATGATAGGATAAGTAAAGAGTCCTTTCAGAGGAAAAAGATCCATGAGGGAAAATTTCCGTATTAAGGCATGCAAGTACAGTGCAGATTGTTAGACAAAGGTCGTTTGCACATGTGAAGAAAATATTGTAGGGATTTTTGGCCGATTGTGTTATTTTTAGGACAATTATGATGATCGATCATATAGCTTACATCCATGAATGAATGAGACCTGTGTTGTCTGCCAGCCTAGACAGATGCAATATGCATATGAGCTTTTGCTTTGGGATCGTACCCCAAATTTCGGAACTCGGATCTCTCCTTTGGGGAAGTAAAAAATGTTTGTACATTATTTCTGATGGGCAAGGGTCATCACTGGACAAAATGTGAGTATTTTAGCTGGTATCAGTGCAGTAATGTGAGCTATTGTGATCTTACAGGGCCTTTCATGCAGTGTACTTCATCTGTGATGTTCATAAATTGTGGGGTCAAGGCATGGTCAGTTTTGGCCATAACGATCATTTTCGGTCTTTTCATTTACGCAGTGAAAACCGTTCTTTTATTAAAGCTTTTTTGGCATACATTGTTTTGAATTAATTGTCATATGATACAGTAATGGCCTTTAGTGGGATGTTTTAAGGAATTTTGAATCAGCTAGTGGTCATATGGGGTCATCTGCCAGTGTATGAAAACTTTAAAATTGGATCTTTTCTTGAAGTGTTTTCAGGACAAAGTCTTTAAAGTTTCTTTTTGTAATCACTACGATCAAAATATTGAGCATGTCACTATGTGAATACAGTACTTTGTAGTTGAGAAACTTAAACTCATGTCATACTGACAACACCAATGTGCTTCACGTTAGTTTAAAGCAACATGCACAAAGAAAAGACTTATATCTAACAATATACTTCTGCTGTGGTCAAAACTGTATAAAATATGAGAGTACAGTACTGTACTTCAATTGAAGTCTTCAAAACCATGAACAGTTCTCAGTTAATACCATTAAATACGGTAGGTGCCTACTGTTTGAATGGGCCTGGAAATCTTATCAAAAGAGACTTGAAAAGCCTGGAAAAGGCATGGAATTTACTCCTTTATAAAGAGTACGAACCCTGATTATATGTCAATCATACATAGTGTCATGGGAACTGAGAAGAAAACTTACAATAGATTACATACCCACATCTATATGTACATATGCTACAGCAGGCATTACCCCTTGGCATGGTGCTGGTTGTATATTCCAAGTTCCCATCATGACTTACAGTCATTAAAATCTGCTGTTTAAAAGACTTAATACCAACCATTTCCCTATCATACTGTAACAGTGCACAATTCAAAGGGAGCTGATCTGTTGATGTAGTTGCATGACAGGTCATATTTAGTAAGAGTTGGTTGGACCATGTGGTTGGCTTTTATCTTACACAAATACCACAATACCTGAAAGGGCACATGCTTACAAGTTCTGTCAGGTTTCATGGCTGGGTACTATTTGATTAACTTGCTGAAGGGATCCAATTAATTAGTTCAGTTATCATTTTGGTTTTGATAAAAGAGAAACTTATGCATTCATGATGGCATGTATTGTATGTGTGTATGTGCAGTGTGCATGGGTGTGATGTCCGTGTGGATGGGTGGGTGTGTTTGTGATGCTTGTTTACAAGATATCTCAAAGAAGTGTTAACTCAGAATGTGCTTCTACTTGGTTTGTGGGTATATCATGTTGTGAAGAACTAGATATCGTTTCCGGTGGAGGTCAAAGGTCAAAACTGAGGTCATCAGAGGTCAAAACCTGAAAACTTTGTTAACACAATATCTCAAGAGAGGAATCACGGATACTGGTCATACATAGTGTGCAGATTTGTCATATTGAGTAGATAAATCCTGTTTTGTTTGGGTGGAGGTTAAAGGTCATTTGAGGTCACCAGAGGTCAAAGACTGAAAACTTTTTTTTACCATATCTCAAGATAGGTAAGGTGGACACTGTATGTAGTTAGCATGTAGAGTTGTCATATTTGAGTAGATAAACCCAACTGTTTTTGGTGGCGGTGAACTTAAGGTCATCTGATGTATCAGAGGTGAGACACTGAAACCTGTTTTTCACAATATCTCAAGACAGGAACCGTGGACACTCATCATACTAGGAATAATTATGTGTCATATTTAAGTAGATAGAGCCTATTGCTTTTGGTGAAGGTCAAAGGCCATCTAATGGCACCAGGGATCAAATGCTGAAAACCTTGATCACCATGATCACTTCATAGTTAGCATGCAGATGTGTCATATTTAGTAGATCTGAATGCAATTGCTTTTGGTGGAAGTCAAAGGTCGTCTAAGGTCACTAGAGGTCAAGCACTGAAAACCTTGTTTACACAATATCTTATTGAAGGTAGGGTTCATTGTTGCTTTTCAAACATAGCAAGTAGACGTATTATATCGAGTCAGTGGACCCTGTTGTTTTCGACAGAGCGCAAATGTCATTTTAGGTTACCATGGGTCAGTCACCAAAACTTTACTTACACAATATTTCAAAGTAGGAATCATGGATAAATTTCATACTTAGAATGTACATTAGATAGATTATAGTAAGTGGGTGGACCCTACTGCTTTTGGCAGGTCAATGGTCATGTAAGATCATCAGATGTCAAACACTAAACATCTTATTGTATTATATCTCAAGTTTATAGGGATCATGTATACTTTTCATACATACATAGGAAGTACATGTGTGAGACTGAGGGGATAAAGCTTATTATTTTCTGGAGTCAAAGGTCATGTGATGCCAGTAGCATTTATATCCATAAAATATTCTTTTCATGAAATTGATGATTCTAGGTAGCCTAGCAGTCTAGCAGATGTGTTTTACTACTGTAACTACATAGATAAGCCCTATCATTTTGTGCTGGAGGTCAGAAGTCATCTTAGGTCATATGTAAAAACATTGTTTAGAAGGATGTTAGTTTGTAGAGTTAAAGTTAAATGAAGTTTTACAGCTCAGTTTCTAACCAAATTGGTTTAAGTCACGCCGGCCACAGGCTTTTTTCCAGTTATAGCTAACTGGCTTGTTTTCCCTACTCCATTGCTTATGTCGAGTACCAAGCACAATGACAGAAGGTTCCATTCGTAAAGTCTTCGGTATGACCCAGCCAGGAGTCGAACCCCAGACCTTCCGGCTGCAAGTCTGATGCTCTAACCACTTGACCATGATTAGAAGGATGTTAGTTTGTAATCATGGATACTTTTCATACTTAGTGTGTATGTGTTGTACTGAGGAAATGAACCCTACCTTTTTCATTGGTGGTCAAAGGTCATGTTAGGTCATACATGTCAAATATGCAAACTGTACAATATAGGAGTTATTTCTAGTGAAAAAAGGGAAATGTGGTTGTAATGAACTCATCCAAACCTTCTGTTTGAGCACTCTGGTTTTCAAATATCTTGAAAGCCAGTGAGATGTTTATTTTGATGAAGTACACCAGTCATTCAAATTGCAAAAAACTGGCACCGAATTTGATGAGCATGGATAACTTAATTCCCGTCAATGATTTTCAACAGGAATCCTTCAAGGAAAGTGGGTGGGGGGGAGGGGGAGTGGGGAAGGAGGCTCAATTTGTTGTGGAGGCATGTTTTAAAGGGGCATATTTCTAGTTCTGGCAGGTGCTTTTTGTGTGCAAAAAGTACACTTTGGTCTGCCCCTGTTCATATGGATGATCTCTCTTCTTGGTTCCACCCACTATATTTCACTATACATTACACATTGCTGCATTTTTCATAGAAAAGTTGAAAGTAAAGTGTAGGTTGTCATCAGTGCCGAAAAATCCAGAAATTTACATCATGTAGCATATGTAGAAACAAGGATGAAAAAAGATAGAAAAGGTTTAGGGAAATCTATTTTAACACATTACCTTTAAGTTTCATTGCTGATTTTTGGTTCAGATGAAAAGAGAAACCTATGCATTCATGACAGTGTATGTGTACAGTATGTGAATTTGTTTGTGATGCTTAGCTCAATATACATGGTAGCTTAACTAGGAAAACTGACAGGTCTCATACTTGGTATGTAGGTGCCTCATAAAGAGAAAGAGGTCTGTCCTTTTTTGATGTGTGTACAGTAAAGTCACATTCATGAGGAAGGTCAAATGTCTGAAAAACTTGTTGACATGTTATCTCAAGATACAAAACATGGATAGTTTGAATGTTTAGCATGTAGATATATTGTACTGAGAGGAGGAACCCTACAGTACCTTTTTTGGTGGAGATAAAAGGAGTTGTGATAGGTCAAAGTCTGAAAATTTGTTAAAATGATATCTCAAGGTCTGAAACATGGATACTTTTCATATATGTAGCATTTACATAGATACACTATATGGAGAAGGACTTTCATGTTTTTGATGGAGGTGAAAGGTCATCTGAGGTCACAGTCTGAATACCTTGTTATTGTTAACAGTGATACAGTATATCAAGGAATGAAACAGGATGCCTATCATACTTAGCATGTAATGCACGACAAAAAGAGGAAGAACACCTTTTTTGTTATAGTTCGAATATCATCTGGAGTCACCAGAGATCACACTCTGAAAACAACAGTAAATGCAGTAGGAAGCAAATTTAAGGCACACTTTTTCATTCTTTGCATGTGTGATATTTTATATTGACTACAAGAACCTTATAATATAGTGTAGGTCAAAGGTCCTCTGATGTCACTAAAAGTCAAAATATGAAAACTTTGTATGAGAGGAATAGAGGATATCTAATGCTGGGAAGCATACAGACCAACTTTTGATTCTTTGCTGAAGGAAGACCTGCCAGCTGTCCGGATTTTGGCGGGACTAGTCCCGATTTTTGATTCCTTGCCAAAGGTTCAAGGAATCTATGTGATCGTGATGTGTGTTTGTGTACATGTGTGATGCATAGCTTGTAAACACAATATCTCAAGATAGCAATGATGGACATTTTCATATTTGGTATATAGATTTGTGCTGTTGAGAGGAAGAAAACTAGTATTGTTTTTGATGGAGGTCAAAGGCCACTTGATGTCATCAAAGGTAAAAAACTGAAAACCTAAAAACTCTCAAAACAGCAATGACAGATATTTGCATATTTGGTATAAAGAATCCTCATGTTGAGAGGGAGAACCCCATTTTTTTTTTGGTGGAGTTCAAAGGTTGTATGAGGTCATATGAGGTCAAAGGTCATATGAGGTAAAAAGAGGTTAAACTGAAAACCTTGTAAATGGCTTATAAACACGATATCTCAAGATAGCAATGACAGACACTTTTCATTTTTGGTATGCTGTATACTGTAGATTTGTGATGTTGAGAGGAAGAATGCTATTGTTTTAGGTGGAGGTCAAAGGTCATTTGAGTTTACTAGAGGTCAAAAACCGAAAACCTTGTAAATACAATCTCAAGACAGCAATGACAGACACTTTTCATATTTGGTATGAAGATTTGTCATGATTAAAGAAAAAAACCCTATTGTCTTTGGTGGTGGTCAAAGGTCATCTGAGGTCACCAGAGGTTAAACTGCAAAAACCTCGTAAATGGCTTGTAAACACGATATCTCAAGATGGTAATGACAGACACTTCATATTTGTGGTACGGATTTGTCATGTTTAGAGGAAGGACTCTATTGTTTTTGGTGGAGGTCAAAGGTCATTTGAGGCTGCCAGAGGTCACCAGAGGTCAAAAACTGAATTCTGTTTTTTACCCTTAGCAAGATTCAGTGCTTTTGTTAAAGCTTTTAAAGTATGCATGTGCTTGCTAAAGAAGCTACAGCACAAGTTACATGCCTCACCTCTGACCATCTAAGTTTTCTGAAATATTTATGTCCTCATTACTTTTGATTCCTTGAATCTTCAAACTATAGTCATGATAGCATGTCAATGTTCACAGACTCTCAGACCTACCATACTATGGAGCTTAGCTTACTTTCAAACAAAACAAGACATGAAAAGATACAATTCAAGTTCAAATGAGATGTAGGAAGTGTGGTTATTTGTGGAAAATACTTAGAGAATACTGTACTTTTCAAATACAGTACTTAGTATTGCATCAAATAATCCCCTATCACACTGAATAAGTTGATAGGATAAGTAGCTCTTTGGTATAGTACTGTACACAGTAATCAAGTTGAGAGAAGCAACCCTATTTTTTGGGATGGAAGTTAAAGGTCACCAGAGGAAAATTGCAAAAACCTATTATACTTGTTGTCTGCTTACATTACATTTCACAAAAGACAGGTCAGAAAACCTCAAAATTTTCTTTGGCAATTTTTTTCTGGCCTTTTGGCTTTCTAGTTTATCTTAAAAGCATGTGAAAAGTGGAATGTTCCGATTTCGCCAGTTTTCATGATGACAGTAAAGAAACCAGCAAAAGAAAGTGAAACAACTGCAAAAAAGAACAAAAAAAAAAAGCTTGTGCAAGGTTTTCACACTTGATAAAATGCTAAATGCCCTGTGCACAGTACTTTTGCAGTGGCCTTATTCCGTACACAAAGGCAAATCTAAAGGCTCTCTTCCTGCACAGTTGGCAGTACATGAAAGGCGTGCAAGGACTCGCTACATGTCACCATGGTCACTGCGAAAAGTTGTAAAGTTCTGACCAAAGTTGGGCGTGTTTGAGAATACACCTCCGATTGGTCATTTCAAGCTACCCAGTATGTTTGGCTGTCATTGCCATGCAAAGTTCAGGAGTTTGTTTTCGGTTCATCCCTACAAATGCAAACCTGTTTGTGATGGCCACCATGCCAGCTACCTTTCAGGGCATTTAATTTACCCAGCAAAGATAGTTTTCAACATGTTGTAAGGTCCCTGCTCCAGTCATTAAGATTTTTGATTCCTTGCCGAAGGCCGAAGGAATCTATGCGATGGTGATGTCGTGTGTGTGTGTGGTATGTGTGTGTGTATGTGACGCTTTTGCTTGTAAACACGATATCTCAAGAAGGGTAACTCCAAGGGATCTCATACTTTGCATGTAGATTGCCCATATTGAGTAGATGATCTCTATTGTTTTTGGTGGAGGTCAAAGGTCATTTGGGGTCACAGGAGGTCAAAAGGTCAAAACCTTGTAAACACGATATCTCAAGAAAGGTAACTCCGAGGGACCTCATACGTGGCAGGTAGACTGTCCATATTAAGTAGATGATCCCTATTCTTTTTGGTGGAGGTCAAAGGTCATTTGGGGTCACAAGAGATCAAATGATAAATACTCTAGAAATTTGCTTGTAAACACGATATCTCCAGAAGGATAAATGTGAGGGATGTCATACTTACCATGTATATTGCCCATATTGAGTAGATGATCCCTATTTTTTTTGGTGGAGGTCAAAGGTCATTTGGGGTCACCAGAGATCAAAAGGTCAAAACCTTGTAAACACTATATCTCAAATAGGGTAACTGTGAGGGATCGCATACTTAGCTTGATAATTGCCCATATTGAGTAGATGATTTTTTGATTCCTTGCCGAAGGCCGAAGGAATCTATGCGATGGTGATGTCGTGTGTGTGTGTGTGTGTGTATGTATGTGTGTATGTGACTGTTTGGCTTGTAAACACGATATCTCAAGAAGGGTAACTCCGATGGATCTCATACTTGGCAGGTGAATTTCCGATATTAAGTAGATGATCCCTATTGTTTTTGGTGGAGGTCAAAGGTCATTTGGCGCCACGAGAGGTCAAAAGGTCAAAACCTTGTAAACACGATATCTCAAGAAGGGTAACTGTGAGGGATCTCATACTTGGCAGGTAAGTTGCCCATAATGAGTAGATGATCCCTATTCATTTTGGTGGAGGTGAAAGGTCATTTGGGGTCACAAGGGGTCAAATAGTAAATATGCTGGAAATTGCTTGTAAACACGATATCTCCAGAAGGATAAATGTGAGTGATCTCATACTTAGCATGTGGATTGCCCATATTGAGTAGATGATCCCTATTGTTTTTGGTGGAGGTCAAAGGTCATTTAGGGTCACCAGAGGTAAAAAGGTCAAAACCTTATAAACACTATATGTTAATGAGGGTAACAGTGAGGGAACTCATACTTACCATGAGGATTGCCCATAATGAGTAGATGATCCTTACAGTTTTTGGTGGAGGTCAAAGGTCATTGGGGTCCCCAGAGGTCAAAAGGTCAAAACCTTGTAAACAGGATATTTCAAGAAGGGTAACTGTGAGTGATGTCATACTTAGCATGTGGATTGCCCATATTGAGTAGATGATCCCTATTGTTTTTGGTGGAGGTCAAAGGTCATTTGGGGTCACCAGAGGTAAAAAGGTCAGAACCTCGTAAACACGATATTTCAAGAAGGGTAACTGTGAGTGATCTCATACTTAGGTTGTGGATTGCCCATATTGAGTAGATGATCGCTATTGTTTTTGGTGGAGATCAAATGTCATTTGGGGTCACCAGAGGTAAAAAGGTCAAAAAACTTGTAAACATGATATCTCAAGAAGGGTAACTGTGAGGGATCACATACTTACCTTGTGTATTGACCGTATTGAGAAGATGATCAGTATTATTTTTCGTGCAGGTCAAAGGTCATTTGAGGTCACAAAAGGTCAAAACCTAGTAAACATCATATTTTAAAGGAGGGTAACTATGAGGGATCTCATTCTTAGCTAGTGGATTGTTTATATTTAGCATGTAGGTCATTTTGGGTCACAAGATTTGAAAGCTTTTGACCTTATTAACATGATATCTTAAGTAGGATAACTATGAGGGATCACATGCTTGTCATGTGGGTGATTCATGTTTGTTACAGTATATCCATATGGCAAGGAATCACTAAGCCTTTTGGCTTTCTGGTTATTATTATCTTTGCACAATTATCCCAAACTGACTAGAACCATGAAGCAATATTCCTTTTGAATTATTACCGCTTGAAATCATGTTAAAGAGTCAATCTATTCTGTATCTACAGCTTGCAAGTCCAGTGTGTTCATACAATACTGTACATTGAACACTTTCGGTGGCTTAGTAAGGTCGTTGTAATCTTGATCTAAAAATTAATCATATCAACTTAAAATGTCTTGATTATTTTTGTGAAAAGCCATCAATATTCTAACAGTGAGAGCTTTTTGCACCCTATGAGTACATATGCAAGTATTAAGTATTGACTTTCAAAGGGGGTAACTTGAGTCCCAAAAGTCTTGGTCTGCTAGTAGACACTGGCAAGCTTTGTACAGCTCTCTTTGTATACAGTAGTGTGTGCTCTACACAATGTCTCAAGTGAGCAAAATCATCAGAACTGATTCAAAAGTATCCAAGATAAACCCACTATGGTCAGGGAATCCCTAAACATGAAACTGACCTGTGCAAAAATCCTTCATACAGGCATTGACGAATCCTTTTTTCATTACTTGTCCATCGGGCTAGCTGTTGTTTTAGTTTATTTGTCCGCATGAATATCTACATGTTCACTTTTAATATGCCTTTGAACTCCTCTGGAGGACACTTTGCAAGGGTACTTGCCTGGTGGGCTACCGTATTGAACAATGCACTTGCCCGAGTAACTTTTTACTTGTCCCGGACTGTCGGGCGGGGGATTTGTCGAAGCCTGTTCAAACAACTACAGTATCCAAAACGTGCACAAGCTCCACTTACTGTAAAATACTTTTCTCTACGAGGAAACTTTCTTTAATACAGAGGCTTGGCCCTTGCCTTTGCCTAACATGTAATATACTGTATGTACACTAGGAACCTACAGTAACGTACAAGTCTCTGCAGTTAATCTGCTACACAAGAGAAGGCTTGAGCTACTGTAGAGCTACAGTTGTTAAAGTCTTTCGGTTCTCCTGTTGCAAGGTGTTAAGAATGTTTTATTAGTTCTCTAAGAATGCGTTATGATTGAAAGGTTTATTTCTTGATTAGAAGACATCATTGCTTGTCTTAATTTCTTGTACTTTTTCAAATTTTGGTTGTTTCCTGTACAGTTTACAAAACTGTTACGAGAAAGTGTTCAAAACTTCAGGCAAACCACATGAACACTTGCAATGGATAAGTTTTAATGTAAATTGAACACATTGATGCGTAGGCAATGGGTTATCGGTGATGGTCAGAGATTTGTAATTAAAGGTCACTAGGGGTGACTTGGGACCATTTCATGACTAAACAGAAATTTCCATACAGATTTATTGGCTTTCATGGATGTTTATTAGTATAATGAATTAGTGATGTAACTTGAGTAATGTAAGGTTGTTCAGGAACCTATAGGGCTGTTGTGGTACATGTTGCCTTGGTTTTAAACATGTTCCCTTTCCCAACTCGCCTCTTGCAGTACCTTGTACTCATGAAAAACAACTTAGACTTGAAACTGTCATGGTACTTTCGGAAAAAAGTAAAGACCAATTTTTGCACTCTTGGGTTTCTAACCCTCATGGAACCCTTCTTCATGCTTCAGGAATACAAACTCATTGTCAGCTTTAAATGTCAGAGTTAAATGTGAATGTTGGCCTTAAAAACATACTTGCTATTGAGGACTCTAAAAGTCTTCCTAATGTTCACACCAGAAAATACCAAAACCCAGGAACTTCTGGGGGTGGGGGCTTTGCCCCTGGACCCCCACTGGAGCATTGCCCTGGGACCCCATCAGGGCCCTAAGGCAGGTCCCTGGACCCCTTGATTGAGGTCTTGTGCTTCGCTCTTGTTGTGTGCTTGTTGTGCTTCACTCCAGTTTGCCCCACTTTTAGAAACTGAAAGGTTGGCAGGTTTGCAAAGGCAAAAGGAATTTAGAGTATGCAATCATTATGGCATGTGTCGGGGGGGGGGGGGGGTGGTGTGTGTGTGTGCAGGTGTGTTTGTGATGCTCAGCTTGTAACCATGATACTGTACAGTATCTCAGGGTAGGAATAATGGATAGTTTTCATACTTGGTAAATGGAAATTTATCATATTGAGAGAAAGAACCCTGGTGTTTTTGGTTAAGTCAGAGGTCATGCCAGGTCACCAGATGTCAGAAGCTGTGGACAGTAAGGTAGGGAAGCATGGATAGTTTTTATACTTAGCATATTGTTGCATCATAGTCAGAAAATGAAATCTATTGTTTTTGGTAGAGTTCAAAGGTTATCTGACAGGCCTGATTTTTACGGAAATTTTCAGGTTGCCCATCGGACAACCTGAAGCTAAATTTAGGTTGTCCGAAGTAGTTTTTGGTTGCCCGAATGAAAGTGACAAACAGGAGATGAACACTTCTGTTTCCTGTTTCTGCCATAGAAAACAAACATTTACTTTAAATCCTGCATTTTTTCATTTTTATTTGCATAGTACAATAATGAATGGTAGTCAATACCATTGTCTCAATACCACTTCTTAAGGGGGTTTTTATGACATACTTTCCTGCCGATGTAGGGAACTATCCAATTAAAAATAAAATCTACTCGTCCATCGGACAAGTTCAAAGAGAGAAAGTGGTTGTCCGATGCAAGTTTTACTCGTCACGGACGATCGGACGAGTGCTAAATTTCAGCCCTGTCTGAGGTCACTGGAGGTAAAACTTCAAAATCTATAGAAATTACTTGTAAACATGTTACCTTAAGATACAGTAGGAATGATGGACACTTCATGTTTGTGATATTTCTTCATCATATTGAGTGGGAGGGCCCTGTTGTTGTTGGTAAAGGTCAAAGATCATGTGAGATCACCAGAGTAGAAACAAAACCTTGTAAACAATATCTCAAGGTAGAAAGCATATTTTTTGTTAAGTGGCATGTGGATGTGTCAAAGTCAGAAGATGAACCCTGTTATTTTAGGTAGAGGTCAAAGGTTATCTGAGGTCATCAGAGGTAAAACTTCCAAAACCCTTGGAAATTGCAACTCTTGCAAATTGCTTTTAGACATATTAATCTCAAGAAACAGCAGGAATAATGGATACTATCCATATTTGCTTAGGGATTTATTATATTGAGAGGAAGAAGTTTAATATCTTTTATGGAGGTCGGAGGTCATATGAAGTCACCAGAGGTCAAAAACCAAAAACAAACTGTTAACATGATATCTCAAGGTAGGAAGCTTAGATAGTTTTCATACTTTGCTTGTGGATGCATTATATTCAGCAGATGAGCCCTACTGTTTATGGCAGAGGTCAAAAGCTATCTTAGGTCACCAGAGGTGAAACAACAAAAACTTTGGAAATTGCATATATTTTAAGATGTGGCTTTAGATGTGATGATTGTTGGATACCTTTCATACTTGAGAGAACAATCCTATTGCTTAAGGAGGAAGTCATCAGTCACTAGAGGTCAAAAGGGAATGTACTGCACTTAAATTATTTCAGAGGCAAGGAATCAGTAAGCCTTTTGGCTTTCTGGTTATACATACATGTATGGTATTTGCCATGTTGAGAACAAGAATCCTGTTGCTGCTGTTCTGCATGGGTTAAAGGTCATTTGAGATTGCCAGAGTTTGAAATCTGAAAACCTTGTAAGTACCGTATCGCACTCATGAATTGAATGACACACCTCACTACCCTCATGCATGGTCAGGCATTGCCCATAAAACGCCCATAAAATGTGTGCAGTGACATTCCCCTCTGTCACTTCTGTGGCTGACAACTGAATGAAAAATGACACCCTTCTGAGTCTCAAAATAGACCCTTTTCCAAATACCAAGTACAAAGGACTATGGGATAGAGTTTTGGTATGTGTCATTTTTGGCCCCTGGAAAATGCCATTGACAAAAACAATGCACAACAAAATTTTATCCCATAATCCATTGTAAGTGTTATTTGGAAAATGGTCTATGGATGAACAATTTGTGATTTTGATGGAGATGTAGATCACCAAATTTACTGACAAAATGAGAACAATTACAGTATCTCTGTACAAGTGTAACAATTGACCCACAATGATCCACCCCATGGTCACTGTATAGTTACTGACAATTGAGGTAATGTGACTCACTCCTGAATCACTAAGGTGGCTGACAATATATTGATTCAGTGACAAACATGTGAGTCACACTGTTGTCAGTCAGTCACCCACATCTGACTGACCATACCCAGGGATAGTGGGTCGCATCCTTCAGTTGATAAGTATCTCAAGGCATTATAGGGATCAAAGATACTTGTCTAATACTTGTGTGGATGCATCACAGGGATCAAAATAGTGGTCAGGGAGGTTGTGTCCAGTCCAGGACATGTAGTTTGTAAGTACTAGTTCTGGTAAAAGCTGAACTCTGGAACTTAATGTGGGAAATGTAGTTAAAAGCAGTGAAACAATTAAACAATTGTTGAAGGGTTCATTTGATTTCTTCATGACATCAAATTTCGTTTCTCTTGATGTGAATTTAATCAGAGCTACAAAGGGCTTAATTTTTGCTATATTGTTTTTCTTTGCAGCTGGAAACAAAGGTCAAATTGAAAGATTTGACTGAAATGAAAGGGGAAATGGATGAGACTTGTGCTACTGTTGCTTTGCTTCAGTTACTTTTTGAGGTATGTAACTTCTCTGTTCAAAGGCTGTTAAAGTCAGAGCACATTCTGGTGCTTTATATCCTAGTATTTGGAAACTGTACTTCAGCTGGGGATATTTGAAGGGCACTTAGAAGCACAGTACTTAAAATGTCCTTTGTAAATTCTTATGTGCAGTAGTTGAGCTGTTCATGTAGTATTGCTCTGGACAAAGTAGAATTTCTGATACATTTAAAATCTTGAATATGTGTATTGATATAGCTTGGATGTCCTGCCCACAGAGGAAATATCAGGGATACTTGGATCCTGTGATGTTGATCATGGTAGAGGTGGGCACATTATTATCATCACTGTAAAACAGATGTTATTTTCGTCCACATTTCGTCTTAGATTCACAATGATTTGAAGCAGTTCCATGACTATCTTGGCACCAAACAGTACATTGAGTCAGCTGGTGTTCTTCAAAAACTAGTAAGTGACTCCCTTTATAATCATGACACCAGTTCTTTTGTCAGTAGCATATCTACCATAGTGTACTTGCCACAAAGCCCCTGATGTTTCAAGTTTAGCTCTGAAGTCCAAGTATCAAGTATGAGAGGAAGGTAAGCCTTCAGAATGTTTTACAGGTCTAGTGTTAAGTGACATCTGACACAATAATTTTTGCAAGTTATTAAAAGTGTGGCAACTTTTGAATGTTTTGTGGTGAACATGAATTTTCAGCTTTGTAGGGCCAATTGTCATGATTTTCCATATGATCTATGACATAATTAGTGGAATAATTACACTTATATATTACTGCATACTGACTGCAAGTACTGGCAAGCTATTGCAAATTCCCAAGCCAGTCAGTTGGGTGTAACAGCAACTCCTACTAGGGCAATTGTAAGGAGTGGCTAGATGTTGTATGTTTGTTAGCTCAACCCATGAAGTGTGGGTAGAGCTTATGTGGTACTGTTGGGTGAAAATGTCTGTCTCTCTCTTCAACAGCTTTCATTTCCTACAAACTGTGTCAGGTGTTTCTGAAAGTTTTGGTGGAGGACCCTCACAAGGATGGCAACACAGTTTGTTCTTCTACAAACAATTGGATGTAGGAATTGGGGCAATTTTGATAATTTTCTGACATTTTACAGTCATGCCATTCCTTTTACAGCTCTGACTCTTTTGCCACCGAGTTTAATAAACAGGAGGGATGCGAAGTCAAGATGAATGCTGAATGTGAGATATGAAGTTGAAATTAATGAGCCTAGGCCCTAAGTTACACTACAGTCCCTATGTATAGCAATGTTTACACTAGCACCAAATATCTGAGGGGGATTCCCCCCCCCCCTCCTGCTTAATTTTTTGGTGGGGATTTTAAAAATACAAGGGGGACAGTGAAAATGTTGAAATATTTCAAAAGTTTACATGTCCTTTCATGTGTTGTTTTCCTTAAAATGTTTGCAATATTCCTGGTTTTAATTGAGATGTTTCAAGTGCTGCTTTACAGTTTTCATTTCTTTGTATCAAACACATTGTGGGAATTTCCCCACAATGAATTATTTTTCAGAGGGAGTTTCAATTTTTTTGAGGGAATCCAGCAATTCCACGCTGTAGTGTAAACACTAATGCATAGATACTGTTGGCCAAGGGCCTAGCCAGTGTTGGATGACAAAAAGCAACAAGAACAAGTGGCTATGACTTAGGCCTACGAAGGTTGATTTATATCAGCAACTGTAGGGTGCTTGACCTTTTGAGGCTGTTAATTTGAGAAAGCACCAATAGCTTCTGGGGGCTTGGATGCACTAGGCCTACATACAACGGCATAGCTTCTGGACCCCGTAGAATTCAGTGCTTCACATATATATCCCCAGTTTGTCCTCAGATTTTTTTTTTTTTATGAGTTGCCACTCACATGTCTGGTTTACAGTGTATGGTGTTTGTGTTTGGGGTGAGTCTTATCTGGAGGGAGTATGTTAATTTATCAAAGTGGAAGCTTGAATTTCATGACAGCCTACACAGTTGACCAAGTTTCAAACAGAGTATTTTTCAAATGCAACTGGACTGGAAGACATAAGGCAGCAGTTAAGTTGCTTGTTATAAGATCATCAACCATCTGCTAGTTAGATGTATAAGGACTGATGTTTCTGACAAGACCTAAGTAATGTGTCAGTTTTGTTCAGTATACTTTGTAGACTTTGTAAGGTACAGTATCAACATGAGCTGTTCTTCAATATAGGCAAGCAATACTGAATATATCTAGACAGTGCTAACCAAGTTCATATTGTCTGGGGTCCCCCAAGGCACAGTCCTTGGCCCCCTTCTGTTCCTAGTGTATATTAATGATGTTCTGGATTGTGCTTCAAATGTGCGACTGTTTGTGGATGATTTAATAGTTTATCGTCAGATTGATATTATTAATGACTGCACTAGCCTTCAACATGATATTACGGCACTTTGTGATTGGTAGCCCCTCTGGCAAATGAAATTAATGCATCCACGTTTCATTATGTGGATGACTCACAAGAAGAGACCAATTTGCTATAGTTATTTTATGGGTGATTTTGCTCTACGAGAAGTCAAGCACCACCCCTACCTTGGTACTGAATTGTCTAAACACATATCTCAAACTGTCAATAGTGCTAATAAAGTCCTTGGGCTATTGAAGAGAAATTTGTGGAATTGTTCTCCATTCAAAAAGGAAATCCCCTACACATCTCTTGTCAGACCAAAGTTAGAGTATGCCAGTTCTATTTGGGATCTATTGCATAGGGCTGTGCATTTCCGGTTAATTCACTATCCGTTTAACCGTTTTTATTAACCGAACAGTTAACGGTTAATCGAAAATAAAAACAAGTCAAGGTATATAAACAAAATAAACATTTCGGAAGAGCGCCATCACTTAAATACCAAAGTTTTTACACTTAAAATGGCGCCGGTAGTGATGATCGTCGAAGTAGCGTGCAAGTTAAAACGTTTGCATTAGTTGCGATGTTTTGGCAAGCAGTCTGTACGCATGGGCGAATCACGCATTTATTCAAACTTTTCACAAACATGCATACTTTTTGTTATGCCACTGATTACCGTTTTCGAGATTTTTGCGGTCTAACATAGCACCGTAAGATGAGAAGCCTATAGATATCACTGGTATTATCGCAGTTCAAGACACACTTCTCCGGCTACAGCGATACAGTATCACACACGCCCAGAGCAGTGTCGAGTACAAACGTACCACATACAGTGTACTATACTGTGCCTTGTGACCTTGCTGCAATTCATACGTAATATACGTGTGTCTGCAAAGAATTCCAGCACAGTTATGTCGTAAAGGTGTGAAAATTTTGCAATGCAATAGTATTGCATTACCCATATTGATTTCATTAAAAAAGTGCAATGCACTGCTGCTAGATTTGTTAAGAATGATAATCCCTGCACCAGCAGTGTTAAAAGCATGCTGAAGAAACTTAACTGGGATTTGCGCTGGGCCAGAAGTCGACTTATCACTCTCTTTTAGGAAAGCCATGAATGCATACCCAGTAATGTCTGTCATCTATAAATTAGTAGCAAAACCCCACAGACTAGATCCACTCATGCCTTGAATTATACAATAAAGATGTTATAGGTTCTCGCTCTATCCATGCACCATCCCCTTGTGGAATAATCTTCCACTGGAGCTAAAATCTCTCCTTCAAGCAGCTTCAGGACAAATACATGTAATCCGTGTGAAGAAGGACCACATGTCAACAGCCCTGTGGGCAATTTGTGTGGATACATATCAAGATCAACCAGTTTTCATGGCAAGGATGAAATGCAGCTGTCACTGCATGTGAAAGTTTACAAATATTGTAGGTAGCATGGACATAAGAATAGAAGTCATCGGCCTCTGAAGAACTCTAGAGTGGAATAACAGTTACTAATGAATAATAAAAATGGAAGGTACAAGGTTGAATCTGTTTGACTGAAGCTTTTCAATCTGCATCAGCCCGTTCAATTATGATGTATGAAATACGGGCTGCAGAAATGTTGTGTAGATAATATATATATATAGGCCTATAACAGTATTGTTAAATGGAAAATGCAGTTACCCCAAATTGAATTCGTATAGCACAGAATCTGAATTCTTGAATGGCTCTTTTTGATCTTCTCAAAACAGTTTTGTAACCAAGTTTATAATTCATGCAAAATAACCTCTTATTCACCTTGAGAATGCCACATTTATGTTATAAAACATAACAGATACAGTACTTGCAAAAGAGATACTGTAAGATGAGATTTGTAGCATTTAATTCATCCGTCAGAGTAGGTAGCAACCAATTAGTGTATTGTCTTGGGTCCTCATCCTTTGACTTGAGGTTGTTTCTCTTGAAAAGTTTAAGGCATTTATCCTTTACTGGTACAATTGGAGTTTGCATCTTGCATTCATTCAATGCTAAAATTGCCATTGCGAGGGAAATTTTCCCTACCAACCAACAAAGTGTATCCATGGTGATAACTTAAAAAGTTAAATGGGCATATTGTTTTGTTTGAAAAGCAAATGACATCTCTTCTGTGCTCCCATCATTGGAAGTTTGGGCTTTGTAATATTCTGCCCTTTTGACTGCTGTTGCTGGGGAAAAATTTTCTTAGCAACAAAAAAGTGTTTCTGTCTTGATTACTCAATAAGTATATAAACGTGTTTTCTGTTGAAAGGGAAATGACATTTACTCTTTATTTTCAAAATTTGATTTTAGAATTTTGTGTTTATACTGTACTGCACTTTAACCTTGTCAGGGAATTTTCCCTCTAGCAAACATAATAGTAAATTTTCGGGGATTACTCATACATATGCAAGTTTGGAAAAAGGGGACATGGTGTCTTAGGACAGTTATGAATCTAGACTATTATTAAATACTTGGGAAGGGGGGGGGGGAGGAGAAGCCAAGAAAGAGTACTTGTAGACCATTGGCACATTGTCTAATAATGGGAAACTTTATGTAACTGAAATATTCTTTGATATGTTAAATGGCACTCCATATACTAACACCTCAGTTTGTTCTGTGCATAGTCACACATGGATCCATTATAAAGTTGAAATCAATATACTGTAAAACCAAGCAAATACTACAACGCAGATCTCTAACATTTATCATTTTACATTCAGCTAGAATTGACCACGTGTACATAAATTTACAAGCTTTCAGTAAATCAAGTGTGGAAGGGGAAATGATGGCTACTGAGAGCAAAAGCCCCATAAAAACCTTGCATATCTATATACAGTACAAGACCCCCACCTCCTCCATGGAATTCCAAAATAGAACATTGAAACCTGAATCAATGGTGCAGCCCACAGGGATATGAAGCTATTCCAAAGGGTTGAGCCACTGTAGCATTGCTACTCTAGTTTACCTTGTACCTCAGCTGCATTGCTTTTTTGGTTTCAGTGAAAAGAGAAACCTATGCATCCCTGATGGCATGTGTATGCATGTGTACAGTATGTCTGTGGGTGTGCAAGAGTGTGTGTATTGGTTTGTGATGCTTCACTCATTAAAACGATATCTCAAGAAGGGAAACTTAACCAGTTCTCATACTTGGTACACCCCATATTGAGAGGAAGAATGCTGTTGTGTTTAGTGGGGGTCAAAGGTCACTAAAGGTCAAACACTGAAAAGTTTTTTACACAACATCTCAAGATAGAAAGCATGGGTACTTTCCCTACATAATGTGTAGATGTACAGTATTATGTAGAGAGGAAGATCCTTTTTTTGGAGTTCAAAGTTTACTTTAGGTCACCCAAGGTCAAAGTCTGTAAACCTTGTTAACAATACACAATACCTGAAGATAGCATGGGTTCTCTTCATACTCAGCATGTAGATGTATTATGTAGACAAGAAGAACCCTATCCTTTTTGTTGAAGGTCAAAGGTCATCTGTGATCACCAGGGGTCAAACGCTGAAAACCTTTTCATTTCATTTGTTCTCTACTACAATATGACAAAATTACAGCTACGTATACGGTCACAAAAGCAGTTCATCGTAGAATTAGTGGAAGGAAGTGAATTACAAAACCCTGTTGGGTTTAACATCAAAGGCAGAACACTCCCTTGAAAAAATAAAGTACTAAAAAATATAGAGGAAAGTACCATATGATATGACACAACACAAAGTGACTTTAAGCGCCGAAGCCACTGAAAAGCCATGACCTAAAAAACTAACCACCCACCCCACCACTTATAACCTAAGCCATGCCTCTAAATCCTACAAAAGAGCAAGCTGTAATCATAAAATGATTCATAGTAAAAAAAAAAAGTCATGAATACATTCCTATGAAATATTTGTGTAAGTTCCTCTTAAAGCTGAAAATAGATGGTTTCTGTTTTAAAATATCTGGGAGTGAATTCCACAAGATAGCTGCATGGTAGTGTAATCTCTTCATTAGAAGTCTTAATTGTGTGACAGCTGAGGATATGCTAGTAATCAGATTGCCAGGCACAGTGGTCATGTGTTACAGAATTAGTACATTCAAAGAAGGTGGCAGTTGATTGCATTGAGAGCAATAAACAAACTTAGCCATATTCAGGCTTATGAGGTTAGAGAATTTGAGCAGATTAAGAGACTTGAAGAAAAGATTGGTATGATCATTGTAGCCTGTGAGATTATGTCTGATGGCTCTTTTTTGTAGAACTATTCACTTATTTAAATACTGATGACTGGCACCTGACCAGACTATACAACATGTCAGATGGGGTATAATTAATGTTTGATACAAACACCTTAGAACATGTCTTGGTAAAATGTGTTTTAACTGTGACAATGTACCAACACCCTTTGCTACTGTCTTGAAACATGATTGATATGTTCACTCTGTGAAAGTTTGAAATCGATGTAAACCCCCAAAATCTTAATATATTCAACCCTCTTCAAATAAGAATCTTAATTTTAATACTGAAATTACTTAAATTACTCTTCTTGTTTAAAAATAATGTAATTAGTTTTATCAATACTGAGCTAAAGCAGCAAACCAGTTAATATAGAAATTGAGTTCCTCCATAAAAATATGTTGGAGTTTGTGAACATTGTTATCACTAAAGAAAATATTTATGTGGTCAGTGAAAAGCACATCTGAAGCTTTGGATGAAAGATTACTGATATCGTTAACATAAATGATAAAAAGGAGTGGCCCTAGGATGGAACCTTGTGGGGCACTGCAGCTTATCATCCATTTGGCAGAGGATGTTGTGGTTGATAGTGTCAAACGCTTTTGATAAGTTGAGGAAAATGTCGGTTGTTGTTAATTTATTACTCATTGAGTTTCTTAGTTTTTCAACTGCTTCTGAAAGCACCATTCCTGTGGAAGTCCTGGAGCAAAAACCATATTGATGTTTAAAAAGAATATTGTTTTTAGCCAGAAATTTCACAACACTGTTATATACAAGCTGTTCAAGTAGCTTTGAGAAGCACGGTAAGACTGAGATAGGACGATGATTAGTTAATCTTTCTTGTAGACTGGAATTAGCTTTGCTATTTTTAGGTGATCAGGAAGTTTAGCCGTGGATAAAGAAATTAAAAACATGAGAAAGGATGCACGAAATCTTGTGTCTTACAATAGGAGGACTAATATAACTGGCAGATTTTCCAGGCTTAAGACATGTGTAAGCTACTTCGACCACTTCATCCCCAGTAATAGGAAAAGCAAAAGCTGAAGAATCCATAAGGGTACTAGAATTTTGCTGAAAGTCCAAGGGGGACAAAGAGGAATGGATATTCTGAGCAAGTGAGGGCCCAACATTGACAAAATAGTCATTTAAGCCATTGGGAATAGTACCATGAATAGCTCAACACCATTACGTACGTACTAGTCAGGATAAATCGACCTCTTTTTATTCTTATTGATCACATCATTAATGGAAGACCATGTCTTGCTAGGATCATTTTTGCAATTAGTAATTTTCAAAGTGTAATAATTTTTCTTTGAAACACAAATAACATGATTTAATTTATTACTGTAACTACGGTAATTCAAAATGTTACTGTCCGTAGCCTTTTTGAGTTTGGCTTTAAAGAGTTTGTTTTTGGTTTTTATTGACTTCAAATTACCAGAGGAGATCCAAGGCTTTCCTTTAATTTTGTGATACATTTTGTTTAATTTTGTGATACATTTTGTTAACACGGTATGGGAAATTCCCTGCAAAAGTGGACATGGGCGATTAAGACATGCACATGCAATGGTGAATTTGACAGCATGCACATGTGAGTGTGACCTACAGTAATCTTACAAAATTTAGGAAATATTTTGATATTGTGTACTTTGTTATGCTGCAGTGATGTCACAAAAAAGGCTGACAGAAGTGTCATGCTGTTACTGAAAGTTTCCTTGGTTTCGATGATAAGAGAAACCTATGCAGCCATGATCGTGCATGGGTGTGTGTGTGTGCATGTGTGTGTTTGACACTTTGCTTGCTTACAAGATATCTAAAGAAGGGAAACTGATTGTTCTCAAACTTGATACATAGATGTCCCATATTAAGAGGAAGAACCCTATTGTCTTTGGTGGAGGCAAAAGGTCATTTGGGGTCACCAGAGGCTAAAAGGTCAAATCCTTGTAAACACTGTACAGTATCTCAAGAAATGTGTTCTATGAGGGATCTCACACTTGACATGTGGATTGTTCGTGTTGAGGAGATACTTCCTTTTGTTTGTAATGGAGGTCAAAGGTCAGTTGGATTCACAAGAGGTCAAAAGGTCAAAACCTTGTTAACACAGTATCTCAAGAAGGATAACTGTGAGGGATCTCATACTTAGCAGGTGGATTGCTAATATTGAGTAGATGATCCCTGTCATTTTTTGTGGAGGTTAAAGGCCATTTGGGGTCACAAAAGGTCAAAACCTAGTGAACATGCTATTTTAAGGAGGATAACTATGAGGGATCTCATACTTGGCCTGTGGATTGGGTGATCCCTATTGTTTTAAGTGGAGGTGAAAAGCCATTTGGGGTCACAAGATCTCAAAAGTTCAGAACCTTATTAACATGATATCTCAAGTAGGATTACTGTGAGGGATCGCATGCTGGTTAGGTGGGTTATTCATGTTTGTTGCATTATATCCATATGGCAAGGAATCACTAAGCCTTTTGGCTTTCTGGTTTATTATAGTACTGTAATATATACTACTTTCTGCTTTCAATTTCAGAGAGAGAACATAGAGATACTGTCTTCTTCTCCATTTTGTGATCACCAAATTGTCTCAGCTTTGCATGTAAGTTAATGTTATTGTCAGTTGATAAGAAAACAAGTATGTGTCATTTTAAGAAAACAAAAAGGTTATGTTATTGGAAAAGTAAATAGGATGCTGTTCAATAATATTTGGTATTTCCACTTTACTGAGCACATTGTTGTTGATATTGTGGGAATTGCAGCATGTGTAATCCTTGAAAAGTAAGTCATTTTCTTACTGGAAAGGTGCTGAAGTTAGGTTAACTAACTTTTGAGTATAAACAAATTGACCTCTGTAAAGATACTAGATTTGTCTAAAAGTTTGAGGTTTGTGATTTTTACAAAATATTTAATTTGAATATTAATTATATACTGCAACACCCTCATTTTCTGTCAATCCTGCTATGAGATTTATTTTAAGCACTAGTAACTATGTAATTGTTCACAATATTTACACTTGTATCTTACACAACAAAAATTTGTAACTTACATAATCACTAAAAGACAGTTCATGTATTGATGTATGAAAATTGCACACACACACTTTGGACAAAATCTTAATTACTCTCCAAACCAGTTTCATAAAATAGTAAAGTTTAACATACATAATTTGCTTTAATACTTCATAGGAATTCATACTTTTCTTCGTTCAAGTGAAATTGTGCAACTTCTCTGCATAACGTAGGTAACAGTGATTTTATGTAGTCGATCTTAGAATGCCTGCTGTAATTCAAGAGACTTACAATGTGAATGACTAGTACCATATTGATTAATTATTACTTTTTCGGCACTTCAGGCAAAGTTTCTCTCTAAAAATCAATATCTTGTGTCTTGATTCTTATCTGATCTGTAACTTAAGTAACATAGAAAGAGGCCATTTATTACCTTCCCTAATGCAGACAAGACACATGTCTAGACTAATTGTGGTGCCATAACGTTAGTCACGGTGGGGTATAGCTTAGACCTTGAACAGGGCTGAGAGAGTGGTCAGGGACATGATGAGATGGACGAGTCTTGCTCAGAAACATGCGGTCTTAAAAGACGGGCCTGGCACTTTCTTATATAAATTTGTCCTCTAGCAGAAATTGACATTTCAACAAGGATGAAGTGAGTAGGACTTGGAACAAGTGAGGCTTCCTATGGGCATACCTTTTGGTGTTGTATCAAAGGAATAGTTCCAAACAACTTGCACTACAATGCCTGATTGCTGGTACTTTGAAACTAATGACTCACAAATTAAGATTTTTAAGTTCTTTGGCATATTTTAATTTTCCTCCTGTTCTGAATATTTCATTTAAAATAATTATTTCCTAAGGGGTGTTGAATTAAACATGACGGTAGAATCTTATACTCGGTTTTAGCCAGCACCAGCAAAACCATAAATTACTCTATTTTATAGGCCACACAAAGATTCACCGGCCTCATTGATAATGGGTCCCACAGGGGTAACCACCTCAGCCCAAGCCAGCTTAAAATACCATTTCAGGGTCGACAGGACACACCAAATTCCTGTACATTGCATATACTGTAAGTTGTAGTAAAAGTAAGTGAAAGAAAGTTTATGCATTATCACAGTCGTGCAGTTACTTAGTGTTATGTAGTACTCCTGGTAGTGTAATGTCACCTGGGAAAACTGTTGGATAAATTTTGTGAGGGAGGTTTTTACAGCCTATATTGTAATAGTTTGTTTGGGACCGAAGAAATGTGATGGAAACATTTTGTGGACAGATTAGGAATAAGGACTCCTGTGGATTCATGAATGTAAGTACAGTATTACATGTTGAATTAACGTAACTTACACCCAGTGTCACTTTTTGTGCCATTCTTAGTTTTGGCTGACAAAGTGAGGAATTGGTGCTGTGCTCTCTTGGAGGCAAATTCACCATTTGTTATACAGGACATTTGTACAGGCTGTATCCAGGGATAAAAAATTGCTCACAAAATGGCAGAAAATATTTTAGGTGCCAAAAGAGGTTGAATAGGCCTGCACATAAAGAGATGGTGAGTTGTTGCGAACGGGAAAGTAACGTGAAATTTCACACAAGTTCGGCTTATTTAATACGATGACACTGGCTAGAAATGCATCAACATTTGGCACAGCAAGGTCGGAATCCGTAGTCTCAAAGACCGTTTTAAAATAAACAATGCCCTCTCATTTCAAATGAATAAATATCCCCATAATACTCCCTTAGAAAGGTCACAAAGTCACCAAAATTATTAGGGACCAACAAAACAACCATCTCTTCAACATGGACTACGCCGTATTTTGATAAAACTAACCGTCTAAGAAGAGATGCTTAGACAAGCCAAGATTCGTAGTTTTGTGTCGGTGACTTTAGTTGCTGGTGCCTGCGTGGCAGGCACTGCAACTAAAGAATCCTAGTGCTGCTTGCTGATTTCATGTATATTGCACTGATTCACAAAATGGAAGCATTCTTTAAACATGAAAAGTTATAGGTGAATTATTTCTTAAGTGAGTTGCTTTTACCTTTTGTAACTTATGTAGTATTATCAAGTTATATGTTTCAATTTGACGAAGAACTTCTCACAATTACTTAAAAAAAAGCTTTTCCTCTCTGGAGCTAAAAACAGCTTATGAGAACCTTCCTTTTGAAGCTTTCCTGGAGCTGTTTTACCATTGTCTGGAGCTATTTTCAATTTTTCAAAGAAAACTACTGTTCCCTGGATGTATAGCATCCTAAATCGTCTCCTAACATACTTATGTGCATTTAGGAAAAGAAATTCAAAATATAAGAGACAGAAGTAAGACAAAGGGCTTTATTCAATTGGTGTAACACAATGCAGTATTAGGCATGGTGTGGTCATTCTATCCCTTAAAAACTTGGAAGGGAATGAAGGGAATGGGTGTATGTATACGACAGATTTGGATTGCCCTTATTGGCACCTTGAATGTGGAGGAGGCGCAGCAGGGGTTCCATCCCCTACCCTATCTATGGCTATGGACTCATCTTCAATTGAGATGAAGTGTGAGTGCGAGGCAAACATGCATTCAAATTTTGGGCAAAGAGCAGCTTCCCCAATGTGAAGTAGTCCTGTATGCAGATGGGCCTGTAAAGGCATCCATATGAAACTTCTGAAGCGTACATTTCTATGAAGTTGGGGGAATCCAAGAGGGACTGTGCTTCCTTTTTGTCTAATTACCATTTACCCCTCAATTCAGTGTAACTGAAAGAGCAAAAGATTGCCCAGCCCCTTCTGTAAGGGTTTCTCTACCTAGTGTTTATGATGCTATACAGGTTGTGGTATATGTTATATACAGTGCAATGTTACCTGTGATGGAAACAAAATATGCCGTAAAACAACAGTGTATGCCTCAAAAAACACTTAAGTATGGTTAAAAGGTGCAGTATAATTGTCATCAGCAACATTGTGACTGGAAACAAATATTCGCTAGAGGTCACACTTCAAAAAGTTTGTAAGCTCAAGGAAAGGATCACAGATACCATACCTCTAGAACTTGGTGTGTCAATCACACAGTATGTCACATTGATCAAAACAGTGATCCTGGGTACCAATGTTTATGAGTTGGTTATGGCAAAGAAACAAGTGCAATAAAATTGAAACCACAATGTCTTTTTGCTTTCTGGTTTCAGAATAGCTTCCTATGTTGTACCGTTTTCACACATCCTTTCTTTAGATTTAACAACTCTCACTGTCATTTTTTTAGTCATTTAAAATGACATTAACCATCGTTGATGCATTGACAAATGAAAATCAATGTATGGCCATATGTATTTTCCTTTTTTGATATTCACAACATCACTTAAAATTGAAACTGACTACTTTGCAAACATAACAAAGGAAAAAAAAATTGAATTTTATAGTTCTTAAGGGCGGGTCACACTACAGCAATTTTCAATCCGTAATCCGATCCAAATTTTTCCAAATTGGACCAGTAGTTTTTGTTCAGACTTTATTTAAGGATGGTCACGCTATATTGATAACTGATCCTAGTTTGTCTCCCGAATAAACTGTTCTGCTACCATTATATAACTTACACTGCTCAACAGAGCGATATTTGTTTGAAAATCAATCCGATTTTTTCATGTGTGTTCAATAAACGCTGTCTTCTGATGTGATGTCATGAAATAATGAGTTAACATTTCTTTTCTGTTGTCCTCTGATGCAAATCATATTTTGACACAGGTTGGCAAATTTTTGGCTCTTTCTGACCAGGGATGGAGAAGATTTTAACTAAAACTCACAAAGATTGGACCATAATCCTATCTGAAATCGCTCTTGTGTGACCTGTGCTTCAAGGGTGGCGCCAGCGGGGGGGCCCCCGTCGGGGAAGGCTGGCCCCCCGTCGGGGAAATTTTTTGGTTTCGTCGGGGAGCTGTTATGTATACGATAAAATATGTAGCCCCTGACAACGCCCAGTTGCCCCGACGATTTATTTAATTTTGGTCTAAATTAGGGCAAACTCTTCAATAAAAACCCCAAATTTTCCAATTTTCTTCTTCAAATCCCCATTTTTTCAGATTTTCCATGGAAAATGCCGGCAATTTTTTCAAATTTTCTCCAAAAAGAGCCCAAAATTTTCGGCGCGCCAAAATTTTCCTTCAAACATCGTTTCGGCACTTTATTTCCTTCGTTGAGACTTTTGGTTGCTGGCCCCCCTGTCGGGGAAATCCTGGCGCCACCCCTGCTGTGCTTTAATCTTTGAACCTAAACTGCCACTTTTCATTTCACACACAGAAAGTACAATACCCTGAAAGGCAGGTGCTCTTACAATCTGTGACTGTGATCACCTCTCTTTCGCATGGCCTTCTTTTTGGTCTGTTGGTTCATTCGTAGGGAATGGAGGTGTCTCTCGTTGTGCAAAGCCTTTGGTTTCATAACTTTAATTTAAAGAAAATGGTTTGAAAATGGTATAGTTCTCAGAAGCTTTTTAGCTGATACTGTGGTGTACATGAAGAAGGAACTCTGTACTTGTTGGCTGTCCAAGTAACATTTGACGGTTCCAATCTGTGATGTTTTTTGAATCATTATTTTCTTTTAAATGTTGTTTTAGACAATGTTACTGTAAATAATAAAGTTCTGTAAGAAGAGGGACTGGGACAAGATATTTCCTGTAAATATTAAAAGAAGTTTGACTTGGCCAATAACATAATTCATTTGGGAAGGGGATTTCATATACTTGACTTAAAAAGATGAATTTATTCCTTTCTGCTCTCTACCTGCTTCTGCTTTTAATAGTACAAAAAGTTAAGGTAAAATGTCCAAGCTGAAAATAATCTTTTCTACATATTTTACAGACAGAGACAGTTACAAGAGAAGAAATACTTAAGGATCATCTAAACCAGATGTGGTCTGAATGCATCAGTTTCCACAAAGTAGATGGAGGATTAGGGTCAGCTTTAACCATAGGTATGGTATTCTGATCTTTTACACTTCAGTGAAGTGGTTATTTACAAGAACTTTTATTTGGCTAGAAGGCTTGTCATGCACATGGGGGAACTATCTGCAGTGCTTGTTGCCTCTGCAAATGTTGTGAGAATTGCAAGTAAAAGGTGAAACTGTGAGCTAATGACAGATAAGAACAGACAGGTTATGTTGTAAAAGTTCACAAGAACATAAAGCCTTTTTGCTGAGCCTTACAATGATTGTGATGTAATAATCCAACATGGTATCAAAAACCTGGCATCCAAAGGCTAGTCCACAGTGAGGTACCAGAGGGCAAAGTCCAGAGAAAGTGCAGTGTTTTGTATAGGATTGGAAGACACTATTAATTACAAATTTATTCCTCTTCTTCACCAAACTACAAGATTGTCAGCCATGTTTTCTGCTCAGAAATGAAAGGGGAGGGGCAGGATTCCTTCTCCTTTTTTAGTTTCAATGAAAGAGAAACCTTTGTGGTCATGATTGCATATGAGTGTAGGTATGTGTGTACGTATGCATGTGTGTGTGTTTGTGATGCTTAGCTTGTGTTCACACTCTGAAGTTCTCAAACTTGGTATATAGATGCCCCATATTGAAAGGAAGAACCCTATTGTGTTTGGTGGGGTCAAAGGTCATCTGGGGTCACTGGGGGTCAAACTATGAAAACATTGTTAACACAGTGTCAAGGTAGGAAGCTTGGATAAATTTCATACTTAGTATGTTGATGCTTTTGGGTGATAGGAAGAACCCTATTGATTTTGGTGGCAGTCAGAGGTCATCTGGGGTCACAGGGGGTCAAACCCTGAAAACCTTGTCAACAGGATATCTTGAGGTAGGAAGCTTGGATAAATTTCATACCTGGTTTGTATATGCTTTATGGCAGGAGGATCGTTATTGTTTTTGTTGGAGGTCAGAGGTCATCTGGGGTCACCAGGGGTCAAACTCTAAAAACATGTTAACACGATATATGGAGGTTGAAGCTTGGATAAATGTTATAGTTGGTATATAGATGCTTTAGGGTGATAGGAAGCACCCTATTGTTTTTGGTGGAGGTCAAAGGTCATCTGGGGTCACCAGAATCAAAAAGCAAAATTTCCAAGAATTCCCAAGATCATCTCATGGGTTCACCAGGAGTCAAAACAAACAAAAAAAAAACAAAATTTTCCCAAAATTCCCAAGATCAAATATGAACCTAAAACTATTTTTCCAACATGGCACTTGGCAAGTGACTGAAAGATGTAGGTCATCATGGCATTATTTGGAATAGAACATATATCATCAAAACCTCAATGCATTTTTGCATTCTGGTTATGAAAGAGTTACAGTATGGAATGGGGGATAAATTCCCTTCCACTGCCTCTACACTTAACAGAAGCTCTGGCACTGCATTTGCTCTTTGTGTCTTTTTTTTTTTTACAGCCAAAGATCCACAGCTGCTCAGCATGTTACAAGCAATGCACACAATGGGAGAGTTGAAATGGAAGTTTAATTCTTTTGGTATGGTGTTCATTACTGTATGTTTGTTTTATTGAATTTATTTTGTGAGAACATGTTATTTATACTTTTAATTTCTTGTGGATTTTTTTTTAGAACCTTTTACAGTTTGTTGCCCAGTGATGTTTAGTTGTATTTTAAGGGATTTTACACTGTAAAGACAGTTCAATCTGCCTGGGACTTTTAATTGGCTTTGGCCAAGTTCTATAAAATCCTTTTTGATACATTTCTTGTGAAGTATGATTTTTGGTTCCTTGCGTTAGCAAAAGGAACCTTTGTAGTCAGCTTGACGTGTGTGTGTGTATGTGTGCGGGTGTTTGTGTGTGTGTGACACTTGCTTCGGTACGCTGTATCTCAACAAGGGAAAGTTGGACTAAACTGAAACCTGGTATATGGATCTGTCATAGTGAGAAGGTGTGCCCTTTTGTTTTTGGTTGAGGTCAAAGGTCATGTGGGGTCACCAGGGGTCAAAGACCGAAAACCTTGTTTGCACGATATCTCAAGGTAGGAAGCTTGGATAAATTTCATACTTGGTATGTGGATGCATTATGGTGAGAAGATGAATGCTGTAGCTTTTGGTGGAGGTCAAAGGTCATCTGGGGCCACCAGGGGTCAAACACTGAAAACTTGTTGTTAACACAGTATCTCAAGGTCAGAAGCTTAGATAGATTTCATACTTGGTATGTGGATGACTTATGGTGAGAAGATAAATCCTGTCATTTCTGGTGGAGGTCAAAGGTCATTTGGGGTCACTGAGAGTCAAATACTGAAAACCTTGTTAACACAATATCTCAAAGAAAGAATCTTGGATAGATTTCATACTTGCTATATAGATCCACCATAGTGAGAAGCTGTGCCTTAAAGTTTTTGGTGGAGGTCAAAGGTCATCTGGAGTCACCAAGGGTCAAAAACTGATAACCTTGTTGTTAGCACAATATCTCAAGGTAGGAAGCTTGGATTAATTTCATACTTAGTGTGTGGATGCCTTATGGTGGGGAAAATATTTTTTTGGTGGAGACCAGAGGTCATCTGGGGTCACTGGAGGTCAAACTCTGCAAACCTTTTCAACTCTATATCTCAGTGTAGGAAGCTTGAATAGATTTATGCTTTGAGGTGTTGCATTAAATCCAGCAGAAAACCCATATGAGTTTTGTCGGATGTCAGAGGTGAAATCACCAGTTGCCAAAAAGCAAATTGCCAAGAATTCCTAAAGTCAAATATAAGCACAAAACTGTATCATTCCAGCACATTAAGATCACATTTACCCAATGACTGAAAGATGTGGGACATCTTTCAGAGATGCCAAATATCTCAGTTTTAGTTGAAGCTATAGTATTATGATTTTAATCCATAATTCTGCCATTATGAAAACCTGCATCAAATACCGCTTTTTAATATTGCAGAAGATTCTCTGCCCACAAAGCAGAGGACTTGTGAAAGTTCACTAGACAGACATTTGTCCTTAGATTAGGACATGTGAGCTTGTAGAAATTGGAAATTGGAATTGATTAATTAAATGCTACTATGGGTTGTTAGTTTTATAAAGAGAACTAAGTTACTGATCATTTGGATCAGATACCATTGAGCGTGCATGAATTGTGATTGCTTAATTGAATAAAACAAATTGTAACTGTATACTGTCTGTGTTGATATCCCTTGAAGTGCCTGTATTTCTTCAGAGCAATTTATTTATGCGTGAATGTGTTAACACAAGATGTGCATTGTCTACAGAGCAGATTTTGTGCATCTACAGAAATACTGGTTCATTCAGTAGTTGGCTCAGTTTCATTACATTCAGCAAGGAACCACAGTGCCCATTGGGCTCTTGTTAAGCATTGCATTGTTCATTGTGGTTTGTAGAAATATGGTATGTGATGTCAATACTTCTACTCATTGTGTGAAAGGGAAGCTCCAGTGTTCTTGAGGGGTACCCAGAATATGAAACCAACATAAATTTTAAAGATGATGGACACACAATTCAATTTCAATTTAGTTAACCTAGTATAAATGTTAAAATATTTGTAAAAATGGGAAGCAAGATACAACACAAAATATTTCTGATTATATACAAAGTGTGAGTTGATACAAAAGTACAAAATCTGGAATCTGTAGCAAGTCATGTAAATTTTCCAGTTAAATAAATATTGCAGCTGTATAAACAAATTGCTGGTGTTTTAATTGGTAGCCATTCCTACTCTCATAGGCTCATAAACATTGTACCAAGAAAGGCTGTGGAATTCCAACTTTCTGATGAACAAAATGATTCTTAAACAAGTTTATTACGTGTTTTGGCAATACATTTTGGATTCCTCAGCTTTCTATTTGAGTACACATGACTCATTAGGGGGCACACAAAAAATGTGAATCCCCAAGTGCCATTCTTATTATTTTCATATTGACTATTCTGTTGTTGGAAAGACTACTAAAACTTCCTGCAAGGTCATGTTTATGGTTTGTTTATTTTATTTTTGGAGAAGCTATTCTGTCGTTGAAAAGAATATTAAAACTGTTCATCCAAGATCATGTTTACAGCTTGCTTATTTTTTTTTTGTTGAGTGGGGGGGGGGGCCATTCTGTGTCATCAGCGGTTGGTGGCTGGAGCTTGAATGGCTGATTTTCTAAGATTAAGTGATGTTGATGGCGTCTTAGCAGAGGTTATCAATAGAGAATTGCAGGGTTTTCACTGATCATATTCTTCTCAGGAGTCACTAACCCTTAAGAATAAATTTACAAGAGTCAAAACTAAAAAAGAAGGTATCAAAATAAATTTGAGTTTAATACAACAAACTTTATTTCTGTTTTATGTTTATTTTCTATATTTGTGATGCTTTTCCACTACATTGTCTTTTTCTTGTAAGATATGATAATCAATAAGATGTCAACTGAGATATCTGTGATCTGTTTACAATACACATGCACTTGTTTCGAGTCAAGTCTTATCATGTAACTAGTGGTGTATGCAGCTATGCAGGTGTATGCAGGTGCAGTAAATTAGGTGTAAATGTATACATGGGAATGGTGGTAGCTCCGTACTGTTGCAGCAATACAGTTTTTTATTTAGATTTTTATTAAAACATGCAGATAGGTTGAAAAAGTCTCACAGAGCAAAGTTGGGAACTGGAAAGTGCTGCATTTTGTGAGTAAATTTGCACAATGAATGCATTAGTTAATTTGCTTTATGATTACTGATTGTTGGGGTGAAAAAGCTGTGCGTCAGTTTCACCCCAGAGATTTTGTGTCTGTGCTTCAAAATCAAAAGATGTGTGTCATTGTCAGTGAAATCCCTGGAATTGTGAATGCTGGAAAGATCTTTCCCCCCACCCCACATCCTCCACCTGACCCTAGTCAGGTCAGTGTCAGGTTCTGTTCTTGCTTGATGAAAATAACTTCTCTCATTTTGTGAGGAATAAGGTTGTCTTCTATGGAGAGCCTTTACACACCTTTAGTGTCAAGGTTTTGACCGGTGTTTGTTTTGTGTTCTGCAAAAGTTGATTTATTTTAAATAGCATTTGTCATTAGATTTTTTGGTACAAAACCCACAATTCTTATTTTTCTGAGTTATGGAGACCAGGCCTTTCATTATCCTTACATGTTTTATACTGAACCATTACCAGCCTTATGTCTCCTAGCTGAAAATTCCAAACAAAGACCAGAGATTTTCCCAAATTTGACGAAGAGTCATTTTTTTTCTGCCCAGGTTGTGCACTGGTTTAGGTATCGTGGCATGTAACCATGACTGTGTAAGAGTATGAAAAATAGTGTACTTCTGCTGAAATTTCTTTCCAGTTTTTGCCTTTAATTCAGATGAATTGAGTTCAGGTAACTAGGGTATCCCTGTAATGATATAGCTAGACAAGTTTAGCACATTGTTGAAGAGGTCTCATGACTTCAGTAAAATGTCTTGAGTGGAAACAGTTGTTTTGTGTGAGAAATTTAGCCAGTCTGGTATGAAATAGTTAAAGGATTTAGAATGAGACAATTCATAGGTTGATATCCTATTAAGTACTATCTTTTAACAAGTATGAGCCTATTACTTGCTATTGATGCAAACTACTGTACCAGCATGAGGGATACATCAAAACCGATTGTTCTTTTACAGAAAGTGTGTAGATGTGATAGCAGTTTTTACATATGAATGAACCATACCTTTAATACCAGTTGTACACAGTTCCATTCTTGAGATCCACACACTGTCCTAGGCTGCAGACTGGTTAGGCTTCTATGAACCAATGTGTGTTACACAAGCACTTGATTGAAAAATACTGCTGGAAGGATTTTTGGTTTCGATGAAAGAAACCTATGCGGTCATGATGGCGTGTGTGTGTATGTATGTGTGTGTTTGTGATGCTTAGCTTGTGTGCACGATATCTCAAGAAGAGAAACTGTGACAGTTTTCAAACTTGGTACATGGATGCCCCATATTAAGAGGAAGAACCCTATCGTTTTTGGTGGGGGTCAAATGTCATCTGGGGTCACCGAGGGTCAAAACCTGAAAACCTTGTGTGCATGATATCTCAAGGTAGGAAGCATGGATGAATTTCATACATAGTATGTAGACGCATTATGGTAAGAGAAAGAACCCTATCTTTTTTGGTGGGGGTCAAAGGTCATCTGGGGTCACCGGGGGTCAAAACCTGAAAACCTTGTGTGCATGATATCTCAGGGTAGGAAGCTTGGATGAATTTCATATTTAGTATGTAGATGTGTTATGGTAAGAGGAATAACCCTATTGTTTTTGGTGGAGGTCAAACGTCATCTGGGGTCAAACCCTGAAAACCTTGTTAACATGATATCTCAAGATAGGAAGCTTGGATAGATTTCATACGTAGTATGTAGATGCGTTATGTAAGGGAAAGAACCCTCTTGTTTTTGATGGAGGGCAAAGGTCATCTGGGGTCACCGGGGGTCAAATGCTGAAAACCTTGTTAACACGATATCTCAAGATAGGATGCTTGGATAGATTTCATACGTAGTATGTAGATGGTTATGGTAAGGGAAAGAACCCTATTGTTTTTGGTGGAGGTCAAAGGTCATTTGGAGTCACTGGGATCAAACCTTGAAAACATTTGTTAAAATGATATTTCAAGCTAGAAAGCTTGGATTGATTTCATATGTAGTATGTAGATGCTTTATGGTGAGAAAATGAACATTATCATTTTTGGTGGAGGTCAAAGGTCATCTGGAGTCACAGGTGTCAAACACTGAAAACCATGATAACACGATATCACCAGGTAGGAAGCTTGGATAGATTTCATACGTGGTATGTGGATGTGTTGTAGTGAAAAGATGAATGCTTTCATTTTTGGTAGAGGTCAAAGGTCATCTGGGGTCACAGGGGTCAAAAAGCAAAATTTTAAGAATTCTGAAGATGGTCTCATGTGTTCACCAGAAGTCAAAATGCAAATTTTCCCAAGAATTCCCAAGATCAAATATGAACCTAAAATTATTTTTCCAACATGTTAAGATAGCACTTGACCAGTGACTGAAAGATACGGGACATCATGGCACTATTTGGAATAGAACATGTATCATCGAAACCTCAATGCATTTTTGCATTCTGGTTTTCACTCTGGCTTTCTTCACACATGGCATGAAGGCTTGCCATTAATAATGAGTTGTCCTGATGGGAAGAAGTACCTTTGGGCAGAATTTTATTAAGCTAGACAACATTGCTTAAATTTAGCCTATGGCCAGTCTGGAGCATAACAATCAGAAATTGGCTGCTGGGAAACAAACAGTGGCAAACAGACTATGTCCAGATACTAGGCAGGGGTCGAAATAAGCCTTCAAATTTGGGGGGCCAGCTAGGCCCCTAGCCCATGGAATCTAGGGACCAAATGAGAAATCAAGAGTCCCAAAACTAACAAATAAAAAAATGCTGTTAAAGTGTACAGGTGCTTTTCACGTACTTGGAAATGTGTAGTATGGGTATAATTGTTAAAGGCAAGCTGAGGCTGAAACTGGCCTGAAACCAATGTGTCCGCACCCTCTTAGACCAGTACTTAACAACTATACATGTTGCATGTAGTGTACATTTTCAAAATTTTCTCGTTATCTCTAGAAGTTATAACCCATTAAAATGAAGGATACTGTTCCGTTCCTGCCAACCAGTCAGTCAGGAATGCTAAATATTAGTACAGCAGGTTTTGCAAATCCCCTCAGTCACTCAATCATATCATTGTTTATTGTAATCTGAGTGGATAAACCTGACATCATTCATATGTGCAGTCAATGATCTAGGCCTAAAGTTTGTACGTAACAGTACAGAGACGTGAAGTCACTAGAACTGTAGGCTACTGCATTACATGTGATAGAGTTTTGACTGCATGGCTTTCGCTTTGCGAATAGGTTACTGCATTCACTGAGTTATGTAATGGCAAAATGTCACAAAAATAGTTTGTTCTCATTCTTCCAAAAATCGAAAGGCTTTGAAATTGTGTGTGATGTACTATACCTTGTGCTGTGCTTAAAAAAGATTTGTGCAAGTGTACCAGTTCGACACTTTATGTTTTATGTTGGTCATCGAAGAATGTACTTCCTACCATTGCAGTCTCAAGCATGCATTGCATGGCACGTACACTATAGCAATCGCATTTCAAGTGCGGGTCTATGCATTACAGTACAGTGTAAATTAAGTATGTAAGTATGGAGGTTGAAAAAGGAGATTGTACTGACATCGGTGTATTCTGTGTGATCTTTCGTGTTGTGACAAAACAGACTGTTTATGAGTGATGGGAGCTGATTTCAGAAATGGTATGTGTTTCGAAGATTTTTAGTGACTGATAGTATATGAAATACACAGGCCATGGGAGATATAAGATCATTGACTTGTGGATGGAGAGGTTCATGCAAAGACTGTACAATTAGACTTGAAATATTTAGGAGCCAACTGGGCTTCTTTCTCTATAGAAGCTATGGGCCAGAGTGAATTTCTAGGAGCATTGTGCCCATGGGCCCTGATGTGTGTCTTGAGCATTATGTGAAATTGGCTGTTTAGAATAAACAGTTAACTGATCAAGCTGGGCATTTTCCCATTTTCCTTAAAATCATTGACTCAGGATTCTTATTTAGAATTCATGCCATTTTTTAAATAGTGTTTTCACTGCTGCTAGCTGAGAGCTACTAATTGTTCTTTACAGTTTTATCATTACACTAGACCTGAATTGGTAAGGTGACAATGGAGGTGTTTAACTAGTATTCTTGTCATAATTCACAGCCAAACATTTCCAAGAGAATATTCTTAATTGTATAATTGAAGAACCAAAGACAGGGCTGATGTCAGAAATAAACCAAGAGGTGAGTTGCTTTTAACATCTGTCATTTTAAATGTTAACCATGTTACAGGGTACGTGAAATGTTTTATTATGGTCAGTGTAGTCATTATGATACATTAGTAACCTTGCCTTTGATAACATCAGCATAGAACATCAGCAGTTGACATATACTGTGGCATGAAAGGCCAGTGGCAGGGGAGGGGAAGAAAGCAAGGGCAAGTTTATGCTTACATTTTAAGACCCCACATATTGATGAGAAAATTACCATCTGTTACCTAGTGATCATGCTTATGGTGACTATTTTCTTTCAGTTAATTCAGTTCCATTTTGGATGCTTAGCCATACAACACGAGTATTTCCAACTGTAAAATTAAATCCATGCAGGTTGGCTCTCATTTTACAGAGGACTGCATGAAGAGCCATGTGGATTGCCCATTTTAAGTAGATGGTCCCTATTGTTTTTGGTGGAGGTCAAAGGTTACTTGGAGTCACCAGTGGTCAAAAGGTCAAAACCTTGTAAACTATATCTCAAGAAGGGTAACTGAGGGATCTCATACTTAGCGGGTGGATTACCCATATTTAGTTAATGACCCCTATTGTTTTTGGTGGAGTTCAAAGGTCAGTTGGGGTCACCAGATGTCAAAAGGTCAAAACCTTGTAAACTTATACTATATCTCAAGAAGGTTTACTGTAAGGAATCTCATACTTGGCTGTGGATTGTTAATACATAGCATGTAGATGGACATATAGGGTAGGTGATGTGATCCCTATTGTTTTAAGTGGAGGTGAAAGTTTATTTTGGGCCACAAGATTTCAAAAAGTTTTGACCTTATTAAAATGGTATCTCAAGTAGGATAACAGTGAGGGATCTCTTGCTTGTCATGTGGGCAATTCATGTTTGTTACAATTGATCCATTTGGCAAGGTTTGCAAACAGCATTCACTGTCTTTAACTTTTGGCCTTTTTAACCTGAACATGATGGGAACAAACCAAGTTCCATTTTTTTCTGAAATTTTTTAACCTTTTGCTCATTTACAATACAAAGAAGTTTACAAACATGGGGTATCCTTATTGCAGTTTGTGTTTATGAGATAGTACAAAAGGAGATACAGAATTGTGCATAATTCACAAACAATGTGTATGTATACTGTGTTATCGTGACAGTACAGGAGAGTTAGCATTTGATATTTTGTGTGAATTTTACTAATTGCTTTGCTGAAAATATTACAGTTCCATGCTGCATGTGTTTAAATTTTTCAGGCACTTGTTATCAGAATTACTCTTGAAGAGAAAGCAAGTAATGTAAAGGCACCAGAGGATACATATAACCAACTGCTGGATGCACTCAGCCTTTTACACAAGCTTTTCTCACGGTGTGAATTCAGAACTGATGAAACTTCTTTTGTGTCTTTAATGAAAATGTTGGGTAAGAGTGCAACAACTGTCTTCAAGTTATTTGAAAATTTCTTTCTAGGTTTAAGTCAGCTAATTATGTAGAAGAAGGAAACTTCTTATGTGCGATAGACAATGTCACACAGTACATAATCTGAAGCAACCTTAAAGGTCTTTGGACATATAACCAAAACAGCTGTTTTACTTGACATCAATATATTTAGATCTCCAGATTAAAAGTCTGTTGTAATTGTTTGAATATCTTTTGTCATTCTCAAGATATACCTCTTCAAACTTTGACCGTGTATGAAATTCCTCATTTGCTATGCATAAATTGTGATGTGGAGTGTTACACAGGTTCTGTTTTTCTTTTGTTAATCCTTTAAAAAGTATCTCTTAATTACTCACCAGCTAGTTTCTAGTTTGCTGTTTTAATGTGGACATTTTCAAAGTGCCTTCAGTTACCATGGAAGGCATCAAATGCAGCATGTGTTTGTTGTAATATTAAATAATTTACACAGAGGGCTGTTTTAAATACATGAAAAAAATTCTGTTGAGAGAGTGATTTTGTCAACACTAATGCAGACAGGAACAATTTCAAGTAGGATACACTGTGTATTTAGTTATTATTAAAGCCAAATGTATGCATATTTTATTTATAGTCACTATGTTGTTCTCTTCCTTGCAGGACCTTCCAATATTCTTCTTTTTGATTTAACAGTGTCCTAGGATTTACCAACTGTTTGCTTTTTTACATATAGGTAATCTTGTATGGAGTGGTTTATGTGATAGTCTTATTCATCATTGCCTTATGCCATCGGTACCAACAAGTGCAAATGAAGTAAGTTTCAAAATCTGATGATACCCAGTATGTTACAGCATACCCAGAAAGTGGAAAATAAGTTTTTACCCCCTAATATAAGAGGAAGTAGTCGGGGGAGGGGGGGGGAGAGAAGTTGCTGTCTGAAGCCTTTGGAGTTGGTTTTAACCATCAGTGCCTTTACGATAGCAGTGCCATATCAATTACTCTTGCTGTGATCTTTTGGAAAATTTTAAGACAATTGTTCACCAGTGATATTGTTTTATTAGCCTTTTTTGCTAAATATTGTATAAAGAAGAGGCTTCTTCAGAGTTTTCATCTTTCAACATTTTCAGCTGAAACTTTGGTAATATTGTTTTTGCAAAAATGTTGTTTTTACATACTGGGTAAGTAATTTTTAGTTGAATGGAGGTGATCTGTAAGCCATGTCATACTATTTTGAGGCTTAGTAAGGTATGGAATGCCACTTTTGCACACATTGCACAATCCTTGTCTATTCTTTCCAAGCTGTGGGTCAGTGCTCGTTGACATAGTGTAGTAGAGGATCACATTTTGTCGCAAGTTCAGTCTTCAAGTTCATGGGATTATGTAGCTATCATTGTCCATTTGGCAGCGACTTTGTTTTACACTTGGATCATTCCTAAACAAACAGTCTCTCTTTCTGTCTCTCTGTTCAGTCTTTCTATGGATGGCCACAGAACAGCAAGAAAGCTAGGAAATTTATGTGGTCTGTACCTATCAATTCAATAGACCAGAGATTGGCACTAGACCAAACCATTTGCCTGTGTGTTTTTGAATTACAGTATTCTGGTCAGCACAGATGGATGGAAAATATAATCTTTTGTATTAAGATGGCAGCTGGAAAAGCTGTTTAGTGGGATTCAGATATAGTCATACTCTAAAGAGACTACTTTTGTGTGGAATTCCTAGCCTACTAATCTTTTTAAGTGCAATTTAAGAAGTTTTGCCTTTTAAAATGGGCAGCTTGTTGAGACACTGAGCTATTCCTAGTTGGAAGGATTACGTTATGTTTTTTAAACATACTTCAGTACAAAAAATTAAAGGTATGTGGACATGCTACCAAAACAGTTGATTTACTCAACAATGATAGATAAAGATACCCTGATGAAAAATCCGGTGGAATTATTTTCATATCTATTAGGATTTATAAGATATACTTCTTTAAAGTGTAACCATTTTTGAGATTTCTCAGTAGCTATGGAAAAATTAAGATGTGGAGTGTTGCACAGTGTCTGTATGTCTTTTTTCAATCCTTTGTAAGTTATCTTTTAATTAGTTACCACCATCTAGTTTCTCGTTTGTTTTTTGTTATGTGGATATTTCAAAGTAGTCTATTACTGCTTTCAAAATAAACACCTTAGGGCATGCCACCATTGCAACTGTCCTTAAAAGTTAAAGTTAAATAAACAAAGGATATTACAAATCTCATAAGTCCCTCTCTCCATGTCTCAAATGTGCCTATGTAGCTCATGTTTATTCATGATATAAGTGGAAAACAGTGCCTGTCTTGTAAAATGGTCAGTATTTGATGGATTTTGATACAAACTGCAGCTGTTTTAAATGTTTTTAATGCTTTTTACATCAGACAGGCAGATGTGACACTTACATGTCCACTGACCTTGAAAAATAAGAAGTAGCCTACTGTGTTATGAAAATTCCTGATACTAACTGCTAATTAGTGCCCATATCTATTTATGTGTATGTATTGAAACTTTCTTGTGTTATTTTTTCCTGAATGATTCATTAGAAACATTAAAACAATTTTAGCCTAATAGTTATTGGGTAGAACAGGTGTATACCCACCTAATAGTAGATTTACACCTTTCTCTCTCAGCCCACTGGAGTTTCCTTAACGTTCAGTTACGTTGTGGCCCAAGTGTATCTTACTTATAAGCTATTAATACCCAGCACTTACTGCATCATTTCCATCCTACTTTACCTGTAGAAGTACTGCCACATACAGAATTTCTTTTTGAAACAGTAACTCCTCTCCTTACTTTTAACCAAATTAACATAACCAGTAACCCTTTGTTCACTGTTACCAACTTTTCTCAATTATCCATCACAAGATTTTCTTCCATCTATACCTTTGGTCAGACACTCATACAATGAAAGTACTCCCTTCCAGGCAGCTCTAAATGTTCAGATGTTCCTAGCCAAAATTGTTTGGGAAGCATCCCTTCACCTCTCCTCAATGAAAGCAAATTCCATGTCAGGCACTGAAGAAAATTAGAGTGCACTTTATTTTGTCAACATTAAGGAATGGCTAAAGAGGAAAGCATGACAATATCTTACACGCCCATAAATGTCCCAGTGACTGTTTCCAGGATTGAATCCTGGATAAAACTTTCAGGGGCATGTCCTGGCACTTCTCTACAATGTTGTTAAGAAGGTGAGTACCATATCAGGGGTTGAAGAAAATGGGGCATGCTTTATTTTCTTAGCATTGAGGAAAGGGCAGAAGGGGAAACATCCCGAAATTTTTTACAGGCCCAAAACTGTTGCAATGATTTTGTCCAGGATTGTAGCTCTGGTGAGAAAAGCTAAAGTCTAGTATGATGAATTCATGAGAACATCATACATGGTTGCAATCTGGTTTAAATTACTTGTTTTATTCCCTTTCAGTTGGAAAATTACAAGTGTACAATTGAAGCCACAGAATCATTTGAGAACAGTCTAAGGAAATTAGGTAATATACTCTTATATTTATGTGTGCTCTTTTTTGGACCTCTTGCACAGGTATACACCACCCAATAAAGTAACAAAGTGATGAAGAAGGCAAAGTATTTGTAATCACCAATTAACCAAATTTTATGTCGCACTACTTGATCTGTGACTGTCACACTAAATTTTGAAACACTACTGAATCATTTAAATAAAGAAAACATTATGTCATGAAGAACTTTGCCATTCATTTCCTGATTTGAATTGCAAGTGAATATATAAACTAAAGGGGATTCAATCCTGACTTTGTTTGTTAGTTTGACATTTGTAGACTTCCTCAGTACTTCAGATGGAATAAGACAAATTCAGAGAAAAACAGAAGTGCAGCTTTGATGACTGATATTTAAAATTGAACACAAACTAGATGCAGTCATGCCCACAAATTGTTTTTATTTCATATTTTGGTCTCAAATCAAATTGACATGCTCTCTGCATTCTCAGATGTATATCTTCCAAATAGAAAGTTGGGATAACCAAAGTTTCAGCAAAGAGCCACAGCCCAAGCCTGATGATATCAATCAGCCAAAGGGCAAATGCTGACACCATAATTGTGATTATCTGGTATCCAGATTCATGTTGCTCCCTTTTATCATGTGCCAATATGTTTTCATCACTCAGCTTTTAGGTTTAGACATAAATCAGTATCTCCTTGGTTCAACTTATGTGCAATATTTTTGTTCTAAAACTTCACGACAGATAATTGTTAAGGAAATGAGGGGCAGTTTGCATGATTTAGTAATATTTCTTGTTAAGTTGTGTTATGCACTATTAATGTAAGTCATAATATTACACAGTTGCACAAGAAGGTATGGATAATGTGTTTAGTGTCTGTCCTACTGCAGACTTCATTGGAGATGAGAAACCACTGCTGGAGTATGCTGCAGATGTCCACATTCACTTTGCCCGTAGAAAGGTTTGTGCCTTTGCATCTTTTTTGAAAACAGTGTGGGGGGGGGGGGGAACTTGATTAGAAGTTATTTGTAACCAGACCTTTTAGCATAAAGCTAGTGGAAGTTTAGGCTCTATAAAGCTAGTGAATGTTTGCACTTTTTGATCCTTAACCAAAGTTGCCAAAGTCAAAAAGGAATCTGTGCAATCACAACAGTGTATGTTTTGGTGTGTTAGTCAGTGTTTGAGTGTGGTTTGTGATGCTTAGCTTTTAAACATATTTCAAAGTAGGAAAAATGGATTATTTTCATGTAGTATGTAGTATTATGTGGTATTATGCCATTGCCAGATACCTGTCATACCAGTAATATTGGTATTTTTGATGTGAAATTTGCTCAAACTAGTAAAGTATGAGTACATTACATAAGCAATGTCCACCCATGTTTCTTGCACGATCAATGTGGCAAATGAGCCTCTTTCCTTTTTTTACTGACAGAAAGGAGACATTGAGCGCCTTTCTGTAATAAACACATGCCCATGACATTTTTATGCACCTTAACATCACCCAGTTTGATGATTAGTAATCATACTATGAATTTGCATGTCTGTAGCTGAAGGGAGAGGGCCTTGGCAAATTCATGTTCTCACTTAAATTTTCAGACAAGACTACTGCCTTAATGTAGGCATGTCTTGCCCCTTGAAAATGTCACCATCCTTACTCTAAAAAAGGCCACACCTGTGTCAAATTATGTCAGGTTACAGGTGTGAAACATTCTGAGCTTAACTGCACTATTATTCCCAAAATGAGAAACAGTGACACCTGTAAACCAAAGTTACAACGACTTCATTATTTGCAAGTTACCCACCCCCACCTGTACTTCATCGAAGAAAAAACCCACCTACCCCTAAGATATACATGTAGTACAGATAATAATATTTGCTAAAAAAGTATTTCTTAAGGTAAGTTTTGAAGCTGGTAAATGTAAGAAATTCTCAAGATTTTAGTGGCAAAGAATTGCTCACATTAACCAAACACTATCTCTGGCACTTTTGGGCTTTGTTTTGCAGGGAAAAAAAAGTGAAGATCTGAATATTGTCAAGTATTGTAGGCATGAATTTGGGTGTTGCAAGTGTTCAAACCTTTCAACTTCTGAGGCACATTGCAAGTTTTGCACCTTAACATGAAACACAAAATGCTTAGAACTACTTGAGTTGACAAGATTGTGCAGTTTCAGTATAACTTAAGGGAAGAAATAAAGGACAAGTATGCACACATCAGTAGACCCAGTAATGTGACAGCCTTTTCAGCAAAAATAACACTAATTTGTTTAAATTGCAATTTAGTTGACCAAACCACCAAGCAATATATACCCCTGTATGTAAACTGGAGTATTATTAAAGTGTACCTTAAGTCTAGATTTTTAAGAAATACCTATTTTAATGGTTGGGAATGCATTTCATTCATCCATCTCCCACTTTCATAGCTTACTCTGTTGCTGGAGTACAGAATGTTGAAATTTATCCACTTCATTTGTTATAGTCGATTGGGCAATAATTTGTGATGTCCTCCTTGTACAACTCACATTACCTGCTTTTGTTTTTGTTTCCTTTGAAATTAGAATGTTAATATGACCTTGAAAAATTTACTGTCTTGGATTGCATGTTGTATGAAGAGGTTTTGTATATTCAAGTCACCCTATAACAGCAAGAAAGTGATAACATTTTGTACAAGGTGCAGTGGCTTTCGAAGAAAGAAAAAGAATGTAATTTGAATAGTACAAGAATGACACAAATTATTGTGCAGTTTACCGTTTTATATTGAGTGAATAAGCTTCAACATTTTATAGCTCAGCTCACATGCTGGGAAAAAGCTCTTACCTACTTTTAGAATTTACTCCATGCCATAGCAGGCATACAGCAGGTATTGGATTGAGTCAAGTTCAATAGAGTATTGTGTGTGCATTCACCAATGAAACCACTCATGAGACATCCAGTGACAAGCACAATGGAAGTAGTGTGACAGCATTCTTCAATGAAGCTGAACACAATAACCTCCGTGGCTGTAAAGATTACTTCCTTTCTGCTTGAGTGATTCAACTTTTTGATTCCTTGCCGAAGGCAGGCAAGGAATCTATGCAATGGTGACGTCGTGTGTGTGTGTGCACTCACAGACACCTCCTTAGTGGCACATAGGCAGCCGGCGAGAGCTAAGCTCTTGCACGTCTTTCCTAGCTCACGCGCGGCTCGAAACTGGTGTAGCTGCCCGAGAATTCCGTCACTGGAATGAGAAGTCTCGTGCAGCTGCACGTGCCTGCCTTGCGAGCAGCCTGCCCTCCAGACACGTCCGTCTACCGGGTGAGTTGGAGGTCAGCCAAGCTCATGGGGAAATCCCGTGAATTCCTTACCAGGTCCTGTGTACGTGTACCGGTAAGGCAGCGAGGGTGCGTATGGGTGTGCATGTGTGTGTATGTGACGCTTTAGCTTGTTTACACGATATCTCAAGTAGGTTAACTCTGAGGGATCTCATACTTGGCACATAGATTGCCCATATTGAGTAAATGATGCCGATTGTTTTTGGTGGAGGTCAACGGTCATCTGGGGTCACCGGGGTCAAAGTCTGAAAACCTTGTTTACACGATATCTCAAGGTAGGAAGCTTGGACAGATTTCATACTAAGTATGTAGATGTGTTATAGAAAGAGGAAGAAGCCTATTGTTTTTGGTGGAGGTCAAAGGTTATGTGGGGTCACCAGGGGTCAAAGTCTGAAAACCTTGTTTACACGATATCTCAAGTTAGGAAGCTTGGATAGATTTCATACTAAGTATGTGGATGTGTTATGGCAAGAGAAAGAAGCCTATTGTTTTGGGTGGAGGTCAAAGGTCATCTGGGGTCACCGGGGGTCAAAGTCTGAAAACCTCATTTACACGATATTTCAAGGTAGGAAGCTTGGATACATTTCATACTAAGTATGTGGATGTGTTATGGTGAGAGGAAGGTACCTATTGTTTTTGGTGGAGGTCAAAGGTCATGTGGGTTCACTGGGGGTCAAAGTTTGAAAACATTGTTTACACAGTATCTCAAGGTAGGAAGGTTGGATAGATTTCATACTAAGTATGTGGATGTGTTATGGCAAGAGGAAGAAGCCTATTGTTTTGGGTGGAGGTCAAAGGTTATCTGGGGTCACCAGGGGTCAAAGTCTGAAAACCTTGTTTACACGATATCTCAAGGTAGGAATCTTGGATAGATTCCATACGTAGTTTGTCGATGTGTTATGGTGAGAGGAAGAACCCATTCATTTTTGGTGGAGGCCAAAGGTCATCTGGGGTCACCAGGGGTCAAACTCTGAAAACCTTGTTTACAGGGTATCTCATGTTAGGAAGCTTGGATAGATTTCATACTAAGTATGTGATGGGTTATAGCAAGAGGAAGAAGCCTATTGTTTTAGGTGGAGGTCAAAGGTCATCTGGGGTCACCGGGGTCAAAGTCTGAAAACCTTGTTTACACGATATTTCAAGGTAGGAAGCTTGGATACATTTCATACTTAGTTTGTGGATGTGTTATGGTAAGAGGAACATACTTATTGTTTTTGGTGGAGGTCAAAGGTCATCTGGGGTCACTGGGGGTCAAAGTCTGAAAACCTTGTTTACACAGTATCTCAAGGTAGGAAGCTTGGATAGATTTCATACTAAGTATGTGGATGTGTTACAGCAAGAGGAAGGAGCCTATTGTTTTGGGTGGAGGTCAGAGGTCATCTGGGGTCACCAGGGGTCAAAGTCTGAAAACCTTGTTTACACGATCTCTCAAGGTAGGAAGCTTGTATAGATTTCATACTTAGTTTGTGGATGTGTTATGGTGAGAGGAAGAACCCTATCATTTTTGGTGGAGGTCAAAGGTCATCTGGGGTCACCAGGGGGCAAACTCTGAAAACCTTATACGATATCTCAAGGTAGGAATCTTGGATAGATTTCATACTAAGTATGTTCATGTGTTATGGTGCGAGGAAAAACCCTATTGTTTTTCATGGAGGTCACAAACCATTTGAGGTCATCAGAGGTCAAAACAAAAACTTTGTAAACATGTCATTGCAAGGGAGGAAGCACAGACAAATCCCTTTTTTTTCCTTTCATTTTTTTGGCTAATTCAGTTTTTGTTCAAAGGTCATGTGACATGAGCTGACATGAGAAGAGGTCAAATTGTGACCACATCATAAAAAATGATGTAGTAGAGAAGTATAAATTTGATGGATGAACCTCAGTTTAGTAAAGCACCCCCCTTTCGGCAAGGAATCTCTAAGCCTTTTGGCTTTCTGGTTCAATTGAGCTAACGGTCATGCAGGAAAATTCTTTAAAGATGGGAGTTGACCCATATGGATTAATTTTTCAAGCTTTGTAAAATATGTTTTGGAAATTGTAGGCTTTAGGTACAGTTTAAACCCATCAGTCTTTGTTCATCAAGTGGCCTGTGTAATCACAATGTCCTGGGGGTTAACTTACTGTATTATTGAGGTTCATTAAGCAGGGAGTTCCATGCATGAGCTCCCTGCATTGAGCAGCTACTTGATTCATAACAAAGTTTGAAGCAACTGTGTGGTCAGTTTTGCTTACAAGAAAGGAAAAATGCTTAACCTGTTGTGGGGATATCTTCTATTTTGTTCCTGGATCAATTGATTTGTCAAGCAATTGCAATAACTGTTTTGAGTTCAAGGGCAGTAGCCTGAGGAACTTTTTGCGTCCATGTGTTGTTTTGATCAGTGCAAACCTATGCAGTGTTTACTTGTGGAGTTGTAGGTGTGACTAAATGTACTTTGCAATACTTGAACAGTTTAGGTACATCATTACAATATAGTTTTTTTCAGTCTTGCTGCTAATTACAGTATATAGCCTTTACAGGCTGTCTTGATTTTAGAAACTATGCAGTGATACTTGTAGATCTGTCATCAAACTGTTTCAGTTGCAGTGTTTACATGCCCTTAGTATACTTAGATTTTTCAGTTGGGTTTTGAGTTCTTTAGTTACTACCCTCTTCTCTTTAATACCTTTTGCCTTTGTAAGGTAAGGAGGTTTTGTGGAAGCAGAGTGAATAAATGATAAAATTTGGTTCTTTGAGTGCCTATTTTTAACAGACTAGAGATATTGTGTGTGCTACACAGCAGTATTGCTGCTCTAGTTAGAGAAAAATATGGCAGTACACTTTTTCAATGAAAAATAAGTTTTTCAAAATTGTGATTGTATTGTCGTGCAGTGTATGTAATGCACACTAAGATCAGACTGTTGCAGTGTTCTTATCAAACGGCTGATATGTAAATCCTATGTCTGACAAAGTTGCATGCACACACAGAGCAGTATATTGTGCTGTTTGCATGCACAGTAGTTTAAAAATTAACAGTACTTGTATGTGCACAGGGCCCAGGATCGATCATGATGAGTGAGAAGGCATTCTTGATGAGCAGTTGTCATTCTTGATGAGTAGTTGTCAGCAAGATGCATGTTTTCAGTACACGCATTCATATTTTCTGCATAATTTTTTTTAGGGCAGAGGGAGTTCAAGTTTGACAACACTGGTTGTCAGTGAGATTGAATAAGCAGCCTAACATAATGTAGCATAGGTTGTGCATTACATATTGGCTATAGAGCCTAGCTTTCTTTAAAGACTTCATTTTGGGAACATGTAGCAAGCTGTTTATGTTATGTTAAGATGATCATTGGGTGGTAAAGTTGCTTGGGCATCTTATGTTGGCTAACAAACTTCTGTGTCAAGCCTGTTTTGTGTCACTTATGGATTTTTGATAGAGAGTTGGCTGTAGATTTTGAAAGGAAATATCGGTTTAAGAGCTTGGCAGCTCTGCCAATCTGTAGTCCAAATATGTTTCAATTAACAAAATTCCATTTTTTTACATGTAGTTAGTCTGATCAGTATGTAAGGATTATTTATAGGCTTTAAAATAACAATGGAAATTTGTGTACCAAATGCTTTCAATACTTCTAAGAAGTAAGTTTTTCACCTCAATCATCAAATCTATCTGTAGCATGAACAAGGGCCATTTCTATTGATATACCTTTGAAAGAGCCATATTGACCATCAAACAAAATATTGTGCTTATGTAGCATGGATAATAACCTAGGCTTTAGTATTTTTGAAAAAAGGAATAATACTGAAATAGGACAGTAATTTGAAAAAATATTGGTTCATCTTTCTCAAACCTGATACAACTTTTGCAATTTTCATTCTTTAGGTAAACACACCTCATGATAGAGAAATGTTAAAAATATGTGCTATTAGATCTGTAAGTAAATGAATGACATGTCAAATAATGAATATTCTTTTGAAGTTCACAAAACCAGCAGTTTTGATTTGAGGCAATGAGAAGCCTCAACAACTTCATCAGGTGTAACTGGGATCAAAAATAGAGAGTAGGGGCTATCAGTACCAAGATAGTCATTTATACAGGAAGTACACTGGATTTTTCTACAAGTTACAGACCAATATTCACAAAGTACTCATGTAAGGCATTGGCTGTATTTAAAGGATCATGTATAAGGTTGTCACTGTCAAGGAATGAATCAGATTCATTATTTTTCCCCTCAGTTTCATAAACTTTATGACTGACCATGTATGTTCAGAGCCATGTCGCAATGTAAGGTATAAGACACTAAAAAACCTCAAAACTGCACTGAATTTGAATGTATAATTATTGCCTGTGTGACTTGCACTTGGATATTGATTGGAGTGGGGGTTTAGGGGTGTAGAGATGCCATGCCAGTTACCACAATTGGCCCATTATTGATTCTAACATTCTTGAACCAAAATCAGCCTAAAATTTGCTGCTTTTAGAGTTAATTTCTATTGCCAGTTCTACTGTGAGTGGAGCAATGTGTGTGCACTCTATTGTGTGTGCCAATATATATGGATATCCACATAAAGAAATTTTTCATGTGTGCTCCTAACAACAGGTATATGTTGAAATTTATTCCCATTACCACTTGTTTTTATAACATAGCCCCTCAATCACTTATCATTAGACTACCATATATTAAAATATTGACTTGTGTGATTTGAATTGGTTTTTATTTCTATTTATAGTGCCAAGAAATTTTGATGAGAGCAAGACATTTGATGAAACAAGATTTGTATACCACTGTGGATGTTGGTCAAGTCAAGGATGAATCCAGAAATATTAGTGGTTGTGTAAGTCAAGTAATATCTTTCTTTTACTGCTTTTGAAAGCTGAGTGTCTGAAAATCCTCTGGGTTGTTTGTCAAAATTAATAGCAGAAGCCGTTTCTAAAGCAATGTCCGCTGCAAACTGTTTAGTTGACCTGCTTCAGTTTTAACTTTTTTAAAGTATTTCATAGATGTTTTATTCGTCTTCGTGTGATGGCACTCTACTGATTATAATTAATCATATTTCTGAGATTGCCTGTTTTAATAGCCAGATTTTTCCAGAAGAAAAAAAAATTGCTCCCATGTTAGTATGTGAATTAACTGTCATTACTGAGTGAATTTGATGCCCTTTAGTCCTAGTTGCATTTGCCTGCATTTCGAAATAAAGATTGCTTTGCTGTTGACAAATGTACATAAAGAAGATCACTGTGAAGTTCTGATGCTATTTAGCATACTGTATATTTATCTCACTAAAAACATATTTCTTCTGAGATGAAGTTAAGTCAGAGTGTTTAATTTATCTTTATGTTTCAGTTTCCAGCCTGTAAAATAAGTAAAAGCACACAAGATTTGATGGCACTAGCTGAAGACACACTTAGACAAGCATCTTCCGGAGGGTAAGCATGTGTGGAATGGTTGGTGAGACATTACTTTTGTGTGAAATTAGTTTAAGAATTGGAAAAAAGTTGTCAAATCATGAAAAAATGTTTTGTTGCTTTGGGTGTTCCATCTTTAAAAATACCTGAAATTCAAGCACTAATCTTGTGAATGTAGTGAGTTTGGATAAGTAGATGTAGTGAAACAATATAAAGGACTAGAAGCTATAGGCCTCATTAATTGTAGATTGTTATAGGGAATACCAGAAAAGGTGTATAGTTGAAAGACTTAAATTTTCAGGTCAGTTTTTGGTTCCTTGCCGAAGGCCAGAGGAATCTGTGTGATGGTGATGTCATGTGTGTGTGTGTGTGTGTGTGTGACGCTTTTGCTTGTAAACACGATATCTCAGGAAGGGTAACTCAGAGCGGTCTCATACTTAGCATGTAGATCGCACATATTGAGTAGATGATCCCTAATGTTTTTGGTGGAGGTCAAAGGTCATTTGGGCTCACCAGAGGTCAAAAAGTCAAAACCTTGTAAACACTATATCTCAAGAAGGGTAATGGTGAGGAATCTCATACTTACCATGTGGATTGCCTGTACTGAGTAGATGATCCCTATTGTTTTTGGTGGAGGTCAAAGGTCATTTGGGGTCACCAGAGGTTGAAAGGTCAAACCTTGTAAACACCATATCTCGAGAAGGATAACCGTGAGGAATCTCATACTTACCATGTGGATTGCCTGTATTGAGTAGATGATCCCTATTGTTTTTGGAGGTCAAAGGTCATTTGGGGTCACCAGAGATCAAAAGGTGAAATCCTTGTAAGCACTATCTCCAGAAGGGTGACTGTGAGGGATCTCATACATAGCATATGCATTGCCCATATTGAGTTGATGATCCCTATTGTTTTTGGTTTAGGTCAAAGATCATGTGGGGTTCACTAGAGTCAAAAGGTCAAAACCTTGTAAACACTATGTCTCAAGAAGAGTAACTGTGAAGAATCTCATACTTAACATGTGGATTGCCCATATTGAGTAGGTGATTGCTATTGTTTTTGTAGGAGGTCAAAGGTCTTTTTGGGTCACCAGAGGTCAAAAGGTCAAAACCTTGTGAACACTATAGCTCAAGAAGGATAAATGTGATGGATCTCACACTTAACATGTGGATTGTTTCTATTAGTAGATGATCCCTATTATTTTGTGTGCAGGTCAAAGGTCATTTGAGGTCACAAAAGGTCAAAACCTAGTAAACATGGTATTTTAAAGAGGGTAACTATTAGGGATCTCATACTGGCCTTTGGATTGTTTATATTTAGCATGTAGGTCATGTTTGGTCAAGAGCTTTTGACTTTTATTAACATGATATCTCAAGTGGGATAACTGTGAGGTGGGTGATTCATGTGTGTTACAATGAAGTATATCCATATGGCAAGGAATCACTAAGTCTTTTGGCTTTCTGGTTGGTTCCTTGCATTAGTAAAAGGAACCAATGTAGTCAGGTTGGTGTGTGTGGGTGTGTGTCTATGACGCTTGCTTGGGTAAACTGAAACTCAATAAGGGAAAGTTGGACTAGACTGAACTAAGTAAATAGATATGCCATAGTGAGGTGTGCCCTATTGTTTTTGGTGGAGGTCAAAGGTCATCTGGGGTCACGGAGGATCAAACACTGAAAACTTTGTTAACACGATGTCTCAAATTAGGAAACTTGCATAGATTTCATACTAAGTATACAGATCCATCCATATTTCATACTAAGTATATAGATCCATCCATAGTAAGAAAGTGTGCCCCACTGTTTTTGGTAGAGGTCAAAGGTCATCTGGGGTGACTAGGGGTCAAACACAAAACCTTGTTAACATGATATGTCAAGGTAGAAGATTGGATAGATTTTTTACTTGGTTTGTGGATGTGTTATCTTTGGAAGATGAATGCTATCACTTTTGGTGGAGGTCAAAGGTCATCTGGGGTCACTGACAGTCAAACACTGAAAACTTGTCATTAACACAATATCTCAAGTTAGGAAGCTTGGATAGATTTCATACTTAGCATGTAGATGGGATATGGTGGGAAGATGAATGCTATTGTTTTTGGTAGAGGTCAAAAGGCATCTGGGGTCACTGGGCATCAAATATGCAAACCTTGTTAACACAATATCTCAAGGTAGGAAGCTTGGATAGATTTCATACTTGGTATGTGGATATGTTATGGTGAGAAGATTGATACTATTGTTTTTGGTGGAGGTCAAAGGTCATCTGGGGTCACTGAGGGCCATTTGGAGGTTATCAGAGGTCATTTTGAGGTCAAGTTGTGGACTGACAGGAAACTTGGTAGATGTCAACATTCACTGCTAACAACTTTAAAGGTCATGTAGCAGTCACCAGAGTCACAGACAAACTTCACATTAGCTAATGTTTTGTTTGTATACTCATGGCTCAGTGTCATTATATTCAGCAGGAGCCATAGGGACTTTGGGCTCTTGTTATAATTAATAGTAGGTTTAGACTCAAATATGTTAAACTGGTGGCATTGTACTGCCTCTGAAGTCTATTGAGATAGTATCCCAGCTACAAATTTTATGGTTTCTGTTTCAGTGCTCCTCAGCTTATTGCTACAGTTAGGAATCTATTTGGAATTTTTGTAGATGTGGTACCAACCTTTCATAGACAAAGTTTGGTGAGTAGTTCTCAAATTGTGTTGTCTTTTTTAGTGACAGTCACAATTCCCTTAACAAATCAAGTCCGTTTTTGTTCTAAAACTAATCATGAAAGATTTAATGCATTGCATTACTTTTGCCAGCTGTTTCAGCATGAATTTATTCATTTTCTACCTTCAAATATCTGTACTTTTTTAATTCTGTATGTACTGCCCACATAGCCATATTTGTCTTCATTGTGTGCCATACATTGCATTTGTCATTTTATCCTTTACTACAAGTGCATTCATAGTACTAGGGCTGTCAGTTTCCTTTTAATCTCCTAAACGTTTAAATGGTCAGAATAAACGTTCGTTTACCATTTAAACGGTGTCTGTATTGTGAACCAACACTGTAATGCATTAATGGCCTCATTGATCGTGCACTACGATACTCTCAGTGTGCGCAAGCTTTTAAAATCTGTACGTAAAAATCTAGCGATCATTTCAGCTATTTCTTTTTAATTCACCCAAATTTGCCAATGAATGAAACCAAGCATTAAATTCACAGTCACAGATCGTAAGTTTGATACAGGGCCATACGTTTGATATCAGGCCGAAATGTACGCAAACACCGATGTACATAATATTAGGTCATGTCCGTGCACTGTACAAATGCAGAAGTTCAAGTGACACGCAAGAAAAAAGTCGAGTTAAAGCACGTGTATAGGTCCGTTATTGCATGCAAACAGTAACACATTAGGCTACGCACCTGCTCTGTACAAAAGTTGACATACATCGCAACAACATTGGGCATGGTATGGAAAATTACAACGTTGTTCGATCGCTGCTTGTACCGCTAAATTACCAGTTGTTACATCGTCCTTTGCAGTAGTTTACGATAGGTACTTTTATGTTTATCATGCATGTTAATTTGTGTAAAATAAACGTGTGCCTTTTACTTTTATGATTTAAACAAAACGATGTCTGGAACATTACTCCAATGAAAGAAAGTTTACAATAGACTTGTCCCATCCTACGTACTGGCTCCATTGATTTGCACACAGCTAGCTAGCGGGCCGGGGGGCCGGGGCACTAGCATGCCTCAAACAGATATTTATGTATGGATATATAGTGCGTGGATGAATTATGTATTGCTATATGAAACACTCAAAACAAACACGTTTGCAAGCCTACACTGTCTGTTTATGTATAGGTAACGCATGGTAGGATGGTGTGAGTGCTTTATTATGTTTGTGCATTGAAATACTGCGGCAATTTTTGGGTTTTTTAAGTAAGCCTGTTTTAACGTTCGTTCTGTGAGCAGCTTGAGCTACAAATACGATGTAAACTGTGAGAGAGTGAATTGCTGTTAAGCCGATATTGTGTACGCGTCCTAATAAGCAGATTTGGGCTACTGCTTCGAACGGGGATGCGGGCACTGCATATTGTTAGGGGAATTAATAGGCTTGATGTGAGTAGGTGGAAGTCAATTCAATCACAGGATTATATACTATGAATGGAGAGACACGGACAGTTTATTTTTGAAGCTTTATTTGGTCATTGAATTTGCAAATAAACATCGTTGTTAAATGAGAGATATCAAAGAAAACACTGGGGAAGAAAAATGCTCAAACTTTTGTTGTATTTTAAAAGGAAAACTGTTTAAAGGTTTAGCTGAATAAGGCACCGTTTAAACGGCCGATCGATCGTTTAACTGTTTAAACGTGACAGCCCTACATAGTACATATACAGTGTACTCTTTTAATAATGTACTGCATACACCCAATTGGTAACTGCATGTGTGTGGTACATATACATAGCACAGGTAGACCGTACACATAGTGCACGTGGACAACAATGTTGCAGCCTTAAAGATTAGTATGCACACACACATGGAGTACATTATTAGAAGACTATGACAAATGATTTAAGACAAATATATAGCTCAGTGGGCAGTCCAAGTTCAGGCATGCTGAGATATCAACCTTTACAGCTGCAGTTAATCACACTTGCTGTTTGAGCGTCTTCTGCAAATGTGCCTCCAATATTTTTCAGATTGGTGCCAAACCAAATTTACCCTCTAGACACCTCTCAAGATCATTAGAGCTTTTCTTCAGCACATGCACACATTTAGTGTGTACAAAGATTGGTCATCTAGAAGACAGTATAGGTTTGAATTGTGAGAATCAAATCTCTGGGTTTAAGAAGTCTTCAAAATTGTTTGTTGTATCATGAGTTACAAAATATTATAAATAATAGTTTTGGGCATTTTTGCTGTAATTTTTCTAGCCTTTTTGAAATTATTCTGGAATTGTTTTTTCCCTCTTTGTTAGGGACCCTGTGTACCATACTTGAAGTGGAAATGTTATTTGAGTTTTTCAGTTATCAGAACTACCTTTGGTCTTGATGTGTTTGGTTAAACAGGGTTTCACTGTAGCACTTCATATTACTTCAAAGCTTTCCAAGTATTAGTGCTTCAAAACCTGTGTTATACTTTATGTGTACCCATACCCAGGATGACATTTTGGGTTGTGCTCAGATCAGGGTACCCAGTATTAAGGTAAACAAAAATATGAAATATTTTAGATAAATTATTATCAAGGAAATGTGTCATTTAACAGACTGTAATTTGAATTCACGCAAGGAAAGTAGCATATGCTCCAGTTGTGGGAAAGTCTTAATGAAAGTTGTAAAATAGACATGAACAACTACAGTGATTCAAGAAATTAGACATAGAAGTGAAGATGCAAGACATACCCAAACCCCACTAGAACCAATGATGGCAGAATTTTGGACACCATCAAAACAAGAATAATTGAATTATGATGATAGAGACCACCCCCTCGGTAGCATTTAATACCTAGTAAAAAATACATACAGTTTTCCTTGTATGTAAATGCACTGTGGGCAGCAGCATAGTTTTACTCATAGTCAGATACAGAACACTATTAAAGAAGTTGAAGTCACAATCACAGGTCTACATTTGTTATCAGAATGGGAGGCAGTATAGTTGGTACTCACAATTGAATATGGAATGCCAGTATAGGTGTATTCATAATAATAGGTCTATGACTGTACTCATTGACAGCAGTTAAGTGTAATTTTGCTTACCATTTAAAGATCTGTGCACATGTTAATGTGATAGTTGATGTAAAAGCATTAAAAATGTTGAAAATAGTGAAAATCCCCTTCAAACTCCATCAAATATGGACCATTTTACCAAGAAACTATTGTTTTTGTGCTTATGGCACAAATAAACATGAGCTACATTAGCAATTTTTTGACCTGGAAAGAGGGGCTAATAAGCTCTGTCTTTTGTTTAATATCTTTTGTTTAACCTTCCTTCCAAGGACATGTAATGTTGGCATACCTGGAGGGGTTTGTTTTGGAAGTAGCTATTGACCTCTTTGAAAATGTCCACAATAAGCACCAAACTAGAAACCAACTAATAATTAACAAATAAAGGTTAAAAAAAAATACAGACTTGTGCAACATTCCACATAACCAGGGTTGGGGTCTATAGAACCAGGGAGTTGTCAAATAGCAACTCCCTGATTGAAATAAGTTTAAAATTGATCTGTATGTCAAAATACTTATTAGACAGATCAATGCTTATTATCCATGAGACCGATTTGTGCGATTATTTGAAAAATACTGAACGGTCCTCTAAGGCTCAGCTGACTTTATGTATTCTAAGTAAAGTCAGCTGGGCCTTGGTTTACTCATATTGTCCTTTAGAGGACACAGTGGAGACAGTGTACCGTGAGAAACGGGTTGGCCCATGGGCATTCAAATACCAGCTTACTTTGAAAGTTTAATCATTGCTCTTGAGACGTTAGGGCTGGACCCGTGTTCACCCTATCCGAGTCGGAGCTAACTGCGATTCTAGATTCCGAATCTTTCCGAGCATGGTACTACTCAGGATCCTCAAATTTCTGCCAGTTTTGATTCCAATGGCACCAATTCCGAGACCAGTCTTTTTGCCAATGTATATCATATCACACATACAGATGTTTTAATTCTATCGTACATGCATAGTGGCCTCCTGAGTAATTTAGTTGATTGTATGTGACAATACCTTAGATCTGTACATTGTGCACAAATGGAACTTTAAACACTTTTAATGTAACTTTCATATTTGAGAACTCGGCTGGAATGAACTCCGAGTCCGAGTCCAGTTACATCACATTCCGTAAAAATTTCGCTTCCGGAACCTTCTATCCCGGGCAAATTCCTAATCTAGAAAACGCTCTTGAGACCGGCATTAAGCTAACCGAATCCGGACTCTTGCGTTGGAGCCCAGTAAATCTATACGGTGCCAAGCGTTGGTAAACACCGTGCATCCATTTATGCATCTAATTTAACATGTATGGTATCTTTATTTGATGAATCAAACGTATGAATTTAGGCTATATCATATTCTTTTCAATGTCCGTAACTCCTTACACTGGAATAATAGTACGGTTAATATAAAAAAACAGCAGAATATTGAAATGGTCAATGGCGTTAAAAGTATCCTAACAAAGCTAATTGGAAAGAGAAGTGTCCGACTTAAAGCTTTACCTATTGTAAAGGGAAAGTGAATTATGTGCACATGATCTGCATGTATAAACTGCATAGTATCACCATTTCTATGCACTGTATCGACACAATGTGAAACTTGAAATTTATGGGGAAATATCACTTAGCCCAACCTTAGCGGTGGTTTTAAAATTTTACTGCTAACAAATGTATTCATCCTCTTATTATACCATATTTATGCTCTTGAGGGGTGAAGACTTTACTGCTGAAACAACGCTCTTCCCCTTTCCGGCATAGCCGCTAACCTCTCTAAATTAGCCGACTGTGTGATGGGAGTATAAAGATTTCAACCCTCAAAGAAGTACTTTGGTAACTGGAAAAGATTCCTCTAACAAATAGTTTGCGTAAGCTCCGACACAGTATCATGATTCGCTGCTTCATGTTGAGCATTAGGAGCCTCTGCGACAATGCCCATTGAAGATCAGCTAGCTTCATTGACTTTCTTTGGGGAACACCTAAGGATAACCGGCACAAATGAGGTGTCGGTCGTCTCATGTGCCCCCGTCTTACTATCTAATTATGCCCCCCCCTCCATTTCAGGTACCGAGGTATATTCACCTTGAAGTAACGAGTTACTTTTGAAATGTAGCTAGTTACTTTTTAGTCAAAAGTAACTGTAACTAGTTACTTTTTCAACATTGTAACTAGTAACTGTAACGAGTTACAATTTTACGGAATTAACTGTAACTATAACGAGTTACTTTCAAAGCGTAAAGGGAACAACCCTGCACATAACAGCTTCTGCATAGCAAATGAGAAATCTCAAAAATGGTCACCTTTGAAGATGTGTATCTTGAGAATGGTACAAGGTATTCAACTATTTCTAACAAAGTTGTCATCAAAGGATCTTAATCTATCATTGTTGAGTAAAAGAGGTGTTTTGGTTACTTTCTATAGACCTTAAAAGGCTAAGCATTATGATTGAAGGAAAGCCTTCAGAATGTTTAATGGGTCTAGTAAATGATGTCTAACACAACCATTGGTGCAAAATGAAAATTTTGCTTGGTGGTTTTTTGGTGAACATGAATTTTCAGCTTTGCAGGGCAGATGGTCATGCTTTTCTGGAAGTACAACATTATAGTGGAATAATTACACATGCACCCTTCTATACTGACTGCAAGGGTAAGCTTGTGCATCCATGCAAGCCAGCTGTCTACACCAGCTGGGAGTAATGGCAACTGTAAGGAGTGGCAAAGTTTTACATTCACCTTGAACCTAAGTTCATTACTTTTTTTTTTTTTGTTTGTTTGTTTTTTGTTTTGGAAGCTAAGTTAACTCCCTGGGTTACATAATTGAACCAGTAATGCCTGGGTATGAAAATGGCTTAAAGGATCAAGGTAAAAAAAAAAAGAAAATGGGGGAGCAGGTGGGATGCAGGGGTGATGCAGGGGTAAGGCTAGGTGAACAAGTTAAAATGTATTATTGTTCAGTGTAAAGATTTGTTAGAGGTTACAGTGATAGTATTTGACATATATGAGAAATTGAATATGTATATAAGAATATTACAAGTTTTTCGGAATAGCCTATAGGACAGGTGTGTTTGCAACTTTCCTACACTAATAGGGATTTGAAAAATATCTCAACAGGCTGCACAAACTGGAAATCAGATTGCACCTATGATTTACAGGATACAAAAAGCACTCCCTAGCAACAGTGTAAAGTGACTAGAATAACCTCAAAACTTAATTTTCTGAAAATTTTTTTTGTTCTGTTTTTTTTTTTTTAGTATGACCTCCCTCAAGTATCAGCATTGTTCCATAACAACTGTATGTACATTGCACACAATCTCAAAACATTGGGTCACAGATACAGATATACGCTTCCATCACCCTACTGTGACAGCATCATATCGTTTGTAGACTTGGTACCAACTTTCACAAAAATGGCAGCTGAAATCTTTTTTTCACAAATGGTAAGATTCTCCTGGAACTTCTTGTTTCAAAGTTTGATTAATTATTATGTTTATTTGCTAAAATGTGCTATGCCTGACTTATAAAGGTTGGATTAATAGTTAATTTATTGCTAAGATTTTGAAACATTACCTTTTTCCATGATTTCCTACATTTCGCCTAGGTTTAAAGTGCAAGTGTCAGTTAGGGTCACATACCACAGAAAGCAGGTGGGGAGCAGAGGGCAGGTGGTCAAGGGGGAGGCAGCAAAGCCTCCCTTAGGTTTCAAGAAAAGGAGTACATGAAGATGAATGTAATCAACTTATGAACAATTGTAGTCTTCTAAGATGTTATAACAGTGATCAGCTTGATTTGGAAACATTTGTTTTCCATTTTTGATTCCTTGCCGAAGGCTTAAAGAATCTGTGCGATGGTGATGTCGTGTGTATGTTTGCGTGCTTATGTGACGCTTTGCTTGTAAACACGATATCTCAAGATAGCAATGACAAACATTTTTCATATTTGGTATATAGATTGGTGATGTTGAAAGGAAGAATCCTATTGTTTTTAGTGGAAGTCAAAAGTCATTTGAGGTCACCAGAGGTAGGGGTCCACCAATAATGGGATCAGGCTGATGTTTAGTACTATCAGTAAAACATCGGATCGGCGAAATATAGCAAATTGCACTTGCCGATGTTCCGTGAGTCAAAAATTTCATTTAAGTACATCGGGGGACATACAGTGATAGTGGTTTCTTACAACAAAGAAATGAACAGATAAATAAGATTAATCATTTTATTACGACCGACACTAGCCCTTGCGATCAACTAGGGCTGTCAGTTTCCATTTTATCTCCTAAATTCTGTATCAACAGTGTATTGCGTAAACTGTCTCTATTGACAAGCACTATGATATTTGCAGTATGCACAAGCTTTAACAATCTGTACATAAAGTCTTTCAATCATGTCACCCACTTTTTCCAATTCACCGAAATTTATCGATGAATGAAACAAAGTGTGGAATTCACAGTCATTAATTGTTTGTTTGATATAGGGCCGAAATGTACTCAAACACGGATACCTTAGGCATGTCCGTGTTCTGTACAGAGAAGTTCAAGTGAAATGCACCATGAAAGCACAGTAAAGCCAGTGTATGTGAAGGTCCATAATTGTATGCAAATGTCCAAACATTAGGCTAAGCACCTGCTTTGTAATGACATTGACGTACATAGCAAGAACATGAGGCATGGTCCGGGAAATAATGGTGTATTTCGATCGCTGCTTGTACGACTAACTTTCCAGTTGTTAAATCATAGTCTGCAGTAGTTATGACGGATACTTTTTATGTAAGACATGCATGTTTATTTGTGTGAAATTAAGTGTGCCATTTACTTTTATGGCTTTCGTAATAAAAGATGTCTGGAACATCACCCATCTCCTGATACCCAAAACTAGTACATGCATGCATTCATTACATACTGCTAAATGAAACACTCAAAACAAATTTACATGTGTAATCCTACACAATCTGTTTATGTGTAAGTAAAGCATGGTAGGATGGTGCGAAATGGGCAAGTTCATGCACTGAAATATCGCGGGCTTATTTCTGTTTTAGCGTTCATTAGTGTGGGCTACGAACAGAGAATGTGCGAATCAGTTTGTTAAGCCCAATTGTGTACAATTTATAAGCAGATTTGGGCTACAGCTGCGAACAAGATGACGAAAGTATTGCATTTTGTTAGGGAAATTGGTAGGCTTACTGTGAGTAGGTGAAAGTCATTCATGACCGTACGGGGCTGGGGGGATGGCTGCCCCCAAAATGTCAGAAACCTGACGAAATTGGGCAGATGTTTTGTCTCAGTCGGGCAGAAAATTGGACAGTTATATTCGGTGTGGAGTAGGGCAAAAATCACCGCCCTCCCTGAGAAAACAGTCCCGTACGGCCATGACGTCAGTTCAGTCATGCAATTATGTGCTATAAATGAAGAGTCGCCGATAGTCCACCAATTGCTTATTTTCGAAGCTTTATTTGATCATTGAATTGTCACATAAACATCGTTTTGTGAATGAAAGGTATCAAACCAAAACATGGAGGGCAAAAATACTAAACTTCCATTTTTTTTAAAGGGAAATTTGTTTAAGCTGATGTATATGCATAGGCATGGCTCATGAGGGAGGAATAAGGAATGTTTGATTGCACTGTGAAATGATGTAAAAGTATTGATAGTGAAAATAGCGGATCAGATCGGATATGGGCCCATGTTGTGATAAAAACATCAGACATGGGATCGGAAGCGAAAAACCACATTGGTTGAGCCCTAACCAGAGAGCAAAAACTGAAAATCTTGTAAACATGATATCTAAAGATAGCAATAATGGACACTTTTCATATTTGGTATATAAATTTTTCATGGTGAGAGGAAGAACCCTATTGTTTTTGGTGGATGTCGAAGGTCATTTGGGGTCACCAGAGGTCAAAGGTCAAAACCTTAAAGACTATATCTTAAGAAGGGTAATATTGAGCAATATCATTCTTAGCATGTAGATTATCCATTTTGAGTCGATGATCCCTATTAGTTTTGGTGGAGGTGGAAGGTCATTTGGGATCACCAGAGGTCAAAAGGTCAAAACCTTGTAAACACCATATCTCCAGAATGATAAGTGTGAGGGTTCTCATACATTGCATGTTGATTGCCCATATTGAGTACATGATCTCTATTGTTTTTGATGGAGGTCAAAGGTCATGTTGGGTCACTAGACGTCAAAAACTTGTAAACACTATAATTCCAGAAGGATAACTGTGAGTGATCTTATACATACCATGTCGATTGCCCATATTGACTAGATAATCCCTATTGTTTTTGGTGGAGGTCAAAGGTCATTTGGGGTCACCAGAGGTCAGATGATCAAAATGTTGTAAATATGATATGTCCAGAAGGATAACTGTGAGGGATCTCATACATACTGTAGCATTTAGATTGCCCATATTGAGTAGATGGTATGTATTGTTTTTGGTGGAGGTCAAAGGTCATTTGGGGTCACAGGAGGTCAAAAGGTCAAAATCTTGTAAACACAATAAGAAGGATGTCTGTGAGGGATTTCATACTTAGCATGTGGATTGCTAATATTGAGTAGATGATCCCTATCATTTTTTGTGGTGGTCAAAGGTCATTTGGGGTCACAAAAGGTCAAAACCTTGTGAACATATTCTAAGGAAGATAACTGTGAGGGATCTCATACTTGACCTGTTGATTTTTCATATTTAGCAACTCTACTTTGCCATATACTGTACGTGATCCCTTTTGTTTTTAAAGGAGGTGAAAGGCCGTTTTAGGTCACAAGATTTTGAAGGTTTTGACCTTATTAACATTATGTCTTAAGAAGGATAACTGTGAGAGATTTTATGCTTGTCATGTGGGTGATTCTTGTTTGTAACAATATATCATATGGCAAGGAATCACTAAGCCTTTTGGCTTTCTGATTGTGTGTAGTTTCCTTTTATATTTTGTCTCATACTGGTTGTATCCTCTTGTGAAGTAAGCATACTTTTTTCATTGTGGTATTTCCAAATAAAGACTTGTCGGAAGAAGTATATTTAAGTACAAAGTTTACCCTGGCTTCCTGTGCTCATACCTCATAGAAAAGTAAACAAGTCACCACTTTTGAAACTGTTAGTTACGTACCTGGAAAAGATCCAAAGTTCACTCAAAAACAATTTGGTAAGAAAAGTTTTACCATGATTGGACTTTTAATTCAAAATTTTGTCAGAAGTAGTCAAGGGAGAGATGACTATGTAGATATCTCCTTATCTCAGTGAAATGATCAAGATTCATGGCCAATTTGGCACTGGGAATTTTAGGATATGTACAAGTTCCCCTTTGTTTCTAAATACTGAGTTTTATTTCATGTAGAGGAATCAAAGAGACCAGTTAATGGAAAGCTTGGCTATGGCAAGAGGCTTTCAAGATGTTGCTTCTGATGATATTTATCCTGATGCTGAGAAAGCAATAAAGCAAGTAAGTGTCATAATGCTGATCGTATTAAACAGAATGACTTTGTTGTTTAAGTTGTTATAATGTTACAAAGTTGTTTCCAAATTTCCAGGAAACTTGCAAAACATTTATGTTTCAGATGAGTGTCAGATGTTTAATGCATACATAGACATATACACAAATATATAATATATTTATTTCTATGATTTGGGATTAGGGTGAAATATAGTATGAAAAACACAGCCGTAGGGAGAAATCACCCACAGGGTGAAAAAATGGTTTCTCCTGAGTGTTTTTACACACTGTTTTTATAATAGGGAATATGTAACTGTGAATGTAAGTCTCATTAACACAATGTACACACAACTACTTCACTGTACACCAAGTTATGTACGTGTATCCATTAACACGCATGTCTCAAAACTTAAAAGGGGAAATATATGCAAGCCTTGTGTATTTTATTGTTTTGTTTTCACTGGTATGTTATGGCAGTGTACCAGTTTAGCATAACAGGTCGATCTAGCAATTTTTATATATATCTTCTTGGTTGTCCACTGGAATAGATGGTGACGGCATGAATCTTTAAAGATAATAGGAATAGTAGAGTCCGCGCAAGTTCTGCGATGCTTCCCTTTGGTGCATCTGTAAATGGCTAGCAAGTCCAGTTTGAGCTTGAAATGTCCTTTGACATCTGTGGCACTTGTGATTAAATAGATAGGAATGAGTGTCTTCAGCTTACAAATAGCCCTCTTCTCTTTAGCAGATGTGACATGACAGGTTTCATAGTTAGTAACTCCCTTATAAGGGAATGCGAGTTGCTTCTGTCAGTAACTAACAACACCCAATTGTGAACTGGAATAGAACAGGCCTTTAGGGAAGCTTTAAGGTTGTCTTTGAAACGTTTGGGCTGGTCTCTAGGTGAATTTGCCAGGTTTGAGCTCTTGAGTAAAGGTTCTTCTTTGGCAAGCGACTCTCAGGCATTCTTTCATTGTGGTTCTTTAGGGTTGTACACAGATTTTTGATCCAAGGTCATACGAAGTCATTAGAGGTCAAAAGGTGGAAATATCTTTGTGGTATTGCTTTGCTCCTGTGAGTCTGATATTTACCAAACATGGTTTTATTTAATCGACTTTTGAAGGGCTTCCAGCTGGGTGTAAAAATGTAGGAAAAGGTCATCCAAGGGTCATTTGAGGCCATAGTTGAAAATATTTTGAAATGCTTTTTTCTCCTAGATGCATTACAAAATTATCTTCAAAATTGCTCAGAAGGAAGACTGGCATGTGCAAGAAGGAAGACTGGCATGTGCAGATTACAAATTACTTCTCCAATTTGGGATGAAGGATACTTTTGATACCTTTCCAACCAATTTTGTGCCACCCCTCTATTTTTACCAGTCTCACAAAATCACTTTACTACCTATTTTTCTGTATGCTACACTCCCTTTAAAACTGTCTGTCTACAAGAGGTCAGTCCTGTGAGGTTGTAAACTAAGGTTAGTTTAAAGGGAGCTGCTTAGCTTCTGGGCTAGTATATGAACAATTTCTGTGTTGTGTGTGGTCATGTAGAAGGTCTGTTGGCATAGCTCCCTGGTTGGCACCATAATTCATAATTGTGCATGAGTTGTAATTGACAATACCTCTTCCTTGCAAAGTTACCTGTTCTCCTGGTAACTGTATATTCTAAGTTCCTTGTGGCAGCTGAGAGCTAAAGCCAGATTGTTTACTAACTGTAACTTTATAATAATGTATGTAAAAACCAGAAGCTACTGGACTTTTAGATCGTGCAATCTAGCAGTTGAAGGCAAGGGTTGCACTGCTCAGGTCGGACGTTAATCAAGACTTAAGAAGTTGATACAAAAGAGGTCGGTCCTCTGCTACTTGTCAAACAGGACTTAGGGATTTTATCCACTGCCTTAACATTCACACTTCTCAGATTTTAAAGATGAATCTTTGGACCTGTGGTAATACATGTATGTGAGTACATCAATATTGCTTTATGTCAAAACTGTTCTGTTAATTAGTGTCTTGATTACTGTAGCTCACTGTGATATTGAATAACATCTTTCTTCATAGATATTTGGTATGGTAATGCTTTGAACTTGAAATAGGTTAGTTCTGTTATTTTCACCGGGGACAAAGGGGGAATTTCCTTACCTTTCTTTTCAGAATAGGGGGGGGGGGTAAGGTCTTGATATTTTATTTGCATTCTACTAATGTTGGGAAGGACATGTATTTGTTTTATGTGTTTCCAGCAATCGTACCATGCAGTGATGTACACAGGATTTTGCCGGGGGGGGGGGTGGGTGGGAGAAGAGCCGACTCCAAAGTTTGCCCAGGTTTGAGCTACTGCACCATTGGTGCTCCTTATTGATTTGTTTACTTTGTGGTTTCCTCCTCACAACTGTTGGGGAGGCTCTCCCATTCAGGCCCAGCACAGCTATTCAGTGTGTCATGCATGAGTGACTTTCAACAATACCAGTTCTCAGGAGTCAAGATGATCAGGTTCATGCCTGCCAGGAAGTTGAGCTGCACAGTTTATTTGCTAAGAGGATTAGTGGTTAGAGTTTTTCTCAGTCCTGGCTAATGGACATTCCCTCTAGTGTTTGTTAAAAAAGGTCTCAATGTGATCAGTTTCAGTACATTTCATTCTACTACACATTATTGAATTAACAAGCTAACCTAGAAAACACATTTGGCTGCCAACAGTGTATTTGTTTGTGAGAATGTAAATATTTGGCTTTTTTCATTACTATTCATGAATAGGTACTACATCAGTTGGAGTTACTTCATTCTGTCTGGTCAGATGTATTACCAACAAAGAGCTTTATAAAAGCCATGTCAGCACTCATTGGGACTGTTCTGCATGATGTTGTGGAGAAAGTGACATCACTGGAGGTAAAAATTTTTTGCACCATTGAAAGACACTAACTTCATAGCCATGAGAAAGAAGATCTGCACTGCCATGTTAAAGGTTACACACTGAATGTCACCAACAAGCTAATTATCAAACTTTTCAAAAATTTGTTTGGCAGATAGTCTTGGGGAATGAGAAACCTGGAGTAGTCTTCCAGCTTGGCGTTAGATGAGGTTTTATGGCTCAGTTCGGAATTAAGTCATAAATGTGTATGTGTGTATGACTGGAAAGTGTTGCTTGTGACCATATTTCAAAAGGGGTATTTGTGAGGGGCTTCCTATTTGGCATGTAGATGTCCAAAGTCAAGTACTGAACTAAAGCGTATTTATTTTGGTGCTGGTCAAAGATTTTCTGGGGTTGCCAGAGATTAAATTATGAAAAACTTGAAGAAACAGTTGGATATTTAAAGAGGACTGTCAAAGGTGGGAAGGATGTCATACTTGGCATATGGGTCCTTGAGTTAATTGGGAGTTGGTGGCACATGTTAGTGGAGGGTAACATCATTTGGAGTGATCAGAAGGTAAATTGTGTGAACATTTTGGAATACAATATCTTAAGAGAGGTTTATCTGAAGGAACTTGGCTGTCAGCCATTCCTTTTTTGCTGTAAATTTTCCTTTTTTTGGAGATAAATATGGCAGTAAGCTTTTTTGTTGTAAAGTACACTTTTGATTGCTGTAAATTTTCCTTTTTTTGGAGATAAATATGGCAGTAAGCTTTTTTGTTGTAAAGTACACTTTTGATTCCTTGCGTTAGCAAAAGGAACCAATGTAGTCAGGGTGGCGTATGTCTGCGTGTTTGGGTGTGTGTATGTGTGTGTGTCTGTGATGCTTGCTTGGGTACACTGTAACTCAATAAGGGAAAGTTGGACTATACTGAAACTTGGTATATAGATCCGCCATAGAGAAGGTGTACCCTATCATTTTTGGTGGAGGTCAAAGGTCATTTGGGGTCACCAGGGGTCAAACACCGAAAACCTTGTTAACACAATATCTCAAGGTAAGAAGCTTGGATAAATTTCATAAGTAGTATGTGGATGCGTTATGGTGAGGAGATGAATGCTATCACTTTTGGTGCAGGTCAAAGGTCATCTTGGTCACTGGCAGTCAAACACTGAAAACTTGTTGTTAACACAATATCTCAAGGGAGGAAGCTTGGATGGATTTCATACTTAGTATGTGGATGGGTTATGGTGGGAAGATGAATGCTATTGTTTTTGGTTCAGGTCAAAGCTCATCTGGGATCACTGAGGGTTAAACACTGAAAACGTTGTTAACATGATATCTCAAGTTAGGAACCTTGGATAGGTTTCATACTTCGTATATAGATCCACCATAATGAGAAGGTGTGCCCTATTGTTTTTGTTGGAGGTGAAAGGTCATCTGGGGTCACTGGGGGTCAAACACTGAAAACCTTGTTAATACAATATCTATAGGTAGGAAGCTTGGATAGATTTCATACTTGGTATGTGGATGTGTTGTGGTGAGATTGATCCTGTTGTTTTTGGTGGAGATCAAAGGTCATCTGGGGTCAGTGGGGGCCATTTGGAGGTCATTATGAGGTCAAGTTGTGGACTTGACGTCAAAACTAGGAAACTTGGTAGATGAAGTCAACATTCACTTCCAACAACTTTCAAGGTCATATAGCAGTCACCAGAGTCACAGGCAAACTTCACATTAGCTAATGTTTTGTTTGTATGCTCATGGCTCAGTGTCATTACATTCAGCAAGGAACCATTGTGCCCATGGGGCTCTTGTTTGAAATTCTGTTCGTATAGCCATGCTTGTATGTACATTGTATGCTTGTATGTACATTAAGATCAGACTTGTGTCATGTTCTAACAAATGGCTCCTATATCTGGCAAAGTTGCATGCGCGGTAGTTCAACCAGTACATTAGCAAGCTAGATATATGCACTGCATGTACACTGTGCATGCATAGTATTCATGTACTGTGCATGATACTGTATGCATGGTGGTTGTGTGTGGTGTACATTCATATCATGTGCATGATGTAGTGCAGTCTAGTATATAATGGTAAATACAGTGCAGTGGAGTACTGGGAGTTGAATCTGATGTAGGCCTACACATGCACAGGGCCCAGAATTTATCAAATGAGTGAGTATAGGCATTCTTGATATGTAACTGGCAGTAAGATGTGTGTTTTCAGTACATACATTCATGTTCTGCATAAATTTAGGGTAGAAGGAGTTCAGTTTTCAGTGGGATTGAATGAACAGCCTAACAGAATTTAGTGTAGGTTGTGCATAACATGAGACCATCAAGCCTAGCTTTTGTTGAAGACTTCATTTGAGAACATGTAGCAAGCTGTTTATGTCATGCTAAGATAATCATTTGGGTGGCACATATTTCAAGTGTCAAGGTTTGACAGGGACAGTTCCGGTTTGAGACAAGTTGGCCTAGACTATTTACTAATTGTCCTTGTTTTTGGCAGAAATATTGATGATAAAAAGCCTATATGCTTGAAATTTCGAGTCGTGTTGTGTAATTTACTCAATAAATTGTGCAGTTTGTAGATGTCCTGGTTTCAAACTTCAGAAATGTCCCAGTTTGGAGAGATAAGGGGTTAGAATGTCTGGGGTGGTTAGGTGCTTGAGTACCTTATGTAGGCAAACAAAACAAAGTTCTATGTCTAGGCTGTTTTGTGTTACTTATAGATTTTTGATAGGAAGTTGGTTGTAGATTTTGGAAGGAAATGTTAGTTTAGAGCTTGGCAGCTCTTCCAGTCTGTTGCAGTCCAAATATTTTCCAATTACAAGATTCTGGGTTTTTTTACTCAAAATTCCAATTTTTGGCCATCTGTCAGTGATTTCACTGACTCAGGAACCCGGGTCAATGACGCACAACTTTTCATTTTGACACACAGACACAAAACTTCTGGGGCCAAACTGACGCACAGCTTTTTCGCCCCAACAATCAGTAATGGTAACGCAATATTGTCAATACATTCATTGCACAAATTAATTCACAAAATGTAGCACTTTCCAATTCCCATATTGATTATCAACAGATTGAATATCAGGCCTGATGTCTTCCAAGAAAAAGATAGTGGAAAAGCATCACAAATATAGAAAATAAAAGAACAGGAATAAAGTTTGTTGTATTAAACTCAAATTTATTTTGACCCCTTCTCTTTTAAATTTTGTCTCTTGTAAATTTATTTTGAAGGGTCTGATACTCCTGAAAAAAAATGATGAGTGAAAACCCTGCATCTGTATTCTGTTTTTTTGGTTCAAAAAGGTTGACAGCTCTGAATTTATACTCAAGGCATTTAGGTATTCATACTGAGCAGAAGAAGCTAATTGTTTGTACAGTAGCAAGGACTGTAGGTCATTGTAGATTATCTGGGATGAAACTGTTGATATTGTGAAACAGCATATGTTAGGTTGGTATGTATTATTTTGCATAAAATAAAGAGCACATGTGTTTGCTTTTTGGTCAACTGGAAAAGTTTTTTGGGACACACATGGGCCAAACAGGAGATTTTGCAGAGTTACAGGAGTGGATAATTAGTTTGTGGGTGTGCCTAAATATGTAGAAGAAGAAGAGTTAAGTGCACGCCAGTGAAGCTAATGGTCTTTGGACACAAAAGTGTGGATATGGGGCCAGCAAAGAAGGTTATCCGTCAAATCATAACTTGAAACTGGAGTTGGATATTACTTGGTGAAATTTCATGTAGATTGCCTGATACGAGTACAGTCTATGGGCAACTCATTTAATAATATCTTGCTAGGATACTGGCCCCATTATAGCAATGATGTCATCTGAATGTATGTTTTAACTACAATAAGGGGGCAGTCATGCTTTTCACCACAGTCTGAAACCTGTGATTAAGCAGATGAGAAATCACTTTCGCCATGTCTACTCCAAGTAAATGCATTTTCTGTCAGTGTAAAGTAATGTGTGTTAAGAGAAATAAATGCATGGGCTTTCAGAGGTATGAAAGCCTTTTTTTTCTGAAAAAATTCTTTCTACTGAGATAAAAATGTGACTTTATGAAATTAATAATTATTCTATCCGCTTAGACATTTCAGACTGCTACATTCCATTCATGACCCTGTGGGTGACTTACAAAAGCTTTCTAGGGACTTGGGATGAAGGAATAGTTACACAGTGCTTGATATGATTCTGTGTCACATAGGTCTAGTATTGCAACAAAACCTGAACCATGTCTAGGCTGTTCATAATTTTCAGACGGCTACACTATGGCTACTAGTTGGCAAAGAAAAATGATACTAGATAACTTTCTATTATGCTCCTTTGTCAGTGGGATACAAGCTGAATAATGTGTCTTCCAAAGTGTTTAACATTGCTTTTTACTCTTACATCTTGGAATGAGAGGTACTGCTTTTTGGTTCCTTGCGTTAGCAAAAGGAACCTATGTAGTCAGCTTGGCGTGTGTGTGTGTGTGTATGTGTGTGTGTGCGTGTGTATGTGTGTGTTTGTGACACTTTGCTCGTTAACACGATATCTCAAGAAGAGAAAGTTTGACAGTTCTCGAACTTGGTACATAGATGCCCCATATTGAGAGGAAGAACCCTATTGTTTTTGGTGGAGGTCAAAGGTCATTTGGGGTCACTGGAGGTCAAACTCTGAAAACCTTGTTAACACGATATCTCAAGATAGGAAGCTTGGATAGCTATCATACTAAGTATGTAGATGCATTATAGTAAGGGAAAGAATCCTGTTGTTTTTGGTAGAGGTCAAAGCTCATCTGGAGTCAAGCCTTGAAAACCTTGTTTACACAATATCTCAAGATAGGAAGTTTGGATAGATTTCATACGTAGTATGTAGATGAGTTATGGTGGAAAAATGAATCCTATCATTTTTGGTGGAGGTCAAAGGTCATCTTGGGTCACGGGGTCAAACGCTGTAAACCTTGTTAACATGATATCTCAAGTTAGAAAGCTTGGATAGGTTTCATGCTTGGTATATAGATCCACCATGGTGAGAAGCTGTGCCATATCATTTTTGGTGGAGGTCAAAGGTCATCTGGGGTCACCAGGGGTCAAAATCTGAAAATCTTGTTTAGACGATATCTCAAGTTAGAAAGCTTGGATAGGTTTCATGCTTGGTATGTAGATGTGTTGTGGTGAGAGGAAGAACCCTATTGTTGTTGGTGGAGGTCAAAGGTCATCTGGGGTCACCGGGGGTCAAAATCTGAAAACCTTGTTTACACAATATCTCAAGTTAGAAAGCTTGGATAGATGTCATGCTTGGTATGTAGATGCGTTGTGGTGAGAGGAAGAACCCTATTGTTTTTGGTGGAGGTCAAAGGTCATCTGGGGTCACCGGGGGTCAAAATCTGAAAACCTTATTTACATGATATCTCAAGTTAGAAAGCTTGGATAGATTTCATGCTTGGTATGTAGATGCGTTGTGGTGAGAGGAAGAACCCTATTGTTTTGGGTGGAGGTCAAAGGTCATCTGGGGTCACTGGGGGTCAAAATCTGAAAACCTTGTTTACACAATATCTCAAGTTAGAAAGCTTGGATAGATTTCATGCTTGGTATGTAGATGCGTTGTGGTGAAAGGAAGAACCCTATCATTTTGGGTGGAGGTCAAAGGTCATCTGGGGTCACCGGGGGTCAAAATCTGAAAACCTTGTTTACACGATATCTCAAGTTAGAAAGCTTGGATAGGTTTCATGCTTGGTATGTAGATGCATTGTGGTGAGAGGAAGAACCCTATTGTTTTTGGTGGAGGTCAAAGGTCATCTGGAGTCACTGGGGGTCAAAGTCTGAAAACCTTGTTTACATGATATTTCAAGGTAGGAAGCTTGGATAGATTTCATACCAAGTATGTGGATGTGGTATGGTGAGAGGAAGATTTCTGTTATTTTTGTTGGAGGTCAAAGGTCGTCTAAGATCACCAGGGGTCAAATTCTGAAAACCTTTTTTATACCATATCGCAAGGTAGGAAGCTTGGATTGATTTCATATTAAGTATGTGGATGCATTATGGTGCAAGGAAGAAGCGTATAGTTTTTGGTGGAGGTCAAAGGTCATTTGGGGTCACCAGGGGTCAAAGTCTGAAAACCTTGTTTACACAGTATCTCAAGGTAGGAAGCTTGGATAGATTTCATACTAAGTATGTGGATGTGTTATGGTGCGAGGAAAAACCCTATTGTTTTTGGTTTCGATGATAAGAGAAACCAATGCATTTGTGATGGCGTATGTGTGTATGTATGTGTGTATGTGCGTGTGTGTATGGGTGTGTGTGTGTGGGTGTGTATATGTGTGTGTATGTGTTTGTGACACTATGCTCGTTAACACGATATCTCAAGAAGGGAAACTCTGACAGTTCTCAAACTTGGTACATAGATGCCCCATATTGAGAGGAAGAGCCTTATTGTTTTTGGTGGGGGTCAAAGGTCATCTGGGGTCACCGGGGGTCAAACTCCAAAAACCTTGTTAACACGATATCTCGAGTTAGGAAACTTGGATAAATTTCATAGGTAGTATGTAGATGCGTTATGGTAAGAGGAAGAACCCTATCGTTTTTTATGGAGGTCAAAGGTCATCTGGTGTCACTGGGGGTCGAATGCTGAAAACCTTGTTAACACGTTATCTCAAGTTAGGAAGCTTGGATAAATTTCATACTTAGTATGTAGATGCGTTATGGTAAGAGGAAGAACCCTATTGTTTGTGGTGGAGGTCAAGGTCATCTGGGGTCACCGGAGGTCAAACTCTGAAAACCTTGTTAACACGATATCTCAAGATAGGAAGTTTGGATAAATTTCATACATAGTATGTAGATGCGTTATGGTAAGAGGAAGAACCCAATCCTTTTTGATGGAGGTCAAAGGTCCTCTGAGGTCACCGGGGTCGAATGCTGAAATCCTTGTTAACACAATATCTCAAGTTAGGAAGCTTGGATAAAGTTCATACTTAGTATGTAGATGCGTTATGGTAAGAGGAAGAACCCTATCGTTTGTGGTGGAGGTCAAAGGTCATCTGGGGTCACCGGGGGTCGAATGCTGAAAACCTTATTAACATGATATCTCAAGTTAGGAAGCTTGGATAAATTTCATACTTAGTATGTAGATGTGTTATGGTAAGAGGAAGAACTCTATTGTTTTTGATGGAAGTCAAAGGTCATCTGGGGTCACCGTTGGCCGAATGCTGAAAACCTTGTTAACACGATATCTCAAGGTAGGAAGCTTGGATAAATTTCATACTTAGTATGTAGATGCGTTATGGTAAGAGGAAGAGCCTTATTGTTTGGGGTGGAGGTCAAAGGTCATCTGGGGTCACCGGAGGTCAAACTCTGAAAACCATGTTGACACGATATGTCAAGATAGGAAGCTTGGATAGATTTCATAGGTAGTATGTGGATGTGTTATGGTGGGAAGATGAATGCTATCATGTTTGGTTCAGGTCAAAGGTCATGTAGGGTCACCAGGGGTCAAACACTGAAAATGTTTTTAACATGGTATCTCAAGATAGGAAGCTTGAATAAATTTCATACGTAGTATGTACATGCATTATGGTAAGAGGAAGAACCCTATCGTTTTTGATGGAGGTCAAAGGTCATCTGGGGTCAAAAAGCAAAATTTTAAGAATTCCCAAGATCGTCCCATGAGTTCACCAGAAGGCAAAAAGCAAATTTTCCCAAGATCATCATTTTGAGTCATCAGATGTCAAAATGCAAAATTTCGCAGGAATTCCCAAGATCAAATATGAACCTAAAATGATTTTTCCAACATGTTAAGATAGCACTTGACCAGTGACTGAAAGACATGCTACATCATGGCATTATTTGGAATAGAACATATATCATCGAAACCTCAATGCATTTTTGCATTCTGGTTTTGAGGAGGTCACAAGCCATTTGAGGTCACCAGAGGTCAAAAACTGAAACTTTGTAAACATGTCATTACAAGGGAGGAAGCACAGATAAATCCCTTCTCATACGTTTTATTTATTTTATTTTTTTTTTTTTTCATTTTTTTGTGGTTATTCAAGTTTCAGTTTAAAGGTCATGTGACATGAGCTGATGTAAGCAGGGGTCAAATTGTGACCACATCATAAAAAATGATGTAGAAGAGAAGTATACATTTGATGGATGAACCTCAGTGTAACAAAGCACCCCCTTTCGGCAAGGAATCACTAAGCCTTTTGGCTTTCTGGTTGTTTGGGTGGGAACTTTCTCTTTTGGTGTACAGAAATATGCCTACACATGATCACTAAGGCCTAACATTCTTTCTGTGTGGAGGTTTTCCTAAAAAATGGTTCGAGTTAGAGTTAGATGAGTTTTTACAGCTCAGTTTCTAACCAATTGGTTTGAGTCGGGCTGGCCATGGCCTTTTTTCCACTTGTGGCTCACTGGCTTGTTTTCCCTACTCCATTGCTTATGCCGAGCAATGGATTGAGAAGTGGATCCAGGAAGTTGTAGTATAAGGTGCCATGTTCTGTGTCCTTGGGGAGGAAGTGTCTAAGGGGCCAAAGAGGGAGTCCTTTTCATTGAGGAAATTTTGATTGGATATGTGTGACTAGATGCAAAATCATGCAATACTTTGCAAAAAACAAACAAAATATGTGTCATATTCAGTCGATATGGAAAACTGCCAAAACTGTGAAGGATGGTTGAACTCTAGCCACCCTAGTATTTGCAGTACTTTGTACATTTTTATAGATGCAGGAAATTAATTTTGTTCATTGCCACTGTCATATCTGTTTTTGTTGCAAATTCATATCAATTTATTAGATGAAGTTACACACCTAGTAGTAAAGTTTTATCAAAGTTTCCCTTTTTGATTCTTTGCCAGAGGCAAAAGGAACCTGTATGTATGTATGTATGTATGTATGTATGTATGTATGTATGTATGTATGTATGTATGTATGTATGTATGTATGTATGTATGTATGTATGTATGTATGTATGTATGTATGTATGTATGTATGTATGTATGTATGTATGTATGTATGTATGTATGTATGTATGTATGTATGTTTGTATGTATGTATGTATGTACATACATACATACTACAGTAAATTTATGTGGAAATATTTTAAGTCTTGGATATTCTTAGCAACATGTTGTAAAGAATGACATTTTCCAAATGCCAGAAAAGCTTGAGATATTGCATTAAAGATGTTTTCATATTTCATAGGGCAGTGGACAAGTTTAATCTGGGAAAACTTAGCTTTTAAAAAATAGCTGCATGAACTTTCTTGGTGATGAATAAGGATTTTACAAACTCCCATTCAGAGTGGTCATTAGGGAAAACTACTATCCTCGTGAAAAAGTTTAACGTTAAAGTTTAGAATAAGCTCCTCTCTGTCTTACCCTTATTCTAGTGTAATATGGAATATTGAGTCTTCAACATTTCAAGAATATTGTTGAAAGAATACAGGAATAGTAGGGACACCTACAGTGCTGTGCTATAGGCATGTCAATTTTTGTGTAAAATTTCTCCCCAGGACATATCTGCTGATGATGCCAGCCAGTTACATGGCTTACTGACTAAGATTAAAGTCAAAATTCCTGGTCTACTGAAACCAAAACATTTTCAGGTAAGGGTACTGTTTATACCAGTGTTTGATATACAGCTCAGGGTTTGCAGACAACTCAGTGGACAGCCCCCACCCCCCCCTCCAAAAAAAATCAGCACCCTCTCACCCTCTCCCCAGTGCAAAATGTTGGTCCACCAAGATGCCTGGGCTATGTATAGGCCTAGTGTAGGGTAGCCCTTGTGTTATCGCTAGGTACAATACACAGACCCTAAACAGCAAAAAGATACAGAAGAATGAGATTAAGGTTAAGTAGGCCTAACACCTACTCTGACTGACCCAGAAACTAGATCTGACTTCAAATTAATTTTGTGATCAAGTTGTTGATTATTCATTTGCAGCTTTGGAATGCAGTGAATGGCCCCTCAGTGCTTATGTCATAGTGTCAGTGTTGATAGAAGTAAAGATGTAAGGTTTGTCAAGTTACCATTCAAAACTGCTTTGTCATCCATTTCATGTAGGAGCCTGTAGTGGCAGCAGTACACATTAAACTGTGGACAACATTCAGTGAGCTACTTTTCATCCTAGAGGCCAGCATGAAAGACATCGTTGAGAGATGGGCATGTGGTAAAGTAAGTTGTCATTGTAAGAAAAGCAAAACAGATGTAAGCAAGCCAACTATATTTCAGACAGTATCGTAAAAGTGGGGGAGGGGTGCTAAAAGTACTGGGACTTGAACACAAAATGAGGTGGTTTTTTTTTTTTATTTTGGCAATTTTAGATTGTACTTTATCGTTTATGATTTCAAGATGTATCATTCCTCTTCCAAATTTAAACATTTCCTAGTTTAACTCATCATCTTTGCAGGAATAGTGATATGTGTTGTTGCACCATACTAGTAGTTCCTTTGTTAACCTAGTGTAATTTGATCTGTCAATTGTATGTGAACAAGTTTAGAGGTATGATGATGACTACAATTGTTACTGACACATTAATGTTTCAACTGTCCTTTTAAAGAAACATTGTATTAAAAATGATAACATAAGAATGATCTTGGGAGTCCTTCTCTCTGTATCACAGAATAACATAGTTACCTAAAATTATTCATGTTGTGGGTATAAAATAGAACCTGTCCTTTGAAGTTAGTCAATTGATGTAGGGGATTGTGATTATTTTTCATGTTTTAACACATTCTCTTGTGACCTGATCTTCATCTCAGTTTCAGTTTGCCAGAGTTGTTGACTCGAGTTGCTTACTTGGACTTGAGTCACTTTTTCTTGACTTGTGACTTGATTTAAAGAAAAATGACTTGTGGCTTGACTTGAAGAAAAATGACTTGCGACTTGACTTGAAGAAAAATGACTTGCAACTTGACTTGGAGAAAAATAATTCAAAGACATTGAATGACAAGGCCTTTAGCTGAGTGTGACATGAATTTTGTACCATAAAATTATGCAACAACAGAAGCGCAAGCTTTCCTTTCATGCATTTAAGATTGCAGGGTGCCACAAATAGAATGGCTATGGCCTTTGGATTAGATCATGTGCAGTATGTTTTTTTCAGCTAGTTCAGAATGAAGCCATATATGACAGACCCATGATGTATAAGTCTGAAGTTCAAGAGCTTGGTCACATTAAGTATTGCATCCTTTGGGGAAATAGCTCCTTTGGGGAGCAGAACTCCTTCAGGACTAACGTTTGATTTTTTGCCCTTGGCTCTTTGCCGAACTTCAATGGAATTAATTTAAGAACCAGAAAGCCAAAAGGCTTAGTGATTCCTTGCCATATGGATATATTGTAACAAACATGAATCACCCACATGACAAGCATGTGATCCCTCATATTTATCCTACTTAAGATATCATGTTAATAAGGTCAAAAGCTTTCAAATCTTGTGACCCAAAATGACCTACATGCTAAATATAAACAATCCACTGGTTAAGAATGAGATCCCTCATAGTTACCCTCCTTTAAAATATGATGTTTACTAGGTTTTGACCTTTTGTGACCTCAAATGACCTTTGACCTCCACGAAAAATAATACTTATCATCTTCTCAATATGGTCAATGCACAAGGTAAGTATGTGATCCCTCACAGTTACCCTTCTTGAGATATCATGATTACAAGTTTTTTGACCTTTTTACCTCTGGTGACCCCAAATGACCTTTGACCTCCACCAGAAACAATAGCAATCATCTACTCAATATGGGCAATCCACACGCCAAGTATGAGATTACTCACAGTTACCCTTCTTGAAATATCTTGTTTACGAGGTTTTGATTACCCTTCTTGAAATATCTTGTTTACGAGGTTTTGACCTTTTGACCTCTGGTGACCCCAAATGACCTTTGACCTCCACCAAAAACTGTAAGGATCATCTACTCATTATGGGCAATCCTCATGGTAAGTATGAGATCCCTCACTGTTACCCTCATTGACATACAGTGTTTATAAGGTTTTGACCTTTTTACCTCTGGTGACCCCAAATGACCTTTGACCTCCACCAAAAACAATAGGGATCATCTACTCAATATGGGCAATCCATATGCTAAGTATGAGATCACTCACAGTTACCCTTCTTGAAATATCCTGTTTACAAGGTTTTGACCTTTTTACCTCTGGTGACCCCAAATGATCTTTGACGTCCACCAAAAACAATAGGGATCATCTAATCAATATGGGCAATCCACATGCTAAGTATGAGATCAGTCACAGTTACCCTTCTTGAAATATCGTGTTTACAAGGTTTTGACCTTTTGACCTCTGGTGACCCCAAATGACCCTTGACCTCTACCAAAAAGAATAGGGATCATCTACTCATTATGGGCAACCTCCCTGCCAGGTATGAGATTCCTCACAGTTACCCTTCTTGAGATATCATGTTTACAAGGTTTTGACCTTTTGACCTCTTGTGACCCCAAATGACCTTTGACCTCCACCAAAAACAATAGCAATCATCTACTCAATATGGGCAATCCACATGGTAAGTATGAGATCACTCACAGTTACCCTTCTTGAAATATTGTGTTTACAAGGTTTTGACCCTTTTACCTCTGGTGACCCCAAATGACCCTTGACCTCCACCGAAAACAATAGGGATCATCTACTCAATATGGGCAATCCACATGCCAAGTATGAGATCACTCACAGTTACCCTTCTTGAAATATCCTGTTTACAAGGTTTTGACCTCTGGTGACCCCAAATGACCTTTGACCTCCACCAAAAACTGTAAGGATCATCTACTCATTATGGGCAATCCTCATGTTAAGTATGAGATCTCTCACTGTTACCCTCATTGAGATAGAGTGTTTATAAGGTTTTGACCTTTTTACCTCTGGTGACCCCAAATGACCCTTGACCTCCACCAAAAACAAGAGGGATTATCTACTCAACATGGGCAATCCACATGGTAAGTATGAGATCACTCACAGTTACCCTTCTTGAAATATCCTGTTTACAAGGTTTTGACCTTTTTACCTCTGGTGACCCCAAATGACCTTTGACCTCCACCAAAAACTGTAAGGATCATCTACTCATTACAGGCAATCCTCATGTTAAGTTTGAGTTCTCTCACTGTTACCCTCATTGAGATATAGTGTTTATAAGGTTTTGACCTTTTTACCACTGGTGACCCCAAATGACCTTTGACCTCCACCAAAAACAAGAGGGATCATCTACTGAATATGGGCAATCTACATGCTAAGTATGAGATCACTCACAGTTACCCTTCTTGAAATATCGTGTTTACAAGGTTTGGACCTTTTGACCTCTGGTGACCTCAAATGACCTTTGACCTCCACCAAAAACTGTAAGGATTATCTACTCATTACAGGCAATCCTCATATTAAGTATGAGATCCCTCACTGTTACCCTCATTGAGATATAGTGTTTATAAGGTTTTGACCTTTTTACCTCTGGTGACCCCAAATGACCTTTGACCTCCACCAAAAACAAGAGGGATCATCTACTCAATATGGGCAATCCACATGGTAAGAATGAGATCCCTCACATTTATCCTTCTGGAGATATGTTTACAAGCAATTTCCAGCATATTTACTATTTGACTCCTTGTGACCCCAAATGACCTTTCACCTCCACTAAAATGAATAGGGATTATCTACTCATTATGGGCAACCTACCTGCCAAGTATGAGATCCCTCACAGTTACCCTTCTGGAGATATTGTGTTTACAAGGTTTTGACCTTTTGACCTCTCGTGGTGCCAAATGACCTTTGACCTCCACCAAAAACAATAGGGATCATCTACTCAATATGGGCAATCCACATGCTAAGTATGAGATCACTCACAGTTACCCTTCTTGAAATATCCTGTTTACAAATTTTGACCTTTTTACCTCTGGTGACCCCAAATGACCTTTGACCTCCACCAAAAACTGTAAGGATCATCTACTCATTACAGGCAATCCTCATGTTAAGTATGAGATCTCTCACTGTTACTCTCATTGAGATATAGTGTTTATAAGGTTTTGACCTTTTTACCTCTGGTGACCCCACATGACCTTTGACCTCCATGCGATGGTGATGTCGTGTGCACTCAGCAACATGTCCTTAACAGGACACGGTACAGCCGGCGAGAGCTCCGCTCTCGCACGTCTTTCCTAGCTCACGCGGAGCTCGAAACTGGCGTAGCTGCCCGAAAATTCCGTCGCTGCAATGAGAAGTCTCGCGCGCCTGCACGTGCCTGCCTTGGCAAGCAGCCCGCCCTCCAGACACGTACGTCTGCTGGGTTAGTTGGAGGTCAGCCAGGCTAATGGGGAAATCCTGCGAATTCCTTACCGGTACATTTCCCGCGTACCGCTAAGGAAGCGAGGGTGAGTATGGGTGTGGGTGTGTGTGTATGTGACGCTTTGCTTGTAAACACGATATCTCAAGAAGGGTAACTCTGAGGGATCTCATACTCAGCACGTAGATTGCCCATATTGAGTAGATGATCCCTATTGTTTTTGGTGGAGGTCAAAGGTCATTTGGGGTCACCAGAGGTCAAATGGTCAAAACCTTGTAAACATGATATCTCAAGAAGGGTAACTCTGAGGGATCTCATACTTGGCAGGTAGGTTGCCAATAATGAGTAGATAATCCCTATTCTTTTTGGTGGAGTTGAAAGGTCATTTGGGGTCACAAGGAGTCAAATAGTAAATATGCTGTAAATTGCTTGTTAACACGATATCTCCAGAAGGATAAATGTGAGGGATCTCATACTTACCATGTAGATTGCCCATATTGAGTAGATGATCCCTATTGTTTTTGGTGGAGGTCAAAGGTCCTTTGGGGTCACCAGAGGTAAAAAGGTCAAAACCTTATAAACACTATATCTCAATGAGGGTAACAGTGAGAGATCTCATACTTAACATGAGGATTGCCTGTAATGAGTAGATGATCCTTACAGTTTTTGGTGGAGGTCAAAGGTCATTTGGGGTCACCAGAGATAAAAAGGTCAAAACCTTATAAACACTATATCTCAATGAGGGTAACAGTGAGAGATCTCATACTTAACATGAGGATTGCCCATAATGAGTAGATGATCCTTACAGTTTTTGCTGGAGGTCAAAGGTCATTTGGGGTCACCAGAGGTGAAAAGGTAAAAAACTTTTAAACATGATATCTCAAGAAGGGTAACTGTGAGTGATCACATACTTACCTTGTGTATTGACCATATTGAGAAGATGATCAGTATTATTTTTCGTGCAGGTCAAAGGTCATTTGAGGTCACAAAAGGACAAACATAGTAAACATCATATTTTAAAGGAGGTAACTATGAAGAATCTCATTCTTAGCCAGTGGATTGTTTATATTAAGCATGTAGGTCATTTTGGGTCACAAGATTTCGAAAGCTTCTGACCTCATTAACATGATATATTAAGTAGGATAACTATGAGGGATCACATGCTTGTCATGTGGGTGATTCATGTTTGTTACAATATAAATATCTATATGGCAAGGAATCACTAAGCCTTTTGGCTTTCTGGTTATTACAGTGTATTTGCAGGTGTATTCGCAGGGTACTATGAGACTTTGTCTTATGGTTCTCTTGCAGAAAAGTTAGTCGCCTCTCGCACTGCACAGTGTGTTTAGCAAAAGCACTCCACCCATGTCCTCAAAATATGAGTGAAACTAAAAGAATGCCCTATGTCTATAAAATATGAGTGAAAAGAAATTAAAATCACATGGAAAGATTTAGGGTATGACTAAATGGCCTACAGTCTTTTCATGTGCGGTTACAGGGAATTATAAACCCATGAGGGGAGGGAAGACCATAGCAGTGGTGGTAGTACAGGGGCATGGGGGCATGTGCCCCCATTCGATTTCTGAAGATTTTCGAACATTTTTTAAAATGAACCCAAAAGGCATTTAAGCTATAGAGCTCTGTAGGTGGTAGGGTGAGGTGTTTCGACTGAGTAATGGATCTGCTTAATCAATTTCTATTATGAGTCATTCTGTGCTCATTATCAATGCTGTCTCAGAGGTATATGCACTATTCATCAGTGAGGGCTTTTAGGCCCATTGTTTGTGTCGATAGGAGTGATTACAGAGGAGCACAACATTGCAAGAATGCAAAACAGAAATTCAAGAGAAGACATATTTCATGAAAATTGAAAACTCTTACGAATTTACAGGCAAAAGACTTGCCTTCTAATTGGCAGATGAATTTTATTAGAGAATTGAGAGCTTTCAGGTGCATAGTCTGCATGGAATTTTTGTCATGGAAAAGATTTCTGATGCAAAATTTGTCACCCCTCCACTAAGACAACAAACCCTACCATTACATCCAACCAAAAATAAAAGTGTACTGAATAAAGATAATCTTTCAACATATGGATAAGTTTTAAAGTTTTCCAAAAATAGCACTGCTTTGCATCTGAGCCATTTTTGGTTTCGATGATAAGAGAAACCTATGCATTCATGATGGTGTGTGTGTATGTATGTGCATGTGTGGGTGTGTGTATGTGTGTGTTTGTGACACTTTGCTCGTAAACATGATATCTCAAGAAGGGAAACTCTGACAGTTCTCAAACTTGATACATAGATGCCCCATATTGAGAGGAAGAACCCTATTGTTTTTGGTGGGGTCAAAGGTCACCTGGGGTCACTGGGGGTCAAACTCTGAAAACCTTGTTAACACAATATCTTAAGGTAGGAAGCTTGGATGAATTTCATACTTTGTATGTAGATGCGTTATGGTATGAGGAAGAACCCTATGATTTTTGGTGGAGGTGAAAGGTCATCTGGGGTCACCGGGGGTCAAATCCTGAAAACTTCGTTAACACGATATCTCAAGAAGGGAAACTCTGACAGTTCTCAAACTTGATACATAGATGCCCCATACTGGGAGGAAGAACCCTATCGTTTTTGGTGGGGGCCAAAGGTCACCTGGGGTCATCAGGGGTCAAACTCTGAAAACCTTGTTAACACAATATCTTGAGGTAGGAAGCTTGGATGAATGTCATACTTTGGATGTAGATGCGTTATGGTATGAGGAAAAACCCTATGATTTTTGGTGGAGGTGAAAGGTCATCTGGGGTCACCAGGGGTCAAACCCTGAAAACTTTGTTAACAGGATATCTCAAGAAGGGAAACTCTGACAGTTCTCAAACTTAACCCTATGATTTTTAGTGGAGGTGAAAGGTCATCTGGGGTCACCGGGGATCAAACCCTGAAAACTTCGTTAACACGGTATCTCAAGAAGGGAAACTCTGACAGTTCTCAAACTTGATACATAGATGCCCCATATTGAGAGGAAGAACTCTATTGTTTTTGGTGGGGGTCAAAGGGCATCTGGGGTCACCGGGGGTCAAACTTTGAAAACCTTGTTAACACAATTTCTCGAGGTAGGAAGCCTGGATGAATTTCATACTTTGTATGTGGATGAGTTATAGTGAGAAGATGAATCCTATTGTTTTTGGTGGAGGTCAAAGGTCATCTGGGGTTACCAGAAGTCAATGTCTGAAAACCTTGTCAAGACGACATCTCCAGGTAGGAAGCTTGAATAGATGTCATACATGGTAAATTGATGTGTTATAGTGAGAAGATGTACCCCGTTGTTTTTGGTGGAGTTCAAAGGTTATCTAGGGTTATGGGGGTCAAACACTGGAAACCTTGTTAACACAATATCTCAAGGGAGAAAGGTTGGATAGATTTTATACTTTGGATGTGTTATGGTGAAAAGATGGACCCTATTGTTTTTGGTGGAGGTCAAAGGTCATCTGGGGTCACCAGAGGTAAAAAAGCAAAATTTCCCAAGAATTCCCAAGAATGTTACATGGGTTCTCCAGAGGTCAAAGAGCAAAATTTCCCAAGAATTCCCAAGACTAAATAGGAATACAAAACTGTATTTTTCCAGCATGTTAAGATAGCATTTGACCACTGAAAGATATGGGACATCATGGCTTTATTTGGAATAGAACATATATCATCGAAACCTCAATGCATTTTTGCATTCTGGTTAACAAACAAAAATCTCTAAAAGGGAAGGGGGGATGTCTCTCCCCTTAAAGCCCTTCCCCTAGGTTGGCACCTGCATGAGGGGACAAGGAAGGATCCACCGCGGATTCACACCATGGCAGGTTCGCGTATATGTACTCATTGACTGTATTTGAACCCGAACTTGAACCATATTTGAAACTATTTCAACTTTACCTTTTTATCTAGCTGACACTATATAACACCTTTGTGTGGGTGTGTTGTTAAATCCCATCTAATGTACTACACTGACTTTGTGGGGCTATCTGGGGTGGGATTGAAACATAATTTGTGCCCCCCTACTCATCAACTCCTGGCTGCGCCACTGGTTCACAGTATACGGTGTCGAAGCCATCGTTGCAGAGGTGGTGGCTTGGTAGGGTATGAAGGTCATCCTAAGGACAAAACTCCAGTGAAACGCTTTTAAACAAAAATTCCTAGCTGGTATCTGACAAACAAAATTAGCATGCACGTGGCAAACATTTTGGGTAAAACCATGTTGTGTGACCGCTGCAATTCCGGAATAGGGAGCCCAGCAACGATCATTCATCAGTCAAATGGCCAATACACAAGGTCTTTTTATACACATTTAGAGAACACTCATCACCACATGAAAAAGTTTCACACATATGCAGCTAGGGTGCCCATGAAACTACAAAATGTTATGCAGCATCATGTTTGGGGAATATCCTCCTTAGTGTAAAACAATCCCATTTGCAAAAGAACCGATCTTTTCTTGTTTACGACATTGTAAGCTGCTCAGCCTACAGTAACTGCTTTAAGCTTAAGTAATCCAGTGATTGTCCTGAAAGGTTGATTACATTTTCTTCAGTATGGACATCAAATTTTTCATAAATCTTCCAAAAAAGAAAAAGGACCATCCTGTGACTTCTCTTGATAAAAATTTATCAAGGCCTACCACCCTGTTTCTATATTAAGACTTTATATAGAACCTGTTATCTGGTTTATAAGTTTATTACACTTTTTATTTAAATATTGTTAGTGGTTACTTGACTTGACTTGAAGGAAATGACTTGTGACTTGACTTGAGAAAAATGACTTGCATACAACTATGCAGTTTGTGGCCACTGAGGGAAATCAGGGAAGAGTGTATGTGAATGTGTGTGGCTCTAAAAGGAAAAATCTCTTGGTTTACTGACATACAAGTGTCTCATGCACCTATGTGTACTCACAGGATGGAATTACTTTTGACTAAATAAAGAAAAGTTCTCATGGAAGTTTGTACCTGTAACTGGGAAATGTCAGGGAAGGTCAGCAAATTTTGTTCTGTTGAAGTTCTGGGCACCCCCAGTGTTGTAAGACTATAGTATTTTACATTGCATCTCAACTATAACAGTTATCATACATTGCACGTGGACCAAAGTGTAGGAAGAGGGTAGTAGATATGAAAACCTTTTATAAACCCCATTTCGAAAGGTTCAGAGCAGTTTCAAGTGCCCTTTTACACATATATACTTAATATAAGCAATGAGACAGTGCTCGATATAGTGGATACAATTGCCACCTGCTTAGGTATTCGTGTCTTTATAATTTATGACGGCATCCTAGAGGGCACTGCTTTTGTAGAGGGAATATCCCCTTAAACTGAAATATCACAGAATGACCACGGCTATAACTGCACATAGTGAAGTGTGGTCAAAACAAATGCTCATGCCACTATTTTGGTAAGCCCAAGCCATGAGCTTAGGGGAAGTTGGTATGCAAGTAGTTCTGTTATAAATCCCCAGTGCTTCAGACTTGGGCTGTACACATAACTGAAACTGCAAGGTTTATCATTCAACAGATCAGTCATGGACAAGTTTCTTCAAACTAAATGGTCAGTAATCACAATTGCTGAAAAATAGCTATTTGGCTTAGTAAAATGGCAATCTTGTGGCAATGATACTTTTGTGATTCATTATCCTTTCAAGATATTTAAGTTCAATGGAATGTACCAGTCATTGTGTCATTATAGAGGGTGACGCTTTTGTGGAGGGAACATACCTTGTGTGTGGAATGCTGCTTTTTGTCATTACCACTTTTGACAAAGACTGATGAAGTAACAAAAAAAAAATTATGTTTGGGAGTTTTTATCGTACCCATTGTATGATCTTATTTGACAGGGCCCTTTAGCTGCAGTATTTGATCCTGTGCAAGTGAAAAGTCTCATCAGGGCTTTATTTCAGAACACTGAAAGGAGAGCAGAAGCTTTGAGTAACATCCGACTGACCTGATCAGAAGGCATAAACAATAAAGCAGACAGACAGACATAGTGTTATAGAGCTTCCATTAAAGGACGGGCTTTGTATCATGTTTGGTGAACACATCTTACATCAGTAGTAAATGAACTGCTTGCAGTACCATCATCTGTGGTGGTGGAATGTAATACTTGCCTAAGGATGGTGTTGGTTCAAGAATAGGAAAATCCCCATGGGGGGGGGGGGGCTAATGTGGTGTTATTACAGGTTTGAGCTTACTAGATTAGTAAGGGTCCTCCTCTTTTTCAGGTTTTGGAAAAAAAACTAGAGGGTTGTATTTTCCCTTTTTGTTATGTTCTAAAGCTGATGGCAGAATTTGAAATTATTACTGTATGCTTTGCCTTAATATATTCTCAGCTTTCAACAGAAAAGAAAGGTTAGGTTACCAAGCCAGTGATATTCACTATGTTCTTTTGAGCCAAGTTGATGGACTTCCTGACCATTAACCATTTACTGAGGAATGATATATCTTTATTCCCCATTTTTCTCTGGTGTACTGTCTTGGGTTTGTCTTATTTTGCTAGGACCAGCCAAAGACATCCACTATGAATGAATGAATTATGGACAACATCTGTTTCAAAATTTGTGCATGTAGTTTCCTTGGTATTATTATGGGGTAAAAGTACATTGTCAGCTTAAGTTGGATGAGGTTGGTGTGTAAAACTACAGGAGGGAGACAATAAAACTTTGCTCCTTGGCATTGTTGTTTTTGATTTGTTCTCAGAACACATTTATCAGATACTGTAAATCATGTAATGCTATTATTTACATGCTACTGTAAAACAAGTCTAGAAGTGATTTGAAACAAATGACTAATGATGTATTCAAAATTCATAATCTCTTCATGGTTTATGTATTAGTTCTCTCTTGTCTTCTATGTAAGAAGTGTGACTACATTTCCATTTAGTGTGTGCTATGAATACTGCAATGCTGTAAAGCAATACACTCAAAATATTTCCTCACATGTATCAGAGTCATGACTCCCCAAAGTTTGATAAGTTCTTTACTTTACGACCACCATTTGAAAAAAAATGGACTCTACCACCTAATTTTATGCAGAGTATTGGCTATAAACAAGGAAACCATTGTGTTGTAGAAAGCATACAAACTGTTTTTGCAATAATGAATTGATAAAAGTATAAAAAGTAAAAAACCCACATATACCACAGATTGTTATAGAACTTCTTGTACTATCTCCCAATTCTGAATATAAACAGGAATATCAGGAAAGGGAACTATGGGGTTAAGAGTATGGCAATGTGCTGTTCAACATCTTAAATCAAGGAGTAAAAAAATTCATTATGGAAATCACGTGTAGGGGCCTATATAAGAAACACTTGTTTCAGTATCAGTCACTTTCAGAAAATTTTCTAGGAGAAGGTCATGTTGTGTACACCAACAACACAGTTCTGCTATTTTGCTGGATTACCACAGTGTAGAGAGAATGTTGAACATCAATGTGCCACTTCAGATTTTCTGTGGGAAGATTTGGACCGCAAGGAAAAATGAAATTTCATTGGAGGTAGGGTTAAAGGAGTATAGAGCATAGCAATGAACAAGTATTTTCAATGTTTTAAATGAAGGAGTAAACCTCGTTGGTCTTTTATTGATTGAGCTTAGTGTGACAGTAATTGTAGTTTTTCTTGAGGAGTGGGGGTGGGAGGTAGGGGATGGGGGTGGGGAGGTTGTCTGTTTCAATTGTAATATCCATTCACAGCTGATATGGCACAGCAAGGTGGTTTCATAATGTTGTAGCCATAGAATTGAATGACTGGATTGTTAATCAAACAAAGTGTAAAATTGCAATAAAAATGATGATTGAACAGTTAACTGCATTCTGTAATTCATGACAATTGCCTTCGTGTGGAAGAGGAGAAGTATAGTTCTTTGGGGAAGGGAAGGTGGGAAATTTAGTATGAACTGTTCAGAAATATATATTTTCAAGTGAGGCAAGGGATAAGCAAGACTTTTTGTGCGAATAGCACTAGACGTTTCCTATTATACACCTTTTGAAAAAATAAATGAAGTTTTGCTTTTGTCTGAATTTTTCAACACACAGTTAAAACGAAAGCTGAAGCTGTTTATGAGCAACCCCATGACTTGTCATGCCTTAAGAAATTTATGTCCCACCAAAAACTTATTAAATCATGAAATCATCCATATCAATCAATACAGCCACCCTTCCACTTAGTTCCACAACTTATGAGTGACAATTAGGCACAACTTTATAAAACTCAGCATGTGTTCCCTGCCCTACACTCCCATCCAGGCTGTAATTAAGTTCTGTGACAATGCTTATTGCAGCACTCCCACAGAAACCTTTAAAACCTGTAAAACCTTTAAAAAACCTTTATTGGAAAAATGGCTCTTTATCTTTTTGAAAAACTCTTTAAAACCTTTAAAAACCTTTATTTTTGTTTTTAGTTACAAATAAAGTCAACAAGTTTTGTAGTAAAATAAATCTTAAAAGAAGTCATCTGAATCCTTTCAAAAACTTTGAGTATTTTGAGTCTTTCAGAGTCTGTTTTGGAGGATCTACTCCTAGCTGAGTTCACTTCAGAGAGCATATGACAGTGATAACTTACAAGGTGAGTATTATAAAACATATTCTATGTTGTCTGCACCTTCCCTCAGGAGATACTTGTTAAAAGCAGCCATGGATTATTTTAAAGGGCAATTCTCATCATCCCAGACAGTTCCAGTTCTCCCAACTGAGCAACTTGTAGTTCCTCTCATAATTGTGCAAACCTCCTCCTGGTGCACACACAAACCTGTTTTATTGCTTCAGGCCATGTCCTGGTGAGAATACAAGGCTGTAATGTGTGATCCAAACACTCTCTGCATTGTGTGGAATATGATTTACTCTGCATTATTTGAATTTTCAAACTTTGATGTCAATCAAAGAGCAGTGACCAACTGAGAATTTTGATCCCCCCACAGCAAAAATTTATTTTGGGGTGAGGACTGTTTGTCTTTAAGTCGTCAGACCAAAAGATAATTATGGCCGTCAGTCTGTTCCTAGAATTATAAACCTGTCAAAAATATATATAGCCTGATTACTTGGAGAGTAGTGTTTTACCCAGCCCCTATTTGTGTGAAAATGCTGCATAGGCTAAACGACGACAAATGTCACACAAAAAAATCTGACAAGAAAATTCCATGCAGGTGCAAATTTTGACAGAGAATGAGTCACCAGAATAATTTTGCCACTTCTTCATTAAGGAAGAAATCCACTCAGATATTGCACTATTTGCCATCTAGGCACCTTTCAAATCCCAAAAATTCTCCAAAGGGGAGGGGGAACCCCCTCCCCTTAAACCCCTCCCCCAGGTCACTAATCAGTAAATGTCACATCTAGAACACATCCTAGCTAAAAACACTGTTGGAGAGTCACAGCCTAGAGTATCTCAAGAGATAGTGGACTAAAAGGAAGTGGGATTTCATGACCAGTCTGAAGAGGTCCAACAATTTTCAGGAGAGGGAGAAATGTTTGCTATGAAATTTGAAGGTCAGAGTTGTATGTTGAAGAAAACATTTAGTAAATGCACGAATCTAGAGTCCATATACCTGAATGACAGGTCTTTTTTCTATGTTATATAGGAACTACAATTTTGAGTTACATGTGTATACAGTAAGCAAGCATGTGTATGTTAGAACAGGGGTTTACCTGTTTGAAGATGAGTGAAGGTCTTAACAGAAGAGATCCAGTTAATATTCCTACAGAAGTCTCCTTGCCTTTGAAAAATTATATTAGCATTATCCAACAAAAAGGCACATGTTGATTTGGTTTAAGGTGGCAAATATATGCATTGTTTGTGTTTGGTGAAATACGGTACCTTACTGAAAGTATATATGTGTACAATGCAAAAAGCATTTGATAGATTTTACTGAGACCCTTACCTTAGTCAGTACTTATATTGAAATTGTTTGCACCATGGTAATGTATTAAAGCACAAGTTATTATCACTATTTGAAGAAAAGCTTAACACTAATGGAAAATTTAATTTTCCTTTTCAGATGAAGTGAATATTTGGACAGCTAGGTATGATCCATAACACAAAACAGGCTCAAAGATTCAAGATAAGGTATAGAATGAGAGGGAATCTTGATGTGAGTAAAGTCAATTAGGTCGGTAAGTATTTATTATTTGAAATTTGCTCAAAGTTAGGACTTTATTTTCCTTTATTTTGCATTTGACAACCTTTAAAAACCTTTATTTTATATTTTACAACCTTTGAAAAAACCTTTATTTTTTTTGAAAAGGCTTTGGGAGCACTGTTATTGAGATGTGGCACCATGCATGCATTTACTTTGTAGTAAGGCCAGGGATTACATTCAGTTAGGCAGGGGACAAGGACACCATGTACCCCACCAGTGGGGAGGCTGGCCCTTTATCAGGGAAATTTCTGTTTTATCGGGCACCCTTGGTGTGTAGCAGTGGAACTACATGGAGTTGCCTCATCAGGATACTTGTTTTTGCTCTTCTTGTTGTTAATAAATGACCTATATTTTCAAAATTCTATGAATAACTTCAATAAAACTTTTAAATTTCTTCAATAAAATCCACAAAGTTTGCTTGGATAAAATCTCAGCTTTTTATCCCGTACTACTTGCACCACCAAGAATGTTGTTTATGCTCTCCTTCTGTTTATCTGTCCCTGCACATTGTTAGGTCTTCCAGTTGTTGCCTTCTCCATCATCTGGAGCTAGCCCCCATCCTCTGTTGGGCTAATCCTGGCACTAACCACTGCAAAGTAGGGTTTTGGTGGATGGGCCAGCTAAGGTACAAGGAATTTGTTGGTGGGCCAACTTGTATAAGGTTGCATCAACTATCACTACGGCCCTAGCTGGCGCTTCGTAATTTCCCTTTTCCAAACAGAGTAACCCAAATTATGTTGAAGTCACTGAATTTGGTTGGCTGTACCACATGACGGGTGATATGAACATTCAAACAATCCTCTGCTGCATAGCAAAGTATGCCCCTGCCCCCCACCTGTGAAGGGGACAGACAGGGGAGGCATCCAGTCACCCACTACCCCATCTGTGAAGGGGATGGACAGGGAAGGCATCCAGCCACCTACAACTCAACAGTACTTGAATCCCTGAAAGGGGTGTATGTCCACACATACTTTAAAATTTTACAGTACTGACTTTATTATCGTACCATTTTCTCGTGGAAAGTTTGCGTCAATGTAAAAGAGGCCTACTGTATTAATTTATTATTATTAATGAAGTGCCGTAACTATGAATTATCGCAAGTACTAAATGCAGGAAATTTAAGTTATGAAGGAACATGTTTACTTTTCGATAAGTTGAGACCAGAGAAAGAATGTTCCTCGTGTCATGGTTGCTTGTTTTTGTTGGAGGTCAGAGGGCTGAAATTTTGTAAACACTTTATCTTGAGCAGAAAAAATTGATGAATCACATACTTGACATGTGGATGATCCATTTAAGTTAAGTTTAAAAGTTATTTGAGGTCATTGGAGGTCAAAAGGTTAATATGGTATTAGTGTGTTTGATATATGCCCATGGATCCTAGACATTCTGTGCCAAAATTGTAAAGACAGTAATTTATGAAACACTGCCAACTTGAAAACACAGTAATAGACTTACATTCCATTGGCAAGGAATTGCTAAGCCTTTTGGCTTCCTGGGTTTTCGTTTTGGTACTGTAATGGGTGGGCATCGGAGCACATTTTACAAATTTCCTTGTACCTGGTACTCAGTTGGCAAAAATATACACGGATAACCCCCTTTAACCAGTTTGCGCAGTGATAAATGCAAACATGCACACTGATAAAGATGTGCATCGTTTACTGATTTAAAGTTAAATACTTTGTAATCAATAGCCTTGTTACATGATTAATCACACATCTGGTCACTCAGTGGGACACTCCCCCCAATTTCAGGTTCAAACTGAGCTGCTAACTGCTAAGTTTCTAACCCAGTTCTGATGAAAAGGACGCTCAGTGTGGTTTTATAGTGACAAGAGGAATAGACCGGAAATTCTCTGTCTCTTTCTGTCCGAACACAGTAGGGTAGACTCGGGTAAAGAACCCCTAGGGGTTAAAATATAATGCGCAATTTTTGGCTGAACGGAGCTTAAATACCTACATGCTTAGTGACAGCCATGGTTCGACGACACCGGGTCCAAAGAACAACAACAACCCTAGTATAACAGAAGACCAAAAGGCTTTAATAGTGATTCCTTTCACATCTGGATATAATGTATCAAACATGAACTACCCACATGATAAGCACAGGATCCCTCACAGTTATCCTACTTGAGATATCATGTTAATAAGGTTTTGACCTTTTGAAATATTGTAACCCAAAATGATTATTCACCTCAACTTAAAATAAAAGGGATCACCTACCCTATATGGCCATCTACATGCTAAAAATGAACAATATATGAACAAAACTCAGGTCAAGTAAGAGATCCCTCACTGCTATCCTACCTTAAAATATCATGTTTACAAGGGTTTGACATTTTGTGACCACAAATGACCTTTGACCTCCTTGAAAAATGATAGTGATCATCTGCTCAATATTAGCAATCCACACAGCAAGTATGAGATCCCTCACATTTATCCTCCTTGAGATATTGCATTTACAAGGCTTTGACCTTTTGAAAGCTTGCAACCCAAAGTAACCTTTGACCTCCACTTAAAATAATATGGACGACATACCCTATATCAGCCAACTACATGCTGAAGATGAACAATATATAACAATCCACTTGCCAAGTATGAGATTCCTCACAGTTATCGTCCTTAAAATATTGTTTACATGGTTTTGACCCTTTTTGATTCCTTGCCGAAGGCAGGCAAGGAATCTATGCGATGGTGATGTCGTGTGTATGTGTGTGTGTATGGGTGTGTGTATGGGTGAGTATGTAATTGAAGTAAACCGTGGACGTTTCTATGAATACACACCCTCAAACCGTGGGCACACCTGGCACTGTGGACGGTCCTCGGTGAGACCACCAGCCTAGCAAGACTCCTTTCATAAATTTAGAGGCACTATAGCGATATCTCATTGATATTTCGATAGTCCACGGTTAACCGGTGAAAAACAGCTTCAGCCTTGTGTCAAGTGTGTGCTGACCAAAATGGGAATAGATTGTGTATGCATGTCACCCTCAGGCACAAATCAGTTAGTGATATGTGTATACATAAACAAATGAAATAATGATCACTATACAGTATTGCTTTATATCCTATGACAGTCTTATTATAAGGATGTCCTCTGTTTGCTAGTTTCAAGTCAGTGGTCCACGGTTCGCAGCATTTGCGTGTATGGGTGTATGTGTGTATGTGTGTGTGTATATGACACCTAGCTTGTAAACACGATATCTCAAGATATCAATGACCGACACTTTTCATATTTGGTATATAGATTTATCATGTTGAGAGGAAGAACCCTATTGTTTTGGGTAGCAGTCAAAGGTCATTTGAGGTCACCAGAGGTCAAATACTGAAAACTTTGTAAACACAATATCTCAAGTTAGCAATGACTGACACTTTTCATATTTGGTATACAGATTTTTCATGTCAAGAAGAAGAAGCCTATTGTTTTTGGTAGAGGTCAAAGGTCATCTGAGGTCACCTGAGGTTAATCTGCGAAAACCTTGTAAACGGCTTGTAAACACGATATCTCAAGATAGCAATGACAGACACTTTTCATATTTGGTATATAGATTTGTCGTGTTGAGAGGAAGAACCCTATTGTTTTTGGTAGAGGTCAAAGGTCATCTGAGGTCACCAGAGGTTAAACTGCGAAAACCCTTGTAAACACGATATCTCAAGATAGCAAAGGCCGACACTTTTCATATTTGGTATACAGATTTGTCATGTCAAGAGGAAGAAGCCTATTGTTTTTGGTAGAGGTCAAAGGTCATCTGAGGTCACCAGAGGTTAATCTGCGAAAACCTTGTAAACGGCTTGTAAACACGATATCTCAAGATAGCAGTGACCAACACTTTTCATATTTGATATATAGATTTTTCGTGTTGAGAGGAAGAACCCTATTATTTTTGGTAGAGGTCAAAGGTCATCTTAGGTCACCAGAGGTTAAACAGCAAAAACCTCGTAAACACGATATCTCAAGATAGCAAAGGCCGACACTTTTCATATTTGGTATACAGATTTTGCATGTCGAGAGGAAGAAACCTGTTGTTTTTGGTAGAGGTCAAAGGTCATCTGAGGTCACCAGAGGTTAAACTGCGAAAACCTCGTAAATGGCTTGTAAACACGATATCTCAAGTTAGCAATGACCGATACTTTCATATTTTGTATACAGATTTGTCATGTCGAGGGGAAGACCCCTGTTGTTTTTGGTGGAGGTCAAAGGTCATTTGAGGCCACCGCAGGTTAAAAGCCGAAAAGGCTTTAAACTACGCTATCTCAATATATGAATGACCAACACTTCATATTTGGTATATAGATTCATCAAGTTGAGAGAAAGAACCCTATTATTTTTGGTGAAGGTCAGAGGTCATTTGAGGTCACCATAGGTAAAAGGCCGAAAAGCTCGTAATCAATTTATCTCAAGATAGGAGTGACCAACACTTCATATTTGGTATATAGATATGTCATATTGAGAGAGAGAACCCTATTGTTTTTGGTGGAGGTCAAAGGTCATTTGAGGTCACCAGAGGTTAAAGACCGAAATCCTTGAAATTGGGATATGTCAAGATAGGAATGGCGGATATAGATTTGTCATGTTGAGAGGAAGAATGCTATTGTTTTTGGTGGAGGTCAAAGGTCATCTGAGGTCACCAGAGGTTGAACTACAGAAACCTTGTAAATAGCTTGTAATCACAATATCTCACTATAGCAGTGACAGCCACTTTTCATATTTGGTACATAAATTTGCCATGTTGAGGGGGAAAACCCTATCAATTTTGGTGGAGGTCAAGGTCATCTGGGGTTACCAGAGGTCAAAAAAACAAGAATTCCCAAGATTGTCATCTTGGGTCACTGGGATCAAAAGCAACATTTCCCAAGAATTCTCAAGATTGTCATTCGGGTTCACTATAGGTTAAAAAGCAAAGTTTCCCAAGAATTCCAAAGATCATCATATGGGGTCATCAGAGGTCAAAATTTCCCAAGAATTCCCAAGATCATAATCTGAGGTCACCAAGGGTCAAAAAGCAAAATTTCCCAAGAATTTTCAAGATTGTTATATGGGGTCACCAGAGGTGAAAAAGCAAAATTTCCCAAGAATTCCCAAGATAGTCATCAGGGGTCACCAGAGGTCAAAAAACAAAATTTCCCAAGAATTTTTAAGATCCAAGATCCATTGGAGTTGAATTCCTTTCAAGACACTTTCGTTTTTCTTTTTTGTTATATTTGGTGGGGTTCAAAGTTCATGTGAGGTCAGCAGAGGTGAAATTGTTAAAATATTGTAAAATGATGTAGTCAAGGAAGATAAATCTGAGGGAAGAACCTCAGTACAACAAAGCATCCCCATTCGGCAAGGAATCACTAAGCCCTTAGGCTTTCTGGTTTGACCCAAAATATGCTTTGAACTCCACGAAAAGTGATAGAGATCATCTACTCAATATTGGCATACCCAGGCGCGGCGCCACAAGGGGGGCAGGAAAAGAACAGGAAAAAATAAAAGGAGAAAACGAAAGAGAAGAAGGGGAAGTGAAGGAAGAAAGGAGGAGGTTGGGGTAGGCATATATTTGATCCATATAATTAGTCCAGAACTTCCAGGAGGCCCTATTCCGGTGTCTGCCAGCCTTTAGATACCTTGTATAATGCATATATGAAGCAACGAAAATATTCGTAATAGTTCGTGTTTCTGTCGACTCAACGCACGTATTTTTGGGTGAAAACATACCCATACATAAAAGGGGGATGGCTTCAGGAGGCTTGTTGACTACATGCCCTTCTCTTAGACAACAAAGGCTACTCTCCTCTTTCACTAAACCAAAACTTAAAATGCAATAAAATTATTAACACTTTTCAGCCATATATGATAGCTCAAAAAATACCAAAGACATCACCATTTTGCATCTAAGCAATCTTAAATTTATAAAAAATTTCTCAAAGGGGAGGGGACACCCCTCCTCCCCTTAGACCCCTCCCCAGAAAAGCATCTTTCCCAAAGCAAAAATTAAAATTCAATAAATTATGAACACTTTCTTACATATATGATCAGTTCAAAAATATACCAAGGATATCACCATTTTGCATCTAAGCAATCTTAAATTAATAAAAAATTTCTCAAAGGGGAGGGGACACCCCTCCCCAGAAAAGCATCTTTCCCAAAACAAAAATTAAAATTACTAAATTATAAACTTTCCAGCCATATATGATCAGTTCAAAATATGTACAAAAGACATCATCATTTTGCACCTGAGCAACCTTAGATTAACAAAAAATTTCCCTAAGGGGAGGGGCCACCCCCCTCCCCTTAGACCCTCCCTAAGACGGTGATCACTCATCTCACGCTTTGCCCCCCCATCGAAATACCCTGGCGCCACCCCTGGGCATACCACACGCTAAGTATGAAATCCCTCACAGTTATCCTTCTTGAGATATTGTGTTTACAAAGCTTTGACCTCTTGTGACCCCAAATGACCTTTTCCATAAACAATAGTGATCATCTACTTACTATGGGGAATCCACATGCTAAGTATAAGATCCCTCACATACTTGAGATGTCGTGTCTACATGGTTTTGACATTTTGACCTCTCATGACTTCACCAACAGTTATGGGGATCATCTACCTAATATGGGGCATTTACCTGCCAGCGTATGAAATCTCGAAGTTACCCTCCTTGAGATATTGTGTTTACAAGCAAAGCGTCACGTACACACACATACCTACACCCCCAATCCCCTCCACACAAACACACACACACACGTTATCAGTGGCGCCGGCACGGGGGGCATGGGGGGAGCGTGCCCCCCCATGAAAATTTTTTGAAAATTGAAAGTTTTCCCAATACATATATGGCTTCACTCAAACGTTGGCGAGCTGCGCCTTACCTCCGGAGAAGGCTCCATCTACGAGATGATAGCGGGAAGGTGGTTACCCCGTCAAAAGGTCATGCACTACATTTGCCTACCGTTCCTGTGAGTCACAAGCCTGTTCTTTCTCCTACCAGCTACACTATATGCATTAAGTTGAAAAAACGCATTTTTTCTACATATGCTAACACTAATTTTGGGGCCGTGTTTCGTTGTGCCCCCGGGGAAGGTGCCTCTCTCTAACCAATCCTTAATTTACCTCTTCAAACTCGAAAGGTGATAGGCCTATGTGGCCTATGTAACATAGGGAAGGCGTTTGGGGGAGGCTGCCCTGGTTGGGTTTGGATTGGCGATTTATGAGAGCATTTCGAAAACGTGTGGATCGGGTAGGGTACATTCATGTTAGCATTTCATGGCAAACATGCGTTTTTCAGCTTTGAATGCGCCTTGTATCTAGTAGGAGGGGCACACCCTAACAACCCTCAAGTGTGATGGGTCCATGTGTTGCCTACAACAAGTTCGAGGCCTTTTGGATGTTTTATCTAGGCTGGTTGTAATGGGTCTTTGAAAGAGACTAGTTGAAATTCGGGCAAAAATTACTACAGTTTGTAGTTTGTTAAAATATTTAAAAAATTGTCAATTTGTATGACTCGAAAAATTATTTCCGTTATCTTCGTAAATAACGTCATAGCGTTTCGTCGTCTGCATGAATGAAATTCGAGCAAGGGGAACACCTGTAACAACTTTTGTGCAAATTGAAGTAAATTTGACAAAGTTATGGCAAGTTATGGGCCTACAAAGGGTTACCCTAGGGTTTACTAGGTAACGGAAAATTAGGGTTAGCCACTATTTTGCTTTATGGAAAGATATGGACCCAAAATTCAGGAGGAACAGTGGTTAATTTTCCAATATAGGCGCCTCGGTACTTAAAATTTGGCTTCTTTTACCATTTCACTGCGTTTTGACCTCTAATTGACCTTTAACCTGACCCCGGACTCAACCTATTAACGGAGATGTAAATTTCTCTCCTCGAAATTTAGAATCGTGACATCATTCTTTTCATAATAAGCGCTATGCAAATCACTATTGGGGCAAAACGAGGGGTGCGCTAGGTGACCTTTTCGTTTGAAACCGAAAACCAATGAGCAGACACACACACACACACACATATATATATATATATATATATATATATATATATATATATATATATATATATATATATATATATATATATATATATATATATATATATATATATATATATATATATATATATATATATACAATAGGCCACTCATATCGAGAATAACCTGTCCGATCAGACAATGCTTTCCTGGCGTTTCATCCATTCTCCTTCTCGAACAACAAGAAAGAATTCCGATACCCATTCATAAACCACGTAAGCTACTCACACACAACGTATTAGCTATGTATGTTGAGTATAGTGGGTTAGGGACCCCACGTCTTGATTTTGTTGTTTTACAATCACAAATACACTGTTACTTTTGTGCCCATTTAAAGACACTCAGAAACTCACTTAGGCGACAAGGGCTCATACGCATACACCCACAAACCTATCTAACACCCCCCCCCCCCATCTGTACGCCTGTAGGACGGTGGCCTGCCGGGCGAACTACATACCTACATACACACAAGTACGTAGGACCGTAGGATATTGACGTTAGAAGAGCCTTTGCATTATCGATAAATGTTTGCTACCTTCCTGAATATACGCCTACCTACCTAAGTACACACAGACATTCACACATACGTAGGACCATATGGAATCGTCGTCAGAACAATTTTTACATTTTCGGTAATTTTTTTTTACATTATCGGTAGACGAGCGTTTTCACATTATCGGTAAATTTTTTTTTACATTATCGGTTCAAAGAATTTTTTTACATTATCGGTAAATTTTTTTACATTATCGGTAATTTTTTTTACATTATCGGTCGTTTTTACATTATCGGTTGTAACACCAGGTAATAAGCGTTATGTCATTGCTCCATTTTATGTACTTGATCCAGAGCTTCCAGGAGGCCCTATAAGGTATCTGTCAGCTTTATATGCCTTTTATAATGCACAATGAAGCGGAGGAAAAAATTCGTTATAGTCCAACAATGTTTCTGTGCACTCCACGCACGTATTTTTGGGTAAAAACTTTGCCTGAATAGAAAGCGGTGAAGTAGCCAAAAGGGAGTCTTCAGGAAGTTTGTTGACAACGTATTCTTCTGTTAGACAACATACTCTCCTCTTTTACCTAACCAAAACTTAGAATTCACTAAATTATGGACATTTTCCAGCTATATATGATCAACTCCAAAAATATTCCAAAGATAGCACCATTTTGCATCTAAGAAACCTTAAATTAGCAAAAATTTCTCAAAGGGGAGGGGGACATTCCCTCCCCTTAGACCCCTCCCAGGATGGCACCTTAGTGTAGTAAAACCTGACAAAGGAAGGATCCCCACTGTGTGTACGAACGCAAGGAGCACAAAAAAACGCATTTGCCCAGACTTGGGAAGTTAACTGAAGTGCCTTTACGACATCATCTGTTGTGCCCTCCCAATCACCAAAGCCTTGCGGCGCCACTGCACGTTATCACCATCGCATAGATTCCTTGAGCCTTCGGCAAGGAATCAAAAATGGTCGATTCAGGGCACAAAGAAGTGATTTTCCGGGCAAAGTATTTGTAGGTCAGGAAAATTTTCAGGGCAAGCACCCGAGTGTCTTCTCATACATTCGTACGCTATATGGCTACTTCCAGTGACAGAGGTGTCCTTATCATTGCCTACACATGTTTGGGGACAACGACACGTGTGATGCTGGGTTTTGCAACGAACTTAACATTTTTTATAAAATCTATAATTATGAATCTTTCCAAGCTGTGTGCACGTAACCAGAGGGGTTCTGGCCAATCTCTCTTTCCCAGCAAACCACCTCGTCACTTGAGCGAACTACCCCCACCCTTTCTCCATCTGCCTTCGCACCCAATTGTACTGGAATTGCACACTGTACTATACATAAACGGCTTGTCAGAGTTAGGTTTTACACCCAGTGGAAATGATCTCTCAATAAAATCCTTAAAGTTTCGACGCGCCTCGCGGCCTGCAGAATTTCGTTACTTTTCATGAGTTGTTTGGTTTCATATCGTGAGGAAAGTATGACGATACCATTCTCAAAAATATTGAAAACATTCATTAGGTATACAATTTTCTGTCAAGACCGGTACTTTCATTTCTACTTCTATTTCTTCTCTTGTGCCGTTGAAGGTATGGTCAATAAGTCTGGGAGTCTGGCCATCTCGACCGACAGATGGGGTAGATATATTTAAATGAAGAAAATGTGTGTTTCCCCAATGGGTAAGCTGTTCTTAATAGTAACAGTCTTCCATATGCGCCAGTGAAAATTATGGAGTGTCGCGCAACTTGCCATTGTAAGGAAAGAAAATTCATTCCGTGATTTTATAGCCATTATATTGTAAATAGCCACAGAGCTCACACGGCTTTGCCCCCTCAGGTTTCTCACAGAGGCCACAAAAACTGCGGGTATCGCTGAAGCTATTGAGTCTTTTTGGCACCGTGTTTTAATTCCATCCTGAACTTCCACGTACACATTCTAGCCATTACGTCGCCTGACGCCAGTTAGTATCAGTGTTGTAGTGTTCGAGACCAGTCTCGAGTGACGATTTTAAGGGACTCGGACTAGGAATGTAAGGACTCAGACTCGGCCTCGTACAGTCCGGACTCGTGGACTCGGCTCTAAATTTCCCGAGACCAGGCTCGAGACTGGCAGGATTTGGGAATCCCTTTTATGCAATCAACCCGTCGTCCCTTTGCTTCACCTTGTCCTCTGCAGGTTCAAAACAACTCAACACAGTATCTACGTCTTTGCAATATGCGCTGTACTTATAGTGTAGAATGATACTCTTAAAAGTCCAACTGTAAAAATGTACATGGGGATCCTTAATTATTTTGGCTGGTGGCCCACATGTTTAATCGGAAAGATCTGACGGGCCACAGCCAGACGCGTATCCATGAGTTTGCGTTTATGCCTCATTTTGAAATGGTTAGCATACCACCTGAATGTGTGGTGTCTTGGAGTCCGTCGAAAGGCTCCCGGCTCAGGACAGTACCGAATGAAATGAAAAGGGCGTAGCCCCGGAAGCTCTTAGGGTATTAACAAATAGTAGACAAAAACCTCAACAGTTATGTACGCTATCTGAAAATTACATTCAATTTGTGATCAATTGGTGTGGTACAATCTTACTGTACTTGGCTCGCTTGGGGTTGATTTGGCTATTTGTATTAGTAAAGGGGTTCGGACTTCAGAACATCTTATGGGCCTTGGCCCTCCTTTGCCCTTTAACCTGTTATGTTATGTGAAGTATCACAATTTGACCATTAGGCCCACTCCATGCCTGACAGAGCGGGTAATGTCATGTCAGATTAATTGGCGAAAGTCTTTTTGGTTTCGATGATAAGAGAAACCTATGCATTCGTGATGGCGTATGTGTATGGGTGTGTGTGCGTGTGGGTGTGTGTGTATGTGACACTTTGCTCGTTAACACGATATTTCAAGAAGGGAAACTGACGGTTCTCAAACTTGGTACATAGATGCCCCATATTAAGAGGAAGAACCCTATTGTTTTTGGTGGAGGTCAAAGGTCATTTGGGGTCACCGGAGGTCAAACTCTGAAAACCTTGTTAACACCATATCTCAAGATAGGAAGCTTGGATAAATTTCATACTTAGTATGTAGATGCATTATGGTAAGAGAAAGAACCCTATCGTTTTTGGTGGAGGTCAAAGGTCATCTGGGGTCACCGGAGGTCAAACTCTGAAAACCTTGTTAACACCATATCTCAAGATAGGAAGCTTGGATAAATTTCATACTTAGTATGTAGATGCATTATGGTAAGAGAAAGAACCCTATCGTTTTTGGTGGAGGTCAAAGGTCATCTGGGGTCACCGGAGGTCAAACTCTGAAAACCTTGTTAACACCATATCTCAAGATAGGAAGCTTGGATAAATTTCATACTTAGTATGTAGATGCATTATGGTAAGAGGAAGAACCCTACTGTTTTTGATGGAGGTCAAAGGTCATCTGGGGTCACCGGGGTCAAATGCTGAAAACTTTGTTAACACGATATCTCAAGATAGGAGGCTTAGATAAATTTCATACTCAGTATGTAGATGCATTATGGTAAGAGAAAGAACCTATTGTTTTTGGTGGAGGTCAAGGGTCATCTGGGGTCACAGGGGGTCAAACACTGAAAACCATGTTAACACGATATCTCCAGGTAGGAAGCTTGGATAGATTTCATACGTAGTATGTGGATGCGGTATGGTGCGAAGGTGAATGCTTTCATGTTTGGTGGAGGTCAAAGGTCATATGGTGTCACCGGGGATCAAACACTGAAAACCTTGTTAACACGATATCTCCAGGTAGGAAGCTTGAATAGATTTATACATGGTATGTGGATGCGTTATGGTGAGAAAATGAATGCTATCATTTTTGGTAGAGGTTAAGGGTCATCTAAGGTCACTAGGGGTCAAACACTGAAAACTTTGTTAACACGATGTCTCCAGGTAGGAAGCTTGAAGAGACTTCATACTTAGTATGTGGATGCGTTATGGTGCGAAGATGAATGCTATCATTTTTGGTGGAGGTAAAAGGTCATCTGGGGTCACAGTTGGTCAAACACCGAAAACTATGTTAACATGATATCTCTAGGTAGGAAGCTTTGGATAGATTTCATACTCAGTATGTGGATGCGTTGTGGTGAGAAGATGAATGCTTTCTTTTTTGGTGGTGGTCAAAGGTCATCTGGGTCACAGGGGTCAAAAAGCAAAATTTTAAGAATTCCCAAGATCGTCTCCTGGGTTCACCGGAAGTCAAAAAGCAAATTTTTCCAAGAATTCCCAAGATCAAATATGAACCTAAAATTATTTTTCCAATATGTTAAGATAGCATTTGGCCAGTAATTGAAAGATATCGGACATCGTGGCATTATTTGGAATAGAACATATATCATTGAAACCTCAATGCATTTTTGCATTCTGGTTTGAAAAGTGTATTGCTGGGGAGAAGTTGGTTTGGCGTGACTTCAACTGAGCGGAGCGTTACTATGTTATTAGCTCGTATAGCGTAACAAAAATATTTTTGCCAAGAAAGTTTCCTAGATTGCCTTGAGTGGCAAGTTACCAGGCTGCAAAAGTTGTATCTCGATACCTTATTTTTAATTCTGAAATATCATTACTTAGAAATGCACAGTTCAAATAAGGAAAGGCAAATACGAGGAAAGAAAATAATATTCGGCCTATTATATATGTTTTTTTCAAGGCCATATGGTCTTCTAAGATTTTCATTTCAACTGGCCTGCCTAGCTCCCCCTCCTCACCACTGGATTACATACGTCAAACTATATGGTCTGACGATTCGACCGCCTGCAGTGAGCATGTGAGTGGGTGGGTGGGGGATTATTGGATTATGGTACGGTTTGCACACAGGGATGTAGCAATGGCAGGGCCAGGATTTGATGTCTGAATGTGTGGGGCAAAGTCAGGTCGAAGGCGCCGCGGGAGAGCGAAGCGCTCCCCTAACGGCGTAGGGTCAAGGGGGCGGGCCTCGGGCCCCCTGACGGGGTCCAGGGGGCGGAGATCGCAGAAGCCCTGGGATATTTACGAAATTGTAGACATTAAAATGATGCATTTTAGCTTCAACTTCAAATGACATAAGATGGGCAATTAACATACCACAAAAATCACAATTTGACATTTTTCAATTATATTCTTAGTCCATGTGACCAACAGTCAGATGGGATCGATAATGCATAGGGCTTGAGGAAGTAGGGGAAAATGGATTATTTGAGGGTTTCCCTGGGCTTTGGAACAATAATTTTAAGAATGGAAGATCTGGGCTCTATTTCATACAAGTTAGGAATATTCCTAAAATCGATTCGTCCGAAATCATTCCTTTCGTCAAATATGTAGGGATGAATCAAAAGTGACATTGTTTTTATCTGTGAATCTTGCCAAATCAATTAAGAACATTGATAAATCTACCAAAGATCATTCCTAGGTCTAGGAACAACTTCAGCATGAAGATAGGAATGAATTCGTTCTAAGTCCAAGATAGAAATATTCCTAACTTTTATGAAATAGAGCCTTGGTATTCAGAATGGGTGCGCGCTAAGCGCCCTGAAAAAATCGCATTTTTCGTATTTTTTAGTGATATGAGTAATAAAAATGCTAAGAAAGAAAAGTAATATCTTCAAGGAGAGAGAGAGCTCTTGTTCCCCTTTGCTAAGTGCCTTTCCCTTATTACGGTACCGCAAATGACACTTTCCGTGCCTATAAACTTGCATCTAAACAATCTTTAAAGAGTCAGTAAATTTACACAGATCGATGGTGATAAAAATTTTGCTCTTAAAATTTCTGGGGAGGGGGAACTTCCCCTAGGCTGCGTACGGTCATGGGGGCATTGGTGGTTTCAATGGTAATAGAAGAGTTTGCTATGACAAGCAGTTTGTTCTACAGGAAGTAGCCCCGAAACCCCGAAGCAATATTTAAAACGGGTGCGCGCTAAGCGCGCAGAAGAAAACAGCGTTTGAGACATTTCATTGTTTTTCTTTAGTTTTAAATGCGATATTTTTATTGCATGAAAAATTTTCCTACTTTTCCCATGTGCCTGTTCTTCCATAGAGCAGGATATGGGAACCTATATCCTGCTTTACGGAGGCTTTCTTTGATGTGTCATTTTGTCGATGGTCTGGGACAAGTGCCCCTCAATTATTTTATTAGTGTGACAAATAGTTGTGTCGGTTTTGAAGATTATAGACTAAGTGATACTTATAGAAGTCAATGAAATTTGTTGTGGGTAGTTTTTACATGGACATTGTCAAGGACATCGACAGCTAAAGTGTCAGGTGAGTAATTTTTTATTTGAGGCTGCATCTTGTGAAGTTGTGGCCGGCGAAGCCTTTAACCGCGAGCGCCGAAGGCCCGAAGCCGCAGACTGGTGGACTAACGATCCTCCCCAAGAAATCTTTCTTAGATTTGACGGCTTTTGCGGCCATTCTTCAGAAAATCCTGCTTCCACCAGGTGTAATTTGTAATGCTAATGAAATGGAATTCATACGATGACCGCAAATTTAAGACAGTTACCGTCAGTCAATTTGCTGAGGATGGTGGTACTCAGGTAGTTGGTGAGGAAAGTGATCAGAGAGGTTTAGGTAAGGTTTTGGAAATGGTAATTTAGTCAAGCTGTCCCACAGGAAGTAATAACGAGGCAATTCCACCAAAGTTTTCCTACGCACAGTCAGTCCTAATGAGACATCGGTTTATATATAAGCCTCATGCGAAGCACGCCGATTTTTTTTTTTTTTTCGAGAATTGCGAATCCGTATACATGGTAGTGTTTGAGACCTCGTTTGCAAGGACCATGGTGCATTTTATGACGTACATTAGTACTTTCAGTGACCCTTACTTCAGAGCTTGAAGTCACAATAGTGTGGCACGTAGGACGAAAGAAATTTTACGTTGTTGCAAAATATTTTCAATTGTATTAGTCAGTTTTCTCTGAAGGTGCGCGCGAAGCGCGCCGAGAAAAAAATTCCAGCAATTTTATGGTTTTTGATGTTTATATTTTCCTTAATCATAATAGCCTATTGAAATTCTCTTATAATTTCTCTGATCTCGACTAATTTTGCTCTTTTTCATTATTTTTATTTTTTAAGCTCTGGAAAAAAGTGGGCAAGTGCCCCCGCTTGCCCCCCCCGTAATCCGCCTATGAGCAGAGAGACTGGGGGTGGTATGGAGGAACTGAAATCCAAGTTTGGTTTAAAACCAGAGAACACCAACTGCCGTAGTCCGTATGTGCCAATTTATCAGTGGCGCCGCCAGGATTTTGTGATTGGGGGAGGGGCACCACAGATGACAAGGTAATGCCACCTCAGCTCAGCTGCCTCTGAGTCTGCGTACATTTGTAGTTTTTTATGTGCCCCTGCGATTGTATACAGTAGTGTGGGATCCTTCCTTTGTCACTACAAAGGTGCCCTCCTGGGGGAGGGGTCTTAGGGGAAGGGGGACCACCTCCTCTTTAAGAACTTTTTGTTAATTTAAGGTTGCTTAGATGCAAAATGGTGCTATCTTTGAAATATTTTGAACTGATCATATATTGCTGGAAAATATCCATATTTTCGTGAATATTAATTTTTGGTTAGGTGAAAGAGGATAGTATGCATCCCTGCGACTGTATACAGCAGTACCGTATGGGTTCCTTCCATTGTCACTACATAAGGGTTTCATCCTGGGGAAGGGTCCAAGGGAAGGGGAGTCCCACAGAATTACGAAAATTTTCCTTTGCTTCATTGTGCATAATAAAAGGGTATATAAGGCTGGTTAAAAGGGTATCTAAGGCTGGCAGACACCGGTATAGGGCCTCCTGGAAGCTCTGCATTAATTATATAAAATGGGGTACTGATATGATTATTATTACCTGACATCCAAATGATAGTAAGATGCCGAGCACTTTACAAATGTCTTATTTTTGCTGAGTTTTAACGAAAATCCAAACGAACAGCTTCCAGCAATGGGGAATGGGGGAAGAGTAAAGGTGCAGAGAGGTGATATTAGACCTCACTGATAGGTATAGGAAAAGGGGTTAAGGACTGAAAAGCACCTTTCAGAATGTTTTTTTTTTCGTCGTAAGTGTATTGACAATCACCATCTATACTGGTGATGGCGCCCGAAGCGCTCGGTAAAATTTTTTTAAAAAAATGTGTAACGGCAAATACGCACTTTGAACCTTCCACATCAAGCTACAAATTACATTGAAAGATTCCATAGGCCCCTACGGAGGTTGGAGATGTACTTCTGTTTTTCGGGAAAGTGTTGTGGTCAGAATAGTTGCATGTATTTTGACCTTAATAATGGTCATGAAATGGAGTGGAAACCGTGACGAATGCGCGCGAAGCGCGCCGAAATTTTTCATTAAATAGGATAACCATGACAAAATTTTATTTCATGCTCTGCATCGAGACACTTTCAATGGGGCTGCCCGGCCGGCCGAGTAAAAATTAAGAGAGGGCGCTCTCATATGGTTCCTACCAGTTGCGCGAAACGTAATCGCGACGGCGAAGTTTGTAAACAAAACATCGCTTATTACGTCTAGGCCTACGTACTCTGTCATAAGTTGCTGTTGAAGCTGAATGTTAGAGAGCTTCCCGGTTTAAGTACGCCGCAAAGCATTGTTCCTGGGCAGTACCCAAAGGTAAACAAGGGATAATCAGTGTTAACATAAACAGAAGAAAAGAAGACTACATCCCTAATATGGACCTAGTATCAATAGCGGCCTAGTAGCCAACTCACTGCAGCAAGAGCCAAAGATAGGTCGCTCGGCTATAGCCCGGTAGTTGTACTAAGAAGCATCATACCTCAATAAATTCCACTTACATGGAACACTTTTCTCTTCTTTCAGTATTTTTGAATATGAACGCATAGTGACTGGTTTGAAGTTCACCTACTGATTGGTCTGTTTCTATGGTATCTTCACTAGCGCACTTCATAATACATGCATTTAAATTCTTACGCGCTAACAACGGAAAAGCAACCAAAGCGTTCGTTTTCCAAGAGCGCAGTATTGTGAGTCAATTATTCCGGAAAATCCCCAAGAAATGTATTATGCGCGTATAGAACGCGTTGTTAATGTGCACACACGTCAATTCTTTTAACAATGGAATTTTCTGTAACACGTCCTTAGTTTTGTACGCAGATCACCGAACAGAACGACGCACACATCAAATCCACACTTCCGCCCCCCGAGTCAGCAGAGTCAGCTCGTCTTACAGTGTAGGTATAGGAGTTTAATGGTATCTATGCACCAAATCCTTACGTTTTGTTCCGTTTTGTATCACATTCTCGTCTCGAGATTTGCATGTCATGCATAATATAACTTTTTTTACATGATATACTGTCCGGATTGGGTGATGTATGTTTGTAATATCTTTGTAGGAACTAGGGTTCCTATATGGTATATCGTATAAAGGGACTCTAGTAGGAACCATATGAGAGCGCCCTCTGTCGGTAAGACGAAAACGCCTGGCAGCCCCATTCCCCAACAAACCTAATTTACCAATCACAAAGCCAGTCTTTCAACTTTTGTTGCTGTGCTTCTGCGGGAGTTGCTGCCGGAAATTATTGATAATAAGGACACTATTAAGGTAAGGTTTGAAGCGCGCTGCAATCTATAAACTTAAATTTAACCAAGATTTACCCAAACACCTCAATCCTATCGCACCCAATTTGCTTCCAAAACTGATGTGTTGTCAGGTTGTAGGCATCAGTGGCGTAGCCAGGTTTTTTGTCAGGTGGCAAGAGCACCAAGATTTCCCCCAATTAGTGATCTGCTTCCTAATAATCAGTGTTCTCCGCAGGTCCAAATTTTGTCCAGGTGCTTTCCTCTGACCTGGCTGATGTGACTGATCGCCGTCCTGGGGGAGGTGGTGTCCCCCTCCCCTTTGGAAAAGTTTTGCTCATGTAAGGTGGGATAGATGCAAAATGGTGCCACATTTGGTGCAAAATGTAAATTGAATACGTCACCACGAATTCCTATTTTTTGGAAGCTTTTTTTTATTTTGCTTGTCTTTGGTGAATTTTTCTTGAGTCCTACTGGTAGTTCAGAATCACAATGGGTGAAGTACAATATTAAGTGAACCCTGGTACACCTTTCCCTTCCTCAGTTCACCACAATCAGTCCAAATTTCACGAGGATCTGCCCTAGTATCAGAGTATAGCACTTGACCACTGACCCATTCTAACAAACTGCATATACCATAATGCTGCTGCTTTAATTATCAAGAAACATTGGAAGTATACAGTAAAAGGAAAGAGTCCCACGTCAGAGGTCCAGAGATCCCATGCTGTATAAAACAGATAGTAAAACATAACTAGTACAACTATAAGCATGGTGTCATCTTTCCATCTCTGAAAACCTCTGAGGACTGGTTGTGGCAGTGTGGCATATACTTTTAAATAAGTAAAGTGTACTGGTTGAGAAATTTAAAATTGTACCGGATCATGCGCAAATTTCACCTTAAATTCACTTTCAAAATTTCCCCCAAGATTCTTCAGAGGGGGCAACTCACCCCTTGTCCCCCCTGGCTACGCCACTGGTCGGCACAATTGCTTTGTTGGCAAACTTGTATCCCAAATGCGCCCTCTTCACAGGTGCTCAGTACTAGTCACCCTTTGGAGCGGAAACGGTTGCAGAAATGATGGACACGTCCGAAAGGAAGACGCTCTATCGTTAAAAGTACCAAAGGTTTATACATATGCGGTTACAGGGCCCGTTGGGTTGGGAACATTTACAAAAAAGGCGTCGATATATTCCGATTCAAAATTAATGAGCAGAGCAATGAACGCAAGAATATTTTGACAGTTTGCAACAATCTTTATAGAAAATATTAAAAGACAGATCGTTTAAAAATGACAATCACCCTTCCTCCAGCCACAACTTTCCCGCCCATACTGCTTTTTCCAACAGACCTATTCGTCAATTCCTGCCTTTTCGCCCGCACGAAGAAAGAAAGGAAACAAAAGCAGTGCCATGTTCGGCATACATACAGTAACACTACATGACCAAGAACAATCGCGCACTGCCATTCGGACACAGGGCCTACATCATAAACACACAACATTGTATTCACGGCAGTGTAAAAAAGTAGTTAAGTTCCTGTTCTTAGTGTACACTTTTCCGTAAGGGGACTCGGGCTCGAAGCTTGTGACCTGGACTCGGTCTTGGACTTGAATGCCTGTGACTCGGTCTCGGACTCGGAAGGTGGGGACTCGACTACCGCACTGGTTAGTATCTATGTGCCCACTCAGCTCATGACTTCGAACCTGATCAATATGATGTCACCGGGAGGCAAGAGCCTTTCCTTGTTTTGGCAAATCTCTCCAGATATACCACTGAATGTGCATAGGTAGGCCAATTCATGCCATAAGGGCATGTTACCTACCTTGGGCTTTTTTTTTGTTCGAACCCCTCTCCATCCTTCCGACAATCCGAGAGAGTCAGTAGTTACATCTTTTTACCAATGCCGGATCGGGCCTGTCTGTATTCTCCAAGCAAAACTTCGTTCCGTTCCGTTTTCAGTGTAGCCTAATGAACCACACCCTCTAGTAACATGTACCTCATTTAGCCCAGTCAATGTCCTGTAATGGTCGGCCAAACTCAAGATCAATTCATAGTTGTTCAAATAGAATTGTCGTATACAGTATACAGCGAACAACTTAGAGACGGATGAACTACTTTGTCGGGCGGAAAGTTTGGTACGATACAATGCGTGTTATCCCCGTTATAGGGGCGAACCGCCCGACAAGAATTTTACCTCTGCTTAACGCTATTTTTTTTCTTAACGCTAATTTTTTTTTTTTATTTTTTCTCACTTATGAGTTCCTTAATCATTTGGCATCCTGCGAGCGTTATCAGGGGCGGATCTAGGGGGGCCGACACGGCTCCGGCCCTGCCCCCCCCCTTTTTGAAAATGCAAAAAAAAAAAAAAAATGAAAGGAAAAAAGAGAGAAAAAAAAACGGAAAGGAGAAGAGATAGAGAGAAGGACAAGGAGTGGAGTGATAGAGGATGAAGCTGCAATTAGCAACCTTGAAGCATGGGAGTCATAGCGCACAGCAGATCAGTCTGAACGTCGATTGGGACAGTTCACACGCATGTTGTATTACTACACATGATTGGATACAATCAATACGATGCAATAACGATACAATACCATCAGCCAATAGAAAAAATACCTTACGAGACAGTGTGCATCAGTTGAGATGGGCTGCTATCAAGCCTGCGAGTGCCATTTCCGGCCATCTGGGATGTATTAAAACCTCAAGTTTTCTTGGAACTCTCCGTGCCAACCTATGGTGGCGCTCTACTTAGATATTAAACGCAGTGGCGTACACAGGGAGGAGGCCATAGGGCCATGCTCCCTCACTGATGCCGATTTTTTTTTTTAGTTCCTAAAAATACGTAAATATTTCAACACAAATTTTACTTCAAAAAGTAGCATATGTGGCACCAGATTGCATGTAAGGACACCTAATTTTTCAAAAATTTTCAAAGGGGAGGGGGACACCCCTTCCCCTTAGACCCCTCCCCCAGGCCGGAGACCACACAACATACTGCATGCCCCCCGTGAGAGAAATCCTAGGTACGCCACTGAATAAAACGGGATTCAAACTTGGACAAAAAAAAGTCCCACCAGCTGATCAAATCCTTCCTAACAGAAATGTGTAATAAAATAAAATCATTTTGTTCACAAAAATTGCACTTCTTGATGGCTGCTATCAAGCCTGGCAAGTGCCATTTCCGGCGATCTGGGATGTATTAAAATCTCAAATTTTCTTGGTACGCTCCGCGCCAATCATGGTGGCGCTCCGCTTAGATGGTAAACGGGAGCCCCCACAAAAATCTCCAGCTCCCAGAGCCCCCAAAACAAGAAATCCTAGCTACGCCACTGCAAAAAAAGAGAATTAAAATGGAAAATCATGCGAGTTACAATGCCTTAGAAGTGTCTTTTCCGGCTATCTGGGATGTGCTTTTACCCAAATTTTCTGGTATGATACGCATAGGCGGCGAAAGCCGGGAAACGGGGAAAGAAGGACACGATTGGCCTACAGTGCAGTTTTAATATTATGTAAGGCCTACAATAATACCATGATTATACTGCCTGGACGTACCCCCAAGACAATGACAGGGCTGCCAAGTATCGTGCATTTTGGGTCATTTTCACATTCTCACTGAGTCTACGCAGAACAAGAAATTAGGCAGAGGGGAACATGCACGTGATAAAACGTACATTTACGTCCACATGTCAATGCAAGGTTACCTGGGTTCTGGCATCAAGTCGAACTAAGATATGGGACACAAATTTCTCAAGGAAGTCCGTTAATATTCACCAAATTAGAACATGACTACTGTACTAAGGATCTGATTAGACTCCTTGAACAGGATGCATTGTAGTAAGGCACTGTACCTATGATGACTGTCTGTTAATAACTTGTGGAAAAATTAATGTGTTGAGAGTTGAGACATGAAATTATATGAAGCAGAAATGCAAAAATAAGACATGGGAAGTGCTATTTCCGGCGATCTAGGAGGTCTATTTTGTCAAAAATTTTCTTGTTCGCTCCGCGCGAACCGATGGTGGCGCTCCGCTTAGATGGTGTAGTGCCATCGATCAAAGGTCGAACAACTTCGCCCCCCCCCCTTTTCAGAAATCCTGGATCCGCCTCTGGTTATTCATGTATTCTGTATGTCATGTTTTCTGGGAAATACAACGATTACAGAGCATGGTGCTTCAAATTTGCACACGTGGTTTCAAATGGCGACTACTAAGAAATGAAATGGCAATGTGTAAAGATCGTTAACATCCCCAATTTACTCTCCAATCGCCGACTGTCGTTTATCAAATCCTGACGCCACCCTATTCCTCTCTTCTGTTTCTTTGTCAACGTGTTTGTAGAGTTCAGATGTAGCTTCTCTCAGGGGAGGCGCCAAGTATATAGAAAGTTCATGCCCCCCGTTGGAAAGGCTGTCCCCAGTGGCGTACCTAGGATTTATCTCACGGTGGCCATGCAGTATATTGTGTGATCGCCGACCTGGGGAAGGTGTCCCCCTATCCTTTGGAAAATTTTGAAAAATTAGGTGTCCTTACATGCAATCTGGTACCACATATGCTACCTTTTGGAATAAAATTTGTGTTAAATTATTAACGTATAGTAGGAACTAAAGCAAATCTTCATCAGTGAGGGGGGCCATTGCCCAATGGCCTCCCCCTGTGTACTCCAGTGCTGTACCCACCCTTGTGAAGTTTTAGGAGCCTGGAGTTGTAAAATAAAGCACGTAATCCCGGACGGCTAACAGTCAGCTCTACGGTTTACATGGTCTACCTCTCAAAGATCACAGATTCTTCAATGACATAACTGAATTTTGTGCAATAAAATTCCCAAGCTCTAAAATTCTCTTTAACATTATAAAACACCGTTTTTTCAAATTTGCCTCATCAGAAAGCCTAGTTTTTCAAATTTTGCTAAAAGAAATTTCAAAATTTTAGGGGCTCTTCGCACTGCCAAAAACTACTTTCGTCATCCTTCTGGCAACCAGTCACCTTTGTCGTCGCCGTGGGTTGCTAGTCCCCGTTGGGAAGCTTGCCCCTAGGGCAAATCATGGCGCTATCCCTGATCCCTCTTCCAGCTCCCTGAGCCAACCTCCCGAGCCCCCCCCCCCCCCATCTGGGAAATTCTGGTTACGCGCCTGAGCTAGGTACGCATTCGGATACAAAGTAGATTGACGTTTACTTAGATATGTCGACCCTTGCCGCGCTATTTCTTTGTCGTGCCCAAAAGAGAACAACTCGATATTCATAAGGTTTTATCAGGGACGTAGCTAGGATGAAACTTTTAGGGGGGCCTAGGTATCAAATGGGGGGGGGGCACGGCATCGATCGCCGTCCTTAATTCTTACACATTTTATTAGGACGCGCAGAATTTTGGGGGGCCTGGCAAACATACGGGCCCAGGCCACTCAGGCCCCCGTAGCTACGCGCCTGGGTTTTTACGAGCGAATGCGAAGAATAGCAGTCGCTTTATGGACTTGTCACAGTGTTTTCATTCTGTGTCGTGTTGGTTTTGTTAATCTATAAGTGTTTGTAGATTAATAGATGTTAGTAATAAATAGAGTAAATTTATTTAAGGTGTCTCTAGCTTTACTACACTTTGAGGCATTTTCCGTGACAGATATTTTAATTGTACGGTTCCTGGAACGACTGTATCACGTTATAAACGGCCTTTTCTATGGTTTTTGTCAACAGCTGTTATTTTAGAAAGGACGCACACCCTTATCTGCCGTATTTTGAAACGTTTGAGCGATCTGTTGAAGTAAAAGTTTATGTGTTATTGTGGGCAACAAATTGTACGTGTGAACTCTTCTTACAATAGATCAAACATACTTGGAAAAAGAACGACAAACTAGAGAGTTACGTTTTATTTTCTTTGGAACTGAAGGCTTCCAGTAGGTTATGACACAGTGAACGGATAAGATAACGAAGTGTCCCGGATGAAAAAATTGCGCAATACTAACTGCGTAGTTATCTTCTGGCACAGGAGTTTCTTCTGAAACTTGAATTTCCCTTGCAAATAGGTGCTTGCTTTGCCGGTTCCCACGTGACCCGACATTTGATACAGTGTAATGAAAGTCTATTATTGCGAGCGAATAGCGAAGTATATCTGTCGTGTTTTTGACTTGCAACAGTCGTTAGGTCCAATATGGTGACATTTCTCTTGTCTTGTTATGTCCTGCACTTCTTGTACAATATTGTCATTTTTATAAACTTCAATTTATCCACAGTACTTAGGCCTTCTGTGTCGTTCATCGCCAGCAAAGGGTGATTGCTGAACTGTTGAACGATCCCCAGTTAAACATACTACCTTCGAGTGACTTCCCCTCGTTAAAGACAATAACATAAAAGACAACCCTCCACTAGATGCATAACTTCATCACATTTGTTAGTATTTATTCTCGCAAGGTGCTCTAAAGAGTTTGTATATTATTTAAATAGCTATCGTTGCAGTTGCTCCTGTTGGCGCATTGGATAGGGCATAAGACTCACACGCTAGTGGTACGCGGTTTGCTCCCCATAGGTACGTAAATCTGTCGAATACTTTCGAATACTTTTTTTTCCCTTCAGTCTTACATTCGCGAGTGTGAATGCCTCGCATTCTGGTTTAGTCATTAGGGTCACTGTTCATAAGTTTCTGTAGTCAAAAGGTTTTAACCTTTTGACCTCTTGTGACCCCAAATGACCTTTGACCTCCACCAAAAACAATACGGATCATATACTTAATATGGGCAACCTAACTGCTAAGTATGAGATCCCTCGGAGTTACCCTACTGGAGTTATCGTGTTTACAAACAAAAGCGTCACATACACACCCCACACCCACACACACGCACACACATACACACACGCGACATCACCATCGCATAGGTTCCTTCGACCTTCGGCAAGGAATCAAAAAGGGTTCGTTATTCATATGGCAAAAAGGTTAGATATTCATAATATGGGAAAGGGTTCGCTATTCATTATAGGAAAAAGGGTTCGTTACTCATAACCAGAAAGCCCAAAGGCTCAGTGATTCCTTGCCGAAAGGGAATGCTTTGTTGCACTGAGATTTATCCCTCAAATTTATCTTTCTTAACTACATCATTTTATGATGTTTTAACAATTTGACCTCTGCTGACCTCACATGACCTTTGAACCCCACCAAATATAACAAAAAAGAAAACGGAAGTGTCTTGAAAGGGGTTCAACTCCAATGGATCTTGGATCTTGAAAATTTTTGGGAAATTTTGCTTTTTGACCTCTCGCAACCCCAGATGACGATCTTGGGAATTCTTAGGAAATTTTGCTTTTTGACCTCTGGTGGCCCATATAACAATCTTGAGGAATTCTTGGGAAATTTTCTTTTTTGACCCTTGGTGACCTCAGGTGAGGATCTTGGGAATTCTTGGGAAATTTTGCTTTTTGACCTCTGATAACCCCAGATGTTGATCTTGGGAAGTCTTGGGAAATTTTGCTTTGACCTCTGGTGACCCCAGATGACCTTTGACCTCTACCAAAAACAACAGTGTTCTTCCTTACATCATAACAAATCCATACACCAAATATGAATAGTGTCATTCATTCCTATCTTGAGATATTGTGGTTACGAGCTTTGCGATCATTTAGCTCCATTGACCTCAAATGACCTTTAATTTTCACCAAAAACGATAGGGTTCTTCCTCTCATGATGACAAATCTATATCCGCCATTCCTATCTTGACATATGCAATTTCAAGGTTTTCGGTCTTTGACCTCTAGTGACCTTAAATGACATTTGACCTCCACCAAAAACAATAGGGTCCTTTCTCTCAATATGACAAATCTATACACTAAATATGAAAAGTGTTGGTCATTCCTATCTTGAGATATCGTGATTACGAGCTTTTCGGCCTTTTACCTCCAGTGCTATCAAATGACCTTTGACCGCCAGCAAAAACAATAGGGTTCTTCCCCTCAACATGACAAATCTATATACCAAATATGAAGTGTTGGTCATTGCTATCTTGAGATATCGTGTTTACAAGCCGTTTACGAGGCTTTTGCAGTTTAACCTCCGGTGAACTCAGATGACCTTTGACCTCTACCAAAAACAATAGGGTTCTTCCGCTGGACATGACAAATCTGTTTACCAGATATGAAAAGTGTCGGTCATTGCTAACTTGAGATATCGTGTTTACAAAGTTTTCGGTATTTGACCTCTGGTGACCTCAAATGACCTTTAAACGCCACCAAAACAATAGGCTTCTTTTTCTCAACTTGACAAATCTATACACTAAATATGAAAAGTGTCGATCATTGCTATCTTGAGATATCGTGTTTACAAGCTCGGCGTCACATACACACACAAACACACCCATACCCACACGACATCACCATCGCATAGATTATCATTCCTTGCCTTCCTACGGCAAGGAATCAATAAACACGGTTTGTACTTCATAATAAAACGTATGGTTCGTTATTCGTAACACACAAGGTCACAGGCTAACATGTGCTTTCTACTGCCATTAGGAATAGAGAATTCTTAGTTTCCTATTATGAATAACGAACCCGTTTTTCTATTATGAATATCGAACCTTTTTGGTATTATGAATGTCGAACCTTTTTTGCTGTTATGACTATCGAACCCCTTTTTCGATTATTCGATTATAAATATCTATCCTTTTTTTCTAATATATATATATAGCGAACCCTTTTTTAAATTCTGAATCGCGAACCTTATGAATAATGAACCTTTTTAATCCTCTATTTTTATGAATAACGAACCTTATGAACAATGAACCTTACAGTATTTTTTTGTAGAAAAGCACGTTATGAATAACGACCCTTATGCAAAATGACCCTTATGGCTAAAAACCTTATGAATATTGGGTAGACCACCCCCAAGAATGAAACATAAATTAAACGTCATTGAGGCAAAGGCATTCTATCCATAAGGGGCATATTAACCTCAAACTGGTCAAAAAACGATGAAATCAAATATCGTTTGAAGATCAATGAGACGAACTTTTGGAAAATGATGTTATGATTTTTCTTTCCTGGACTGCTCTCTGTTCCGACGTCTCCATATTCCCACAATTCTATGCAAAAGTCAGTGTTAGAATGGGGTCTATCCACTATTCATAAGGTTTTTTTAGTCATAAGGGTCATTTGTCATGAGGGTCGTTATTCATAACGTGCTTTTCTACAAAAATAAGTTTCATTGTTCATAAGGCTCGTTATTCATAAAAGAAAAATAAAAAGGGTTTATTTGTCAAAAGTAATTCACTATTCAGAATTGCAAAAAAGGTTCGCTGTTCATAATAGGAAACTGGGAATTCTCTATTCCTATTGACAATATGAAGCATGGGCGTCAATCCTGGGGGGACGGGGGGGACAAGTCCCCCTACATTTCGATGGGTGGGGGACACAATATCAAATGTCCCGCCCCCCACATTTGCGTAAAAGAGTAGTGTCGTGGCTCTATTTGACTGGCTTTTTGAGTGGCATGTGGGTTTGTTGGGAAATTGTTAAGTGTCTCGATGCAGATTCTGAATGTAGATTTCGCCAGGGAAATCTTATTTAATGACAAAATTTCGGTGCGCTTCGCGCGCATGCGTCCCGGTTTGCACTCCTTCTCATGACCATTAAAACGGTAATTATACATGGAACTATTCTGATCACAACACTTTCCGAAAACAGACATACATCTCCACACATCTGTAGGGGCCTCGCATTAATATGGGATCATTCAATTAGTGGCGAACGCAGAGGGGAGGGCCATTCGGCCATGCCCACCCTCACTGATTCCGATCTTTTTTAAGTTCCTAAAAATACGTAAGATTTTTAACACATATTTACTCCAGAAGGAAACAAATTTGGCACCAGATTGCATGTAAGGACACCGAAATTTTTTTTTAAATTTTTCAAAGGGGATGGGGACACCCCATTGGGCCATGCCCCCCTCACTAATGCCTATTTTATTTTAGTTCCTAAAAATACGTAAATTTTTTAACATAAATTTTACTTCAAAATGTAGCATATTTGACACAAGATTGCATGTAAGGACACCGAATTTTTTTAAAATTTTTCAAAGGGGATGGGGACACCCCATTGGGCCATGACCCCCTTACTGATGCCTATTTTATTTTAGTTCCTAAAAATACGTAAATTTTTTAACACAAATTTTACTTCAAAAGGTAGCATATTTGACACCAGATTACATGTAAGGACACCTAATTTTTCAAAAAAATTCAAAGGGGAGGGGGACACCCACTCCCCTTAGACCCCTACCCCAGGCCAGCGGTCACACAACAAACTGCATCCCCCCCCCCCCCCAGAGAAATCCTGGGTACGCCACTGCATTCAGTCTAATTTGTAGCATGATGTGTGGAAGGTTGAAAGTACGTTGTTGCCGTTAAACACTTCAAAAATTTTTACCGAGCGCTTCGCCGAAGCCATTATCGGTATAGATGGTGATTGTTAATACACTTACGACTAAAAAGCATTCTGAAAACGCCCTTGCCAATCCTTCACACCTTTGCTATACTACGATCAGCTCAAAAAAATATCCCAAAGATAGCACCATTTTGCATCTAAGCAACCTTAAATTAACAAAAATTTCTCAAAGGGAAGGGCTACTCCCCTTTCCCTTAGACCCCTCCCTCAGGATGATACCTTCATATAGTGACAAAGGAAGGATCCCCACTGCGGTATACAAACGCAGGGTGAATAAAAAAAGGTGCAATTTACGCGCCGCCACTGCAGTTAGTAAAAACATCCAGCCAGTCGGAAAAATTAGAATTCACTAAATTATGGACATTTTCCAGCCATGTACGATCAGCTCCAAAAATATCGCAAAGATAGCACCGTTTTGCACCTAAGCAGCCTTAAATTAACAAAAATTTCTCAAAGGGGAGGGGGATGCCCCCTCCCCTACGACGACACATTTATGTAGTGACAAAGGAAGGATCCCCACTACTGTATACAAAACGCAGAGTGTATAACAAAGTGCAATTTTAAAGCCTCCACTCAGTTGGAAAAAACATCCAGCCGGTCGGAATTTGGGACCTTCACACCCCCATATATATCACCCTAGCAATGGGCCTGGTCTTGGCCATTTTCTCCGACAATGATCCACGCTGCGAAGCGTTGTTTCAGCTATGTTGGGACATGATGAAAAAAACATCTTGAAGTAATTCCGTGGACTCCGTGTATTTCACCTGGCAGATCATCTATGATGGTCATGTTAACTTTGAAATGATAATTCTTTTTAGAATAGGACAACGTCAGTCATCATAAGGGGGGGGGGGAGGAAAGGGCCTATAGGAAGATGTCCCCTCTTCAAAACCAAAGGGACTGGTTTGTGGTCATGTATCATGTATGTCCCCCCCCCCCCCCACATTTGAATACCGATTGACGCCCCTGATGTAAAGCCCATTTTAGCCTCTAAAATATAATTTCGTTATTCTGGAATCTCCACCTCAATAACCCTTGATCCTCCCCTGACCCTTGTGTGTTACGAGTAATGAACCATAACATTTTATTATGGAGTACAAACCCTGTTTATCACAAGTAACGAACCCTTTTCTCCCATTATGAATAGCAAACCCTTTCTCCCATTATGAATATCGAACCTTTTTTCTATTATGAATAACGAGCCCTTTTTCTATTATGAATAACGAACCTCATGAATAGCCAACCCTTTCTTTTATTATGAATAACGAACCTTATGGTAAATGACCCTTATGACTACAGAACCTTATCAGCAGTGACCCTTATAACTAACCAGAATGCAGAGCATTCATACTCGCGAATGAAGGTGGATGTGCTAGTGTAAAGTTGGTGTCCAGTGATTGCGATATGACGTAAAGGTGTTTTTGCAGCAGGTGAAATTATGATAAACATTTATGTGAATGTAATTTAATTGAGGATGGCATTTTGTAATTATATATACTGGTCACTGAGTGATTTGTGAGGGTAGGGGGTAGGAGCGTAATTTGGTACTAGAATCGAAAGAGGCCGGGAGTTAAAGAATCTACATCAGCGATATGAATGGTGATGTTAAGGTTAATGGCAACAAAATAAGAAGTGGGGATGTCAGAGACTGGGAAAGAAAGTGTTTAGTTTGCAGTAAAAAATGGTCGGCGCTAGTATTGATAATGTAGGGCTTTAGGGTAATATGTGAGGTATGTGCTTTCAGCGTGCTAAGGGGAATATAATTATTTTTACCAGGAGAAAAGATAATTTTATCTGTTAGAAGTATGTTTTACCATGATGGGGAGTTACTGAAGGTTGACTGTATGAGGTACTTATCATTGCTAGCAGTGGCATAGCTAAAATTTTTTCCGGGGGGGGGGGCAAGTACCTAAATTTTCCGATATTTCAAAGACTGCATAAGGGTACGTTCTGCATTCTGCAATGTAGGTTACAAACATACGGCTTACTGTATATGTAACACATACCAGACACATAAGTGTTGTTCACTGATAGTGTCCTTTTGAATCTGAATCGTGAAATTACAAAGCGCGCGAAAGTGTTTGGTAGGCTTACACAAAAAACATATGTAATCATTAAGAACAAAAAGAAAAAAAATTGCAAGTGTTGTAGACCGTATCGGTGGTAACATACACTGTAGGCCTATCATGCAGGGCTGTAAACTTTTAGTGAATTGTGAGAGTGAGGTTCGCTGGGAGACTACTGACGTGGAGCGCGACCATCGGTTCGCGCGGTGCATCCCACCAGGGAGACTTGTTGCCAAAAATACCCTAGATTGCAGGAAATGACACTTTCCGTGCCTCATTACTGCATGCCCAGAATTGCCAGTTTTCTGATGTTTCATGTTCCTGGAAAATTTTAAGGACACATTTTCTTCACGTTTAAAATAGGCCTACCGGCATGTATGACTGTACACTACTGTCAGCTTACTGCAGACTGTGATCAGTTGGACGAGAAGGAACTCAGGTCGTGTGATAACTGGCGTTTTACCGACACCGTACCCATCGTTTGCGTTGTAAGTGGAATTTTTTACACCATACAGAGGCATTGCGTGAGGAACTGATGCTTCATTGTGAGAGCGTGAGATTGCGTGACCCACACGCTTAATGCGTGAGAGGTGACAGCTCTGTTTTACAGTATAGAACCACCTGGACTACCCGATAAAATAGCCAAACTTTGCCCCGTGAGTCGCTCGCCAATTGATCGTACAGCATGACAAACACAAGAGAACAGCAAGGCTAGGCTTTGCGATATGGGATGAAATTTACGATGTCTGCATAAACGGTGTACTCTGCCTACATGTTACTTGGTAAGGTGGCAGTTCTTGTGCTATGTAGCTATGTGAAACTGGAGCGACTATACAGCGCGAAAAGCGCGCCGAAAATTTTGGGTTCATATTAGAGAAATTGTCCTCTTGAGAGCAAAAGACAGGTAAACTGTCGGGGTGACTAGTCGCCATCAGGGACTGCACACTTTATCGTAAATTTCCGAATTTTTCATTTTTTTGAACGGGGGGGGGGGGAGGGCGATCACCCCCTGCCCCCTTGTAGCTACGCCACTGATTGCTAGTGATTTTAATTGGGTAACAGAAGTTATGGCATACATTTAGAGTAATTCTATTTTTCATTGTAGGAATGTTAAACTGACAGCTCATAATCATGACCTCCTCTTCTGGTAAGCGTTGGAGTATATCAGTACTGTGTTGGACTCTTACTAGGCTTACTTGAAGGAAAGGAAGGAAAAACCTTAGCAGTTTAGTCTTCCTAGAAAAGATCTGCTAGATTTATTGCGGCTGACTTGTATGTCTCAGATTATGAGGATGAGTTGTTGACGACTGACTGTAGATGAGTCAAGTTTGACACATGTAAAAATCCAAAAGACAAGTTTTAATGTAGACCACAAATACAGTCCACTTCACAACAAGAGAGTTTAAATTCTTGATCTTAAATTTGACACATGTAAAGTATAAAAGCCGATATGTATACAACAAAAGACAGTTTACTTGACAACAAGGCAATTGCAAATATTGACCACCAAGATCATGTATTTTTGCAAATACTTTTCAAGTCAAAATTTTGAGATAAAAATTTTGACTTCCAAACTTGTCAAAATTTCGACTTTAAAAAGTCAAAATATCTTAAAGTCCAAATTTTGACTTTTGATCTCAAAATTATGACTTTAAAGTCAAAATTTTGAAATTAAAAGGCAAAAGTTTGACTTTTAAGGGAGCTTTTTTCTTTCCATGTCCTTACTGGGCCACCGTACATTAGTAATTGCCAGATCTGTGTTACTCGGTCTCTTACTGTTGGAGTACTTCCATGGTCGAGCAGAAGGGCTGTTAATTGTGACTTCAAACCTTACGAAAATAAGCCCAGTACGAATAGCTTGCACTTGCAGACCAACCCTATGTTATTCCTACTGCTAGCTTATAGCCTAACGTCTAATGCAACGGTTTAGTAGCAAAGGTTAGTAACAACTGAGACAACTGATATAACTGATATAAATGCCCATTCACCTCAGCCTTTCTTGAAAACGTCAGACTATGCGTGTGTGTCACATGATCACCCGCAAAACAAGAACCCGCTTTTGAGAGCGATATAAGTCTCAGCTGAAGACCTCGTAGGCGAAGATAACTTCGCAGTCTTTTATTGTGCACTTCCTGGTGGGACTACTGTGAAAAGTGTCCACTATAGTGTGTTGCTCAACGAGACACAAACTTTGACTAAGAAGATCGCTCAAACGTTTTAAAATCTGTGCGATGAAGGGTAACGACCTCTACCGTGGCCCTGAAGGGACATTTCGAGATTTCTATATTTCGACTTTTTCGTTTCGATATTTCTATTTTTCGACTATTTCGTTTCGATATTTCCATATTTCGATCTGATCTATATACGTGTTCTTGCTCTAAGTTAGAACAGGTCCTCCAATGTGAAGCTCCCGAAGAAAACCTCCCAGACGAGGACAGTGTTCCCGTTCGAAACCTTGCCGCCATGTCGTCATTAAAGGGCTACCATCCAAACCGTACGTAATTGTTATCGTGGCCCTGAAGGGAAATCAATCCCCGTAGGGCTACATGTTACCGTGCAGCTCCCGAAGAAAAACCTCGCACACGTGGACTGGGTACCCGTTCGAGACTGTGCCCCAGACGTCTAAGTAGGCTACCATCCAAACGACTGTAGCTTGCAGTAAATTTAACTCGAAAACACAAAACAATGTCGCTTCTTTTTGAGTGTTGTATGGGTGATCCCTCATCATGAGATGAGGCCAGTCCCTAAGGACTGGCCTCATGATGAGGTAGAGCCACTGACTATAGCCCCACCCCACTCTGAGTCTGAGCTCAACAGGCTGCTCAAACACATGGGATCCTTGTAAAGTTCGATGAAACTTAAATATAATAGGCGGCCTGTATGCGATGCGGTGCCATCCTCCCTCGAAGAAGGCACGTAGCCACGGGGGCACGTGAACCCCCAAAATATTTCAAAAAAGGTCTTTCAGTAAAGGAGGTAAAATTTATTACGAGACCAGCCTTTTTGGAATATAAATATAAGAAGAAAACAGAAAATCTCGCACCATTTTGCATCTAGAGTCCTTCAAAAAGGCAAAAATTTTCAAAGGGGAGGGGGAACCCCCTCCCCTTAGACCCCTCCCCCAGGCCGGCGAAACTCCAACATCGATGTGCCCCAAAATTGGTTATCCTCCCTACGGGCCTGCCTCGAAGTTGAGAAGTCTTGGGATTTTCGCCGGTTACTAAAGTTGCTCGAATTTAAAAGTTATAGTCATCATAATCTCATTTTGTAGGTTGTAAAATAGTTTGCAGAATGCGCATTACAAGCTCATTATCAAATGATTAGCTTACTTTACATTACCGTTTCATCCAATGGTAGTGGTACATTTTATCTGGTAATTTTCTGATCAGTTGCAAACTGCTCATGCTTTTATTGAAGTGAAAATTTTATTGCAAACGAAAAGCTCAAAATCTCGACTGCTGTGATTCTACTTAAAAGCCTGGGAAAAAGCCATTTCCGGCTGTCTGAGGGGTCGCGATTCTTCAAAATTTTCTGTACGCTCCGCGCCAACCAATAGTGGCGCTCCGCTGAGATAGTCTTTCGGGCAGAATTACACATTTCGGACAGAGAATCCTCTGCCCCCCCCCCCCAAACTGAAAAGCTTCCGTACGCCTATGCAGTGAAGAACCTCCACCGATGTATAACCGTCACGTTGATGTAACTGTCACAGCGTCAAAAAGAAAAAAAAACGGAGAGGGGTAATGCATTGTATATGTGATTGCATGTTTCGTGGATTTTAGAAACGTCAGCTTTAAGGTCGCCTGAATCGACGAATGAAAACGGCGAAGTCATACAGACATGGATCCATTGCTCAAATATTGTAGACACCACTGACCTACCTTTTAAGGGACTATCATCCCCCTATAGAGCAAATGCAGGCTGGCGTTCACACAATGTTTAAACGTGGGTCCTAAAAATGTATGATTTCTTCCGTTTAACCATTTTGCTTTATCATGCTATAATCCAGGCGCGGATCCAGGGGGCCTGCCCCCCCCCCCCGCGCCACGGAAAAAAAAAACGAAAGGAGAAAAAAGGAAGAAAAGGGAAAAAGAAAGGGAGAAAGACAAATTAAGAGCAAAAAATGAATAAAAGTGTCTAAGAACGTATTCAAAGTATATATTTCTGTAAGGGTTGGATGGAGCTATAGCTGGATTATCTCTTTAGATATCTTTGAAAGTGGTTGGCGACGAAAGGAGAGCTACAATGTTCGAAAACAGAGGAATAGCTGAGTAATGACCCTTGACTTAAGATCTAAATAAGTAAACATCGTGACATATGCAGTATGGGCCTGGCTAGCTGCACTAAAACTTAGTAACAATTTTGTGTTAAAGAGTGACTTTTTTTGTAATCTAGAGGGATTAAAAGTTTTCGCCACACAGACCTTGCAGAATGAATACAGAAGACAAGCTGTCAGGTGACGTGCTATTGTGCACAGTGGCACCAGCTGTTGCAGGCAAAGTAGCGGAGTGTATACCCTATTCGATTTCGAAACTGTCTGAAAAGTTTTAAAATGAACTCAAAAGGCTTTTAATTTTAAGCTACAGACAGTGGCGTCGGCACAGTGGGCAATGGGTGACGTGTGTCCCCCTCCCCCATCGATTCTTGAAAATTTTTAAAATGGTACCAAAAGTCGTTTAAGCTACAGATTTCTGTAGAGGGTGTAGGGTGAGATGTATTTTTCATGATGGGTTTATTTGTTCTAACCATTTTTTTCACAAACTGTTCTCAAACTATCATAAGTTTTGGAAGTTCTTGACAAATTCCAAATTTTCGCACGCTCCGCTAGCGTCAAGCCTTGTGTCAGAGTTGTCCTTATTATCAATAGCTTTCGGTTACTACTCACTGGGAACAAAGGAGCAAAAGTTTTTTTTTAAGAATTCTCAGTCAGAAGATTCGTTTTTGGATAGCATAGGTTGGTGGGAAAGTGACAGTGTCCGATGCAGGTTCTGAATGCAGGTTTTGTCATGGACTAATACTTTATTCAAAATTTCGGCACGCTTCGCGCGCATACGACAGGGTTTACACCCGATTTCATATACCATTGACAAAGCTATGACGCAGGAAATTATTCCAATGCAAACATTTTTCTAGAAAGTACATCTCCTTCTCTGTAGGGCTCCCATCGTTATGGTGTCTTTGACTAATCTAGTCTAGCACATGATTTGAAAGACTGAAAGTACGTAATTGCCGCTGCTTATTTTCCAAACATTTTACCGCGACGTTCAATAACGACGAAAATCTTTTCTGAAACGAATTTTTCCTGTCCACCACCCCTCTTGCTATACCTAAAAAGAAGGTGATATATCATATCTCCTCCCATATGGATGGCGCGTGGTGAGAATCCGTTGGTCCCTCTTTTGTATACTGTAACTAATCCAGAGCTCCCGGGAGACTCTATACTGTTCTCTGTCAACCTTGGACATCCTTTTAAAATGTAAAGGAAAAATTTTATTATAGTCCAAGAATGTTTCTGTGGATTCCACGCAGGTATAATTGCGAGTACAGTTTCCCACGGGCGTGGATTATGGGGGACGCTTTTGGAAGGGGGACATTGTCAAAAAGTCCCCTCATTTTTTCAAAAATGATGGAAAATACTGCAATTATGCCTAGAAAAGCGAAACTTTTAGAAGAAAAACAACCTAAAAATCCTACACTTTAGTTGCACCAAATCGCATCTGAAGGCATTCAGTTCTAGAAAAATTTCTCTTAGACCCCTCCCCCATGCCGAGATCACAAAACTTATTGCCTCCCCGTGACGCAAATTCTGGCTACCACCACTGCTTCTTCCACCAGGACGGCAATTCACAAATGTGACGTCCATGATTTTTCCTGGGATTTAAGTATGTTTGAAGAAAGTATATTCACCGTCTCTTACTCCCCTTTTTCACCCGAACAAAAGTTAGAATTCACTAAATTGTGGACATTTTTTAAACATACGATCACTTTAGAATGACCCAAAGATACCACCATTTTAAACATAGACCCCCTAAAATTAACAAAAATTTCTCAAAGGGGAGGGTGAACCCCTTCCTGGGATTGCACTCTCATGTACTAACAAGAAAAGGCTCTCCCACTCTTGTATATAGCGTATACAAAATCCCACTGCCTAAAAGGGCACGGTTTAGCAGTTATTCGCGGTTCCCCCAATCACCAACTCCCGTCGGCACAATCGGTCATAGATTTCTGAAGGATATACCCTTCAGAAATCCATAAAGAAGGTGATATATCATCTTTCCTCCCATATGGATGTCAGGTTGTGAGAGTCCTGTTGGTCCCCCTTTTCAGTGTACAATTAAATTAATGCAGACCTCCCGGGAGGCTCTATACCGAAAATTTTCGGCGCGCAATTGTTTACGCTTACGGAGAGAGGTACGTTTTTATTGAGTGATGGATTTATTTTTATCAATTTTTACCAAAAATCGTTTGAAATCTTTCACGATTTTTGCAAAGTCTTCTCGCTATTTCTTGATTTTTGCTTGATCTGCGCACTTTTAGCCTTGAATTGCTCCTTTTACTATCAATAAGGTCCCAAACGTATTCGAAATTACTCATCGTTGAGGTTCTACCATAAGCCAATTATTCGTGTGCATAAACGTGATTTCAGAGGAGCCAGCATTGTAAGGATATAAAGCAACTGATATTCATTTTTTCACCCTCCTCTTCTTATGAGATCTGAAAACTTAGAATCGAGCCCACCTTCTAATTGATAGACACACATAAAGGGAATTGACACCGTTAGTCATAGCAATGGTTTTAAATGTAAATTCAAATTTTCGGGGCGCTTCGCGCGCAATTGCTTCATCTGACGTCCTATACCCGAATACCGTATAACGAAAATAAAACATTCATTATGGCAAAATCATTTCAAGTTACCTACAAGGGCTCATAATGTTGGCGTGTAAGTTTTCAGATAACTTAGATTCTCCTGAACTTCTGCAGATACATATAGTAACTTATATTAAGCCATACACATCAAATTCCATGCAACATGACAAGGTATAAAATCTCACTGACATAAGAACTGGAGCAGATTTCTGTGCTCTTAAAATGCAATATTGCGAGAGCTTCCGGGAGCTTTGCCCCTGGACCCCCACCGGGGCTCCGCACCTAGACCACGCCAGGGGCCCTATCGCGGGCCCCTGGACCCAACGCGTAGGAACTCGCGCTTCGCGTTCGTGGTGCACATTAGGTTTTCCATCTTGCCCCCCCCCCCCTGTAAATTTCTGGATCCGCGCTTGCTATAGACTTGGCCAAGTCTCTCGTGAGTGTTCTCGTACTGCTAGTACCTACAGCTCACCATATTTACCTTGGGTTTAATAAGCCCTCTATCGGCTGCTTATTTGTATTAACGAGAAGCAATATAAATAAGCAGCCGATAGAGGGCGTATTAAACCCAAGGTAAATATGGTGAGCTGTAGGTACTAGCAGTACGAGAACACTCACGAGAGACTTGGCCAAGTCTACGCTTGCTATAATCCTTGTAGGATTGTCAGTCATCGGTTTCTTTTTCTTCAAGAGATGTGCCTGTGAATAGAGCTCTTACAAAATGAATGAAAATACGCTTAGGGCTACTATAGGTTAGTTAGATGAGGTTTAACGTCCCAGTTTCCAACCGATTGGTTCAAATCGAGACGACCACGGCCTTTTTTCCAGTTGTGGCTCACTGGCTTGTTTTCCCTACTCCATTGCTTATGCTGAGCACTAAGCACAAAGGCAGTAGGTTCCATTTTTAAAGTTTTTGGTATGACCCGGCCAGGATTTGAACCCTAGGGCTACTACAGGATTAAACTGGTTGCTAGCCAGTCTAGCGCGGTGCCACGCATGACAGATGTAAGACTCTGACGGCTGAGTGGAGGCCTTGTTAAAGGCCCTACAATCTGGTCCCAGACAGTGAAAATCCTCCTTACTAAGTTTACTTTTAGCCCCCCTCAGTTTTAAACAAAAATAACCACCTGTCAAGTACTCCCAGACACAGCTTCATTAGCTTGCACTGACTTTAAATTGCTCAAGGTCATATTTACACAGTACTGTGTGTGAGCAAGTGGGAACACAACTGACTGCACAAGTCATCGTTGACCAACCAGAGCGAAGCCATCGTCTGCATTAATGTCAATCAACTGCACTCGCCAATTGTATTTGGAGAAATGATCATATTCCTACTTATTTGGGCGAGACTGTAAGATCTTTAAAGACAGGCAGTCACCCCAAAGTATATTTTTAGTGTGGGGTTATCAAAATTCTCAGTCGGTGACTGCTCTTTGATTGACATCAAATTTTGAAAATTTGAAAGCTGCAGAGTAGCTCACATTTCATACAAGGCAGAGAGAGAATACTTTTATTACATTTTATAGCCTTGTTAGCCTGCGGAGCAGACTCTGCAGCGGCCTCCAAAAGATGGCGCTCTCTCAGAAATCATAATACACCTCCTGTATGTATTCTATACAGCGTCTGCAAACCTTCGTCCAGTTTTCATTCACACGAATCCCCAAAATGCGGGATAAATTATTATTCATAATAGGCCACATGGTATTCACGGCTACTGACTATTCATGTATATCAACGGCCCGCGACGATGCACATAATACGACTACTTCTGAGGATACGATGACATCTTAAAAAGGTACGTTATTTTCATGTATGGCTAAAAATCGAGCTAATCCTTGTAGTGAAAAGTCAAGCCTAACGTTAGGCGTAGGATGTTGTCTCAGATCTTGCCGGTTTGTACAAACTGGCCTGTATATAGGCCCTCGCATGGACAAGACGACGTTTCCTAGGCCTTGCTAGCTGTATATATGTACATGTACACGGTAGCAGGTAAGCCAGTAACTATACAGTAATAGCCGTACTGCACTGCATAACGTGTATACAGGTGAAAGCCTGAATTTTCGAGTTGTCTGCTGTAGCGAAGCAACCGGTCTCTTATGTGGACTCCACCCCTTACCAACCAGGGGCAGATCTAGGGTCTTTTCTGAGGGGGGGGGGTCCAACATTAAAAGGGCACATTCATTCTTTTTTTAAATTTTGGTTCCCATAAACGTCAGCGATTACACAACTTACCGCATATTGACAAAGAAAGGATAAACCAAAAGACATGCAAAAACTGGAATCAAAACCTGGAATCTAAACGGTGAAATTACAAAGCGGGCGAAGCGCGCGAAATTTTTTTTGGGTAAGCCTACACTTATAAGAATTTGTACTAATTTAAAGCTTATGTAGAACAATTGAGCGGACAGTTGGGCCCTATCGGGCATAACTTTATTGTACTTCCCTCCTCGAGTCACTAGTCGTACCGTACGACAGACACAAGTGAACGTTAACCAGGTTTAGCGAAATGCGATTCAATTAATTGCTATCCTGCTATGTGGAATGGAACTATTGAAACAAGGGCAACAATGTTGCCGAAGCTAGCTCAGCTTATCCTGTTGACCTTAAAGTCCGCAGTCAATATTTCTGTTGGGTTTGTAACTCATACGTACGTTACAAAACAAAGAGGTAAATGTAAATGCAATGAAATATGTATTGAACTCCTGAAGACTCTGAAAGACTAAATCTGGTACACAAAGTTAACTTTATATACTGCACAGATGTTAGTATACAAATAATAAATGTTTATGAGTGTGCTGCTGTGTAGAACTCATTTGTTTTCCGCAATTGGACTCAGATAGTAACTTCCGATAAAGAAATGTTACAAATGGTTAAAGGTCTTAAAAGCGATATTTTGCCCCAAAGATATTCCTTGAACCGTCCAGGGACAAAAGTTCAAATGCGGGTTGCCACTATGATTTGGAAAAACCAAAACTGCTCAATTGCTCAATATAAAGGGATAATTTCTAAATTAAATTCTTTACGCGCCTTATTCTAAGTACTCTTTAGTACCGTTTTCCCCTACAAAATTATTTTACTGCATAATATTTTTATGATTGAGATCTACCAGGTATAAATCGTCGATCGCTTTTAAGACCGGTGAATGTGTCGCAACAGGCCGGAGGGTAAATACAGTTCGTAGAGAGCGTTGGGAAAATATGCACACGTACACTAAGTCTAAGGCTATTTAAATATTATCCCCCATGGCTTCCCCTTACCAACTTTGGTGGGGCTTTCGGCAACGGAGAACAAGACTAAGCGGCTCCTGCAGTGTCGACGCCCATGTGACTGCACCAGGCTCGTAGCCTGGTGCATACTGGTACCAGGTACATACTGAATGGGGACGAAATGGCTTCCAGAGGCTAAAAATTTTTTAAGGGGGCCAAATGTGTACAAATGCCATTAAGCCATTGGCAACTTGAAAACTTGCTAGGGGGCGAAGAAATTTCAAAGAGGGATTCGCCCCCTTGGCCAGCTTGGCTAGAAGCCTGAGCTGCACAATTCCTGCCTCTGAGACTAACATATGGCACACGCCTTCAAACAGCACGTTTTCATTTTCAAACCGAAACTTGTTTTTGGAATGTTAGCACAACCGTCAAGCTTAAACCGAATGAAGCATTGTATTTTCAATCAACGAGCTATGTTCTTTTTTTTAAGAAAGGGGGTGGGTTCCTCTTTCCCTTACGACGTTTCCTAGACAACATTCACCTTAACTTGAAGTAGCTATGTACCCCGCGCCGGCATCCCAATTCACGAGTAGCTTCTTTCCTTCATGTGACAATATAAACTAATTTGCTATTAAGGAAGGATAAGTCATTTGTTTACCTTTCATACTAAATATTTTTTGTCCAGAAATGTTAAGAAAAATGATTGTAAAGGAGATACAAGGAGATTTGAAAGATTAAGGTAATGTTTACAAATAACTTGAAACTTGAGGCGACTGCATATATTCTCTTTAAACTTTAAGCCAAACTCCTAAAACCATTCAGACATCAGGCTAAGTTGAATACTTGTTTCTGCCTCAACACAAAAATGTGTATAGGCCTAGCTTATAGCACTGTTTCGCACAAGGCCACTTATTGTCAAGAACTTGTACAACTTTCAAACGTCCGGTATTTCTTTTCGAGTAGGCCTAACCATCCAACCAGTCTAAGTCTATTATTAAAACGCCTAAATGAGATCAATGCCACATGCTCACGTAACGCCTCCATAATAGGCTGTACAGTCCCGTATTCATGTCATATCCCTGGTTTGGAAAGCAAAGAGCTGAGCAAACATAGTCTGACATAGTGGGGTATCCCAAGTACGTTATTCAAAAATCGATAATTGTAGTAATTGTCGTATTGATGTGAAACCCCGTAATCAAATGGTATATACCCAACACACGCTAAACTTAACTGATTTACATAGTTTGCACACCTATTACGTAAATCGCTTGCTTTCAACAATAGTGAACAAGTGTGCTGCTACCTGAGTTGAAGGCGTGTGTGGAGCGTGATTATAAAATAAACTTCGATAACACCAGCACACTTCCACATTTCATGTATAAAGCTGGTCACAATTTTTTAATACGAAAAAAATTCCTTCGAAACAAAGTTAATTAGACATGAGTAAGTCTGACATTGAGCTTAAGAAAATCATTAAAATCATATACGTAATCATATACAAAAAACCGCTGAAAAGAGAACAACGAATTTCGCTGCTTGTACCTATGCTTGTACCCATTGAACCACATGAAGTGGAAGTAGTACCACCAAGTTACGTCATAGTTCCAAATAGAAATACACATTTTACACAGGGAGAGTTTTAGTTATGTGTCTTAAATATCGTTGTATTTATGCCTAAAGGGTAAAGAAAGAGCCTTCAATACATTTTTCAAATTTTTATGACAACATTAAATTTACCGCATCTTTCCTGGCAATCACAATATCTCAAAGAAAATATTATTTTCCAGAAATATACCTATGCTATAATACAACGAACCAACATGTCTCATGAACCTTGGGGGGGGGGGTAAACCGAGACATAATGGGAAAAACATACACATCAAATAACATGACAGTTTCTACTATTGTACAACTTACTAAAAAAGTAAATATTTACGTGCTCCTCCCTCGTGCACTTCTCTTACAACTACTATTATGGTATCTAAACTGGGATAATATAAATCCTTCACGACAAATCACCTAATTAGTGTTGGTATGATCTGAATCTCATTATTTTGCACAAAATATTCCCGAAGATGGGGACTTCGCCAGAATTTGTTTCAAAAAGTGCTGTTTTCATGCCTTTAATGATTGCAGAAACGAAAAAAAATTAACTTTTGTTCAGCACAAATTGAACTATCTATATGAAACATATTATCAAGATTGGTGCAAAACTGAAAGACAAGTAGGGAATTTTACGTTTTCAAACAAAGCCCCCTCCCGAGGTCAAATAGCGGTCAAATTAATCAAAAAGAGTCGCAACATACAGATATCACTTTCGCTAACATCTCTACCAAACTTCAGCCAAATCTAACGAAAAACAGCGAAATGTCAGGCAAAAAACGCAAATGTTATGGTGACAGACGTTTGCCGTGACGTAGAGTTTTGCCGTGCACGACAGCAATAGCTCAGCTGAAAGCTTTCAGCTGAGCTAAAATTAGAGTGACCCTACAGCGCGCGTAGCGCGCCGAAAATTTTGGGTTCTTGTTACAGAAATTATCCTCTTGAAAGCAAAAAAACAGGTAAACCGTCGATTAGTTGTCGTCAGGGACTGCGTACTTTCGACGAAGACTCCCCTACGAAACTGTAAAACTTCTCCGATAGGGGACCAGCCTTCCCCAACGGGGGGCATGAACCCTTCCCCACCTGGTGCTACCGCTATCTCGACTGGGGGAGGAGGTTAAAATACTGTATGTTGTGTTCCCTATATAGTTGCGGCGCGACTATCAAAAACACTCTGTCAGAATAGATGACTGAAGTCGAATGTTTGCTTTTCATTTGCGACAGCAGACCGGTCATCGGTCCAAGACGTAAAAAAATTAAACCGACTGACATTGCGTTATTTGACCTGGTGGTGATTTTATATAGTAATTTTAAAAATGAAACAAACACCGATTTGTCTATTGTGACTTCTGGTCAACTCTTGGCAGGCTGTGGACTTTACCTAAGACTGGCTTTTTATTCCCATCACTAGGGCAACACTATAAAAGAAGAGAGTAATTCCAGACTATAAATATCATAGCGAAACGTATTTAGCCTACCTACTCTCTCTTGTTCACGAGAGGATGGATACTAGAGGGTGGAGGGAAGGTTACGTAGATGTAGCGTTTATGGAGTGTGAACAGATCATTATTTTGTAAGACCAAAAGACTAGGAGTGATCTTTTGGAATCAATATTAAAACCCAATAGCAATACGTTGCATATAGCTCGTGAGTATGACGCAATATCTGCGTGTTTTGTATTACTCTGAATGCCCAAGCAGGCCACACGTGGTTACAAGCGAAAAGTGATTAGAATGCCTGATTGTCACGCAGACATACTGTAGTCACATTCTCTGTAAAACGATTGCACTGTTCGGGTTTCGGGGAGGCCAATATAGGCTACCGTAGTCAAATATATTGCCGAAAGTTTCTGCGATACATGGCTAGACTTTTACGAGTGGATTGATCGATACTGGATGGGGGTAACCAAAATCTCCTCGGAATTGGACAACACTGTCATTACCTGTGAAACTGTCTCGTTTTTTTTTTCCTCTAGTGTGAAAAAAAAACATTTTTTGAAAAAGGGCACATTGGAAAATTTGAGGGGGGGGTCCGGACGCCGGCGACCCCCCTGGATCCGCCACTGCCAACGCTGATGACGTTGCATTAATTATCATAAAGTTATTTTTGTTTCGGAAACGAGATTGGCTACAAAGGTGGCAGGCTATTGTATTAAACTTCTGTGTACTGTACATTAACATTAGGGGTCAGCAAATAATAAGAATTGTACCTGTAGCTGATAAAACTCAACAATAGCCTGCTTACAGCAGGCTATAGCCTTGTTTGCTCACCAGGACATGACCTTAAGCAATAAAACAGGTTTATTCCTGCACAAGGACGAGCTTCATACAGTTATGGGAGGAGCTAGAAGTTCCATAGTTGGGAGTATTGGAACTGTCTGGGATAATGAAAATTCCCCTTTAAGTCATAATGTCCCATCGAGGGCGTAGCACACGGGGAGGACGAGCAGAACCCCTTTGGGGTAACATTCGCCCACAGACATCCAGCCGAAGGAAAGTTTAGAGAAAAACAGTCAAGTGCGTCACCTCTCAAGGTCGCCCCCCTACAAACTCTACCTTAACACTGACCGCAAAGAGAATGCCACCAATGATTTACTATAAAAACTGAATTAACAACAACTAGAATGATCAATGATCATGAAATCGAGTAGGAACCGTAAATAGTTCGGGTCTCACTCGTCCAAAATGGCCGTCAAACACACAAAAAGGCCGCCATTATTATAATAAAATATACGGATAATTATAATAAAACGTATTTTTGACACAAATGCTCATAATATCTTTTATTTTTTTATAATGAGTATTCAAAACTTATTTTTCTGAACTTTTCTGTCGGAATCCACGTCAACCAAGGTGGCTGAAAAACAAAATGGCCGTCAATAATATTAATTAATAAAGACATAGTCATGAAAAATACCTTTGAAACATCGAGATCCAGGTCAACTGAGATGGCTGAAAAACGAAATGGCTGCAAACATAAGGAAAATTGATTTATTTCCGTTTTCTTTTAGTTTTGTTTTATCAGCAATCTCCCAAACCACCGAACTTCTCGGCTTCCTCAATGCTGTATATCATGTAGGTAGAGTTTAGGGCTGCAAAACATTACTAGTAACCTGCCATTGACGGATCCAGTATTTGGAGAAAAGAGGTTTATTCATGAGATCGCGTAACCCACATAAGAACCGTTTACGGTAGGGATCGGGCAATTCCTCAGGGGAAAATTTGATAAATAGGAACTCTTAAATGCGATTTCTCAGGTTCTCAGGACATTTCTATCATAGTCAGGATCATGAAATTTTCAGTATATTTTAAGAAGACCAACTAATTGCCATAGAGGGTTTGGCAATCTCAGATGGGGAAACTTCTCCTTTGCTTTCCCCCATTCCCGTAGGCTACGTCTTTAAATGAAAGTTGACCTATTTAAAAAAAAATACTGAAAATGCTTAAAATTTCATTTTCCGGTTATGGCTTTAAAACACTTAGGACCTTGAAATCGCATGAAATGGCTCATTTTCCGAAGGAACTTTCCCATGGCGGTCCCCTTTTAAAGACGTGGATACACTTTTATGAGGCTAACTCGCTCTGACGAATGAATGAATCCTCTTTCCTCTTACATGATGCACGTAACTCACCAGAATCTGTACTCTGAAGATTTGTTCGAGAATTTTAAAAACATACAGTCAGTTCAAAACTTTGTCAAAGATAGCACTATTTTGCACTTGTTTACTTTTCAAAAAAAAGAGGAAAATGTGAAGGGTGCATCTCTTTCTTCTTACACAACACCCTTCCCTTGCAATCAGTGGATATATAATCAGTTCAAAGCTTAACCAAAAGATACCACCATATCACCATATGAAGCCACCTCACATTAAGAAAACTTTCTCAAAGAGTCGAGGCTCAAATCTCCCTTTTAAGAAGACCCTTTTTGCGAAAACATAATCAAATATAGGGAAATGTCACTTGATAATGCACATATCTAAACATATAATCAGTTTAAAGCTTTAAAAAATGTTAGGACTATTTTCAATTTTACTCTCGTTACAAAAATGGCACCCCTTCCTTAGACCCCAGGCTCTCCCCTGGACGGGATAACGACAGCAGGCTCTCCCGGCCTGGATGCCACCTGTTCTAGATAAGCCACAGGACGCTCGGCTCAGGGAGTGTCATGGGTTGCCCCTATTTCACCAAGGCAGTTGCTCTGATAACACTTAATTTGTTATAAACGGGAAGTTGAAGTTGACGGCCTTTGGTCTTGTCAAACGGAATATATATGAGATACGCATGCAGTAGTTTGAAGCTGTGTTTGAGTGGTTCAGTTATCTCATTGGTGTGTCTCAACAGTTTCGGGGTAAAACTGGATGTCACGAGGACTTCCTGCTGTTACGTGTTTCAAAGAACCTTCCGTAGGTTGGTTTGCGGAAATATCGACTCCTGTAATTACTCCGTAATACGGATCAGGGTACAGAATAAACTTAGCGCTTGTTAAGGAAGTGGTAGTTCAGAGTATGCCTACACACTTTTGATGACCCTGATGTCGAATCAGCTCTTATAACAGGGCACATAAGTTTGTTCTCTTGAAAGTGAATAAGACAACTAGAAATATAGGTGGCAGTAAACTACGGCTGAACTAGACCAAATTGTAACAGATGGTTTTTCTCTTTAGGATTATTATTTTTTTTTGAGTGACTCCACTGAACATTACCGTATGTACAAACAGGCCAGAATCCGACATCTCAAAACCTGATTGGCTAATTTCCATAAATTCTTAAGGACTTCCAAAATGGGCACGAAACAGGCGATCTGGGGTTCAATGGAAAAGTTTTAGTTGCAATTTCGTGACAATTTCCTATAAAGGTAAGTACACAAACTTGTAGTGCAGTTATGGATCTTCTAAAAATGGCTGTGTGTGACCGAAAAAGTCCCACCCCTTTTTGATCTACCCCAAAAGATGTATCCATCATGCCGGTATAAAAGGAAATCATGTCTCCTCTGGAAAATCAGTCTGGCCGGACAATAGTTTCCTGGAAAAGTGTCCTACGGACAATATTTTTGAGGAAACATTGTCCGCCCCACAGGAAGAACTGTCCGGGGGAGACTAGATTTTACGTCCGCATAGAATCATAACAGTAATTTGTGTCCTGGGGACAAATATTCTTAACTTGCTAAGAACCATCGTCTTCCTAGACCTATTTTCCAGAGTAGACGCTGGAAATGTGGTCCGGTGAGACAAGGACCGACGTTTCAGGGTTCATTTTGAGATTTTCGGGTTTAGTATACAGTGTTTCTATTTTTTCGGCCTTTTTTCATGGAATGTCGCTAGACATATAATTTGGGAGTTATTATTCACCTCATAAATTTTGGAAAACTAAACAAATTTCATAATAATCTTGTAAAACTTTTGACAGACGAATAAAAGACGTTTACGTTCACCACGATTCATGTTGCCATTTGTTCATTACAATGGATTCATGGAATCAAAGACAGTGTAGGCCATAGAAGTTTACACAGCCAGACGTCAAGTTCATTGCATTAAAATAGTATTTAGGGTCGTGTTGCAGAGTTGTGATGGTCAGTACCTCTGGGGGCAACTCTGAAAGGTGCCCAGTATTCTGTTGAAGCTTCCATGGTTTACTAAAGTATGCGTATCTGAGTCTCCCAAAACTTCATCGAGGAAGGAAGAAAGAAAGCCCGATAATGTTTTCATCATACAGTCCATACATCAGAACAACGCTGAATGATTAAGGCTCGCTGCATAATGTACGAATACGTTTGGGACAGTGTGAATGAAAAACAACTGAAAAAGTGTAAGTGCTTGGGGCACGCAGAAATGTTGTAACATTGTTGAAGAGTTGTAATGTAAATACATCAGTCATACCTTAGAGCAGACACTTCTACTCGACATGCAACTAATGAAATAGAAAGCTCCAAAGAATTATAGGACCGTTTTCGATTTTGGTCATAAGTTGAATGGGCTCGAGAATGCGACGTGTCTCAATCCCCCTCCCCGGCCGGCGCCAACGTTAGGAAGATGGATGATGTGTTGCTTTTATGTGGAAGTATGGGTTTTACTCAAGCTGTCCGGTACCCGACATACTAAAAATTATTTTATTTGAGTTTTTTGCGAAGGTTGTCAATAATTAATATTTGAGCTAAAGAAGAATGTTTTCATAAAATAGTGTTACGTCACCGGCTTCCAGTCTTCCTTCTGACATCGACAAGTGGAGGTGGGGTATGAGATCACCTGGGCTGGCCCTGGGGGTGGTGGGTAAATAGGACTGGAGCAGGGGATAAAGTAGTCAGGTAGGCCTACGTACTCTTTAACTGAAACTTAACTATATACAAGACGCTGTGACACAAACGAGAGAGAACAGGAATTGTAAGGTACTATTTATTTATTCAAGGAGAAACTTTCCTCTTCACCAGCTCTTCTTTCTCGATCGTTACATGATCAGAATTCGAATAAGAACTTTACATAGGTAAAGTCTTTGCTAACCCCTCTCAATGCCAGGGAACAGTTTAGCCCAGTGATTCTCAAACGCGGCCCCCGGAACCCCCCTCCCCAACTGATTTTAGGTTTTGAGAAAATTCATACTCAAGACGAACAAACCGTAACAAAGTATGACGTAAAATTATGTAATACAAAGTCGCTACTTGACTCCTTCCAAGTTTGCTCGATCTTCTGATGGAGTACTAGGTTGCCTACGTAACAGGCTATGTATTCAAAGTTCAGTCATATGCTATCCAGTCAAGACTTATTTCCTGTCTCATTGTTGACAATCATTTTACGTACGCGGTGGCGTGTATTCATGTATTGGTGAATTGCAGAGTGTTTGTAGGCCTGTTTGTAGTGACAAAGCTTGTAGCAAATGTATATCCCGAAAATTTAATTGCGACGTGAGGTGACTGTACAATTGAGAAAGGTGTCGTGTTGAGCGTTTGTTGATGGTGACTGAAATTAAAATTTCTGCAATGTATATTGTACTAACAATGTCTTTGAGACTTTTATAATACCGGTATATGATCTCGCTGTTTGCATAGCTCTGCAAAATGAAGTATAATCATTCAATCAAAGCTTCTTTTGACTTTTACGGCCCTCGAACTCAGCAGTCCCCCTTCTCTATCTGACCACGTTTTAGAATAACTGATCAAGAGCTTCCTCACATATACAGGCACTAAAGAAGGATGAGTGTAGAACTTTTGTGAGTTCATCCGTTTCAGAGCCTAGAAAATCTTGCTTTCCAGGCCCTCTAGATTGCAGGAAATCGCACTCTTTACCACAGATTTGCCTCTTCAAATAGGGATGCCTGGTGGAGGCCAAGCTCCCAGCCGGAGCGACCGAGTTCCGAGAGGATGGCAAACTCGAAAATTTGGCGCGCCAAGCGCGCGGAAAATTTGGGTTTGCCATTGAAGAAAATATGAAATGGTAGTCCTGACTGGGCAATATGCCCTACTCAGGGCAAAATCAAGGAGTTTATTGCTGAGTCTTGTCGACGTCGGGGGATTACATACTTTGTCGTACCAATCAAGGCTCCCCGACGAAAATGGAGTTTCTCCGACAATAGAGTTCATGGCCCCCTGCACCTCCCCCATGATCTGGCGCCACCAGTCTAAAATTCTGCGTCTAGCATGCGTGGGTCACCAGTATGGTTATTTTGATGCTTATTATCAAGCGTGGGTTTGCAGTACAGGAGAAACATGTGGCATTTCAAAGTAAGTAGGTTGCCGACGAAGCTGCCCTCTGAAATGGATGAACTCACAAAAGTTCTGCACTCCACTGTAAACAGGCGCGGATCTAAGGGAGGGGGCTTTCCCGGCCTCAGCCCCTCCCTTTTCGCCACATCAACAGTAAAAAATACGCAAAAATTAGCATAATGTTAATCTAGGAGAATATTCATGGGGGCTTTCAGCCCCCTCCCCCTTTTCGAAATGTCTGGATCTGCGCCTGGTAAAGGTGCACACTACCCTTTTAACAGTTTGAGGAACCACTTCCTATGAAACCTTTGTAACTCTGCCTTTGTTTACCGTAGACACAGCTAGCTGCAGGACCTTTTAAGTACGGATTTCGATCTTTCCAATTGTTGTCCTCTCTCAAAGCCTGAGATCCCCATTGTTTTTGGTGAAGGTCAAAGGTTATTTGGGGTCACCAGAGGTCAAATGGTAAATACCTTGGAAATTGCTTGTAAACACTCTATCTTAAGTAGGATAAAAGTAAGGGATCTCATACTTACCATGTGGATTGCCCATATTAAATAGATGATCCCTATTGTTTTTGGTGAAGGTCAAAGGTCATTTGGGGTCACCAGAGGTCAAAAGGTCACAATATTGTAAACACTATATCTCAAGAGGGTAACAGTGAGGGATCTCATAGTTAGCATGTTGATTACCCATACTGAGTAGATGATTCCTATTGTTTGTGGTGGAGGTCAAAGGTCATTTGGGGTCACCAGAGGTCAAAAGGTAAAAAATTGTAAACACTATATCTGAAGAAGGGTTACTGTGGGGTATCTCATACTTAGCATGTAGATTGCTTATATTCAGTAGATGATTGCTATTGTTTGTGGGGGGAGTCAAATGTCTTTTGGGGTTACCATAGGTCAAAAGGTCAAAATCTTGTAAACTCGGTATCTCCAGAAGGATAACTGTGAGGATCTCTTAGTTACCATGTGGATAGCTCATATTGAGTAGATGATCTCTATTTTTTGGTGGTCAAAGGTCATTTGGGGTCACCAGAGGTCAGATGGTCAAAACCTTGTAAACGCTATATCTCAAGAAAAGTAACTGTGAGGGATCTCATACTTACCATATGGATTACTTATATTAAGTAAATGATCTCTATAGTTTTTGGTGGCGGTCAAAGATCATTTGAGGTCACCAGAGGTAAAAAGGTCAAAACCTTGTAAACATTATATCTCAAGAAGGGTCACTGTGAGTACTTAGCAAGTTGATTGCCCATATTAAGTAGATGATTGATATCATTTGTGGTGGAGGTCAAAGGTCATTTGGGGTCACCATATTTCAAAAGGTCAAAACCTTGTAAAAACTATATCTCCAGAAGGATAACTGTGAGAATAATCACTGTGACGGATCTCACACTTGACATGTGGGTTTTTCGAGTTGAGGAGATACTTTCTATCGGTTCTGGAGGAGGTCAAAGGTCATTTGAGGTCACAAGAGTTCAAAAGGTCAAAATCTTGTAAACACAATATCTCGAGAAAGATAACTGTGATGATACTCATACATAGCATATGGATTGCTAATACTGAGTACAAGGTCCTATCATTTTTCGTGGAGGTGAAAGTCATTTTGGGTCACAAGATTTCAAAAAGTCAAAAAGTCAAAACCTTATTAAGATGATATCTCAAGTAGGATAACTTGTGAGGGATCTCATGCTTGTCATGTGGGTGATTCATGTTTGTCACAATATATCCATACAGCAAGGAATCACTAAGCCTTTTGGCTTTCTGGTTATAACGAGTGCAATGCCAAAGCCAAAATGCCACTAAAGAACGAGAAATTATCATTAATAATTTCTAAGCACGTAATTAATTGAAATTGAAAGATTTGTCAAAGATACCACCATTTTTCAGCTAAGCTACATTATCTAAACAAGAATTTTTCAAGGGGAGGAAGTGTTACTCTCTAAATGTAAAAGAGTGAATTTCACTCTTCGACGACTGCCTACAGTGACCACTCTTTCTTCAGGTAAAAATTTCACTCTGCTGGGAGTGGTAATTCACTCCAAAAGAGTGAATTACCACTCCGGGCAGAGTGGAATTCCACTCGAAACAGACAACACACCTTTCCTTTACAGTCAACCAAAAGTACGAATTTACTAAATTTTGAGTTTTCCAGTACATAATCAATTACATATGTGTCAAAAATAGCACTATTTTGCATCTAAGCTATTGCAATGAAAAAAAAAAATTCGCAAAGGGGAGGGACATCCCCTTTCCTTAGACCTCCCCCGGGACATTACCTGCACAAGGTGACAAAGGAAGGATTTGCCCCGAATGCACACTGCCACCCTTGCGAATATGCACAATTTACACCGACTGTCTGAGTTTATCTGGAGTGGGCTTTAGGCATAATTATTCTAGAGTGTACCCATCACCAAACTCTGCCGGTGCCCCTTTTATTTTACGGTATAATATCGGCAATCCCGAAAGGCTAGGGTGCATCTTCTTGCTTGCATATTCAAGTGTAATAAAGTCTTCATTTTGGAAACACAATTGTTTCCTATGTGTTTTTTTTTTCAGTCCACTATCATATGTTCTGAGCATTGTTAGTGACAACGATACGTTACTGTGCATTTTCTTTTAACAACTGGCAATTGATAGTTGCATAGCTTACAAGTGTTTGACTTCTTTAACTTATGAGAAAAAAAGCGTAACTATTCATTCATTAATTTGTGCATTCTCTCCAAGTTGATTAATTGAAGAAACGAGAAGGAAAAAGTTAGTCATCTTGTCCGCCTACATGTATAGCAGGAGGGATCATCGCAAAAATGGAAAGAACAAAAACAGATCCTTAAAATTTGCAAAACATTACACCATATTGCGTCTAAGGATCTTGAAATATTCAAAAAATTTTCCAAAGGGGAGGGGGACACCTCCTCCCCTTAGACCCCTCCCCCAGGACGGCGGTTCAAAACAACTTTCAACCCCACATTGTCGAGAGAGAGAACAGCTTCTACGCCTTTGAAACAAATACGAAAAAGAGCTCATAAAAATTAATTATTTAATTTCACATCCAAATTATTCTCTTAAAATTGTAATTTATATATAGCAATTTCTCACTTGTAAATTTCTAAAACATGAGATATCAAACTTGGAATGTTTAAATGCAACTTAAAATACCCAGAAAGTGCCATTTCCTGCAATTTCGGAGGCATTTTTTGTCAAAATTTCCTTGGTACGCTTCGCGCCAACTTATGGTGGCGCTCTGCTTAGATAGTGTCGGGGAATATTTTAACCCCCTATAAATACAATCCTGGACACGCCCTGGAAGGTGACGACAGCTTGACATTGCATTACACCGCTATGCCAAGTCCAATGAAACCAAAATGGTCTAAAGACTACAAGAATTAAACTTTTCCTTTTGGGTCGTTTTGGCTCGTTTTTGGTCGTTTTATGTTTTACAAGTGCCCCAAACGGTGGCGAGGAAGGCAGCTGGCTGCGTGGTACAGTATTTCATGAAGTCATCAATTCTTGTAAAACACATAATAGTACAAAATCTTGTATATTAGAAGCAATATTAGAATATTTGTATAGCACTTAATCGCTGGTATCTAAGCGCTTTACAACATAAAAAGAAAAAGGAAAAAAAAAATAAAAGTTATAAGTAAACGAAACAGAGCAGCACAGTATAATGGACTAGAAAGTTAAGAATAACATAAGAACAAACAAGCAACAAATAAAAAGCAACACAAAAAATGAAAATCAGTTAAATGGTAAAACAATAAAAAAAAGTACTACGTTAAAAAGTTTACTTAAAAACTACCATGTAAATATCTAAACGGGCTTGTTGATAAGTGCCGGTGTAGCAGTTTTTTTCTGTCCACTCCGACCGGACAGAAAAACTAGTTGTTTGGTCCTAGGACAAATACAGCTAGATTTTTCTGTCTGGATAGGACAAATACAACAAGCTGTTTCGGTCTGGGTCTGGTTTTTTGGTCCGTCATAAAAATCGATCTTATCGGACCGAAAAAACTAGTTTATTTGGGCCGGAGTCTTTCCAGCAAGGCAGACAAGACGACTAGTCAGGTAAATTTTGGTTTGGTGCATTTATTTGGCTATATTTGATAAAACTGATATAATGTAGAGTAGACCCTAGGCAATCAGAAAAATATGTGCTCCATTTTTTCATGAGCAAGGGGGGTAGCCAGCCACTTCAAATTGGCGGCCATTTTTATCAGTTTGGCTGCTCTAGCAGTCAAGAAAGGCTCTTTTACTCCATCATGTGGGGTCTTAAACTTTTGGAAGTAAGAGTGGTAAAATTAACACAGTCTCCCACAATATGCTAGAAGTTCTCCTCAATATATATTTTTTTTTCGTAGTTTTTTTTTTTTTTGTAATGACTTGTCAAATGTGACCCTTTACGCCGAATACGGCAAGTTTGGCAATTTTAGCATTTGGGGCCAAGTTTGAGTACCAGAATCTCTTTAAGTATGTACCACATGGCTTTACCTTTCGTATATGAGTAGCCTCATAAATACCGCTGTAGGTATTACATGGGAATAATTTTATGCGAAATAAGTGGTACTAAAAATTCGCAAGTTACGTGTTTTAGTCAATAAGTCTTGAAAATTTGGCATCTGGGATCATTGTTTATGCCCTATATTTCCTTCAATTGAATACTGTAACTAGAGACACTGATCTCTCTGGTATTAAAAGTAAAGTAGATTGGTAACACCCGCATGAATTTCGAAAATTTTAAAATTAGGCACGTCTTCCATTGATGGAGCCCCTGAAACCTAAATATTTCAATTTTCATTAGAGCACATACTTTTCTGATTGCCTTAGATGTCTACTCTACATTATATCAAAGTTTTATCAAAAAAAAAAAAAAAATGCAAACTCCACAAAGGCTACATTTCTGTCTGGACTAGACTGCTAGAAGGCGAAATAGATTTGGGCGGGGTGGGGGAGGGCGAAAGAATAATAAGGATGGGCGAGACAAATGCCTTAAACAATAACAATAATACTGCAGTAATTGTGAATTTTCTTGCATGAAATGTTTAGAATTCGCTGCGTCATGGCTACAGGCAGTGTTTTCAGAAGACTGATCACGAGAAACAATACGCAATCCTTACGCTGTGCCCTGGTTTTGTATGAACATCACTTACTAGGTTATTCGTGTTGAAATGATCTACGCAACTTCAGTTTTAGCAAAAGGTATTATTTGTCGGGGAGGGGTATGGGGTGAGTTTTCTGAATTTTCTTTTTCAAAACTTGTTAGAGAAATAGGCCTACCTTTTGTCCTATTGTCCCAACTCTATAGAGCTGGGGCAGCAACTCGAATCCGACACACCATTAGGCCTAAGCTCACTGTCCTTTACCACTCTGCGATAATCCGTTAATTATACCTGCAGAATATATTAAAGGTAACGTACGAGTGCATGAACCGCACTTGCAAAAATCGGAAAACAAGACAACTCAGTGAACACAGTTCTCGCCCATTCGGTACCTTGCCTGGCAATGTTCAGTGTAGGCTGAGATCCCCTTAAGACGGTTAACTAAAATATGAACTCGTAGCAGTAGACTCCGTGTACGTTTATCCTCTTAATATTCTGTACGTACGCGTAAAATCTTCGAAAATCGTAATAAGTAATCTGATCGAAATCGAGCTATTTGGCTATTTTGGACGCTTTCGAGTGTTGTCTTCTTACAAATAGTACGCTACTAAGTAAGACGCTGGAACGAAGAAAAATACGGGAAGCGAAATTACTGAATCAAACCCTGATGCAACGACAACCATTATATTACCATGTTTGTGGTTCATGTACATAGTGCGCATCAAGTGCTATTTGGAGACAGTTATATGGGTAATTCTAATTTCAACATTTTTTTTTAATATCCAGATACACCAGTCCCGAATGAACATAAAGGTTTGCTCATGAATTCAACTAGTCGTTAATCCCCCCCCCCCCCCTCGCATTGAACACCTAAGTAGTATATATAGTACATTTATGTATACATGCCAATTATTTACCCATGCCCCTGTAGGAAAATGACCAAGTTTGGAAAGTATCCTTCAGATACGGTATTCCCCACTTTTTGCCATGTTGGTGCACCCTTTTAAAATATAGTGTTTTCTCCGACAGAGTGTATGAAAGGTGTAGGGGGTCAGGGAGGGGTGACCATAGGTATAGCAGTGGTAATGTCAAACTAAACACTTCTTGACTTGATGATTCATATAACAATTAGATGGAATAAGCTTAATATTTAAATAACGAGTAGCCTCAGGATTTCCAGATGGGAGGGAGTAACCCAATGGGGACAGAACCCAAATCCGGACACCAGAGACGGGTTGCGGGAAGGGTGGCGAAAGTGCAATAAATGGTGCGCTTCGCAGGCAAAAACGTTTGGGATTTTATATGGAAAAAACCTTGAGTTGTTACAGTATAGAAGAAATTTGTGAGTTTCATTATGGAAAAATTTAAAAAATGGAGATTTCCCTATAATTTGGATTAAAGTGAAGAATCGACCCTCCATGACAGCAAAATGAGGTAAACCGTCGGGGTTATTGGTCGCCTTCGGGATTACATACTTAGCCGTAACCGTTTAGGCTCCACGAAGAAGGTGGAAATTCCCTTGACAGGAGGCCAGTCCTCTTTGACAAGAGGGTCACCCCTGTAACCAACCTGGCGCCACCCTTGTTTTAAGGAAGTCACAGGACAATAAAATGAAACAATAAAATAATTCATTTTGTGTTGTGGAGTTAGTGGGGGTGAATGGGGACTTGTAGATCTCAGAGGTAGGTCTGTGTAGTTAGTTATTTTAAAACATTATAAGGCTTCATTCAATTTGAGGGGAACAGAAGGGGTTAAATGTACCTTTGATCTTGACTAAGAGTAATTCCTTTGTCATCCTTACCCCCTTAATTTCGTTAGTGGGCTACTAATGGGATAGCGGCTATCTGCAATGAACGTCGTCACTGGAGTGGTGTCATGTCACAGCAAGACCTCCAAATTTCTAAGTAACTAAATTTCCAAAGATACCATCAATTCAGAGACTTAATTTCAAAGAATAGCCTACCGTGAATCTAAGCGACCTTATATCAGAAAATGTTCTAACGGAATACCCCCCCCCCCCGGTCTTCGGCGGCATTCTTTCCTTACACCTAGCCAAGAAAATTAGCTAACTATCTAGAATTCCTAAACCTATCAGTCAGTCAGCACTAAGCTTTGCCTAAAATGAGTTCACGTTGCATTCAAGCGACCTTGTAAAAATAGCAAAAGTTCTTAAGATGATTCCCCTTTCCTTGCGCTCAGCTAAACACAAGAAATATTTACCAAATGAAAACATGCACTTAACAAAATGTTTTACCAAAGATGCACACTTTGCAGCGAAGCCACCTAAACAGACAAAACCTTCTCAGAGGGTTCGCCTTCCATTAGACCCTATCCCCAGTGCAACACTCCTTTTCTGAGGTGTCAAGAAAGGATCCTCCCATGATACCCATGGAAGTACTCTGAGCTCTGGCAACTCCCTGCTCTGAGGTAGTACTTCCAAGTGGTGACTTTATTCCCTGGGCATGGGTGACACGAGTGTTCCGATTTTGCCCGTCGGCACAGTGAGTGCACAGATGCACACGAGGTGCACGATATTTTAGCCATGAAATGATATTCATGTATCACGTGACGCGTATTGGCTGGAAATCGAGTTGTCGCAACTCTCCCAACAGACGGTCCTGCCTTTCTCGTTGCTATACAGTGACCTGTTCAAAGGGGCCTGGGGCAAAGGCCACAATTCCGAGAGGGTGGCTCAGTCGGGGAGTTTAAGGTAAAGAAGAAAAGAGAACGAATGGAGACAAAGGAAGCACCCTATGTTGGATTTAGTCCAACGAGTATTATTATTTGGTACTGTGATTAACGCCGAACTTTTCAGTCTAGTTCTGAGAAAAAAGGAAAGTGTCTCCTTATCACTAGTACATATGTAGTTAGAATTGATAGCTGGCCAAGAACACGTACTATAAATTTCTTTTCCGAAGTTTCTCCTGAGTCTCGGTAGCTGTTGATATCAGGCAATAAGCTTTCCAGAATAAATAAAGAAACAACACGACATAATGTGAGCAATTTTTCCAACAGAGGCGAGCCTCCATACAACCATCAAGGGGGACGAATGCCCACGACCCCAACACCTGACGGACTCAAACCAATTCATGGGTCCTTTTCAAATTTCACCAGGTGGGGTGGGAAAACAGTTTTCACCAAGGAAGGGGAATCGAAGACAGTAAATTGAGGAACATTGTAATATGGTAACTACCCGCCCCTAAGCATGCACCCTTTCACTCCCTTTGCAGGCCCGTAGCCAGACAAGGTACTAAAGGGGGCTGGATGGATGGGGGTGGGCGAGATGTGTAATAATTTTTTAAGCTTAAGGCAACTTGAAATTTTCTAGGGGAGATCTCTAGGGAGGCTTTTTGCACAAAATCTAAAAGAAAAAATAAACCCGATGAAGAGAGCACATAGAACCAAATTTCGGCGTTCTTATTTATCTATTTTTGCGGAAGCCTCAAATGGTTCATCCTCTGAACCTCGCCAGGAGACCTGCCAAAGGCCCTCGACCCCATACGTGCAAACTTGCGCGTGTACGCCCTAGTGGTGCACTTGTGACACCTTCACCCCTGAGACCACCCCAGTGGCGTAGCTAGATATTTTTTGTGGGGGGGGGGTCAAAAACAAAAAAATTCCGACAGATTATTATCTTGAAGTAATGATGTACTATCTAAGCGTAGCGCCACCATCATCTGGCGTGTAGCGCGCGGGAAAAATTAGATTAAAATATCTCCGAGATTGCCTTAAATGACACTTCCAGGCCTTGTCAGTAACCATTTCGATATGTAATTCTGCTTAAAAACATAAGAAGTGTTGTAAGTAAACCCCTAAGAATATAATTTTAACTACTAATTTCCTTTGTAAGAACATTTAATTAAGGTGGTAAAAATTTCCTACAGAGACTAGAAATTTCCGACAGAGGCCTTCGGAGGCTTTGTGGGGGACGACCGCCCCCTGCCCCCCCTCTAGCTACGCCACTGGACCACCGGTACCTTCCCCACCTCCTTAAAGGAAAAATGCATCCCCAAATATAAATTAGTGAACCCCGTGATCTTAATTCAGGAATGGCTCCTATCAATTATATGGCAATTATTTTTGTTATTTATTTGTTAAATTCAAGTAGATTCAGTCCTCGGTTTACTTTCAATAGTCAATTTCTTCGTACAGAAACGTAACGAAAATACTTGTGAGCGAAAGCAGAGAAGATCTATAAGATTAAGCAGCTTTTGAAAATAAACTGGGGTCGACTGCTTTCTCCCTTTATTCATGCACACGCCACTCGGGCTATAGCTCTTTTTCTCTTTCTCTTCTGGGCCGTGGCCTGAGGGGGCAGAGCGCCACTGCCCCCAGCGATTTCCAAACTGTAAACATGGCTGTACGGGACTGTTTTTCTCAGGGATGGTGGTGATTTTTGCCCGACTCCAGACCTAATTTAACTGCCCAATATTCCGCCTGACTGAGACAAAATATCTGGCCGATTTAGTCAGGTTTCTGACATTTGGGGGGGGGGCGGCCGCCCCAGCACCCCCGGCCCGTACGGCCATGACTGTAAATGGAAGTTGGCCTTGTAAAGAAAATTACTAAAATGCTGAAAATTTCAGTGTCACCATTATGATTTTAAGGCCCCAAAGAACCTGGGAAAACACATACAAGGACTCAATTTTCCAAAACATTTTCCTAGGGTTACAGGTGGATGCCCCCCCCCCCCCATGGAAGCGTTTTATGTAGGGTTCCCTCCCCTGACGAAAGAAGCCCCCGCTCTTGAAAGATACATGGTTTGAATACACCGTGCATATACGCAGGTTAGTCATAATTGAACTTGTAAAGTAACTTTGAATTTATTAAATTCAAAGTTAAATTTGCTTCTAAAGCATGAAATCTCAAAAGAAAGAATGTTTAGAAGCAGCTTACAAGGTCTAAATTTTGTTATTTCCCCCATCTGGTAAGCATTTCAACCGAGCGTTTTCTTGCAAGGCCTACTGTACCGCTACGCATCAATTGTTGGTGACTCCCACCGTACTAAGAGGGAACAGCCCTCACCGGCTACCAGCCTTGAAGGGGGGGGGGGGGTCTGCCACAGTCGAAAAATTCAGTGATTAAATAAAATTTCAAATTATGTAACATCACTTTGATTCAAGGGAACCGTAGTACAAGAAAAATTTCTCAAAGAGGAGAGATGTCATTCCTCCCCTTAAACAACATCCCCTTCAATTGCACAATACCAAAATAGATAAAAGTCGTCAGATAATAAGGATTTATAAACAAATAATCAGTTCACCGCTTTCCGAAGCTAAACCATTTTGCATCCAAGCCACCTCACAAAGCCAAAAAGTCCTCAAAGAGTAGAGGTGTCTCCCCATCTCTTAGATAGCACCAGCCAAACATAGCAAGAATATCACCCAATGACGACAATTAGTAAAAAACAGTCAATTCAAAGCTTTTTCAACGATAGCACTATTTTGCTTCTAAGCCGGTCTTACACGTACCCCCTCCCCTCAACACCCTCCCCCAGAATGGCATACATTAACAGGTGAAAAAGGATGGGCCCTACCGCGTGTCAACTATCTACGTATAGACATGCCACTTGCTGCTCCCGCTTAGAAAGTGTCATGAACTGCCCCCTATAGAGATTTTGCCCAGGCTACGGCCCTGCTCTCTATCTGATTTCTACCCCTGATGGTAGCGGAGCTGTGGTAATAGAAAAGAATCCCCTCTTCTAGAGATATCCTCCAAATACCTACTCACACTTGCGATTCTTTGGTGTGTGAAAATGGCCTTTCAAAGCTGAAAATGTGACTCCCGTTATTTTCCGATAACGGGAGTCACAACGGGCTCGACAGATTCACAGTGCACCCATTTTTGCTGTCGATCACTGAAAGAGTACTACTTTTTCAAAAGTCCCCTCGACTCTCTGGCGAAGAGCCAAGGGGCGAAAGTAAAACAATACTCCGGAAGGAGTTCTGTTCTCTTAAGGAGCTACGTCCCCAAGAGACAACTGCAACTCACTTAAACCATGGAGCTAATACCCTTCAGAAGTATTACCCCCTTGCTGAAACAGAGCTATATGTAATTCTAATATTTTACAGTGTTCGGCATCAGTGGCTATTATTGTTCGCTAACTTCAATTTGATTCTACGTACAGGTATACTAAGGAACACAGTAAAATAACAATATCACGCTGTTTGCTGATTCCGTATGCGTATACGTACAGTTAGTCTATGAAGTTAGTTAGATGAGGTTTAACGTCCCAGTTTCCAACCAATTGGTTCAAGTCGAGACAACCACGGCCTTTTTTCCAGTTGTGGCTCACTGGCTTGTTTTCCCTACTCCATTGCTTATGCTGAGCACCAAGCACAAAGGCAGTAGGTTCCATTTTTAAAGTCTTTGGTATGACCCGGCCAGGATTTGAACCCTAGACCTTCCGGCTGCAAGTCGGATACTCTAACCACTTGGCCACTGCAATCGGTTATTCTATGAAACAAAGTAAAGTACCATCACCATGCTGTTTCCTAATTCCGTACGTGTGGTACTTTGGTGTGCATGACAGTTTCCGTACGCGTGAGGGACAGGTTCAGCTAACATCAGACAGAAAAACCTTAGTGTATAAACTAGTTTTTCTTGACCTAGGACATAGGACAGAAAAAACTGTTAGACCGGTAAATGGAAGCCGCATTCACACTTTAAACATACCGATACGTAATTTCCAAATTTAAAAAAATGTTTTCAGGTCAAGGTTTCCCATCCGTAACGTTTCCTGGTATATCGTTGTTAACCAGTTCTCCGTGTTCAGAGGCATTTTCTCTGACAACCTTTTGACTCCTTGTGTGACGTGATAGTGGCTGTTCATGCCTTTAAAAGTCCCCACTGTAGATCTCCTGGTTCAGTTGTTGGGGTGTTTGCATGACGTTCTGTAACAGAATTGATAATTGGCTTTACAGTTGCATTCGTATTATTTTGCTTTCTACTCTTTTCCGCCCATACTTCACATCTATTTTGAAGAAATTTGAAGTGGAAATTAAATCTTTAGAAAGGTAAGTGTTGGTACACTTTACTGGAAGAAATGACTTTCTCTTCAGGTTTATTAGATATGTAGTGTATAGCAACTATTATGCTAGTGTTTTTTGTACAGTCTCACGAGACGGTTTTCCCTTTATCTCTTTCCAATGAAATTATTGTTTAAGACTAGGTCTTGTTTGGAAATTTTGTGACGTATTCTGTATGAGTAAAATGTTCAGAAAGTTGTTTCACTATATTAGATCAGCTAAAAGATCGACACGACAAGGCGATGTGAAAGGCAAAGCAATCAGTTGTAGGTTTTGGGTCAGAATTTGTTTTAGGAAACCTGGGTCAGTATCACCCTTGGTGTGTATGTGTGGAATATAGGGTGTGTGTGTGTGGGGGGGGGGGGTTGAGTGTGCGTGTGTGCGTGTGAAGGTGGGATTACAGGAGGGGGGTCTAGGGGAGGGACACTTTTTTCTGTTTCTTCGAAAACTATGGTTTGTTTACTGGTCATCTAATTCCATTTGAACATGTTGCCAAATTCTCCACTCTAGCCTAATGGTTTCATAAATTATTGTGCAAATACCCGCCTCAGAGCGTTCTGCCTTCCAATTTTACAGTTTCTTCAGGTTTTCAGTTTTGAACAAAACTTTCCATTCAACCCTTTCTGTTTTCAGGCCCGTAGCCAAGAGGAGGGGAGAGGCGAAGCCCCCTGAACTTAGCTTCGCCCCTAGAAAGTTTCAAGTTGCCATTGGCTGGCATTTTTACACATTTGGCTCCTGAAAAAATTTTCGCCCCTCCTGTAAGCCAGTTCGCCCCCTTCAGTATCTTGTCTGGCTAGGGGCCTGTCTGTTTCTTCTTCTCATTCAAGGAAAATTGCTTTTTAGGTATAAAAGGAGGTCACACAGTGTCCGAAAGAGTCCGCCTAGATATCCATTAAAAGTACAGTATTCCTCGGTCTTCTTGGTTGCCTTGCAAATTTTTGCCGTTTTGCATTGTGAATCAAGGACTCCTTAAGTGTTTTATCTTATAGGAGTTTTTGAATCCAATTCATATGTATGCAATTGTAACATACGCTTGGTTTCGCGCCTGCAGGTAGACATGAAAATATACCATAAAAGCACCGGGAAGGGTTCGTCCTCTAGTGCATGCGCTCCGGGTTGACCTTCAAATTATACTGAGAGGTTTTCACATAAAACTGGGCACCTCAGCCGTGAATTTTACAGGGAATGAAATTCACTCGTTTGGGTTTTCGTATTTATATTAATAAAAAGTCGTATATTAGGTTCAACGTTACTACGGTAGGCGACAGGGGATCCAACTTCTGGGTCAGGTCCAACAAACCTTACCGGTCCAGGGTCCCTCCTCCGGTCCGTCCTGTAGGTAAGGATCCGTCATGAGAAACTTCCGTCGGCACGTAACATAAATCACAGGAACCACAAATCGGTCACAGAAATAACTCTCTCCACAACGCACTTTTCATTCACGGGACGCATATAAGGCCCTGATGATGTAACACCGTTGAATGGGGGTCCGCTCTTCCCCGTGAAGAGTTACGTTGTGGTTATGTCTCACGATACAGAACGAAAGATAAAAATAGCACAAGATACGATTCAGTTGGAGTTCAACGTTGAGAAAGGTGTACTTTAAAGCAATATGTTCCCTCGCAGAAATTTTTCATTAAATATAAATACCATGGTAATCCACTCAAATACGGCGTATTTTTTGGCTATACAAGGCGAGTATTTTAATACGGTCGAAACGAAATTAACCAAAAATACAATTAACAAAATGAGTGTCGAGTAACCCTCTCTCTTTGGAAGTCAAATGGGTTCAGAATCTAAAATTAACTTAGTTCTATCTCTTCCCAGAGAGGAACAAGGAGAAAGTCTAGAATATTCTAGAATCTCTCCTTTCCTGGGTCACTAACCTACAAATATGTGAAGGGGAATTAGTGTCAGTTTCAGCACCGTCTCAAAGACACTCCACAAGGAACCGAAACAAAGGCTAATAGTCTCCTAAGCACTAAGTATTTTTGGTTTAAACAAAGAGACAACTTATTTAGCATCAACATGATGTCATCGGTTAGCAAACAATTAGCCTCATACAAAAAGGGATAAATCAGTTAAATCTTCTCTAAGGTAACATTGACAGTCAACAAATTTTCGACACTGCATCAGTTCACATGAGATGTACGTAGTCATCACCAGGCAGGACATTCGCCCAATTCAAGGAACAATAAACACTCTCAGTGACCTTGTGTCACGTTGTAGGTGTGAGTTGTACTTGGACTGTTTAAAGGATGAAAGGTGCCCAATGCGGTGATTTACAAATCAGTTAACACAGTATAACAATAAAATACATTTATTTGAAATGGTGAAATTTCATCCATTTCAAACAATTTTTTTCTCATACTTACATTAACTCACTGACAAAAGTAGTTTGTAGTAACAATTAATTCATAATACATATTACTGACACTAAAAAGCTTGAGAAAAAGCTACTGACTGTGGAACAACAAAGCAACAATACAGACCAATAGTAAGAACTTAAAAAGGAGTACAAGAGATTTGAAATTGTTTCAGAAAGAATGAAATTAAACGATAATCTTATAAGAGGACAACGTTTGTACCAAATGTCGTATCAATAATTCTGGAGAGGTTGTTTGTTGTCTACAGTGTTATGACATGTAAAAGAAACATTGTTTTGCGTATGTACGTTAAAATTGTAGTAGGTGGTGTATATAATTACATTTGCCAATATTTAGTAAAAATAGTCACATCTCCCCTCACAGGCTTATCGCTTGTGGTCGGCGCGTAGCTGTCGTCGTCATCATCAACACCTCTCCGATACATTTTAATATACCGGTAGTTGACAAGTTGGGAAATTTATAGCTATTACACTCTAAAAAGGTTCGGGTAAAATTTGATCCCAGTCCGGATCGGAGGGCACCTACTCGAATCCGGATGAATAATTTAATCAGATATGGATCAAAAATGGTCCGGATTGGATCATTTTTATCTCGGATTGGATCATTTTCATCTGGATTTGATTACTGAAAATGACCCGGATTTGGGTAGGTGCCCCTCCGATCCGGATTAGGGTCAAATTTTATCCGGACGTTTTTAGAGTGTAATCACACTGACAATTAATAGCCATTGCATGAAGATTGTCATATACAGCCCTATTTGGGTAACTATGAGTCGAGTACATAACGAACTCAAATCTACTGTTGACTACTCATGGTATCGTACTATACGTAAAGTTAATCACTTCCATGCCGAACGACCACGCATTTACTATTTCCCAGGGTTTGTGTAGTGTGCCCAATTTGAACACTTACTGATAAGAGAGGTTATTTTAAAGCGAAGGAATGGCATGCCTGTTGTAAAGAAAGACTATAAAATGTTTTTATATGGTTACGGCTATTGCAGTACAAAAAGTAGACTTAAAAATGTAGCTGATAATTTCTCATGGATGAATATAAAAACTACTCTGTAAAAAGTCAGGATATGATTCTGACATCAAAGCTGTTGGCAGCATAGGCGCAGGAAGCTGTTCAAGACTGGGGGAGGGGCTGAACGTTGTTTTGGGAGGCCGTCCTGAAGAAGGGGTCTAAGGCGAAATTTTTTAATATTTGAGGGTCCTTAGTTGCAATGTGGTGCAACATGTTGGACAAATTTTAAGGAAATTTACTGCAAATTTTTGAGTTCTTTTTACAGAGGAAACAAATAAGGGTTTTCGTCCTTGGATTAAGGGGACGGAAGCATAATTCCGCCCACCACATTTTTGACTGGGGGCTCAAGCTTCCCCAAGTCCTCGCTTCCTACATCTATGGTTGGCAGATAACACAATAATGTACCGTAATGATCGGAGTTTTGAAATTAGCAGCACAGGACACTGTATGGTGGACATTTCAATTTCAAGCGAGTAGACTTATACCGAAAGCAAAGAACTGTAGAACATAATCGCAAAACACAAAATCATTTGGAACTGTCATACAAATATATGAACACAGTATGCAAAATCCAAAAACTAACAAGGAAGAATGAATGAATGTAAGAGAACAGCACTCTTTTTGAATCGGATGGACTGTTACATCATGATACTCGTCTGTCTCATATGTTCATTGCAACGGAAGTCCTAACATGATCACTGTAAAACATTCAGCAAGAGCACTAATTTGGCGATAACTCTCTTTCACAAAGGGCAATTCAAAATGGCATCGAATCTGTTCAAATCAGTCGGTGAGGACGATGACGTAATTCCTACAACTGGACGGTTCTATTGCAATATGTTGCAGTATTTGGGATTCGTCCGATCGGCTTGACACCGCGATGTAGAAGGTTGAAAGTGAATTTTTCGGTGGCGGTGGGTCGGGCAGATGCTCCTACATGCAAACAATGTGAACACTCTGTTTATTTGTCTCTATTTTCCTAATGACTTAAATTTCAATTAATAGAAACTTCCACCGAAACTGGGAAATATGTCCAAAAGAAAACCTATAGTGAAAATTCGTCATCACATCATTTTGTTATGAGTTAGGACGCCTACAGAGGACGTTCTTATGTACTATTTCTCATGCGATATGTAGCCTATTATTCCGCATGCAAAATCGTGAGCAGCAGGATGTAGTCTAGTTAACCTGCCAGAACGCGAAGAAATCAAAGGAAATGGGCCTATACAAGTGATGCCAGCTAGGGTCACCCTAAGGTAGACAGCGCCAAGGCATCACTAGCGTATGCATGTACGCGTAGCATGCAACATGCAAACCCCAAATTTGTGTCATATGACTTGAACGTAAAGATCATAGAGCAAGATATCCCTATGGTAAAGACAAACTCAATTGTTCAACTAGCGGCCAGATTTACTTGAAAACCCATTACAACAGCTGACATCCTTACAATATTCTCACAAATACATGGTTGGAATGTTCAAATATGTGACACAAAAAATGTGATGAAAGTATAGACTATTAGCAACTGAGAGTCAATATGAATTTTATGGAATGTTTTGTGTAAAATTATGAGCTTTGCAGTGGAATGCATTCCATGCTGTTACTGTATGTGCGTAGCATTTGCAGACTTACTATACACAATGCATGTAGTCTTCAGAGTATTTCTTTGTTGCCTAGCAACATATATTAAAATGGATTTTAAGAAGTGATATGCGCAGACTCAGGCTCTTTTAACAGTTAGATCACACTCAGCTAATCATGAAGTAACGATCACTTGAAACATTCATTTGACAATGGCATACGTAGTTAGTCCTCAAAAACTAACCAGGGCACGTTATTTTCAAGAACATTTTTTTATAATCTTTCTACTATCACAACCATTTTTATGGGCCATGAAATCGTCAACAGTAACTACCAGAATATAAAGGACACATGGCACAGCTTCTGGCTGTTACCTCACAGGGTTTATGTTCAGCTTCAACAGTTGCAATTCTCTAAGCAGTCCGCACTGTATTTGCGAGCAAATGCGTTGTTCTAATTAAACAAAGGAGAGCAGCGACGTGATGATTAAATACAAGCTGTCCAAAATAAGAGTCCACGGCCAGGATAAATGGTCAAGTTTTTTTTAATACATACTGGGAAGAGTGAAGACAGCTTACAATTTTCAAGAAGAGCGGTAATTATTTTGCCAAATCAGTAGCTTACAAATTTTCACAAAGTCCTCAAAGCCCCATACTTTTGTTATGGAACGAAGCAGTTAAAAATGTTACTCCTTTTAAGCTATTACGTGATTTTCAATTTTCAGATGGAAGATGTTACAAGAGGATTAATAGGACGCCGTGTCTGTGGAGTTATAGAAGTTGTTATGGGCGTATTACTTCTACTAGGTGCCTTCCAGTCTGCCAACTTTGTATCCATTTTTTTTGGAGCGGTAAGTTCCAAAGTATAATATTTCGTGCCTCTGAATTTTAAGACAAAACTGAGGTTTTGTGTAAATTAAAGTTTAAGTTGTTCTCGACACTATTATTCGTGGGTTTACTGAGAGGTTAAAAACAGAACGGCACACTTGGCACTGCGTAATTTTCATTAAATGACGTTAGAAGTCGCCCTGACCTTCTTTTGAAACCCTGCCTGTACATTTGGTTCAAAACATCATCACACATTTGTGTGACGATGCTAATGGACGACTTTGTGATTGTGTAGACTGGCCTTATGGCCCGTCTACCCGATCATACATTTGCTCATGAACATATCATACAAATGTTTGAACACTTGCTAGGAAGATGTTACACGCAGCTAAAAGTTTAAATACCTTCATCCATGTTGGACGTTGTTCAAATTTGTTGGGGAAGCAGTCAACACGATCATACATTTGTCCATTAGCATCGTCATATAAATGTATGATGTTTTTGACCATATGTATGATCGTAAAAATGGGACTTAAATCTTTCTATTTCCACAAACTACAGTTTATGATATTGCAGAACATAATTAAATGACACATAGAAGGGGAACTTCAAACATCCACCATATGTATATATATATATATATATATATATATATATATATATATATATATATATATATATATATATATATATATATTATATATATATATATATATATATATATATGTGTGTGTGTGTGTGTGTGTGTACGTGTGTGTGTGTATAAAAGAAGTAGTAAATAGTGCTAAAAGTTTGTGAAAATTCCACGACGTTTCGGGTTTAAATCCTTCATCAGGTGGCAAAAATGTAACTGATTGTTACACGGTCAAACGTACAATTTAAAAATACACAATAAAGTTGGGCACGGTAAAACCGGCTAGGAAAACAGACAGTGTTAAGTGGTTACCTGTGATAACCACTTAACACTTAAGCAAGGGGCCATGACCCCTATCGTCTTAAAAATTCTATTTTCGTCTGGAAATCTTAATGGGTACGATAGTATGTATTGTTCGCGTTTGCCATCCTTTCGGCAACCCGTCGTCTTTGTCGGGGCTTCTGGTTACCGACCACTCCTTCTGGAAGCTAGTCGCCCTGTCCAGCAAATCTTGGCGCCACCCCGATTGCAGAGGCAAATTGTAGTTAAGAGTGCGATTTACTGCAATCAAACAAGTTTGAAAAACCACTGTTCTAGAACAGCGGTTCTCAAACTTTTTGAGGGTGAGGGCCAAATGGAGAGGCTGGGATGAGGTCGAGGGCCGCAGGGGAGGATATTAGGCTTAGAGAGAAACAATAATTGGAAAGTGCGAATTCCACACTTTAAGAGGTCCTAAAGCTTTGTCTACGGCAAACAGAAGGAGAGGTACGAATTTTTCATTGGGAGTGATTCCTTTAGGTGGTAAGCTGCACTTTTGCAGTGTCCAACGGGAGCAATCCGACCTCAGCCCCACCATACTTGGGGCTGAGGTCCGAAAATTTTACTTTCCAAGCGCTGGGAGGCAGTTTGGTCAAAAATTTTCTTGGCACGGCACGCGCAAAGTGATGATGGCGCTTCACTTAGATAAGTGTTTCATATTGGTCCTTTAATCTCGAAAATCTTCCTAAGCCTGTGCATAGCATTTCAACATCTCCATGACACCTTAAATGCTCCGTATTTATCTGACTGACGTGGTCTGGAAACTTAATATTAATTAAGCTTTGTTCCCTACAATTGTTCCTGAAGGTCATAAATAGTCACTGAAGTTTGCCCATATACCGGTATATCTTAAATGCTTGAAAAGCGATTATGGGGGGGGGGACCTCAGTGTTCATATAACTTATTAGTTTTATAACTGAATGTTAATTTTTGTTACAAAGTCCAAACGAAAATTGAAGTGAATAAATTGCTGGCTGTTACTAAAGGACATCTGAAATAATAACATGAATTCTTCTACTAAAATGGTATAGGGACAATGTTCCTATTCCCCTTATGGTTAAGTTTTCAACCGTTTCTCCATGAGGAGATGTGCTTCACTTCTGGTAGTCACACACACGGTGCAGGGGTGGCGCCAGAATTTTCCCGACAGGGGGGCCAGCAACCCAAAGTCTCAACGAAGGAAATAAAGTGCCGAAACGATGTTTGAAGGAAAATTTTGGCGCGCGAAGCGCGCCGAAAATTTTGGGCTCTTTTTGGAGAAAATTTGATAAAATTGCCGGCATTTTCTATGGAAAATTTGAAAAAAATGGGTCTTTGAAGAAGAAAATTGGAAAATTTGGGGCTTTTATTGAAGAATTTGCCCTAATTTAGACCAAAATTAAGTAATCGTCGGGGCGACTGGGCGTTGTCGGGGACTACATATTTTATCGTATACATAACAGCTCCCCGACGAAACCAAAAAATTTCCCCGACGGGGGGGGCATGGCCCCCCTGCCCCCCCCTCGCTGACGCCACCCTTGACACGGTGCACATTTTGAAAATCATTCAACTATCTTGTTTAATTAAATACATATATGTATATCTTTATACATTTTGGTTTAAACAGTTCATCATTCTGACAGGAATCCTGGGTATTGGCAGCAAAAATAGAGGAACGGTGAGTGCAATTTCCTAATCCTTTTTTTTCTAAAACGTGTCATGATTCGGCTAGATGTCGGAGTACGATTTTTAAACTGGTATTTTTCCCCCTAAAAGTTCCTCCGGCTGTACGCCGACTGGCGAAAACCAAACTTAACCCCAGCAGAGGTTCTGATCGGAGAAGAAGCTACGTCCCCTAATAAAACAATATGACTTGTGGAAACAATCTTGCCAGGTGGTTACTTTTGCATTATTAGAATGACGTAAACAACAAAATGTAAAGATACAAAAAGCGAGGCGCGCAGAAACATATCGACTTTCAAATAAATACAAACATTCTAGCTAACTTCAAATGAGAAGTCAAGAAGAAAAAACGTGAAAACACCCACCGACACGGCTCTTTGATTGGCGAGAATTCTGTAAAGCTGAGGTGCGGTGTGTGTGGGTTTATCCTCCACTTTAAGAAGAGGTAGTTCATACAAATGATCCCCAGATTTTCATAAACATTACAAAATATCTTTTTGTGTTTAAGTTGTTTACGTTGTGGCTATTTTCCTGACTGTATGGGAAAGCAATAACACATTTTCGTTTATTTCCCGACCATAATCGAACAATAGTGACTTCCGAAAGTTAGTGACGTAATTACCTGCACCCAGTGGCGTAGCGAGACTTTTCCAAGTAGGGGGGACACTTGGGGTGCAGAATGTTTCGTCGGAGGGGCACGCAAAAATGAGGTACTGAGCGTCACTGGAAGCTTTTGTAGTGACACTGTAGGCGTTGGGTCCATTGTAAAGCCTCTTGAGGTGTCCAGGGACAACGCTCCACTGGGGGTCCAGGGGTATTTGCAAAATCGTGACCATATGAATAAAGCACATAACTATCTGCAAACGGCCCTGAAGCGCACTACACATCTGTGCCACAAAATTATAAATCACAATTTTTGTTAGCCTTACTCGTACTAACGATTTAATAATTCGGGGAGGGGGTGTGAGTCGGGGACGACGGACCATTTTAAGGTTTGCATTGGGCTTCTAACAAATAATCCACTCATACTACCCAATAGGAGTTAATGTTGAGACAACTACCTTCCAGGTATGTCACTGAGGGGAGCCTTCTTATTAGAGCATCGACTGATGTGCGTCTACGGCTGCGGATCCGGGGCTAGCCGGAAAATTTGGAAAAAGAAGCCCTTCAATGTGTTTTATTGTGTTTTTGGTGCCTTATTATAATTATGAAAGGTATATTCCTGTATTTTGTTCGGCAATAAATGAAAAGAGGGTGACTAGTATCCTTTGAGACACCACTGGTGTATGCGCCAAGTGAGCAAAAAATTCCGGGTATTAAGTATCCATGAAAGTTGGTGCAAGTACTTATACTCTTTTTAGAGGTATCATTACTTTTATGATCCTTAGTGTGATGGTTGGCTCCCCTCGGGCAGGATTCAGGAGAGCACAGTTCCCCTTGCAAATTTTAAGGCACTGTTGTTTTAAATAAATGACCAATAGCCTATGATATAAAGCTTTTTTTATCTTATTTATTGGAAACGCATTGAAAAAGGCAAAGAAAATCGCTATTTTTACAGTTGTTGAACATAAAATCTGTCTTAAAAATAATTGATGTGGGAATTGTATTGAAGGGAAAGAACTCAAGGCCGCAATAGCTCAACGGCTGAAAACATGTTAAAACGGATAGCTGTGGATTGTATCTCTCAATAAGGCAGTGCTTCAGTCCAACAAATAGATGCGCTCAAAGCGGGTCTCAAAATTGTAGTTTTGAGAACATTTTGGGTAATTTAGCCCCATGATTGACTGATAGAGTGACAGTGGGTGTCCATATCGATATATTGACGTTTGTGGACACTATTTTAGTACCCTAAATCTCACGGTGACACAGCCAACGTTTTTTGTGGGGGGGGGGGGGGGCACGCGCCTCCTTGTTCCCCTTGGCGATGTCTCTGCACCGTGAAATTCATAGCCTTACGACCTACACGTGTGCAGGCGCACAGCTAGCTAGGACCATACAAGTACCCTGCGTTCAATGTGCGATTGAGGTCGATATTTTATATTTATTATTATTTATTCATTGATTTATAATATTTACATTTGTAATTTAAAACCAATATAGCGTACTAGGACCATGTACTTCATCTGAATCTGTGCAGAGATTTGTGACATAAAATATAAGACGCAAATTCGTAGATTTGACATATGTATCTCTTATGAAACGCAGTTAAAGGATTTGGTGTTTTGTTGTTTTACCTATGTAGGTGATCGCATACACGGCGACAGGTATTATATGCACCTTACTTCTGGCAGTTTCTCTCATACTTTCAGTGTTAGCAGTAATATCACTTGTAAGTAGAATGTATCCAATCATTTTTCTCTTCACTTTCTTTCTGCAATATCAACGTCCATTAATCTTACAGCACGTACTAAATGTAAGCATGTATCCGAAGGTGGAGGTGGGGGCGAAGCCCCCCCCCCCCTGCAAAAATTGTCACACCAGAAGATCAAAAATTACTATTGTCTTAATACATATTAGAATGTCTCGCCCCCTGAAAGCTTTTGCCCCCAGTACCTTGTCTGGCTACGGGCCTCAGTAGGCTATGCGACAACGTCGACGAGTTTTTGCAGAACAAATGAAGTAAAGCAATCATCCCAATGCAATTTATAAGCAGTGATCAGTATTTACACACAACTGTACATTGAAAACAGTGGTAGCAACTACACGCTGTTTTGGTAGCGGAGCAAGAGTTTGTGCTACCGCTCCCCCACCCATTCAAAGACGTGTTCTCCTGAGTAGCACGCACCGCCCTTAACTAAGCTAGAGAGTATAACAGGAGCACTACCAACGATGAGTTGTACATTATTTTCCAATATATGATACTACTACATTTCTGGAATTATCATGATAAAGTAATAACCAAAGTGATGACGTGAATATTGCGGGCGACACACGTTGGTTGAATGGATATTAGTTTGTTCTTTAAAAACAACGGCAGTATAAAAAAATGTCCATAATTTGCAGCGATATTTGAAAGATATGAAAATATGAATTAATCAACTGAAGGGGAAAAGGCATAGGCGCGGACAAATGAGGAAAGATGTATGTCATCCGGAGGTTTTATACCTACAATCAGAAATAGAAGTAAAAATACAACTAGCAAAAATATATTGTACGAGATTTTTTTCATTAAATTTCCTATTTTACAATAAAGAAAAAATGCTTGATCAGACATTTCACGTAGTTGACGCATTTCCCCCTCGTTTCCAGGGCAATAGTATTTATTGGTTATAGTTATGCCTTTCATAAAAAAGTAGTTTTTCACAGGATGTCATTTCATGTCACTATTTTATAAAACGCAGCTCAGACTGTCGACGGGACATGCCCTCTGTTGTTCCATTGATTTATTCCCTAAAGCAGATTTAAGCTTATCACAAAGAGGTAATAAAACTGTAGGCTAATTCGTATTGCCATAGCACTGTTCTTTGCATCGTTAGAATGGAGTTTGTACTAAAAACAAGTACAAAACATTTCTTTATACCGCCCCTTATAGATCACTGTATACAGGTATATTGGTGTAGAAAATAATAGTACTTTGTTGATCTCAAAGGTCATGTTGAAGATGCAGCAAACATCGTCTGAAACAACTATATCGTATAACAACGGTATAGAAGGAGGGTCAGAGGTAAAATAATGACCTTATTGTGGTTTAAAAGAGCGATTGTAAGGGGAACATTAGGAATGTATATGTTGATACAGGGGTGATTTATGCTTGGAATTCTACGTTTAAAGGGTGTTGTGTGACTGTGTTAGGGACAGAACCCATAAAGCACTCTTTTTCAAGTAAATTGCATTCAATCATATTTTTATGACATTCTTTACAGGGTGATGAGGTAACTGCTGACAGTACAGTTTTTGCAGTTATCATTGCGGCTTTGGTAATTACCGGTCTGCTAATCGTCGTGGCAGTACTTGGGGTCATTTTTGCGTGTCTTCCATTGTGTGGGAGTTACCAAGAAGAAGATGGGGTAATTTTGTAATTAACATTCCTACATGAAATAGATGACATAGGATAAAATTCAATGTTTTCATTGATCCTTGTAAACATAGGCGTAAGAGCCCAAGTTGATTTTAGGGGCTGTAAAGACTTGCCCCCAAAATTTGCCCCCCTCCAGTTCGTGTGCTCCACGAGCGTTCAACATGTTAATGTATATATTATATAGGCATGCGTCGTTTCTTTTATCACACCGCTTGCCAATTACATACAATATTTTGCTATGTTTCTACCCTTTCCATATTGATAATAATTTTTTTGATTTTTCTCATGGGAGGTGGGGAGAATGCATTGTGTTGTGTGATCGCCGGCCTGGGGGAGGGATCTAAGGGGAGAGGGGACACCCCTCCCCTTTGAAAATTTTTGAAAAATTAGGTGTCTTTACATGCAACCTGGTGCCACATATGCTACCTTTGAAGTAAAATTTGGGCCAAAAAATACTTATTTAGGTACTAAAAAGAAAACAAAATCGGCATCAGTGAGGGAGGCATGGCCCAATGTCCAATAAATAAACCACTGATAATCATAATATAAGTTGAAAAATTAGGTGCCCTTACATGCAATCCGATGCTAGAACCTTTGAAGTAAAATTTGTGTTAAAAATTATATATTTAGGTTAGGTTAGATGAGGTTTAACGTCCCAGTTTCCAACCAATTTAGGTACTACAAAGAAAAAGAAATCGGCATCATTGGGGGAGGCATTGCCCAATGCCCCCCCCCCCTAAATACTCCACTGGTAATCATAATATAAGTTAAATCATTAAAAAACACACTGTTGAATTAACACCGAATATATAGGTGCTTGTGTAATTCAAATCAGAACTTAATTTTAATTACCAAGGAAGTTTTTTTAACCATTGCATTATTTTTCTTTCAGTAGGTGCCCGAAAAATTCTCAGCATAGTGCCCGAATTTTTACAAAAATGTTTAGTTGGGGGGTTGCAGCCCCCGCCTCCTACGCCTGTGCTTGTAAACGATGACAGACGCAGCTCCAGGATTATACAAATGGGGGCTCACTGCTTGAACGCCAAAGGAAGTTTCAACAAAGGATGTTGGATCCTCCCTCAAGAAAAATTTGAACGATGCACAATTAGATTCGATTTCCTGTCATTTGCTAATTAAGAGAACAAAACAAAGCAATATTCTTTTATGGAGTCGTGCTTCATTATGTGTTACCAGTCTGCAATTCAAAACAGTCTAGCCAGTGATGATCAAGTACGTCAAAATGTCCCGCCAAGACAAGTGTTGTTGGGGTCCTCCAGGGAACGAATAAACGATAACTACAACTCGATTTTCTGCCATTTAGCAATCATGATAACAGCACACAGCTTAAAGAGATCGTGGTTCAAAAAGAAAGCAGTGGCATTAAATGGGAAAGGTAGAGCCGTGAAAGCCCCATCCGTTCGATTTGGCACTACTTGGTTTGTGTGTGCTTTAAATGTTGCTATTAGTGCAGAGTTCAGCTGCTTCTTTAATATTGTAAAGATTTGGCGTCAGTAATGAAAAGTAAGTTGACACATCATACGAAATTGGGCCTTACCAATGATCTCTTTACTTGAAATGTCAATCTGAATACCTCTTCGTTGTAAAAAGAAATGATACCTTAGCGTTCAGTGCAGAAAGACCTCATTTTTAGTGAAACCTTCTTTGCAATAGTCACTTGCCAAAATTTGTAAACAGATGTGGACGTAATAAGACATTGATTCTGTATCGCAGTTTGATTGTACAATAAAATGCAGTTAAGAGTTATTTATGTTTATATTTCAGGATGGACCACCTCCAAAATAGACAGCTACTACAGCCTACCCATAAGGAACTGAGCTAGTGTAGGTGGGAAACTGCGATATATATAGCTTCCATTTATAAGAACGCTACCGTTATATAGGCTAAAACTTTCTTCATCACTAGCAATTGCGATGTAAGGTTGACTTCTGTCTAGTTAAGCAAATGTTGGCTTGCAACATATCACTGTAATATCGTACGTGTGTATTGCAAATTCCATGAAAAATAAATACATTTCTTCTAAAATCAGGTACGGTACTTTAAAAGTTAGATAGCTCTAATGCAGCAAACCAGACCTTATCAAGATATAATTATAAAACCCTGTTTCCAGTACCTCGATGCTGCAAATTAAACAGAAAAAGTATCCAGGATTACATTATGATAGTACCATGTGGAATCTTCACTCAATAAACACGCTTTCGGAAAACTCTTCTTTTCTAAGACTTGCATTGAATTAATCATTTTTAGATAGGAAGTTTCTTAAGCTTAGCTCTAAATTTAATATCGTGCATTCTGCTCATTCTCTAAGAGATCATGCGTATGACGTCATACATAAGAAAGAATGACACCCTCCAGAAGAGTCATCATCGTGGTCACTTCTAAAGGGTCAACTTTTATTCGATCGAAGGAATGAACAGCTGAAATATGACTGCGCCTTAAGCTGGCCTTTCCATATATCCGTGATCCATTATACGTCATACGTCATCCGTCATTTGACGTAATCCAAGTCCCTTTCCATATATACGACACGTCGACACGATTTTACTCTCTTTTTTGACGTGGGACATTGAAATACTACAGTCAGCATAATGAAAAGTAACCGAAAGGCTTGTGCTTGTCTGCTATGTGCATATCGCATATCTGTTATAAACACTTGTAAACACGTGTCATTGACCTGCTACCCCTTGGTCCATTATATTGGCTACACTAGCCCAGAAATTGGCGATCTCAATGGCATCCTTATGTTTTTTTACTTCTGACATCATACAGCAAGGGTTTCCCTAAACTAAGGTAATCAACTTCTCGAAAAGTGTGTCTGCTACCTTCATTTTGTGATCACAAACACGCATGCTCAACCCCAGAAAACGACGTCATAGAATGACATTTTACGTACGTCAATCCGCAAAATACGGATCGGGGAGCGATTAAATCGGAGACGTATGACGGACGACGGACATATGGAAAGGGTCTTGTTATTTTACTGTGGAAGCGAATTTTGCGGATGACGGATCAAAAAACGGATATATGGAAAGCCAGCTTTACAATGTTACAGCTGTGATCCGTAGTTTAAGTTATACAATATAGACAATTACATTACATAGCCAAGGGGAGGTTCTGCAAATAAACGTGAACTTGCTGGATTGATAATTTTCAAAAAAAGGGTTTATCTATGATAGGCAAGGGAAAATAATTCATGCAAAGAGGACGATGAGACGTGAGTGCATACCTTTTTTCTGACGTCTCCTTAGAGTCAACTGCAATCCAACCAGAATTTGAAGCAAACGCCCTAAATTTAGTTAAAATTTCCTCTTCTCAACTAGAGTTCCTAAAGTTCTCAGCTGAAGGTAAGCCTTAACGCAGACGTTTTTGCTTTTGTTTATTGAACAATTGAAACGGAAGAGAAAGTGATCTCTCTATAAACGTCATGCTTCGTTTATGCGGCCATGTTGGAGTCACACGTGGAGAGCTATCTATCCGTTACATTAATCTTTACACGTGTAATATTGCGTGCACATTGCATGTCGTACGTGTACTACTTCCAGATACTGTCTTACTCTGAGGAATTGGTCACTTAGTGTCCACATAACAACATCGCGTCTCGCCAACTTCCTCCATCATGGCGGATTTGTGACGTAGGTGAAAAGGGTCTATTGTAATATAACTTACCTCTCAAAGTCGGCCTTACAATAACAAGTTCATGCCGATGTGTACGATTTCTTCAGAACTACATTATTAATGGCGACTCGGGATGGTCGGAAATTATCTTAAAAGATAATAAAACGCAGTACCAGAGAAGTTCACCATCATTGTAGGGGGAAGGCTTCTCAATGCTTTAACACGAGTCTTGTAAAATGGAATTTTTCAAGACTCAAAAGGAGCAGCAGCGAGTGGTGCGTCTTTCTGATTATGCTTAGTAGGCCAATAAAAAGATAAAGAATCTCTGGTAATCTATAAGCCTTAACTGGTGTCTACAACTTCTAAAAGAATATGCAATCATGGTTTATTTGTGCACCGGCAAAGCAAATCTTCATGTGAGTCTTTTCGTTAAATAGCTATGTCACGATTAGATGATGCCATAAAAATGGTTACTTTCGATTCAGATCTTACAGAGTGTCTAACATCTTAATTGATGGTAGGCAGGGAGAGACGTTTTCTACTACAAGTCATTACTAATATTAATAATTATTATACATATTGTAGAGTGATTGAGTATACTGCTACTACATGTGAAACACTTTTTGAGTATGTTTAAAATTTGAAAGTTAGTGTATATATACAGTTTATTGAATATTTTATTGCACATAGAGTAAAAAATATGCTGCAACATTGTGTTCGTCATCATACCACTAGCCGTGTTATTGTTGTAGAAATATCCTTAATGACAAAGAAAAGTTAGTAGTCAACTGTTAACTTCATTTACATTTTTCAATCTTTGTTCTTTTGCAAAACTTTTAATATTTTTTGTTACAAACAAATCTATAAAACTTCTTGTGGGGCACAAGTTTTGAGAAGTGGTGTCACACTATTTTTACGTTAAAGCTAGAGAACGTATGACAAAAGACGGCGAGGGGCTGAGGTGTCTTTAAAGGTGAACCACATTTAAATGACTAACATAACCTGTTGTTGACCAACATAGGCCTACCCTAACTACTTTACTTTTCACACATTTATGACTTGAAGCATTATTCAACAGGAACATGGTATTATTTTCTCGAAAGTTCCTGAAATGAGCTATGGATGACACTACAACATATCTTTAATAAAACTGTTTTGAGCAATACGTTCTTCAATTTCTTCACTACAATATCCTCTTATCAAAAGTTGATACTTTTAATATAAGGAACCCAAGGAGTCACGGAGTTGTTCATAGGTTTAACCTTTTCAAGTAGTGATGCTCCATCTGTAACATATTTGTTTGTCCCAGCTCTTTGCAACGGGGAGGCTGTACTAGCCCATATAACTCTACTACAAGTGGGACCTCTAGTTTTTCCCTCTTCGAATCAGTGAAATTTCTTTGGCTCATTGTATGCATACTCTTTACGCAACACCGTACATGAATTCACATTTTGCAGTTTCAAGAAATCACGAAGGTGCTAAAAAACCCCGTTAGGGTGAAAATGAACCATGTGATTAAGATGGAAAACAAGTAAATAACAGAAATCCCCTCGTTTGATCTGAACACTGATGGACCTGACTGTAAGCTTTTAACAAGACAGGTTCAAGAAATAAATTTTTGAGATGTAAATATGTATTTGTTCTTACATAAGAGAAGAACAAAAGAAAATGGTTTCTTCCCTGGGAGATATGCAGATTTCAATACTTAAACTATTATTATTACACTATTATTTCAACTTAATGTGCTATTGGGGCCTTGTTTTAACCAGAAATGTGTACAATTATAAATGGTTAATCAACGCTGGACCGTGCATTAAGGAAGAGGGCAATGCACGATCGGGGGATAATGCAAGCAATGCACGAGGGCGCACCCCGAGTTCATCTACCGATAGTATTAACCCCCGGAGTGCATTATCCTCTATTTAATGCACGGTCCAGCGTTGATTAACCCTGTTCATTCATACACAACGAGATTGGAAGAAAAAGGCGAAAAAGAAAGAAAATTTGTATTTGCAGACAACCACACTTTCACCGAAATCAAAACCCCAAAGGAGAGATGAGACGTATTCACAACCATTCAAAGCAATGTTCGTGCGCATTTAACACAGCACTATTACAAAATCAATTCAATGAAAATATTCATAAATCATGAAATATAACAACGATGTGACTAAATTTGGGAAATAGCAGGGGTGGATCCAGGATTTCTGAAAGGGGGGGGGGCGAAGCTGTTCGACCTGTGATCGATGTCACTATACCATCTAAGCGGAGCGCCACCATCGGTTGGCACGGAGCGTACAAGAAACTTTTTGACAAAATAGACCTCCTAGATCGCCAGAAATAGCACTTCCCATGTCTTATTTTTTCATTTTCTGCTTCATATAATTTCATGTCTCAACTCTCAACAAACTAATTTTTCCACAAGTTATTAACAGACAGTTATCATAGGTACAGTTCCTTACTACAATGCATCCTGTTCAAGGCGTCTAATCAGATCTTTAGTACAGTAGTCATGTTCTAATTTGGTGAATATTGACGGACTTCCTTGAGAAATTTGTGACCCATATCTTAGTTCGACTTGATGCCAGAACCCAGGTGACCTTGCACTGACATGTGGACGTAAATGTATGTTTTATCACGTGCATGTTCCCCTCTGCCTAATTTCTTGTTCTGCGTGGACTAAGTGAGAAAGTGAAAATGACCCCAAATGCACGAGACTTGGCAACCCTGTCATTGTCTTGGGGGTACGTCCAGGCAGTCTAATCATGGTATTATTGTAGGCCTTACATAGTATCAATACTGCACTGTAGGCCAATCAGGGAGCTGGAAGACATGCCTTCCAGCTCCCTGGGCCAATCGTGTCCTTCTTTCCCCGTTTCCCCGTTTTCGCCGCCTATGCGTATCATACCAGAAAATTTGGGTAAAAGCACATCCCAGATAGCCGGAAAAGACACTTCTAAGGCCTTGTAATTCGCATGATTTTCCATCGTAATTCTCTTTTGCAGTGGCGTAGTTAGGATTTCTTGTTTTGGGGGCTCTGGGGGCTGGAGATTTTTGTGGGGGCTCTCGTTTACCATCAAAGCGGAGAGCCACCATGAGTTGGTGCGGAGCGTACCAAGAAAATTTGAGATTTTAATACATTCCAGATCGCCGGATATGGCACTTGCCAGGCTTGATAGCAGCCATCAAGAAGTGCAATTTTTGTGAACAAAATGATTTTATTTTATTACACACTTCTGTTAGGACAGACTTACTCAGCTGGTGGGACTTTTTTGTCCAAGTTTGAATCCCGTTTTACTCATAGCGTACCCAGGATTTCTCTCACGGGGGCATGCAGTATGTTGTGTGATCTCCGGCCTGGGGAGGGGTCTAAGGGGAGGGGATGTCCCCCTACCCTTTGAAAATTTTTGAAAAATTAGGTGTCCTTACGTGCAATATGGTGCTACATATACTACTTTTTGAAGTAAAATTTGTGTTAAAATATTTACGTATTTTTAGGAACTAAAAAAAAATTGGCATCAGTGAGGGGGGGGGGGCATGGCCCAATGGCCTCCTCCCTGTGTACGCCACTGCGTTTACTATCTAAGTGGAGCGCCACCATAGGTTGGCACGGAGAGTTCCAAGGAAATTTGAGGTTTTAATACATCCCAGATCCGGAAATGGCACTCGCAAGCTTGATAGCAGCCCATCTCAACTGATGCACACTGTCTCGTAAGGTACTTTTTCTATTGGCTGATGGTATTGTATCGGTATTGTATCGTATTGATTGTATCCAATCATGTGTAGTAAGATAGCATGAGAACGTCCCAATCGACGTTCAAACTGATCTGCTTTGCGCTATGACTCCCGTGCTTCAAGGTTGCTAATTGCAGCTTCATTCTCTATCACTCTACTCTCTGTCCTTCTCTCTATCTCTTCTCCTTTCCTTTTTTTTCTCTTTTTTTCCTTTCATTTTTTTTTGGCATTTTCAAAAAGGGGGGGGGGCGGGGCCGGGTCGCCCCCCCAGATCCGCCCCTGAATAGTGTTCTTCTTTAAAGAGTTCAACAGCCGAAAAGGACAAAAATCATGTACATTTGCACTACACACAGAGATAGTATGCAACTTTCATATTCACTAGACTGTTGCTGGTCAAGTCGCCCCCTAGAGAGTCGCCCCTTACAAAGTCGCCCCTCGGCCAACAAAGTTGCCCCTTAACAAGCTCGCCCTTACCAACTCGCCAGTGAGCCACAACTGGAAAAAAAGGCCGGCCACGGCCCGACATAAACCAATTGGTTAGAAACTGAGCCGTAAAACCTCATCTAACTTCAAACTCGCCCCCTGACAATGTCACCCCTCGGTTCAACAAGTGGTCCCGGCAAAATTTCTTAAAAACAATAATGATAATAGATACAAAGATACAGTAATCGTTTTAATTAGCTGTTATCAAGTGCCTACGCACTTTTGTTGCTGATTTGACATCAGGCTTTAGCCTTACGCATAGCCTACAGTAGCCCTTGTTAGGGCTACTCGGCCATTTTTGACGGATTACATGCAATATAGACTAAATTGTACCTGCCTGTTATCTGCACTCGCTTCACTTTACCCGTTCTCCCCTTATCATTTCTCTGATATCTGCCGGCCTCATCGTGAGAGAGAGTATTAGTACGAGAAGCCTGGTGAAAAGCCAGTCCTGGTATAAAGCCATGTCCTGGCTGTTCAGCTGTTCGAGCTTCCAGAAAAAGGAGTCAATGATTCGTTGAGAGGGCGCTACATAGAGCTGTGGACATTTATCCATTGCAAACTCTAATCGGTCTTGTGACAGAGATCACTTCCGGAAACCGGATTGATGCAACCAGTTTGAAACATCGCATAAAGCATGGATCTCACGAGATGCAAGCCTGTAAAGAATTTAGAGTGAATTAGGAAATATTCCTAGAACACGCTTATGCAAAGTGAAAATAATGAAATATGTGTAGAATAAATCAAACTGGAAATCCGCCTCGACGAAAAATCGACTGTCTCCACTGGGACTCGAACCCAGACCTTCTGCTATACGTGCAGACGCCTTACCAGTTTGGCTACAAAGCCAGTTCTGGCTGTTCGAGCTTCCAGAAAAAGGAGTCAATGATTCCTTCGGAGGGCGCTACATAGAGCTGTGGACATATATCCATTGCAAACTCTAATCGGCCTTGTGACAGAGATCACTTCCGGAAACCTTCCGAAAACACTTTGCATAAGCATGTTCTAGGAATATTTCCTAATTCACTCTAAATTCTTTACAGGTTTGCACCTCCAACGTGCAATTGGCGCTAGTAGGCCTATTAGCTGAAATGTTTGTTGTTGAAACTTTGTTAGCGTGTTAAACTGATGCATCATGCAACATTGGATTTTGGTCACGAATATTGCCCTCTGTAGTCAGAGTATACTAACGTGATAAGGAAAAGATGCATTTTATATCGATATACCATTATTTTAGGAAATCGGGTGCCGGTCGGTACTCACAAATTACTTTGAGTGGCAGTCGGTAAGCTTTAGTGCCGGTTCGCCCGACCGGCGAATGCGGGAGTACGTAAGTACAGTAGGTATCAGTGACGCCGCCAGGCTTTGGTGATTGGGGGGCACAACAGATGATGTCGTAATGGCACTTCAGTGAACCTCCCAAGTCTGCCCAAAATGCGTTTTTTTGTGTGCTCCCTGCCTTCGTATACACAGTGGGATCCTTCCTTTGTCAGGTGTCCCTACACCAAGGTGCCGTCCTGGGGGAGGGGAATCCCCTCCCCTTTGAGAAATTTTTGTTTATTTAAGATTGCTTAGATGCAAAATGGTGCTATCTTTGTGATATTTTGGAGCTGATCACACACCTGTATGGCTGGAAAATGTCCCTAATTTAGTGAATTCTAATTTTTCCGCGCTGGCTGGATGTTTTTTCCAACTGAGTGGTGAAGCTTAAATATTCCCTTTTTATGCCCCCTGCGTTTGTATACAGCAATGGGGATCTTTCCCTTGTCCCTGCATAAAGGTGCCGTCCTGGGGGAGGGGTCTTCCCCCTCCCCTTTGAGAAATTTTTGCTAATTTAAGGTTTCTTAGATGCAAAATGGTGCTATCTTTGGAATACTTTTGGAGCTGATCATAATATATAGCCGGAAAATGTCCATAATTTAGTGAATTCTAATTTGTGGTTAAGTGAAAGAGGAGAGTATGTTGTCTAAGAGAAGAATACGTTGTCAACACACCTCCTGAAGACTCCCTTTTGGCTACTTCACCGCTTTCTATTCAGGCAAAGTTTTACCCAAAATACATGCGTGGAGTCCACAGAAACATTGTTGGACTATAACGATTTTTTCCTCCCCTTCATTGTGCATTATTAAAAGCATATAAGGCTGGCAGATACCTGCATAGGGCCTCCTGGAATCTCTGGATCAAGTACATAAATGGAACAATGACATAATGCTTATTACCTGGCACCAAAATGATAATTACAAAGTATGACGCAGAGCACTTTCCACTATCGTATTTTTACTAATTTTGAACTAAAATCCAGATGAACAGCTTCCAGCAATGGGAACCGGCGGGAGGGAGAGTATAGGTGCAGGAAGGTGATATTAGACCTCCCTGATAGGTACAGCAAAAGAGGTGAAGGACTAACAAGCGCGTTTTCAAAATGCTTTTTTGTCGGAAGTGTATTAAAAACCATCATCTATCAGGGGCGTAGCCAGGTATTTGTCAAGGGGGGGGGGAGACGAAGCCCATAGACCTATGGTGACTTCGCCCCACCATAGGTTAGCGCAAAGTGCAAGAAAATTTTGGCCCAAAATACCTCCCAGATCGCTGGAAATTGCACTTCCCAGGCCTATTTACCGCATGTAAATAGGGGAAACACTAGCAATATTGTAAAAGCAAATATTAAAGTACCAAAAATATGTTCAAGGGGGATTCCCCCTTCGCCCCCTTGGCTACGCGCATGTCACACTGTAAAAATAGACGTCTTCATTTTTTAACACATATATGGTGTTTAAGAATTAGAAAACGAACAACAAAATGGATACGCACAGTAAATGACTGAACGAATATTAACACATGATAAGGATAATGACGTCAGTGCACTAAGCAAACACGTTTACATGATTTATATATATGTTAATTTTTCTTTATTAAAAACAACTTTATATTTACAGTAATCATGAAATAAACGCATAAACGTGTTTACGAGATGGCGTTAAAGTGGCGTCAATGTGTTAAAGTTGGCGTTTTAGACGTTTAATTTGCTTATGTATGTTATCGTTTTTTCTGTTACATAAACGCCAAGACCCGTTTATTATCTGTTACAAAAAAGTGTTAATCAATTTTTACAGTGCATCTATACCGATAATGGCTGCGCGCAAAGCGCTCGGTAATTTTTATTAAAAATGTATAACTGCAAATACGTAATTTCAACTTTCCAAATCACTGATGCTACAAAAACTTAGATTGAAAGATCCCATTTTGATGCTAGGTCCCTACAGATGTTGTTATTATAGTTCCATGTATTATTACCTTAATAATGGTCATGAGATGGAGTGCAAATCGTAAAGCATGCGCGCAAAGCGTGCGAAATTTTTCATTAAATAAGATTTTCATGACAAAACCTGCATTCAGAATCTGCATCGAGACACTTTCAATTGTCCAACAAAGCTACATGACACTCAAAAAGTCAGCCTTGTACCTGGTTATTCGTAAACAGCTTTCAACTTGTCCTAGTTGCTATCAGAAGATATTGATAATAAGAACATTGTGGTAAGGGTTGAAGAGCGCGGAGTACACAAAATTTTTGATAGTTTGATAGTTTGCAAAGAAATTGCGAAAATTCTGATAGTTTGAGAAACTTTTGTGATAAAATGTGATTAAATAGATCTGTCACTCGGTTAAAGCACACCTCACCCTACAGAAATCTATAGCTTAATCGCCTTGGGGAACATTTTAAAATTTTCAAAAAATTTCATTGGGGGGCACGCTCCCCCCATGCCGGCGCCACTGGTAGGTATGGGAACATAGTACGCCATTCTATATCCATGTAAGTACTTACGTACTGTAGTATGACCGCGGCCTACATAAGCAGCGCCTATTGCATATAAATGGTACATGAACATAGACTGACCGATTACCTTTCTTATATTATTAATTTACTTGAATCATTTTTGATGAAATTTTGCCGGTGGCGACTTAATTGAAGTGAGGGGGCGACTTTGTAAGGGGCGACTTTGTCAGGAGGCGAGTTTGTAAGGGGCGGCTTTGTTAGGGGGCTGCTTTGTGGGGTCGACCTTGTAGGGGGCGACTTGACTAGGCCTAAAACGTGGTACGTTATGTGCGCTGTGTGTGCACATGCTGTGTATAAACATATGCACGTGCGACGTGCTGCATATATCATTGACATATCCACCAGTATGCTGAAGCAGCGCCGTCTTTATAAAATTATTATTGATTTATGCAAACCCTAACGGACTTGTTCAGGTATTCTTGAGCTTTAACGTTATTTCAAATGTTGGAATTTGCCTAGGATTAACTACTGATTTGGGGAAATAAACAGTTACAGCATTTAAAACGTACATTTGGAGAAAAATTTGGACATAGGCTAATAGAGATCTCAGCCCTAACAGCAGTAGTAACGTTGATTTCGTTAGAGGATTCAGTAGTCGACGAGCAACCTTTACGTAAGTTGTATTAACGTTACGGAGGTAACCTAGGCCCAGGTTATTTGACTCTGAATTATAACCGTGAACGGATCCTTTGCCTCTGAAGGTTTCATGTAGATTAGGGAACAAAAGCGTTTCTTGTACACTATCAACATTTCAGGACACATGTGTCGACACATGTTGCTGACACACCTGGACACAGAAATTTTGACCTTGTATACACTAGACACATGTCGCGGACACATGTTGCGACACACTTGAGCAACATGTTGTCAAAAAAGAGCGGGAAAGCAGGATTTTGGAAGGAAGATGGAGGATTCAGAAAGAAAAAGATGTGTTTTGGGAGCAGCTGAAAAAATATTGGCAATTGTACACGGGGTCCACGTTCCCCGAGGGGGTCCAGCAGTTTCCCGCCCGGAAGTGCACCTCACCTACCCCCTACACCAACCAGGGGTGGCACCAGGATTTGCTCGAAAGGGGGAAAAGCTCCCCGACGGGGGGCAGTAACTCGAAGCCTCATGAGGGCGATAGAGTGCCGAAACGATGTTTAAAGCGAAATTTGGGCGCTCGAAGCGCGCCGAAAATTTCGGGCCATTATTGACAAAAAAATTGAAGAAAGTTGAGCTTTTACCCATGGGAAATTTGAAAACATTCGAGTTTTCAATCAAGAAAATTAGAAAAATTTGGGTTTGTATTGAAGAATTTGCCCTAACTTGGACCGAAATTAAGTCAATCGTTGGGCGACTGGCTGATGTCGGGAACTACATATTTTATCGTATTCATAACAGGTCCCCGACAAAACCGGAAAATTTCCCCAACAGGCAGCCTTCCCAATCGGGGGGCATGCCCCGCCCCCACTTGGCGCCACCACCGACATCACCACGTACATTTTTACTTTTTCGTTTTTCCCTCTCTCCCTTTGTTCTTATTTTTACTCTTTGAAGGTTTCCGTCAAGAAGGGAGGGGGCTAGCCACCTGGGTCCGCAACTAAGGAGGGGGAGGGTTCTGACAGGCGGTTCGGAGGGGGGACTTTCAATGGATTTGATGGAGAGGGCATGTTGGGTAGTCGACATGGGAGCAACAAGATGACAGTTAACATTGGGGAAATTCCATATATCCTGTCGGGCCCTCCTCAATTTCTCGACGAGAACGACAAACTTCACCGACGGGGGGGGGGGGGGGGCAGGCTTCCCGCACTGAGCATAGCCCGCAGGGCTTTCTGGCACCACCCCTGATTTTTAGATGGCTGGTTGTATAGAAAAACCTTTATTCAAAAGAAGATTTTATTTGGGTGGTACTTTTCATAGCAGGGGGAAAAGACTAATTTTGAAATTAGCTAGGGCCCGCCACGCTATTACACCAACTGGAGAACACTGATACATAATCTTGTCCAAAAGCGGAATATTTCCAAACCGGTATCAGGATCCCGTGGACTATTGCCCACCTCCCTCGTCAATTCCCCTTAGGCAATTACCCCGTTCAAATTTCCCCTCCCTTAAAATAGCCCCCATGACAATCACCCACTTGAGTGACCTGCCCGGGGCTAATTTCATAGGCCTACGAGAAAGTTCACGAGAGTACCTGAAATGTCTTCAATTTTCTCTGTTTTTGCAGGATGAGTACTTCAATTCCCCACCCCCCCCCCCTTCAAAAAAAAAAAAAAAATTCTAGCGTGTTAAATTCGTAGGAAGACATCTTGAGCGGATATTGCCCTTGAATTAGTGGTGCGCTACCTACAGGTGGCTCAGCTGCTGATTCAAATACGATTTCTGATTGGTCAGAGCTTGGACACATGTTACCGGAAAATTGATTTTGAATTATTTGACAGCATGTGTCGACACATGTTGGGACACATGTTGCCAAGTTTTTTTGCTCTGTACACACTTTCAACATTTACGGTAACAAGGTGTTGTAGCAACTTGTGTCGACACATGTGTCCTGAAATGTTGAAAGTGTACACAGGCTTAGTAATGGGAGCGTCTTGACCATAGAGCAGGATATAGGAACTCCTGCTCTATGGTCTTGACGGGCCTTGACAAGAGTTGTGTCTGTATCAAGTCAGCCATATCTGAAGGTGAATATAGAACGGTATTATTGTATTCATCCGCCGGTGATTTTTTGGATAATTTAATGGGTTATCCTAGGATAATGCACGGTCACCTGACCGTAATGTACCAATAAGAGTTTAGGATTTTTACTAAGTATGAATGAACACGTAAAATTTTTTGATCATGATGTCACACATCAATCTACTTGTCGATTGTTAAAGAAATTCAGTGCATTCACGTATTAAAATGATGACGTCATGCTATCTTTGCACAGTCGATGTTTATGAGCAGACTACAAAATTATTACAAATTACGCAATATATGGAACAACGTTGAAACAACTTGACCATTTAAACATACCGCCCTTTACTAAAAACTAAAACTGTGACTTCGGTACATTTTTTGTTCTCTAGTAAATGGACGAGGAGGATAAGGTGCGCCTCATAAGGGTTAGCTTATTTCCACTGCAGTGTTATGGTTAAATTCATCAATACGGTAACCTTTTTCGAGAAGTGTAGACTTCTTGCGAATTTACAATGATGGCAAGAAGGAAGTGGGGGGGGGGGCGGGGAGAAGGAAGTGGGAGGGGGAGGAGAAGGAAGTGGGAGGGGGAGGGTGTAGATGAAATAAATGCCATGACTTATAATACCCTGTGGCTCAGATGGAATAGAAGTTACAAAATCAAGCAAAGGTTTCCGACACTCGCTGTTTACTTCTTGAATCGTTTGATCAATGAAACGAATATGGACCATATGTTATAAGTAGACAAAGCAATGCAGTATTTTGGAGACTGAAGTTTTACCATATGCACTTCTCGCCATTTACTGTCTTTAACAATTTAAAGATTAGTCCTTTTTGTCCAAACAAAATATAAATGGACAAACATTGAAAGATGTTGGACAGCTATCAACTTCTCTTTTATTTTCTCACATGATTGTCTCTTTCCACAAAGTTCAGAAGAGTTAATGTCAATTTACCATTGCAAAAAGTAGGCCGGGATAAAGCATGACTATGGTGGGTTCGTTTAGACTTATGTAGTCAGGGCGTTATCACTTATTGAAAACAGACACGCGTAATATGAGGTACCGGTAATGTTCACTTAAGGTGGAAATGTGATAACTTCATCTGCTAGTACCTCAGAAACCACACTTTGGAACTGAATACAGACCTCCAAAACCTGAATACTAAATTTAAGCTTTCACCATTCTTTTTAAATCCTATGATTCACTAATGATCCACCTAGAATCCCAAGTGGAACTCCACAGAGCAGATACAGAGAAAAGTGGCTTGGCTGTTCAAGGATCGTTTGGGCTGTACCTCCATTTGAGAGAACAGTGATGGAGATCTCGAGGCCAAGCCTCACCTCGAGGACAGGGGCTTCAATCCGTATTGAAGTGTGGGGGGACACACATGACCAGGCGCGTAGTCAGATATTGTCCGGGGGGCGAAACGGTAGATTTTGCGAGGGAGCGAAGCGACTGAGCCCGAGCGCGCTTGCTCGAGGGAAGGGTATGGGAGGGGGAAACCCCCCTCCCACGGTGAGAAGATTTTGTGTCTTTTAATGAGAAATTTTCGTAAATTTAAGGTTGCTTAGTTGCAAAATGGTACTATCTGTGGTTTATTTTTGGAGCTGATCGATTACGTTTTCAACAACCTTCCTGAAGCCCCCTTTGGCTACTTTTTTGGCAGTTTTTCCGCAAAGATACCTGCGTTGAGTCAACAGAAATTTTCTTGGACTATTATGAAAATTTTCCTTTCCTTCACTGTGCATTATAAAAGGGCATCTAAGGCTGGCAAATGCCTGTATAGGACCTCCTGGAAGCTCTGGATCAATTATATAAATGGGGCAATGGCGTAATGCTTATTACCTGACATCCAAATGGTAATATAGATTATGATGCTAAGCACTTTACTTCTATCGTTTTTTTACTAATCTTGAACGAAAATCTAGACAAACAGCTTCCAGCAATGGAGAATCGGCAGGAGGGAGAGAACAGGCGCAGTAAGGTGATGTTAGACATCCCTGATAGCCTTATAGGTGTAGCAAAAGGTGTGAAGGACTAACAAGCGCGTTTCAGCTTTTTCTTCGTAAGTGTTTTAGCAGTCACCATCCATACCGATAATGGCTTCGCGCTCGGTAAAAGTTTTTTTAAAATGCATAACGGCAACAACGTGCTTTAAAGTTTCAACCTTCCACATCATGCTTACAAATTAGATTGAAGGATCCCATATTGATGGGGGGTCCCTATACAGATGTTGGGAGATGTATCTCTGTTTTCGGAAAGTGTTGTGATCAGAATAGTTCCTTGTATAATCACCTTTATAATGGCCATGAGATGGAGTGCAAACTGTTACGCATGCGCGCGAAGCGGGCGAAATTTTTCATTAAATGAGATTTCTCTGAAAAAATCTGCATTCAGAATCTGCATCGAGACACTTTCAACAAACCTACATGCCACTCAAAAAACCAGTCAAATAGAGCCACGAAACCACTCTTTAAGAAGGGGGGGGGGGGGCATTTGATATTGTGTCGAAATGGTGGGGGACATGTCCCCCTGTCCCCCCAGGATTGACACCCATGCTCGAGGAACGACCACGAGGCCTATTTTTGAGGCCTTGGGCTGGCCGGGGTGATGACTTCGAAGCGATGTAGCTAAGCAACCTGGAGGTTCCGGGTTCGATCCACGGCCAGGTCAAAGTAAGATGGGTTTTCTTGCAAGAGCAATCTGAACTGACCTTTTCAAAAAAAAAACGAATTTGACCTAAATTATTGAGTGGGTTAGTTACACTCTGAAAAAGTTGGTTAAAAATGGTTGAGCAAAATTCAAAGTGCCCAACCTGCCCTTACTCAAAATCCATATATGGCCCAGATATGGGATTTCATATCTGGCCCATATCTGGGCCAGATATGGAATTCATATCTGGCTTGTACAAGAATTGGGCAGATATAACTTGATATAATATAAAGGCCATATATGGCCATATATGGCCCAGGTAAAGTTTCACTTTTATATGGCCCAGATATGCCCCATATATGGCTACTCCATTTCTGGCCCATATATGGAAAATCCATATATGCCACATATAAAGAGATTTATATCTGTGCCATATACGACCCATATAAAACTTTATATGGCTCACTCTTTATATGGCCCATATCTGGCCCGTATATGGAAATTTATATCTGGCCCATATCTGCACCAGATATGGCATTTATATCAGATCGGATAAAAAGTTAGGCAGATATAACACAGATCTAAACCAGAACCAGATCTAAACCATATATGGCCAGATAAAGTTCTATCTGGATCAATTAAGCCTTTATATGGCACAGATCTGCTCTAGTTATGAATCATAGTTAGGACTTTGAACACCAGAAAACAATGTTTAAGTGCTCCATGAATTAGAATTTAATGTAAGTATTAGGTTGAATTGACTTAAGTACATAAATTCAACTTATTTCATAACAGTGAACAGAAAAATGCCTTGAAATTTCCTATTTTATGTAATCACAGTGATATGGGCTTCTTATTTTAAACTTAATTACGTATTTGACTTTAAATTTTGTTTACTGCGTGGTGCATATTTTACTTTCAACTTCCTAAATCATGAAAAATGTAGGTTTAGATACAAGCTCCGCCCAAATATGCAAATTATTTGCCTAAGTTCACTTAGTACACTGCGGTATTAACAGAAGTGTAGCCACTAAATAACTGCAATGTCTGGGAAGGTGATGCTGTATCCAAAACATGTCTTAGTTTGTAACAAGCATAATCCAAGAATCAAATCAAATAAATAATAAAACAAACTAACAAAATGCTCATTTGCATATCTAGCATATCAAGTTATATCTGGCTTGATATGGCCATATCAAACTTTATATACATATCTGGAATTGCATTGTATCAAGTTATATCTGGCTTGATATGGCCATATCAAACTTTATATACATATCTGGATCATGATGATATCAAGTTATATCTGGCTTTATATGGCCATATCAAACTTTATATACATATCTGGATCATGATTATATCAAGTTATATCTGGCTTTATATGGCCATATCAAACTTAATATACATATCTGGATCACAGTTTTATCAAGTTATATCTGGCTTTATATGGCCATATCAAACTTTATATACATATCAGGATCACGATTATATCAAGTTATATCTGGCTTTATATGGACATATCAAACTTAATATGCATATCTGGGTTATGTTTTAATCAAGTTATATCTGGCTTGATATGGCCATATCAAACTTTATATACATATCTGGATCACGATTATATCAAGTTATATCTGGCTTTATATGGCCATATCAAACTTTATATACATATCTGGATCATGATTATATCAAGTTATATCTGGCTTTATATGCTCATATCAAACTTAATATGCATATCTGGATCACAGTTTTATCAAGTTATATCTGGCTTTATATGGCCATATCAAACTTTATATACATATCAGGATCACGATTATATCAAGTTATATCTGGCTTTATATGGCCATATCAAACTTAATATGCATATCTGGGTTATGTTTTAATCAAGTTATATCTGGCTTTATATGGCCATATCAAACATTATATACATATCTGGATCACGATTATATCAAGTTATATCTGGCTTTATATGGCCATATCAAACTTCATATACATATCTGGATCACGGTTATATAAAGTTATATCTGGCTTTATATGGCCATATCAAACTTAATATGCATATCTGGGTAATGTTTTAATCAAGTTATATCTGGCTTTATATGGCCATATCAAACTTTATATACATATCTGGATCACCATTTTATCAAGTTATATCTGGCTTTATATGGCCATATCAAACTTTATATACATATCTGGATCACGATGATATCAAGTTATATCTGGCTTTATATGACCATATCAAACTTTATATACATATCTGGATCACGATTATATCAAGTTATATCTGGCTTTATATGGCCATATCAAACTTTATATGCATATCTGGGTTGTGTTTTAATCAAGTTATATATGGCTTTATATGGCCATATAAAGTCTTTAATCAACCAGATATTTCCAGATATAAAGCCAGATATGGATTTTGAGTAAGGGTGGGCAGTTTGGTAACCAACACAGTGGCAAAACAGATTAACCAAGTGGGTTGGATAACCTTCAGGTTGGGTAAAGTCCATCTCCTTCGCAATATTACCCAGGTTGGTTAAATTGAACTGATTTACGCGCCATACGTACGTATACCCGACCTGAATTAGGGGATAAATGTAAGGGTGCCTTGGTCTCAAAATGTGATTTAAGACCGACGATGACGTCATCATAGAGGCTGAGCGGACCGAGGCGACAACAAACCTGCTTTTATCCCCATTCATAAACACTCAACATAAGAATGCTGGGAATGCCATGGGTGATTCGGCACTATCATCACGGTCGTGTGTTATCCATCGTACAATGGTCTAGTATAACACACGGTCGTGTGTTATAACACCCGGATGTGACGTCACAATCACTGCGGTACGTACAAACTATGCCGCAACTCAGTAAATCAACGCAGATTTGGATCGCACATTGCATATCGTGCTTAATAGGCACATAAACGCGTAGTTAGCAAACGACAAACCATGGAGGTACCACACGGACAAAGACGAACCTTAGTGGCCCCCAAAACACAACTTTAACCAACGACTAGATCAAGATAGATAGTTATAAAGTGTTGTATAAAACAAATAATGCACCTTTTATATTCGTGCGATATAGTATGAATAATTTGTTGAAAGATTTAACGTTCTATTCAACTCGGCTTCGCCTCGTTGAACGTTCAACCTTTCAACTCATGAAACAATTCATATTATATAACACCTTATTAATTTCTCTACATCTGATTGGAAGATTGGTGGTCACATGCCATGCGTGATTCGGCACTATCATCAAGAGTGCGGTGCTCGACCGTTGGTTAGTATATACTAACCCACGGTCGTTGGTTAGTATACAAATAATGAATGTTTATGAGTGCGATAGTATGAATAATTTCATGAGTTGAAAGATTGGACGTTCTATTCAACGAGGCGAAGCCGAGTTGAATAGAACGTTAAAGCTTTCAACGAATGAAATTATTCATACTATCGCACGAATGAAAAACATTCATTATTTGTTTTATATAACACCTTATAATTTTGATCTAGTCGTTGGTTAAATTTGTGTTTTGGCGGTCACTATGGATTCGTGTTTGTCCGTGTAGTAGCTCCATGGTTTGTCTTTTGCTAACTGCGCGTTTATGTACCTAATATAGAGGTTTTTTGTGACGTCAAGCGCGTTGGATTCCCAGGCACTGAAGGGCAAAATTAACACACATACGCAGTAAGCGTATTTACAGCACACGCGCACGGCATTACCATAGATACTTCTGTGACACAACAGACGCTTGCCCTTCAAAACCAAAGAGACGCCCGATCACTTGACCTCAGTGAGACAATGTACAACCCTCAGTGCTACAGTGATTTATTGAGACGCAGGTCTGCGCCGGAGGCATAGCTTGTACGAAGCGCGCTCAATGCATCGCTGACTCATTGCCGTGGGTTAGTATATACTAACCAACGACCGTGGGTTAGTATATACTAACCAACGGTCGAGCACCACAATCTTGATGATAGTGCCGAATCACGCATTGCATGTGACCACCAATCTTCCAATAAGATGTAGAGAAATTAATAAGGTGTTATATAATATATACTAACCCACGGCAATGAGTCAGCGATGCATTGAGCGCGCTACGTACAAGCTATACCGCGTCTCAATAAATCACTGCAGCACTGGGATCGTACATTGTTTCACCGACGTCAAGTGATCGGGCGTCTCTTTGGTTTTGAAGGACAAGCGTCCGTTGTGTCACAGAAGTATCTATGGTAATGCCGTGCGCGTGTGCTGTAAATACGCTTATTGCGTATGTGTGTTTTGCCCTTCAGTGCCTGAGAATCCAACGCGCTTGACGTCACAAAGAATCCCTCTGTATCAGGCAGGCCTACATAAACGCACAGTAAGAAAACGAGCTACTACACGGACAAACACGAATCCATAGTGACCGCCAAACACACAAATTTAACCAACTACTCGCAAAATTATAAGGTGTTATATAAAACAAATAATGAATGTTTTTCATTCGTGCGATAGTATGAATAATTTCATTCGTTGAAAGCTTTAACGTTCTATTCAACTCGGCTTCGCCTCGTTGAATAGAACGTTCAATCTTTCAACTCATGAAACAATTCATACTATCGCACGAATGAAAAACAATCATTATTTGTATACTATCGCACTCATAAACTTTCATTATTTGTATAATATTAAAACCAGGGTTGTTCCCGTTACACTTTGAAAGTAACTCGTTATAGTTACAGTTAATTCTATAAAATTGTAACTCGTTACAGTTACTAGTTACAATGTTGAAAAAGTAACTAGTTACAGTTACTTTTAACTGAAAAGTAACTAGCTACATTTCAAAAGTAACTAGTTACTTTAAGGTGAACATACGGTACCTCGGTACCTGAAATGGAAGGGGGTGTAATTAGATATTAAGAATGGGCACATGAGAGGACCGAACCTCATTTGTGCCGGTTATCCTAAGGTATTCCCCAAAGAAAGTCAATGGTGCCAGTTGATCTTCACCGGGGATTCAGGAAGAGGCGCCTAACGCTCATCATGAAGCATCGAATCATGATACTTTGTCGGAGCTTACGCAAACTATTTGTTAGACGAATATGGTTGTAACCAAAACTTTTCCGGTTACGACAGTACTTCTTTGTGGTTGGAAATCTTTATACTCCCATCACAATTTAGAAAGGTTAGCGGCTATTAGCCTAAAGGGGGAAAGCATTGTTTTAGCAGTAATTAAAGTCTTCACCCCTCAAGGGCATAAATATGGTAATACGATGCTCTCTATATATTTGTTAAAGGTAAATTTTTAAAACCTCACTGCTAAGGTTGGGCTAAGTGATATTTCGGCATAAATTTCAAGTTTCACATTGTGTCGATATAAAACAATGCATAGAAATGGTGAGACTATGTAGTTTACACATGCAGACCATGTACCCATAATTCCCTTTCTTTTTACAGTAAATAGGTGAAGCGTTAAGTCGGACACTTTTCTCCTCTTTCAGTTAGCTTTGTTAGGATACTTTTAACGCCATATGACCATCTCAATATTCGCCTGTTTTTATATGAACCTTACTATATTCTATGCAGCGTAAGGAGTTACGGACATTGAAAAGAATATGATATAGCCTAAATTCATACGTTTGATTCATCAAATAAGGATACCAACCATGTTAAATTAGATACATAAATGGATGCACGGTGTTTGCTGACAATTGGCACCGTATAATTTACTGGGCTTCTATGCACGAGTCCTGATTCGACTAGCTTACTGCGGGTCTCGAGAGCGTTTTTCTAGATTAGGAAATTGCCCGGGTTCCGGAATCGAAATTTTTCCGGAGTGTGATGTAACTGGACATGCACTCGGAGCTAATTCCAGCCGTGTTTTCAAATATGAAAGTTACATTAAAGGTGTTTAAACTCCCATTGTAATTTGTGCACAATGTACAGATGTAAAGTATTGTCACACATGATCAACTAAATTACTGAGGGGCCAGGCTATGGAAGTGAGTACAAACGATGACCTTGTTAATGGTGGACATGTATAATAGAATTAAAACATCTGTAAGTTTGATATGCTACACACTTGCAAAAAGACTGGTCCTCGGCATTGGTGTCATTGGTATCAGAACTCGCCGGAACTTGAGGGGTACGTACCATGCTCGGAAAGATTAGGGAATCTAGAATGGCAGCTAGCTCCGACTCAGATTGGGTGGACTCGGGTCCACTAGCAGCCCTAACGTCTCAAAAGCCAATTATTAAACTTTCAAAGTAAGCCTGGTATTTGAATGCCTATGGGCCAGCCTGTTTCTCACGGTGCACTATCTCCAATGTGTCCTCTAAATGACACTATGAGTAAACTAAGGCCCAGCTGACTTCATTTAGTATATATAATAGGCTATAACAAGTCAGCTGGGCCTTTGTTTGCCAGAGGACCGTTCCGTATTTTTCAACTAATCGCACAAAGATTCGGTCTCACGGATAATAAGCATTGATCTGTCTAATAAGTAAATTGACACACAAATCAAATTTTAAACTTAGTTTAGTGGGCAATCAAGTGACCCTTTAAGCCTGCAGTATGTGCATCTAATATCAACTGCTGATTCTAAACGTGAATAAAATTTGATGTCGGTGAGGGCGACGTCGATAATAGAGATGGATTATAAATATATCGAAAATAATTTTACTACCAAAGTGTCATCAATTTGAAAATTTTCTGTTACTACTTCGAGTACTCGCAATTTGTGGTCATTTTGACTATTTGTAACGGGAAAGTAACGGGACCCAAATGTAACGCCGTTACAGTTACTTTTACACAGAATTGTAACTAGTTACTTGCTCCGTTACTAAAATGCAAATGTAACTCGTTACAGGGTTCCGTTACACAAAATGTAACTCGTTACAGTAACCGCGTTACTTGTAACTCGTTACTTCCCAACCCTGATTAAAACAATAGCGCCCGTTATATCCAGTAAGCGACGTAAGCATACACAGGACAGAACTGCACCATATATACAATAGTACCCAGTAGCACAGTGGTTGGCATGGCTACACACGCAGTGGCTCACAGTATAGTGCCAGGGAGCTGTTAGAGTTCTCACAGTAGTACAGGGTAATTACTGTAGGGAGCTGTCCCTAACAGCTCCCTGATTACTGCATCATGTACCGGGAGTTGCCGCATTCGCTTTCACGGTGTGGCGCCTTCGTTTTCAGTAGCCTAGGAAAAAGAAAAAAAAAAACAGGGAAATGTATTACACTCGCAAACCATGTGCACGTATACCACGGTATTCTAATTCTCCTAACTGTCGGGAAACCGGTCTTAAATGCAGTTTAAGACAAGTCTCAAATGGCCTCTGGCCAATCAGAATGCAGGAAATCAATAGAAGTGTTTATAAATTTGTAATTCATAAGCCAAACAGCTTCTCCCACATTCGTCCCTTAAAAACAACTGCCCTTCTAGGCCTTTATTATTAATCAAGGTTGTAGCCTGCGGGGGAAGGGGGCAACTGCCCCCTGAAATTTTCAAATCGTAAATAAAAGTTGGCCTACTTGAGAAAAAAAATTACACATAATCCAAGTTATGATTTTAAAGCCCCCAAAACCTGGGAAATCGCATATAACGGTCCATTTTCCCCAAATTTTCCCGGGAAGCCGCGCTCTTATGCGGAGCTGGTAAAAAAACTTTTAACTTAAAGGACATAAACAGTTGCCGCAAACTTATTTTGAAACAACCGCTAAATCTCACAAATATCCTCTTATTTCACTTCAAGTATATTTCATGATATGTTAGAACATAAATACTGCATATTCAAGGTAAACCAATGAGTTTCTCAATCCGTGAATTTCACAACCCAGTGAGAAACATACCCTAACATGATTTTCAAATGCCATTCATGAAATAGGATACCCGGGTACAATAATTCAAATCGGCGTGACTACACTTTCCCTTTAAATGAAATCTAAGTTTTCCTCTTGAAATCTAAAATTGTTTCATGAGCATCAAATCGACAAGGAAAGAAAGTTTAGGCGCAATTTTAAGGTCTAGAATGAATCATTTTCCCTTATCGGGGAGACATTTTGACCAGGGCCGTCGCGACCGGGGGGGTGTGGGGGGTGTCTCACCCCCCCAAAGTTCGTCAGAGCGACGATAGTCGGAAAATCTGAAATGCCAGTTGGAATTTCTGATATCTCAGTCTAGTACATTTTTCCGACTAAGCCTATGTCAACTTTGTATATATTTTCCAACTAGACCAAGTGAGAATAATACCAAACGTTATTTTCTTCACATAAAATCAAATCAAAGCTGTCCTTTTTCGCAAATTCTTCTCAAACTCTCAAAATTTTCGCGCGCTCCGCGCGATTCAAACCTCACCTCAGTATTTTTCTTATTATCAATATCTTCCGAAAGCAACTTTCGGAGAAGCACAACAGCAGAAGTTGAAAGCTGTTTACAAATTACCAGGGAAAAGACTGGCTTTTTGAGTGGCATGTTGGTTTGTTGGGCAATTGAACGTATTTTGATGGAGATTCTGAATGCAGGTTTTATTATGAAAATCTTATTTAATGAAAATTTGGGCGCGCTTCGCGCGCATGCGTCACGATTTACAATCAATCTCATAAACATTATTAAGGTAATTAAACCAGACACAGTTCTATGGGAGTAAGGGCACTTTAGCCCCCTGCCTCCCCAATTTTTTATAGACTAATATTGGTGAAGACATAGATATACTCAGAAATATTCCAAACATCTATTTATCAGGCCCGTAGCCAGTAAGTTCTGTAACGATTTTTTCTATAACTTCAAAAAATTTTCGCGCGCTACGCGCGCTTTCATCTCTAGTTCTATCTAGTGGTAACGCCCCCGTTTCAAACATACTGGATTTCAACGTTTTCACAAATGTTGTTCTTCCGTGTAGGCGTGATTCTAGAGAAACACGAAAATGCATGCATCATTCCGAAGTTCTTTCCTCTTTTTCCTAACTTTTAGAAGATTCTTTCTTCAGCCTCGCCATCGTGGCAAACATATTTTGTAAGAAAAAGATCTTTCAGTTTCGTAGGAGATCCTTAATGGGTAAGATAAAGAATGTAATCCCTGACGACGACCATGCAGTCACCCGAACAAATTTCTTGGTTTTGTCCAGATTCTTCAATAAAAGCCCAAACTTTTTCAACTTTCCTTAATGAAAATTCAATATAACCCCAAATTTTTCGGCGCGCTTCGCGCTCCTTATATTTTGAGTTCGGCAACCCATTGCATCTGTCGGGACTTAGAGTAGCTGGCCCCCAGTCAGGGCGCCCCCCATGTCGGCAAATCAAAGCACCACCCCTGGCTGAGTCTGCGTGCAGGTTTTTCATTTTGGCATTGAAGTATACCCCCAAATTTCGGCGAGCTTCGCGCGCAATCCTCACAATCCACGTTATATCACTTATGAACATTATAAGCACAACGTACCAGTGAACTTTTATAGCATAAACTATGTGTACATTCTGAAAACGCGCTTGTTAGTCCTAAACCGTTTTTGCTATACCTGTCTAGGAGGCTATCATTTTTCTGCACCTATACTCTCCCTCCCGCCCATTCCCCATTGTTCGTCTCGATTTTCGTTCAAAATTGGTAAAAATACGATAGATGTAAAGTGCTTGGCGTCATACTCTATATTATTATTTAGATGTCAGTCATTGCCTCATTTTATATTATTGATCCAGAGCTTCAAGGAGGCCTATACAGGTATATGCCAGCAATAGATGCCAGAATAGAAGGCATTAAAGTAGTCAAAAGGTGTGTGTGTGTGTGTGGGGGGGGGGGGCTTTAGGAGGTTTGTTGACAACGTATTCTTCTCTTAGACAACATACTTTCTACTTTCAACAAATCTTAGTATTCACTAAATTATGGACATTTTCCAGCCATATATGATCAGTTCCAAAAGTATCCCAAGATAGCACCATTTTGCATCTAAGCAACCTTACCTTAACAAAAATTTCTCAAAGGGGAAGGGGACACCCCCTCCCCTTAGACCCTTCCCCCACGACGGCAGCATTATGTAGTGACAAAGGAAGGATCCTTACTGCCGTATGTAAACGCAGGGTGCATAAAAAATGGTGCAATTTACGCGCCACCATTCAGTTGGAAAATATATCTATCCAGTCGGAAATTGGGACCTTCACACCCCCCAAACATATGACCCTAGCTACGGCCCTGATTTTGACCGAACATTTTCTTGCAAGTCTACGCTACCGTAACGCACCAACTAATGGTGGCTCCCCTAGTGACGTACTAAAGAGCCCTATGGAGAAACCTGCACCGGGTATCTGCCTTGTAGAGGTGCCTTGCCACGGCCGAAAAATTCAGTAAATAATTAAAATTTCAGATCATGTTATTAGTCCAAGCTTTACCAAAGATAACACCATTTTGGATCTAGGGAAACTTAGTATAAGAAAAACTTCTCAAGAGTATGGTGTCATCCCTCCCCTGTGGCAATATCCCCTTCAATTACACCCTACCAAAATAGAAACAAATCACTAAATAATGAGGATTTCTGAACTTATAACCAATTCAACGCTTTACGCAACTTTACCAAAGATAACATCATTTTGAATCCAAGCCACCTCATGAAGACAAAAATTTCTCACAGAGTATAGAGTAACACCACCTCTTGACTTACGCCCAGCCCCCATAATGAGAAGAATATCACTAAATATTCAGATAATGACGATTTGTAAAGATATAATCAGTCCAAAGCTTTGCCAACGATAATACAACTTTACACCTACACTAAGTCTTACATGTTACCTTACCCTCAGCACCCCCCCCCCCAGGATTACACTCGTGCACAGGTGAAAAAGGAAGGGTCTGTTTGAGTGTCGCATATATGTATAGGTATGCCACTTGGTGCTCCGCTTAGTGTCATGAACTGCCCCTTACAGATTTTGTCCAAGCTACGTCCCTATTAATATTATTGTTATTGTTATTAATACCATTTTAATCATCGTCATCGTCATCGTGAATGATGATGACGACGACGGTGATGATTATTCCATGTATGTATGTATGTATGTATGTATGTATGTATGTATGTATGTATGTATGTATGTATGTATGTATGTATGTATGTATGTATGTATGTATGTATGTATGTATGTATGTATGTATGTATGTATGTATGTATGTATGTATGTATGTATGTATGTATGTTTTTGTCGTGTTGTTCAATAAATGACTGAAAAAATATATTTTCAATATTTTTATATGTTTTAGCGGTACGCTTAATGTCTCACACGACGCTGAGATAGACATCTAGCCGAGTCGGTATGTCTAACTCATTTGCTCTATACCCCCTCCCCCCCCCCCCCAACAATCGTTAAGGACGATACAAAACGATGCACTAATAAGTGTGTTTGTCAGAGGAAAGGTGTCACTTTTTCTGAAATAATTGGTGACTTAAAAACAACCGTCTGGATTTGTCTTCTCCATCAGTTACTGGAGCACTGTTGACTGTCCGGAGGCCCTGTGCAACATTCCAACACGTGCCTCCAGAAGGGAGCCTTGACCGTCTCGCTGACCGTCTCCCTCAACTCCTCCTTCTGAGCTTCTTCGCCTTCCAGCTTGGCTTCTTCGCCGACACGCTCGGTTCCTGCCGATGCTCGTGCGGTCTGATGGTCCACCGCCAATGGTGACAACGCCACCACACTCCAGATGAACTGATGTGTATCCCGACAACCTAGGGGCACTCGCCAACTTGCACCAGGAACAATGTAGGCCATCTGCCTGCGTATCTAATGCCTCAAAACAGCAAAACCGTCGCAAATTCATACAACTGTGCATTATGTGCCACCTCCACTTTAGGAATTCTCAAACAAGAATGATCTCTTATCTCGCTACCTTCTCTCTATAAAATTAACATTACCTCATTTCTTATTATACGTCATCTCATTTGTCTAAAATTTTTTCCAATAACTACCTCATGAATATTCGTAACATCTATAACATTATCCACATACTCGATTCTGATTGGTTCATTGCTGTGGATATACCCCTTACCACCTACAATCTTACATAAACATGTTTAATCATTAATAAGGTCATTGCAGGAGTCAATTTTATGGTCCGGCTCTACCTACTACCTACCTACGCTTATCAGATGAATGTGCGTGGTCATTCAAGATTTTCATTTCAGCAATAATAATGGACTTTTGAGTATTTTTAGAGTAATTTTCATTTTTATACTCTAGGATGGAATGGACTCCAAGTCCGCTTCCAGTTGCAGTCATTTCGGGCTAATTCCGATTACGGAACCTCCCATTCCAGTCCGTTTCAGAGCGTAGTTGAACGGATTCGAGCATGAACTCAGGCGTTACAGCCCTGTTTATGAAATGGTATAATGCTTCAGTTGCCACGCCTCTATTCATGATGAATTTACGCTTTGTCAATTTTCTGTTTGAAATGGCAATAAATCATTTTACTTCAGAAGACAGATTTGCATCACCCCAAGTATGACTTTTACAAAGGGGTAGGCAAAAGTCTTAGTTGGCGATTGCTCTTTGATTGACATCAGAGTTACAAAATTCAGAAGATGCCGAGCAGCTCATATTACACAGCACGCACAGAGAATGTTTTGATTACATATGGGGTCTTTTATGCTCACCAGGATGTGGCCTTGAGCAGTGAAATGGTTGTGTCTGCACAAGGAGAAGCAGTAAAGACAATTATGGGCGAGGCTTACCACCAAATAAAAGTACTTGGGGTGATGCAAAACCCTCTTTAAATAACAGAAAGAGCAGACAAGAGAAAACAGTGGAATATTGAGATGATCAAATTGCAAAAAATAATTGAAAGATCCTATCTCCATTCTTAGATTAGGGGCGAAGCCGCCAGAAGCTCTGGAATAATTTACACTATTGTCTGCACTGAAATATAGGATTTTACTGCCTACAAATGGCATTGATACGCACGAAAATGTCCTTAAAATAGCAGACTATTTATATTTTTGCAAAGTAGCATAACTCGGATTAACCGCTGGTCGACTTCTTTAAGATAGCGAGCTTCCACAACCATCGCAATAAAGTGTACGCTCTTTCAAGAGCTTGTAACAAACACGAACGTGCTCCGACTTCTTAATTTGAGTTAGTGGAAAACCAGCGCACACATTGCACCGACCCGACTACGACCCGACTGCAACACAAAAGTGTAAACCACTCAATTGGCAGACGGGTCGGTTAAGTGTGTGCCAAATTTTGTTCTCTACCCGACTGACGGTCCCGATTAGGATCCCACCGTCTTTTTCGTGACCACATCGGAAATATCAGACTGTCTGATATCCGTAGTGGAGTCGAGGGGGGGGGGGGTCACTTCGCAGTTAAGTAAAGTCGTGGCAGTGGCAGTATGCAGCTCTCATCAACCCAACTGCGACCCTTTTTCTTACCAACTGGTCAACAAAGAAGAGTTTGTGAAATCAGACGACGGTTGCAGAAAGTCAGTGTGCTCAATGTGATAGACTTATATCCACCCCTGCAGTGTGCTGCGTGGTTTACCTACAATCCGACTGTGACCCGATGCAACTGACCACGAATATACCTGTAACTCATCCCCTAGGAACAGTCAATTTGAGTTGCATCACATTCCACAAAGGCTTTCATTTAACAGTGTCGGACATCCTGTATATTTCCAGGCCGACAACCTGCATTTCTTCAAAAGACAATGGTTCCCGAACAGTGTAGTCAAATAGTAGGATAACTTACTGACACAGAACCCTCAGTAAATTTGTGAATACTTTCCCAACAATATATAATAATTTCCCGAAAAACAGAATAGTTTTCCAATACAGTTAAATCTGGGAGGGTTTAGGTCTCTGGTTAAATGTATACACTGCAATATTTTTCCGCGACAATAATTCACTTTAAGTAAACAGAAACCGAAAGGCGTAGTGATTCATTGCCGAAGGGAGTGCTTTGTTGCACTGAGATTTATCCCTCAGATTTATACTTCATTTTTATGATGTTTTCAAATTTCACCTCTGCTGACTTCACATGACCTTTGAACCCCACCAAAAATTGAATAACAGATAATGAAAAAAAGTATATTAGAAGGGATTCGAACCTGGGCCGTTTGTGTGCGAAACCGAACAGTAATCCACGGCGCCATCAAAGAACTGGTTATGCGTATGGTATTTCTAATCATGTTATAGTTCCAGCATCTTTTACACGTGTTCATATTTAGGTAATTCAAATTCGAATTGCTACTGTAACAGTTATGCTTGGGGAAAATAAATTTTGTTCTCCATAACTTTATCTTTTGAATATGGTAGAAACATTTAGCCCGTACTCTTCGTTGGACGCGAAACTCCGAACACAATTTAAAGGTACCGCCCACTGTCTATTTAGTTTACGAGGTTTTCGTAGTTTCACCTCTGATGACTTCATATGATCTTCATCCTCCAGCAAACCCATAGGGTTCCCTCTTTCTTAAAGGCAGTAGGCAGTCACCCCAAACAGAGTGAGTGTATCCTGTCACTCTAGTTCATGAATGGCCGATTTTGATCATGTGACAATATTTTTGATAGTGAATTGTGGAATTCAAGGAGAATTTCGCCTTGCCTTACCTATTGTTTGTAATAGTTATGTTCAAAACGTCTTCAGAGGTGCTTGTAATGCAATAAGAGGAGATTTGCAAGAGTTTGCTGATTTTGCAAAGAAAATTTTGGGGCGACTATTTATTGCCTTTAAAGTAACACATCTATATACTAAGTATGAAAAGTATCCATCATCCCTGTCTTAAAATGTCGTGTTTTTTCAAGGTTTCCGGGTTTTTACCTCTGATGACCTCAAATGACCTTTGACCTCCACTGAAAACAATAGGGTTCTTCCTCTCAATGTGATAGTTATATACCAAGTATGAAAATTGTCTAGCATTGTTACCATTGTGTTTACACAAGCAGTTTTTAAGAATTTCGTATTTTCACCTCCAGTGACCTCAGATAACCTTTGGCATCTACCAAAATCAATAGGGATAATTTATCTTCTGACCATAACGCATCCACATGCCAAGTATGAAAAACAGCCATGCTTTCTTCCTAGAGATATCGTGTTTACAAGGTTTTCGGTTTCTGACCTCTGTTGACCTCGTATGACCTTTGACCTCCACCAAAACCAATCGGGATCTTTCTCTTAATATGATAATTCTATATACCAAGTATGAGAAGTATCCATTATTGCTAACTTGAGATATCGTGTTTACAACCCAAGTGTCACAAACATACATACATATACACACATATACACACGCACATTTGCGTTGTGATCATAAAATTTCCTGACATTTCTGTAGCCCCAGCTAAAATTCATTTCCTGAAAAAATTAATGAGCCCTAAAAGAAAGTGGGACCGCAAAATTTTCCCGACATACAGCACTGAAAAATTTCTGGGGGATCCTCACCCCACCGCCGAAGTGACGCCCTGGTCACCCTGCTTACGTGCAGTTTATAACTTATACTACAGAGTGCAGCAAATACCGGTGTAGGAGCAATACAGACTATACAGTACCTAGTGCCTGGACAGAAAAAACTGCCACACCTGTACTACCCACCTGCCGGTTGATTCTTTTTGGCTGAGTTGGCGTTCCAAGTATAAATGCTTTGTCCGCGAAAGTAAAACAAACTCTGTGCATATGCAGCAGCTGCAGCGGACCGCCCGACCGGACCAACATTAGACTTCAAAAGTGAACTCGCTCGTTTCCATCAATTTCTGTGGTAGGCTACCGTACACTGTTTATGTGCTAGGCCCTATTTGTTACCTTTTGCCTGCTTATCTAGACAGCCTAGAGCGCACTGTCTGCCGAGTTGACTTGGTACTTTTATGGTGAGTAAAAACTGGCCAGAAAGATGCAGCCGAAGATTACAACATGCAGCGTTAGGCTTACCCTGTAAGTTGTAACGTTAGGCCTTGAACGGTATCCAGTCAAATCGTCCCTTTACCAAAACGTTCCCACTTTTTAGCTACCAAAACGTCCCCGCCTATGAATGATACATCATACAACCTCTTTTAACTTTAATAAAGAGAAGTTTTAATTGTAATTAATTTATTGCAGGTACTTTGGAAATCATTAATAGTTTTTTGGTTTGGAACAGTAGGCCTAGTCTAATATCACGACATGAAAAAACTACTTAGAACAACGCTAACCGCCACAGGCGTTCGAAAGTACATAGCCATAGGCTATACTACACACACACACTATATATATATATATATTATATATATACTATATATATATATATATATATATCTATATATACCTATATATATATATATATATATATATATATATAATATATATATATATATATATATATATATAGGCTAATAAGACTTATTATATATATATATAGTGTGTAGGCCTAGTATAAGGACTTTCGAACGCCTGTGGCTAACCGCTACCTAGGCTACTTTCACTTACATTCTCACTGCACACTGCAATACTGTACCTTCATGCAGGCCCACAGGCGCCCCTTAACATTGTATAGTATACCATATACTATGTAGTATATATAGACGGAAAGGTATGTCACAAATCTCCTAGCTCGAACAAACAACTTACGTTTCTGGCACAATTACTGCACTTTTCTCGCCAAATTTGTCTGTGTCGAGACTTGTGATCATAAGGTACCTCAAGGCAGCTCTTTTCCCCGAATAATTTCACTTGGCATTGTCTGAAGGATGAAATTTCGATGGAGTAACAGTATGAGGATGGTAGCTGCTGATAGAGAGCATTCAGCACTTCCACACTATATAATACAATACTCCTAAATAACGTTTCACGGTATACCGGTATTTTTGTAAGTACCGGTATGTACCGGTACCGATACGGTACGGTACCACCAATTACAAGGTACCGAAGTACCGCGGAGAACAGTACCCGACAATACGTCAAAACAAAAGTCTAAAAATACTGCAATTGAATGGAATATAACGAAATTAAATACTATAAATCCATATGATAACTGCCTTGTGTTTCTTTTTAAATATAAAAATGTAACCATGAAAACGTTCATTCTGTAACCATTTTGCATCATTTTCTGTCACAAATTTCCCCTCGTAATTTCGGAAATTGCCACTTTAAAACAAAAAACGTGGGTATGTATGTAAATTACCACTTTGTAACGAGGAAAATTTCACCCAACCAATACTTCCCACACTACCTTGTGGCGTGCTTTCTTTCGACATTGTGTGCAGTTTTCGAACGATCGTTCATTATCAGCACATACATTTGTATTATGTACTAATAGCAGTTGGTATCATTCACTTTGCCTATGCTTACACAAGGCATCGTGTCATTAAGAAATTCGTTGTAAGCTTACGAAGAATCATTGCATCGCTGGCTCTGACATGAACGTTCTTTCAACGATTTCAAACACAGTAAGATAATGGGACTTCTCCATTGACTTAACTGTGTGTGAGAGAAATCTTCGGAAGAACGTTCTTTCAACAGTTTGTACAGTGAGTCAATGGGACTTGTCCATTGACTTAACTGTATGTGGGAAAACTACACAGTAAAATCCCATTGAACGTTGTCGTCGTGGTCGCGTGAATTCAGACTTGCTTAAGTCGATTTAGATTTTTGAGACACTCAGTAGTACGGCGTTGTCATATTTTCGTGCAGTCCCAAAGATCTTACAGAACGTACTTATATCGTTAGGCCTACATCTATGTGAAGCTAGCCTATCTGCACGAAAATAGGAGTCCCCATCCTACGAGTGTTATATCAGTAAATGATTTACGGGTAAAAGCCAGCTAGATTGCGGCGCTATCATACTGTTAGGCATCTTGAACTCAAAACATGAAATGTTGCAAAAAATGTTTTGATAGTAATAATTGCGGTCGGAAATAGGCTTGATGAATCAATATTTTATGGGAATAATTTGGAAAAGTTCCACCTAAAAACTTCCGGTGATAATTTACGAAGGCGATTTTCATCATTTTTAGAAATTATTTTCGTAACTGTAAGTACAGTTTTGAGTGTTCTTTTGGGACTTTCGGGTTCAAAATCGCACTCCGCTCCCCGTGTTTTTCGGACGCTGGCTTTCGGCGGGTTTCACTTTGTGTAATTTACCAATGTGTTGAGTGTACTTAATTCATAAACAGTGTAGCGGAAGGCAGGGATGATCAGAACACGGCACGTACGTTAATACCTGTTGTTTTTCCGGGTATTTTCTTGTTTTTAAAGTCAGACTATTTTCTCTTTGGTACCGGTACTACGGTATTACCGGTACCATTTGTAGCGGTATTGACGGTACCAAATTTTTGCGGTACCGTGAAACCTTACTCCTAAAATATTCTCTAAAGTTCTCTTAACTTTCTGAGTTTCTTCCAAAATTTGTCAGTTATGTTTTGCTTTGATTATTACAAATCTTACAGATACATATTAGCATTAATATGCAAGATTTTTTAACACAGAAATTCATAAAATTTGAAAACCTTTTGAAAAGTGGAAGGGCTTACATTTACTATGAGCATTTGTGGCAGTTGAAGACTGTACAACAGTTACAGTTCAACTGTCACAAGTGCTTGTACAAAATGCTGGCTCTTCCACTTTTCAAAAGGTTTTCAAATGTTATGAAATTTAATATTCAAAAATTGTTCATATTGATGCTAATATATATCTGCAAGATTTGCAATAATAAAAAGTGAATCATAATTAAACAAATTTTGGAAGAAATTTAGAAAGTTAAGAGAACTTTAGAGAATATTTTAGGAGCATTTTATTACATAGTGTGGAAGTGCTGAATGCTCTCCTATCAGCAGCTACCCAGGGTTCTGCCCAGGATGATTTGAGTGCCGGCAGGACTTTCTAAGCGGAGCGCCACCATCGGTTGGCGCGGAGCGTACAAGAAAAATTTTGGAATTTACAGACCCCCAGATGGCCGGAAACGGCATATCCCGAGTGTTTTAAGCTGTCTGTACACAGCCTTGAAAAAGGGATCTCATGTTGTTAAATTTCTCAAATTATCAAAAACAAATCTGTGAAAAATTGTAATATATTGTAATATATATCAGATGCCACCTTTTATTGTTATTACTTCAAAGGTTGCACTAACTTTGTTTTGATTTGAAGCAATTTCATGCCGTACATAGCGCTGAGACCTAAATTTAGGCAATATCTCCAAAATTATTTTTATCATAATAATTTTCTTGTGATTCTATACAATTGTAAGAATTCAAAAGCATGATGTACTGTATGCTTGCGAAAAAAATGTGAAATTATTTGCCTTGTATTGTTTCCTTTCTTCTTTTTGCTGTCCAGATTTATATTTTCTTCTTTTATGGCATTCGTTTTTAACACTGAACTAATGTATACTGTAGTTGCCCTTGGATCAACTAATTGGAATCATGCATGGCATAGTACTATTTTCTAGTAACAGCAATATGTGGGCCCTTTGTGGGCATGGGGTGGGTTTGGGGCCACGACTCTTTTCATACTCCTCTCATGGCTTTGGACACAACTTTATCTAAGAGTGGGGTAGGTTGCAGCAACTCTATTGCATTTGAATGGACTTGGAGACATGAGTTTGTTCCACGTAACAGTTATATATACGTATGGTAATAAAATTAAAATTTCAGGAAAGTCATTTTCACAAGGAAAAAACCATCCTGTCAGATATCACGCCCTATATATTATGTTAAACAACCTTTTCTGGAACAAATTACATATTTGTAAGCACTTTGGAACGAAATTTTATCAAAATTATGGCAATGTAGCTCAACTTTGTAAGGGGGCTCCTACAAATTACACATGTGTACTGAAGGCTAGGTTCTTAGTATACACGTACTACACGTTAGGTTCTCGGCAACGGCCAATGTGCTAAGCCACTATGAAGAAAGAAAGACACCCGGTAGAGAAAAACATATTTAATTAGCGCTTGCGATTATCACCCTAATTGTTGTTTTAGGGTCTTTTGCACATGTCAGGAAAATGTTTCTGGCATTTTTAATGATTTGAGCCATTTGTGATTCTTCTGATGATTGAATATGCTACCTATGCTTTACACAGTACCAGTGTATGCACAGGACTGTAGCTGCTTTAGGGGTCGAACAGTGTTCAGGACTGAAATCCTTTCCTTTTTGGATTAAAAATAGAATTGTTTTTCCATAATTAACCATGTGCCAAACTGTCTCTAAAAAATAATATCAATTTAAGGTCATTTTTTTGAGGTCACAATTCAAATTGATACGGTCAAACACTTTTATCGAGATCTGATGGTTTCACTATTACTATCCATGCTTCAGTTTGGAGCCTTGGACTGTAGCCAATCACAATCATTACTTTTTACGATTGCATCTATGTATTTGCAAGACAAAACGTAAATTAACAGATTAGGGCCTGTAATTAACACACTTTCTTAACCGATATTTCTTGTCACTTTTTCAAGAGTCTGCCTCAGATTAATTCTTGTTACGAGAGTTTTTCCCCCCCCCCCCACCATTTAGATTTCGGAGGATATTTTTGGCCAATTTAGAACTTGGGTGCAAATTCAAGTTGTTTAAAGGCAATTGCAAAAGCATGGGAAATGTCTCAGGAGTTCTGTATGGTTTCATTGTCAACATGAAAATGTTCTCCATGTGTAAGGAAAAGATCTAGTCCGTGCCTTCCAAGTAATTTTCAAGGAAGAAAAAGTAAGGGGCGGTAATTTCAAGGCGAGGCAGTCGCAAAAAAGCAGCAAGGCAGCCATCTCTTTAATTAAGTTGGCTACCAGGGGAAACGCTGATATTAATAAATTCGTATGGTGTAAATTGTGCTTTGTGCATTTATGATTTACGCAATAACAATACCTGAAAAGTAGCCCAGTGAGTTAGCTGTGCATCACAGTCTGTTACACTCTTTATGTGCTAGCTGAGGTATGGCCGTGGTACAGTATAAGCACCATTGATTTACGCAAAGTAGTGAACATATGTACGTACGGATATTTAGTACGTGTATGCATTGCGTACTGCTGTAAGAAACTATTACTCGTGATAGCCTACACTCTTATGTATGCCAAGCACTTGCATTGAAATACGGCGTGCTTTGATGGTCTCTGTTTTACCGTTATAGTTTTGTTAGCGAATCTGGCTATGATTCTAAGTGTAAACTAAGAAGATTGTACAATAGGCATGGGGTATGGCAGCATCATTTTACTCCTTATAGTTCTCATCCGCTAAGTGGAGGGCCTACCAAGGGTTTGCAATATTCATGGCAGTAGCGTGACGGGCTTTTAAATCATTGAGTTTCAATCCCGAACATTGGAAACAGGAGCCCCAGGCACCTGGCGCATAGGATTTTGTAAGCCCTGCTTAGGTTCGTGGTCGTATGTACTTCAATAAAAAACATACCTCTGGCATGCTGGTTGCCTGTACATCGCTCCTTTTAATAATTGAAACTACAGCGCGACGATCAAGCATCGAGTCATTGCTCTGGAATGCAAAATTATAGTATTTTTCACGAGATGTGTTTTGGATATTATGAACGATTATGAACTGGATTTCATCCAGTCTCAAATTATGACCAACAAACAGTTTCTTTTCAGTCGATCCTTCGACCACATGGCTATTTTATTTGGTTTCTTATAAGGAATAAGTGCCGGTCGGAAAAGTTAGTTTGGCAGATTGTGGCGGTCGGCAATACTGCGTCCTGGTCGGGCCCGACCGGCGCCGACCGGCAGCGGCAGATCACTGGCTACCATCCTCATACTGTTACTCCATCAAAATTTCATCCTTCAGACAATGCCAAGTGAAATTATTCGGGAAAAAGAGCTGCCTTGAGGTACCTTATCAAAAGTCTCGACAGACAAATTTGGCGAGAAAAGTGCAGTAATTGTGCCAGAAACGTAAGTTGTTTGTTCGAGCTAGGAGATTTGTGACATACCTTTCCGTCTATATATACTACATAGTATATGGTATACTATACAATGTTAAGGGGCGCCTGTGTGTAGGCCTAGGATAAGCGTTCAAATCCTACATGCAGAACACATAGCCCCTGGGGTATTTAAAGTTGCTATTAGGCATTTCATTTTCCTTGAAGAAACAGAAAATAATGGTCTAATGTTAATAAAAACATTTACAAATAGTTGAAAAATTAACATAAAACTAGCCTAACAACGATTCAATCCGGTGACGTTTTGGCACGGCGAGGTTTTGACCAATAGCGAGGACGTTTTGGTAAAGGGACGTTTTAACTGGTAAGCCCTAGGATAGGCGGGGGCCAGTCAAGTCCCCCCAGCAAAGTCGCCCCTCACAGTCACCCCTACAAAGTCGCCCCCGAACGAAGTCGCCCCCCTTGGCCAACAGAGTCGCCCTTAGCAAAGTCACCCCTTACAAACTCACCTCCTGACAAAGTCGCCCCCCCCCCACAAAGTTGCCCCCTCTGTTCAATTTAAGTCACCACTGGCAAAATTTCATCAAAAAACATTCCAGTAAATTAATAATAAACAAACAGATAATCGTTCAGTCTATGTCATGCACCATTTATGTGCAATAGGCCTAGGCCTACTTAAAGGTAAAATGCAGTCATCCCAATTTGAATTAATCTAGTAGTCTATCCTATTTCATGAATGGCTCTTGAGAATCATGTGACAATATTTTTCTCACTGAATTCTAAAATTTATGGGGAGTAACTCATTGGTTTACCTTAAATATGCAATATTAAAGTCCTTAATTATCATGAAAGGTACTTGAAAGCGTAATAAGAAGAAATTAGTGAAAATTAGCTGTTGTTTCAAAATAAGTTTGGGGGACTGCTTTTGCCCTTTAAGTATGCCTCGGTAATACTACAGTACATAGGTATGTACGTACGTACAGGGATATAGAATCGCGTACTATGTTCCCATACCTACTTACGTACTCCCGCATTTTGTAGGGAACTGATCGACTGATCAACAGAAGTCAGATGTCAAATCAGCAACAAAATTGCGTAGGCACTCCATAACAGCTAATAAAAGAGATTACTGTAGGCCTATCTTTGTATCTATTATTATTGTTTTTAAGAAATTTTCCCAGGACGAGTGAGGGGCGACTTTGTCGAGGGGCGACTTTGTGAGGGGCAACTTTGTAAGGGGCAGCTTTGCTAGGGGGCGACTTGACTAGCAACCCTATAGGCATAGGCTAGATAGCCTAACCTAGGCTAGGCCAAGCTAGCGTAATGCACTTATCAATTGAATGACGCACCTGTGGTGTCCACACAAAAGATCGACAAAGATTTCGTCGGATTTACAACGGATTTATTTTACGTGATTCGCACATGTGATTCAGGATTTTCCAAGATGGTGTCTGGTTTGTTTGCATATAAAAAGAGGGCAGCATTCACATTTAATATGATTACCATCGATGCATGCTGACATATAAACAAAGACATTACATCCCTCCCCTTTTAGTTTAAACATTTATCCCAAGAAAATGACTGGGTAGTGAATGTGTTCATGATTCACCAAACAGTTAACAAAAGTTCAATCATTTCAACATATTACAAACTTCAATTAGTTCAAAAAAATCACAAAAGTTCTCTTGATTAACACTGTGTGTTTAGAAAGTTCACAGATCACACAATATCTCACATTTCCGATATCAACCGATCTGGTGGTTTTACATTTCATTTTGAACGTCTTAACTCAATAGGTTCGTCGTTCACAGTATTATCACTTTGCTCTGTTGGTGCTGCTTTGCTCTCACTGGATTCACTGTCAATGCGTTTGAAGAAAGAAGAATTCCTTGTTATTTAAGAACCATCCTCTCCTTCTGCAGAAATGCTATTCCCTTTACGTTGCGTTACTCTCATTGGACTGGCACTGTAGGGCGTAGACAGCATGTTTTGCTTTTTCTGTTTAACTAGGACGGTATCACCAACGGCGATATTACATTCTCGTGTGTGTAGCGACTTGTCGGCGTTCGCTTTTATTTTCTGCTTCATTTTAGCGTCGCGTTCTCGTACAATGGAATCGTTTAGCTCGCGTTTAGCTCCTGGGAGCGTGATAGACATTTTCCTGCCATACATAAGCTCGAACAGAGACACACCCGTAGTGCTGTAAGGTGTAGCTCTGTATTGGCGCAGAAATTTGCACAGTTCTTGCTCTCTATTTCTCTCAACACTGACGCTCGGATTGACTTAACAAGTGTGCGGATGAAGCGCTCAGCCTCGCCATTGGCATGCGGCCACAATGGGGTACACTTTCTTTGAGTGAAACCAAGATAATTTGCAAACTTGGAGAAGTCCTCTGAGTTCATTGGTGGACCGTTATTGGTTCGCACTACTTTCGGAATCCTGTGTCTCGAGAATATTTTGTCTAGTTCTGGAATCACAGTTTTCGCTTGAAGTGACGTCACAACTACAGCTTCCGGATATCGACTGTAGTCGTCAGCAACTACCATTATGTACTCTCCTCCCATGAATGGTCCTTTAAAATCCATTGATACGGATTCCCATGAAGCATTTGGGAGTTCTGTCATTTGCAAAGGCTCGGGTGGTGTTGGAGTTGGAGTTGCAATCTGGCATGTTAAACAACCCTTTACTTTGCGCTCTATTGAGTTATCGATACCAGGGAACCAGACTTTCTCTCTCAGGAGTTGTTTCGTTTTAACTATTCCCTGGTGGGATGCATGTGCTAGGTCAACTGCGTGTTCACGAAGAGATTGTGGCAATACGATGTGTGTGTCCCTCAGGACAACACCTTTAAATACAGAAAATTCATTTTTCAGGTTTCTGCACTGGCGAACACTTTCATCGCTCCAGTTTCCTGTTGTGAGAGCGATTTTGATTGCTTGTATCTCACTGTCGCGTTTTGATTCACTTTGTACAAGTTCAAACTTCATCGCTTTTGGAATGGCGTTGCTACACACATACTGTAGTGCACATAATCCTCTGTCATGGTTTTGCAATGCCCAGTATGCCCGTGGTACCTCGACAGATAGTTGGCTGGGTTGTCTTTACCTGCTATGTGCTTGACTTCGAAGTGGTATTGCTGAAGTTTTAACAGCCACAGTTCAATTCTCACATTAGCTTTTGTGCCTTGACTATTAAAAATAGGAAGTAGGGGCTTGTGATCAGTGAAGACCTCGAAATGGCTGCCTCACAAGTAGACTCTGAATCGCTCTATTCCGAACTTAATTGCGAGCGCTTCGCGTTCAATTTGAGCATAGCGAGATTCCGCTGCTGACATCGCACGGCTAGCATAGGCTACGACTTTACTATCTTGACATAGCATATCTGAGAGGCCAAACTGGCTGGCATCAACAATCAAAACTGACGCTTTAGTGCTATCAAAGTACATCATGGTCGTTTCACTTGTTAGCGCAACTTTCAAATCTTCAAATGCCTGATTGCAGCTGCTTGACCATACAAACTTTGCGTCTTTCTTGGTCAGTTCACACAGCGGCGCAGTGATTGAAGCATAGTTGGGTATGAATCTGGCTAAATACTGTGTCAAGCCAAGGAAAGAGCATACCTCGCTTGCATCCTTTGGAACTTTGGTATTCTGAATGTCACTAATTATCCCTGGTGCAGGGCTAATCCCTTCAGTAGAGAATGTATGCCCATAGTATACCACTTTTGTCTGTGGTATCTTACACTTTTCGCGATTTAGGTGTGCCCCACACTCAATCAGCCATTGAAACACTCTTTGCAGATTTTCATCGTGCTCATGCTGTGATTTACCGTAGACAATGATGTCATCTGAAATGTTTATTACCCCTACTAAACCTGCTAACATCTGACGTACAGCCTTCTGGAATTTTTCGCTGGCAGCAATTACCCCAAACAAGAGGCGTTTGTACCTGTACAGACCGCGATGTGTTTTGTGAATGTTGTGATATACCTACTTTGTTCATCAAGCTCAAACTGATGATACCCTGCGCTAAGATCTAGCGTACTAAACACAGTTGCTTTGTTTAAAGCATTGATGAGTTCATCAACTGTGGGCATTTGGAATCGTTCACGCTTGATTGCCTTATTTGGTTCTCGCATATCAACGCAGATGCGTACCCCACCACCATTTTTCTTTCTGGGGGTCACTATCGGGGATACCCAGGGTGTTGGACCCTCTGCTGGCTCGATTACATCTGCCTCTAGCAGGCATTGGATTTCTGCATCAACATCCTTTCTCACCTTAAATGGGATAGGCCGTAGTTTCTGTGCTTTGGGCTCTACATCAGTGTCTGTATGTAACTTTATTGGGTCTGTGTTAATTTTCCCTATTCCTTTGAATAGCTCTGGGTACTGGGCAAATACCCTTGACTCAACACTGTTCACAATATGTAGGATACCCAAATCTACACTTGTTTGGTAGCATAACAGGTTCCCACCAATACCATCAATGATACAGAAACATGTTTTTGCTGTCTTTCCTGTATCTGTTGTTACTCTAGCCCGAATTTCCCCAATAGTTGGAAGCGGTTTCTTAGAGTTGTATGCAAAGAGAGCTGTTGAACATGGCCTTAGACAATTCTCCGGCGCACCTGCTTTATCTTTCAACTTTTGGAATGCTAGCTTGTCCAAAACATTAACACTTGCTTGAGAATCTATTCCCATTTTGATCTTGACTCCTGCAATCTCAACTTGACATGAAGGAAGAGAATTTAGCTTAGACGCTGTGGTTGTAAACTCATAATCAATTTCTCCTTCGCTAACCTGCTTAACCATGCTGTCTTTACTCCTACAGTACTTCACAAAATGGTTTAATTCGCCGCATTTGTGGCAAACTTTGCCCTTTGCCGGACATGGCCCTTTGTGAGGGTACGCCCCTCCACAATTATGGCATTTGTTGTTACTTTTGCGTTCATTATTGTTAACCTTGTTTGCTGGCAGTTGATTCTTAGCACTGTTTCTGTTTGCCTTGATAGCATGTGCAGTTTCCCCACGCTTCTGTTTTTGAAGCTGGGCTGTGTCATTTGATGCTGTGTCCATCGCTAATGCTAACTGGACTGCTTTTTCGAGTGTCAGATTTTCTTCTGACAATAATCGTTTCTGGATCTGAGGGTTTGTGAGCCCTCACACAAGACAATCCCTAAGACTTTCTGTTAAACTGTTCCCAAATTCACACTTAGATGCCAGTTTCTTTAACTCTACAGGGTATGCAGCAATTGTCTCGTCGGATCGCTGGTCCCTTTTATGAAAACAAAAATGTTCCGCTATAATCAGAGGCTTAGGCGTGAAGTAGTCATTGAGCTTACCTTTCAGCTGTGTGAAAGTAAGGTTCGATGGTTTGTCAGGCTCAAACAAATTCCTTAACAATTGGTACGTAGTCTGGCCAATGACGGTAATGAAGACTGATACACACTTTTCATCGCTTATGTCATTTGCTATGCGATAAGCTTCAAACCTCTCCAGATACGAAGTCCATTCTGAAGGTTCTCCAGAAAAATCATCGATTCTCCCTATCAAGGACATTTTGTTTAGGTTCTTTTCTTCCTCGTCGCCAGAAAGATGTGGCGTTCACACAAAAGATCGACAAAGATTCGTCGGATTTACAACAGATTTATTTTACCTGATTCGCACATGTGATTCAGGATTTTCCAAGGTGGCATCTGGTTTGTTTACATATAAAAAGAGGGCAGCATTCACATTTAACATGATTACCATCGATGCATGCTGACATATAAACAAAGACATTACAGCACCCCACTACCCCCGGGCATGGTCAGTCAAATGTGGGTCATTGACCAGTGACAGTGTGACTCACATGTTCATCATTGTACCAATATTATCCTCCACTAGAGTGACAAAGGGGTGAGTCATTTTACCTCAGATGTCAGTCACTTTACTGACTAAGGGTTGAGTCATTGTGGGTCATTTGTTATCAATTGTTCAAAGATGGCAACCTTCAGCATTGCTCCTCATATACTTGCTTACTTTTGTCAGTCAGTTTGGTGAAGCACATGTCGGTCAAAATCTCAAACTGTTCATCAATTTGGTGACTGAAGGGTGTGTCATTTTACACAAATTGTCCATCACAAAAGTGACTGAGGGTTATTTCAATGTACATGTTTTGTCACTGAAGTTGTGGACAATGACTGACCATGTCCGGGGGTAGTGGGGTGCATCATTCAATTAATAAGTGCATAAGTTTGTCCGCATTCTGCGGACCTGTGACTTTGGACTTCCCAGTACAACGTGGGAACTAGTACGGTAGGTTTAGGTACCGATGCGGTTTGAAGCAGAAATCAGGCTATGTGTTGTGGTCAATGGTAAAGCACATTCACTTACAGATATCATGTGGTGACTTGGTTCTTTTGGCTTCAAATGGCATCTTTTTGAAACAGTTTGTCAGGGTCAGAGTATTATCTGCAGGTGTATGGTGTGACAGAGAGTTGATGGACAAAGTTTGGTGAATAAATATTGTCATTTGAACGTTTGAGAGGTCCCCAGACATCATGGCCAGGGATGTGAAAAATTTGTACACAGTGCACAAGGGCTGTGATTAAAGTGATATTACCTGTTCAAGAAAAGGGAAATACATACGGCATAATGTTTTTCTTTATTTGTCAATACACAAACTATACTATTCATGGATGGGAGTTGTTTATGTAGTGACTGAAAATGGTAGTCTGAATGGCAAAATATAAAGAAACAGTGCGAAAACAGTCAAAATCTGCAGGCTATTTTGAAAAAACCGTCCTCATTACAAATAGCTCAAACCACGCCTATCACAACACTACATGAATTTTCAGTGGATCACGCAGCTGTAAGCTGTATGTACCAAAGCACTGTACATGGGCTTATATTCCCTCGGTTATTCATGCATTAGCTGGGAATAGAGTGATTTTGAAGGTTGTATACTGCACAGCACACTTGAGGTTTTGAAACAAAAGCACCTGTTTTCATCATAATACCCGTGTTAGTGAATTTCACCCCTAACAGTATTCAAGAAGACACTTGCATACTAACGCTTGTAACGGTAACCAGTTACACCTCTATACCCTTGCTTACTTCCCCGCATCCCAAGTCTTTGTCCTTGAGCGGTAGGGTATACATGCAGGTACAGTAGGTCTACATATCAAATAATCTATGTGAACTGGACAACTGTACACTAATTGACCAAACGTGTCGAGTTTGTAGAAGGGCACTAACCTGAAGTACATGGCAATCGAAGTAAAAAATAGTCATAGCCGTGAAATTGTATGACTTGATTCGATCTCCTCTGTGAACAATGTCTTATTTCTCTCAGTCAACCTCGATTGTTGTAGATGGTTTCTCCAATAGTTTCCATCATGTAAAAGAATTTGTGTCTGTTGTATCAGAACTCCCTGGTTGAATCAAGGCAACTGTGTACATTTCAGCTGGGAAATGTAACAGGGAAAGTACGTCTAGGTAGCTCCATGGTATGACCTTGCTATGGAGGGTAAGCATCTCAGATGTCAGACTCCAAGCTGATATGCTTGTTGACCATCGAGGATTTGAATGACTCAAATGTTCAATTGTTATTCCTCGGAGGTATTACTTGCATATTATATTGATGGCCAGTCTCGTGGGTAAATTGAGCTAGATTTACCCCTATTTTCTTGAGTCTGCCTTCAGAATCATGCAAAAAACACTCTTGGATGATCACAAAAGGTCACTAACTGCACAAATTTTACTGTCCTTTCCATTCCAGGTAGCAACCCTTGCTAATACTTAGTTCCCATGAGGGCTGTAGTTTGTTCCGAAATTGGTCGGGTGGGCTTCAACAGAAATTTCTCCTTTCGATTTACTATCATGGAGCTAATAAAACCTTTCAGATATCAGCTCAGTGGTACTACAGGTCTACAGTCAATTTTTGATTCCTTGCCGAAGGCAGGCAAGGAATCTATGCAATGGTGATGTGGTGTGTGTGTGTATGTGTGCACTCACCAACGTGGCCTTAGCGGGTACCGGCACAGCCTGCATGGGCTCCGCTCTCTCACGTCTTTCCTAGCTCACGCATGGCTCGAAACTGGCGTAGCGGCCCGAAAATTCTGTCACTGCAAGGAGAAGTCACGCGCGGCTGCACGTGTCTGCCTTGGAGTGCAGCCCGCCCTCAAGCATGTCCGTCCACTCAGTTAATTTGCGGGCAGCTTGGCTGCTGGGAAATTCCCTCGCATTCCTTGCGGGGTCCGCTCCCAGTACCCAGTAAGGCAGTGCTTCTCAACCTTTTTTAACTTGAGGACCACTTTCACTCTCAGAATTTTTCTGAGGCCCACTTTACAAAAAGTTTATTCTTTTTTTCTTATTTTTTTAATTTTTTATGGCGGATCTCGTGGCCCACCTGTGAGAGCTTCGCGACCCACCGGTTGAGAAGCGCTGCCGTAAGGTATTGAGTGTGCGTATGGGTGTATGTGTGTGTGTATGTGGCGCCTAGCTTGTTAACACGATATCTCAAGGTAGCAGTGACTGACACTTTTCATATTTGGTATAGATTTGTCATGTTGAGAGGAAGAAGCTTATTGTTTTTGGTGGAGGTCAAAGGTCATTTGAGGTCACCAGAGTCAAAAACCGAAAACTTTGTAAACACGATATCTCAAGTTAGCAATTACTGACACTTTTCATATTTGGTACATACAGATTTGTCATATCCAGAGGAAGAACCCTATTGTTTTTGGTAGAGGTCAAAGGTATCCGAGGTCACCGGAGGTTAAACTGTGAAAACCTCCTAAATGGCTTGTAAACACGATATCTCAAGATAGCAATGAGTGACACTTTTCATATTTGGTATATAGATTTGTCATGTTGAGAGGAAGAACCCTATTGTTTTTGGTGAAGGTCAAAGGTCATTTGAGGTCACAGGAGGTAAGAAGCTGAATAGCTTGTAATCACGATATCTCAAGATAGGAATGACTGACACTTTTCATATTTGGTATCTAGATTTGTCATGTTGAGAGAAAGAACCCTATTGTATTTGGTGGAGGTCAAAGGTCATTTGAGGTCACCAGAGGTCAAAGACTGAAAACCTTGAAATCACGATTTGTCAAGATAGGAATGACTGATACAGATTTGTCATGTTGAGAGGAAGAATGCTACTGTTTTTGGTAGAGGTCAAAGGTCATCTTAGGTCACCAGAGGTTAAACTACGAAAATCTTGTAAATGGCTTGTAATCACTATATCTCAAGGTAGCAGTGACAGACACTTTTCATATGTGGTATATAGATTTGTCATGTTGAGAGCAAGAACCCTATTGTTATTGGTGAAGGTCAAAGGTCATTTGGGGTCACAGGAGCTATAAAACTGAAAAGTTGTAATCACAATATCTCAAGATAGGAATAAAGGACACTTTTGATATTTAGTGCATATGTTTTTCATGATGTAAGGAAGAACCCTATTGTTTTTTGGTGGAGGTCAATGGTCATCTGGGGTTACCAGAGGTCAAAAAGCAAAATTTTCCAACAGCTCCTATGATTGTTATATGAGGTCACCAGAGGTCAAAAAGCAAAATTTCCAAAGAATTCCCAAGATCGTCATCTGGGGTCACTAGAGGTCAAAAAGCAAAGTTTCCCAAGTATTCCCAAGATTGTCATCTGGGGTAACCATAGGTCAAAAAGCAAAATTTGCCAAGAATTTTCAAGATCCAAGATCCATTGGAGTTGAATCTCTTTCAAGACACTTGTGTTTTTCCTTTTTGTTATATTTGGTTGGTTCAGAGGTCATGTGAGGTCAGCAGAGGTCAAATTGTTCAAACATAATATGATGTAGTCATGAAAGATAAATTTGAGGGATAAAGCTCAGTGCAACAAAGCATCCCTATTTGGCAAGAAATCACTAAGCCTTTAGGCTTTCTGGTCAAGTACTTAGGCTATAGCGTGAATATCATGTGTTCAGTGTTCGTTCGCTGGCATATACGTGGGCACCATTCGTTGTGCTGCCTTTTGCATATTCATATATTAGAGCACTCCCATTGGTTTGTTCACCTAGGAGTGGGATTGTATGGAATAAAGATTGTGTGGAATCATTTTCGATTTTCATAGTTTTTGTCGTTATTTTTATGATAACTGAAGCAATATTTGGAACAACTACTTCTGTGAGGGATCTTTATTTATCTTTATTGTTCAGATGGACTGCTTAAACGTTATTCCAACACTTTGGACAAGGCAAGTTTTACGTATTTCCCTTTCTTGAACAGGTAATACAGGTATCACTTTAAGGAGTATAACGGAAACACACAGAACTCATAAGAGCTAAGTTAGTTCAGTCCTCGAGGACTGTTCTTTTACAATGCTAAGCAACCGCAAGTAGGGGTAAATGAGGGGGTTTCGGCCACTTAAGGACAAAATCAGTTATATCATGGGTATGAACTATAATTATTATTACTCTTGTATGGGTTTAATGGACATTTATAATACCTTTTCTTATCCGTATATTTTTTATGGTTGTCATAAAGGAAAAAGTACAGTATGCTTTTCACAAAACAATCTGGAAATGTGCTGCTGTGGTTTTTGGCCACATTCGATGGGGTTTTCGGCCACATGGGAGGGGGTTTTTTGGCCGCCATGGTCAAACAATTGTTGGGATTGTGGCATCCTCCCAGACAAAATTAGGAATAGCCGTATAATACTAAATACAATTGGTTACTGCACTTTGATTTTTATTCAAATGATAGCTTGACTGTAGTTGGTCAGTGATGGCTTGTACAGTCCTCTTAAGTCCCAATTAGTCTCACACACAGCTGTGTGTCAGTATGGCCTTGAAGAATGAAAACTCAGTGCAGACTTCTGTGGCTCTGTCTTGAAGGTATACTGGACTGGTGTTTTTGTTAAATTGGAAGGGCTAGAAGTAGCCTTAAGTTAGCAGAATGATTTTTTACAGTTTAGGGGGAGATTATAGGGCCTTTAAAGGGCTACCGGCCGAAAACCCCAGCATGCCATATTTTGTGAGGTGGCTTTTGCCCCCCCCCCAAATATACTGTAGTTGGAGATGTCATTTCATCTGAGTGCAGGATCAACACCACACATACTAAACTCATATCCATTAAAGGTCGTGTGACATGAAAATAACATAGTTGGATATTTGACGTAAAAAGCAATAAAAATCCAGAAAATAGCCACAATTCCCATTAAAATCCATCAAATATTGACCATTTTACAGGTAAATTTCTATTTCACACTTGTATCATGAATAAACATGAGCTAAATATGCAAATATGTGACATCCAAAGAGGGACATACCATATATGGCACATGTTAGCCTTTGTTTTTACAACCTTTATTTCAATGACACTGGCAGCATTGTTATTCCCCGAGGGGTTTATTATAAAAGTTAAAATTTTTTCCTTGAAAAATATTGATATCACTCACCAAACTGTAATCTGTATGATCAGTAATTAAGAGATAATTTATATAGGGTTAACAAAAGAAATCATAACACTGTGCAACACTCCACATCATTATTTTTGCAAAGTCAATTAGTTTCTTCAGAAACCATCAAACTTTGAAGACGTATATTTTGAGAATGGTAAAAGAAATTGAAATAATTCCAATGGATCTTTGATTGGAGGACTTAATTCTTTAACTGACAAGTGAAACAGCTCTTTTTGGTGGCAAGTCACACAACCTTTAAAGTGTCCAAATTTGGCATGTTTTTGTTAGTGTTTGCACCGGGTACCCAACCGACAATGTCAAGATCCGGTTCTGAAATTGCTACCCGGATCCAAAGTTTCACTACAGTAACATAGATTGCACGTGTGACAGAACACCTGACATGTTACTTCTTTCATGCAAAATTTATCACACACACACCTAAGAACACTTGTCATGCCCGTACGTACAGTAAGATACATTGGTGTTATATTACATCAACGTGCAAAGCAAAATTTCTTATGACTTTACAACAAACTCTTAGCCTAATGGTATTTTCGGGTACTCGGGTACCCGACCGACCATCGACTTTGGGTGCCCGGTTCCGAATTTTGGACCCGGTGCAAACACTAGTTTTTGTCACATTTAAGTTTACTGTAGGTAGGAGCTTTATTCTGAAGGGCACATTCTTATCTCCAACCGTAACATCTGGAATATATGACAAATGCACTTCGTCATTACGTATTTAAAGGGGAGATCTCAGTACATTGCCAGCCATTGGTGGCACGTGGCAAACATTACTGTATGTAAGAGGAACCGTAATATATGGTAGGATAGTTTACATAGACTTTCCATGATGAGGGTGAGCACAGTTATGGTGAACACTACTATGTGGCCGAAACTCTCACATGGCCGAAAACCCCCACATTTACCATATATGGCTTAGGAATTACAACTTCATGTTGAGTGGCAAACCAACTTAGCGATTAATATCACATTTGGCTTCTTTTAAAAGGCCAGATCAGATGGGAAAACTGTAAATTGCTCTTGGATGGAAAACCCACCTTCTTTGACCCATCCAGGGATTGAACCCCAAACCTTCCGGTTGCTAAGCTTCATTGCTTCAAATGCCACAGCCTTTATCCACTTGGCCACAGCATGGATTTACATAATTCCTTAGTGGCAAGTCTTTGCTGCAAGGTGTAATTTTTGGTTTTAATTTATCTGCAGAATATGATGTCCCTCTGATGAAGCAACCTTTAAAAATAATGGAGTTGCACATGCACACAATCTCTCTCATACTTCCCCTTCCTCCTTTTTAAGTTTGTACCCAACAAGATCTAGCCTATGTAGAGTTAATTAATGTTAACCCCAAGATTTTCGAAGTCCACTGAGCCTTCAATCTGGATTGGAGGCACAGTGGTAGCAGCAGTGGTCAAACTTGAAGTAAGTGCTATTATGAGAACTTGTCAAAATGACTTTTGACTTCATTGTTAGTAGAATATTATATTGTCCAAGTCCAATGACGCCTTCAGTCTGGAGTGGAGATTCAGTCGTAATCGCAGTGGTGGTACATGGTTGTTTTATTAGGAGGACTCAGTGTGAGTTATGAGTTCACAGTTAGGGGAAGATTGTCCAAGTCCACTGAGCCTCCAATCTGGAGTGGAGTCATAGTTGCAGTGGTTGAACATAAATTTAGTGTTATTATGGGAACTTTCAGTTTGGAATTTATTGTTGGTGGAGAATAGTCCAAGTCCACTGACACTCCAATCTGGAGTGGAGGAGCAGTTGTTGTCTCAGTGGTGGTACATGAAGTTTGTGTTATTAGAAGAACGGGAGTTACTGCAGAATACCCGGCACATGGAAGCTCTGTCTGGGAAAATGTGCAGTAAGACTACAGAGTCCAGGCAACAAATGTAATTTGAGAACAACTTTATCTATGATTATAGCACCAATATTCTTTAGCTGTGATTGAGGTATCATGCTAGTCACTTTTTAAGAGGCTACGAGGGTACACAGTAAGTAGTCAGTTTATTTTGTGAGAAGCCATTTTGGTATGCAGTTAAATTTCAATTCCCCCCAGTGGGATATGTGTTTCAAGAGGCTACAGGGATATGAAGTCGAATTCCGAGGCAACTTCCTGTTACCTAGCCTATGAAAGTTACAGTGTAACTTGTCCTTGAGAGGCTAGGAGGATACACAGTCAAAATTAAGATTGTCTTTTACAAGGCTGCGATGATATGCCATTAGGATTCAAACTCTGTCTTGAAGAGGTAACAGGGATACCCAGTGACTGCATAGCCTTGTAGACCCTCTTGTGGTGTTGTGCAGGGGAATGACTTAAATGCAAGTCTTGTGTTCATTGTTTGAGGAAGATTATCTTCGCCCACTGAGTTTTGGAGGTGTGACTGCGACTGTGCCTCCAGAGTCTCAGTGGTATGTCTTGGAGAGACATTGTATTCTGCATTTGTTCCAGAAAATTATCGAAATTGTCGCCAAAGTTGACTTCGAGCAGGGAACCTAACATCTGAAGGGAACTTACTGTACATACGCATTACGCCTAGGCCTATACATATGCCTTGTGTGCTTGTATCCCATCCATATGGCGCCTGTCGGTAAACAACCACTGTTGTCTGTGCCCTTTCAAACACAATACACTGGACAACATTTAAATTTGAAAGTGGACTTGTTAGGTGCCTCCACTATACAATCACTGCAAATCTAACCAAGCCATTCACAAAAGTATCCTGTGTAAGACAGGTGCTAATTAGCAATTAATTAAGGTTTTAATAAGAGTTTGATTTTGTTGTGTTCAACACTTTTACCGTATCTGTTTAAGTATTAATCATATACAGCCCTGAAAGCGTAGATTTAAAATTTAAAGCAATCAGTGGAGGATATGTGTAAAATGGAAATGCATGCTTCTCACTACAATAAACTCATTCTTTGCAAATTTTTCAGTATACTGTAGGTGCAGACAACAAGTGCATGAAGTAACGTTGTACTGTATGCATTGAGTGTGTATGTAAGATAACAACTCTATGTGTTCTTAGCCTAGCTCAGCTGGCATGACCACCCGGAAGTGTGAAATCGTAAAGGCATATTTATAGCCCAATGGTTTCAGCCAGCATGTCTCAATACAGTGATAGAACTTACATGTTATGGATCATAAATAATTGATGGCCAGACTTGTAGCTAACACAGAGGAGAAATGGTGTCAAGAATTGTAAGGTACCTGAGATCCAATTCCATGTGCTTTTCATGAAATTTGATCGATCCAGCTAGCGCAAAATTTGTGAATGTGTCAGCAAACAGGGTTTTCACTGACCTGGGTCAATGACGCACAACTATTGATTTTGACACTCAGACACAAAATCTCTGGGGTCAAACTGATGCACAGCTTTTTCACCCCAACAATCAGTGATGATAAAGTAATTTCTACAGTACATTCATTGTGCAAATTTACTCACACAATGCAGCATTTTCCAGTTCCCATCTTTGTTCTGTGAGACATTTTCCACCTCTCTATATGTTCTAATGAAAATGTAAATAAAAAACTGTAATGCTGCACCGGTATGGAGCTACCACAGTACCACCATTCCCACGTAAACGTTAATTAACTGCACCCGTACACACCTAGTTACGTCATTAGACTTGACTCGAAATGAGTGCATACTTGTGTATTGTAAACAAAGCACAGATATCAGCATGCGTACAGTAGATGATTGGAGTGTTCTGGTTCATAATTCAATTTTAGTTGTAAACATAAGACTAGGCTAGGGACAAACATACTCTAGCCTTACAAGATCAGTAGTAGATGTTACGTAGGACATTACTTACGCAAGACACACATTGCCAGTCTCTGTCCACTACGTCTGTGTTATGGAATAAAATCCGACTCACAGCGTTTCACACTGTACGATAACTGCTGTACAAGTATGCAGATATGAGGCCATGTATTACACAAAGCTCTGCTGTAATCTCTGCTGTGATCTGCATCAATGTAAATGTCAGTCATAGAGTAGTATTATAAGAACTTGTAAAACTGCTCTATGATGTCAGTAGGGCTGTGAACGTTTAGCAAAATTACTAAACGTTTAATCGCAAAATTTTGCGATCGTTTAGCGATTAATCGCAAGTACCTATGATCAACATACACATTCGTGTCTCAAGACATGCATATATGCATGATATCATGTCTCCAGGTTAGGTTAGGGTTAAAGCCATCAGGAAAGGTATAGGGTTAGAAGGATCGAGACTTCTTATTTGCCTGATATCATGTTACGGATTGGGTGAGACTTTAAACGTGCTCTTGAATATGATGAATATGTAAAATGCGTTAGTGACGTCCGGGGGACATAGTTTCCATGAACCTCAAACACGGATCCTCACAGAAGCTCAACTTTGAAGTCGTATGTTTACGTGTGTGTCATTTGTATAATTATGTATTTCACTTTTTCAGAAAGAATTAAAGTGAACATCTAGTTTTCTGTAATGACTGCAGATTGTTTTTTATTTCGTACGGAAAAATGGGTTTTGCGATTAATCGCTGGTAGCTTTGTACTAAACGTTTATTACACATGCGATCGTTTAGCGATTAATCGCTAAACGATCACAGCCCTAGATGTCAGTACACTACGCATTTACAGCAGTGATCGAATCATACAGAAAGGACTACATCATTGGCTTCTGTACATGTGTATTTGGTAGTAGCGCTACTAGCACAAAAAGCATGTGTTTCAGTTCTATCTAGTTATTTCTAGAAGTGTATCTGGTGCACGTGTTTTGGTGGGAAAACTTCACAATTGTAATCCCAATACATGGGAAGTTTCGAGTTACAGTGTATGACCATAGTTGTTATACCTTCCCATAGTTATTATACCTTAATAACTATGGAAGGTATAATAACTATGGTATGACATAAGCTACTGTAGAGCCTACACAAAGGTTCTTATCATAGAAGTGAATTCCCACCTTGTTTCAGTATGTTTTACATTGCTTCGTCTAGGCAAAAACCGGGATAAAGTTTGTTGAAATTGATTTTGACCCCTTCTTTTTTAGTTTTGACTCTTGTAAATTTATTCTAAAGGGTTAGTGACTCCTGAAAAAAATGATGGGTGAAAACCCTGGCAAAGACAGCCAATTAGTTCACATTTATAGAAAAAGTGTTGGTCTGCTAAACATATTCACAGGATAACAGTTTACTGACAGTCCACAGGTTAGCTTTGGAAAGTATTGCCAAGGGGTTTAATCGTGCAGGTAAAAATATGAAAGAAAGATGCGCGTGGATGCACAACCACTGTGCCCATTGTACTGGCAAGTGGCGAGTGTACAATCTGGCATATACTATAATAACATTAGGCCTATAGACTGATGATCCATTCCATACAGCCTCGGCCTAGGCAATTGTATGAGCTACTGTAGTCGTAGTTAACTAGCCAGCATATGAGTCCTTGTAGTTTCACGATACCTTGCTGTATGGAGTGACTACATGACATATCTAAGAACCTACAACTTATCAAGGTTATTGTAGATTACCCTACACAGGGTTCCCACGCGGTTGGGAATTCGAGAAAAGTCGGGAAAAGGTCAGGATAATCAAAAAGGGGTATTCCAGGCCTGGAAAGTCCTTAAATTTGCCTACCAGCGGGAAATTTTCTTCATCATGTTGTTCACTATTTTTCTTGTGTTAAATTATTGCAGTGGTCAAGGAAGTAAGTGAATGAAGGCTGAACTGGTTCTATAAAATTAGAGATTATGCCGTAAATTCCTGACGTAGATTTCACTTTGCGTATATCACGATCATGCGCTAGCTCTTGCTGCACGTTCCAAGCCATATATTAACCAAAAGTCACCGCCTGTCACTCAGTGTTACTTTGAAACACGAGACTAGGTTAGGCTTGATATATCTCCATATGTAAACTTGTTAGGATAGGATAGCACCCAAAGCAAGTATCTCTGAAGAAAAAAGTATCATACGGGAAAATTATGCAACAAAATTTTTCTAAACTACTGTAGTAAACAGGGCTTAGTTAAAGTATTTTACACATGCGTTGATACTATTTTATGAAATGAATGCCATCTGGATAATTTTGGCTGGCATTCACTTTTACGCTTGAGTTGGCTACTGTGAGACTGAAACATCTACACAGTATTGTGCACAAGTATAGTATCTTAAATTGCAATTTGAAAGGACTTGGAGGGATCGTAGGCACAGATTTTGGACAACATTCCCAGGGTTGAAGAAACTTAGAAATTACTTATCGTCATCGATTTTATTAAAAGATATTACAATAATTATTGATAACCTCACTTCTTTCTAGCATGTGACAGGTTTAGGGGTGAATGGTTTAAATTTTTGTCTCATACCAGCAAAGCTTGTGTGAGCTATTGTGATCACAGACCTGTATATACTGATCTCTATCGGTCGTCTGTTGACATTTGCAAAAGTGGCTGTTATTCGCACATCTTTCAAGGGATCTTGATGAAACTTGCACATTATGTCCCTTGGGTGGTGGGCCATTTAAGGTGTTCAGAAAATTGTGGTCTAAGGTCCCAAGCGGGCCGGGCCCTATGGCCCATTTTATGAAATTCTACACAATACTTCTCTTGCAGATATTCTCGTGTACAATGTTGACAGTTTGTCATAATGATACTCCGTACTGTACTGTACCTACAGGATGTTCAGAAATTTGGGGCCTAAGGCCAAAGATGGGATGTAGGGTCCATTTTGTGAAATATTGCAAAGTGATTAACTTTTCCACCTTTTAATGTTAAAGAGAGTTGATTGGATGTTATAATGTTATAGTGGTAGGATAGTGATCTGTGTGGTATTCTAGAATTTTGGTCCAGATCCCATGTGGGCTTTAGCTATGACCCCATTTTATGAAAAGCTGCAAAGGGCTTCTTCAGCAACAAATTCTCTTGTACAATGTTGATGGTTTGTCGTAATGATACTCAGGTAGTGGTATCTTCAGGTTGTACAGACATTTTGGGCCCAAGGTCCAAGATGTGCTTTGGCATCCATTATGTGAAATATTGCAAAACGGTGGACCCTAATTCCTTCAGTCAGAGTTAAACATTTGACCACCTATCATAATGATGCTTGATTAGTGACCTGTTTATTTCTTCTGAATGTTTGGGTCCAAGGACCCATGTGGGGCCTAAGGCCCATTCTTTGAAATCCACATTGTGGCTTGCTGAAGACAACAGAATAAGAAGTGGAGGTAACACAACAGATTGTCACACACAGTCAAAATGTCATTTTAAGTGGTTGAGGTGATTTTGGTAGCTAGATACAGTATAAGACCAAAGTTTTGTACCGGATAAGTAAATTTAGGCCTGGCATATGCCCAGGCCTATACCTCATTGTGGGTGTGTATATTTGTCACCTATAGTATGGGCCACAGGTGATAATTTGGGTCTGGAAACTATGGAAAGGTCTGGAAAAGGTCTGGAATTTCATTCACCAGAAAGTGTGGGAACCCTGCCTACAGTAGTTGTGAACCTGAAGATTGGTACTTGCAACCTAAAGGCATCACAATAGCATTCATATGAAAACATGTCCAACTTTTTAAAGTTAAAGTTTAGGCTAAGTTAATGTGAACATTTAAGAAAACACAAGTTAACCTAGACCAAAATTAACAATGTACTGTAGACTTGTGACCTAGACTGGGCCTACTGAATTAGTAGGCTTCTTGTACTGGGCACGAGTAACAAACAAGCCTATTATTCAGTCATGTTAGTCTCATTTTGGTGATGCCTATGTAATATGTCTGCAGTGATGTAATAGCAACTCGATTCTACAGTAATGAACCCTGCGCACCATATGCATGTATGCCGATATATTGTGGCACATTAAGAAGGTGTTGGGTGTTGTTGGGGGCAGTGGGGTGTCCCTTACAGTTCAGTTATACTGTAGGTGACTGCATTGATGCATTCACATGGTTGCTTTCATACTGCATGATCATGTATGAAATGGTTGAATGCTGTATAATCCCATATAATATGCTACGTATGTTCCGTTTTCTGAGATGACAGTATTGGCAAGTATGCGGTATGATCAAAAGTTTGTTGTGTTCTTAATTCATCATTCATTATGTTACTACAGTTTTTTTATTTTTGTTTTATTTGGTTATTGTAAATCAACTGGTTTCTTTTCAGATGGTGGACTTTCTTAAAGGTACCGAAAGGTGTAGCTGTACAGTTTTTGTACAGTATCACATGTAGAGCTGTATACCTGTCAAAGACCTAAGACACCACTATTAAACTTCAGTCTACAGGAAAGAATACTGAAATGAAGCTGTTAAAACCTACATGGGTTAACCATAATGGTGAGTTAAGTGAATTAGTCTTTTCATTGTGTTGCTTTTGTTTCTGTATATGTTAGGTATATATCAGCCATAATCATAGTAAGTTCTTAGAATACTGAGAGCGGTTGACTAATAACAAACTATTACTTCATATGATTAGGATGAACATTTCTTCTTCAAATTGAAAGCCTTGTAAGAGAAACCTGTGCCTCTTTTCTGTCATTTGTCCATCTAATTGTGTAAAATACCAAGGGGTTGTTTTGGGTGAGAGCGTTCTAGGAAGGACCAGGAAATCCATGGTCTGTGATATTCTAAAGAAAGCAGCTCTGCATACAGTATTTACAATTTGTACTCAGGCAATCAAATTCCCTAGACAAGGTATCATGTGATGCTCTGATACAATTTTGTTGATGGTTATTCCTGCTCTTTCTGGAACTCTGTTTTTGGTTTTGATGAAAGAGAACCTATGCAGTCATGATGGTGTGTGTGTGTGTGCATGTGCTCTCACCAACGTCGCCTCAGCGGGTACCAGGCAGCCGGCGGGAGCTCCGATCTAGCACGTCTTTCCCAGCTCACATGCGGCTCGAAACTGGCCTAGCTGCCCAAAAATTCGGCAACTGCTAAGAGAAGTCACGCACAGCTGCATGTGCCTGCCTTGGAGCACAGCCCGCCCTAAAGCACGTACGTCTACTCGCCTTGTTTGTGGGCAGCTCCGCTGCTGGGAAATTCCCTTGCATTCCCTACCAGGTTGTTTCCGAGTGACCCCATAAGGCATTGAGAGGGTGTGTGTTTGTGACACTTAGCTTGTTAAAATGATATCTCAAGAGATAAGCTCTGAAAGTGGTCATACTTGATATATGGAGGCCTCATATTGAGAGAAAGAATGTTATAGTTTTGGTGGCGGTCAAAAGTCACTTGAGGTCACCAGAGGTCAAAAACTGACAACCTTGTAAATATGATATTTCAAGATAGCAATGACAAACACTTTTCATATTTAGTATATTGATTTGCCATGTTGAGAGAAAGTACCTCATTGTTTTTTATGCAGGTCAAAGGTCATTTGAGGTCACCAGAGCTTGTTGAGAGGAAGAACCCTATTGTTTTTAGTGGAGGTCAAATGGTCATTTGAGGTCACCAGAGGTAAAAAATTGAAACCTTGTAAAACATGATATCTCAAGGTTTCAATGACAGACACTTCGTATTTGGTATATAAATTTGTCATATTAAGAGGAAGATCCCTGTTGTTTATGGGGGAGGTCAAAGGTCATTTGAGGTCAACAATGGTCAAAAACCGAAACCTTGTAAACACGATATCTCAAGCTAGCAATGATGGACACTTCATATTTAGTACATTGATTTGTCATATTGAGAGAAAGAACCGTATGGTTTTGCTGGAGGTCAAAGGTCACTTGACGTCACAAGAGGTCAGAAACTGAAAACCTTGTAAACAGGATATCTCAAGAAAGATAACTGTGAGGGATTGTATACTTAGCATATGGATTGTCCATAATGAGTAGATGATCTCTATTGTTTTTGGTGGAGGTCAGAGGTCGTTTGGGGTCACCAGAGGTCAAAAGGTCAAAACCTTGTAAACACTTTATCATCTCAAGAAGGGTAACTTTAAGGAGGATAACTGTGAGGGATCTCATACTTGGCCTGTTGATTGTTCATATGTTGTTCATATTTTAGCATGTAGATGGCCATCTACAGTAGGGTAGGTGATCCCTATTGTTTTAAGTGGAGGTGAATATCTATTTTGGGTCATAAGATTTCAAAAGGTCATAACCTTATTAACATGATATATCTCAAGATGGATAACTGTGAGGGATCTCATGTTTGTCATGTGGGTGATTCATGTTTGTTAAATACTGTATCCATGTGGTAAGGAATCATTAAGCCTTTTGGCTTTCTGGTATACTAACTGTTGCTGTGTGCAATTGTTTCTTCTTCCTTCCTTTTGTTAGGGACCCTGATGGAGGAAGTAGACTTTTTTTAAAGCTTTTTAGGCCTATCCTTGTCAGTCTGTTTTGTTTCACATCTCTCTCTTTTATGTCTCCTACGTATTTTTGTGTGGATGTATTTTACATTTCCTGCAGGCTGTTGCTTTAGCAGTGTATATTCCAATAAATTAGAGCACTGTAGGCTTATATGTGGTGTTTTGGAGTTTGCCATGGCACCTTGGTCGAAAACTCATTGAATTAGCAGTTTTGGCAAAGTTGTCACTTGGAAATACAAAAGGGAAATGCATCATTTAGGAAACTGATGCATGTGTTACCCATGTGTTTAGTCAATATTCAATAAAGATATGGTTAAATTTTATGAGGAATTAAGTTGTGACAAGTTCTTGTTTTTTGCTGGCTTGCAATATTCAATTTATAAATTGTACTTCATTTTAAAGCTTAATACTGCAATATTTGCCATGTTCATGTATAGAACATGTGCGCTGTTTATTATTATAACATATTTCAAATGACTATAAACAATGGATGATCCTTTACCATTTAGCAGCCTTTCCGATGAAGAATTTTTCTTAGTGAATTCAGTAGTTGATACCGATATTAACTTATGTCATTTATACAAAGAAAATTGTGATTTTAATTTTAAGACTTTTGATTATACAAATTATCGCTTCCTTGACTATGAACAAGATATTGATGTGGATAACAACTTTTTCAATACAGTAAATATGAGCTGTGAATACTACTCTGATGATCAATTTAAGCAAAAATTTGATTCTGAAAAAGGGCTTTCTATCATTCATTTCAATTGCAGGAGCCTATATGCAAATTTTTCTAGTTTAGAAACATATCTGAATGAGCTAAATCTAAAATTCGATATTATAGCAATAAGTGAGACTTGGTTAAATTTGGATTCGAATACTGCTCTTTATGAACTTGATGGATATGATATGTTTCATGTTGATCGTAGCAACAGAAGGGGTGGTGGAGTTGCTGTATATGTCAAAAATAGCTTAGCGTACAAGGTTATTGATAAAATGTGTACAGAAATCAATGATGTTTTAGAATTTGTTTCAATCGAAATTTGTGTGAAGAACAAGAAAAATGTTATTGTAAGCTGCTTATACAGACAGCCTGGTTCTTCGACTGAAACACTCACAGATCATATAGAAAAAATGTATAGAAACAAGAAGTCTGACATTTATTTATGTGGTGACTTTAATGTTAATCTCCTTAATTATGGCAGTGAAACTGGTACTAGAGATTTTGTAGATACTTTGTTTAGCTTAGGTTTTTTCCCCCTTATTGATAGACCAACTCGTATAACTGATCATTCTGCTTCATTAATCGATAATATTTTCACAAATGTTATTAATACTGACTTAAAAAGTGGATTGCTTATTAATGATATTAGCGACCATCTTCCCGTGTTTAGTATTACTGATTACAGCATATACAGGAGAAATGTGCAAGGGTTTGTTTATAATAGGAGGTTGGATGAAGGTTCTTTGTCTTCCTTTTATCAAAGTTTAAACCAGGTTAGTTGGGATATGGTTTATGCAGAAGATGATGTACATAAAGCTTATGACCTTTTTATTGATATTATAATGAAGTTATATAATGAATGTTGTCCAGTTAGAAAGATATCCATCAAAACAATAAAAGGTGATAAAGCATGGGTCACGAAGGGGTTGAAAAATGCTTGTAAAAAGAAAAAGACATTGTACATGAAATTTCTCAAAAAGAGAACTTCAGAAAGTGAGCAAAGGTATAAAACATATAAGAATAAATTAAATTCTGTTTTAAAATTTTGCAAAAGGGAGTATTTTACAAATCTTTTAGAGAGCCAGAAAAATAACATGAAAGGAACATGGAAAGTTTTAAACGATATTATAAGAAAAAAGTATCAAAAACAGATTGTTTTCCCAGAGGTATTTAAGGATAACAATAAAGAAATTAAAGGTAAAGATATTTCCAATGGTTTCAACACCTTTTTCACTAATATTGGGCCAACATTAGCTAAAGCCATACCGAACCAAACAAAATCTGTGCTTGATTTTTTAGGTGGCAGGAATATTAATTCCATGTTCCTAGCAGACACAAATGAGGCTGAAATTTTGGAGGTTGTGAGAGGTTTAAGTAACAAAACTTCACTTGATTATAATGGTATGAGCATGACATTGATCAAAAATATCATATCATATGTTATACAACCATTTACATATATTTGCAAGAAATCTTTTACAAAAGGTATCTTTCCGGAAAGCATGAAGGTGGCAAAAGTTATTCCAATTTTCAAGTGTGGTGAAAAAGACATTTTTACAAATTATAGGCCAGTATCTTTATTACCACAATTTTCCAAGATACTTGAAAAGGTGTTTGATAAAAGGTTGGATGGCTTTATAACCAAACATAATTTACTCAGTGAAAGTCAGTATGGTTTTAGACCAGGTCGTTCTACATCCTTGGCTTTATTGGAGTTAACTGAAGAAATATCTACATCGTTAGATAATAAGAAATCATCCATTGGAGTTTTTATTGATCTCAAGAAAGCATTCGACACTATAGATCATCAATTATTATTAAAAAAGTTAGATAATTACGGATGCCGTGGTGTTGTCTATGATTGGCTGGCTAGCTATTTGTCCAATAGAAAGCAATATGTTCATTTCAATGGCATCAACTCAGACTTAAGTAATGTTACATGCGGAGTCCCACAGGGCTCAATTCTTGGACCGAAACTTTTTATCTTATATATTAATGACATATGTAACGTATCAAATTTATTAAAATTTGTAATATTCGCAGACGATACGAACATTTTTTGTTCTCACGAGGACATCAATTATCTGTGTGAACAAGTCAGTATTGAACTTCAAAAACTGAGTGTATGGTTTGCAGTGAACAAATTATCTCTGAATGTTACTAAAACTAATTATATGATTTTCTCCAATCGGCCCGTAAATTCATATGTCAGCGTTACTCTCGATGACGTCAAGATACAAAGGGTGTATGTGTCCAAATTTCTTGGTGTATTGATTGACCACAAGCTAACGTGGAAAGAGCACATTCTAAATTTATCAAGAAAACTTTCTAAAAGCATTGCACTGATACGTAAAGCCAGTAGTGATTTAAATAGAAATGCACTGAACATTTTATATTGGACAATTTTTTATCCGTACCTCAATTATTGTGCAGAAGTATGGGGGAATACGTATAAATCAAATATATCTATCTTATTTCTAAAGCAGAAAAAGGTTATACGTTTAATTTGTAATGCTAAATATTTGGATCATACCTCGGTACTTTTTCAGAATTTACAAATTTTGAGACTAGATCAAATCATTGATGTCAAAACTGCTCTGGTTATGTTTAAAGCTTATCATAGTCTGTTACCAAAACCTTTACAAAATCGTTTCCATTTAAAATCAAGTGAACACTACTATACTCGACAAAAGGATACCTTTATGCAAAAATTTGTTAGAACAAGACAAAAACAATTTTGTATTTCATTTTCAGGAGTGAAACTCTGGAACTCACTTGATGACGGCCTAAAAAATTCTAAAACGATTAATTCATTTAAGAAAAAGTATAAATGTAAGTTATTGGCAACTTAGAGATGGATTGTGCTAGTTTCGTTTGCATTGTTACTATCTGTATGGACTTCATTGTCTATTGTGTGATTCCTATTAACTTAACTATTTCTGTTTTGGGGAGGAGGGAGGGTTAAACAAGTTTCCCGTCAAAATGTTGCAGTTATTTAGTATGTATTTCCATCAGCAGCTCATTCAGTTCATAATTTCACATTTCTTTAGGAGAAAACGATTTATAAGTATTGCACTTCTGCTTTTCTCCTTTTCCATACAACCATTGTAAATTATCATTATATCAAATGTAAATCTTTCGATTTTGAAGTTGGTGGAAATAAACTGTTAAACTGTAAACTGTAAGAAGGCACCTCTCAAGTCCAACCTTTTAAAAAATGGTAAAGACAGCACCGCTGTTACCTCCATACCAACCATTCATGTGTTAAACAGTAGAGTCAAATTGGCTGAATCACTGAAGTGATACAGTCAAGAACCACATTGGTTTTGAGACTGAAGGTAGTAAAAGAGGTGTGCCAGTTTCATGTTTTATTTTAAAGGAACTAAAGTGTCTATAGCCTCCTCAAAATTGATGACAAAGGGCATATATATATAAAGGCAATCCATCCTCAAATCCAGCTGATTGTACTGAAAAAATAGCAAATTTATCAGTCATTATTGTGATAGAAAAATTGTATTAAACACTGAGGGTGTGTAAACACTGAATGACTGTAAAAAAGATGGTCACAGGACAGATGGAAGGTTTCTGTGATAGAATTTGGCATTTCTAAAGTACCCTTTGGCCATTGTCAGACACAGCTAACGATGTCTTTAAGAAAAACTTCAAACAGAAAATTATAATGGGGGAGAGCTGTGGCCCCCAGCCTCCTGGCTGTTACAGCCATGGGTCGAGAAGTAATATTCCTTGGTATTACTTACGTAGATGTACTGCTCCTAGTGTTTATCTCCTTCCAATTTTCCAGGGTTGGCAGTTTTTACCGGTGGTTTTTACTGGTAAAAACTGCCCCGGTAAAAACAGGTTTTTGCCGAAAAATGGAAAAAACGGTAAAAACCTATTCTGCAACAATGAAAAAAATGTTGTTAACAGGTACTTTTTATGCTTTTTTTTCAGTCTAAAGAAGAAAACTATTCTTGTACATCAAAATTAATAATTTTAGGCAACAATATATACCCTATTAGAGTTTGAATGTGATTTGTTTAGTGAGTTTGGCCACTTCTTGCCAGATTTACACTGTTTTTGTGTTAAGTATACATACACTAGGTATATTTAATGCAGAAAAATGGGAAGGAAAATCATGGAATAATTTAAAGACTTATTTGCAGTTTGATGGGAAGCTTTCCTGGGCATAATGGAAAGTTGGTAACGCCACTCTTGGGTATATACCCTTTCAAGGGGAACCTGCAACTGTGTAGGTCGTACAATAACTCGGTGCCTTACAGTACATTGACCTCCAGTAGTGTTATGTCTCATCTATAATTGAACCATCCACCTTCCTTCAACATTTCCACTTTCTTTATAAATAAAGTGCTGGCTTTCCACTTAAGTGTCTTTCATTCTAACATTATTATTTGTGGTTTATCAGTTTTTTCAATGAAGACAGCCTAGTCAACAAATAGACCCTTCGTATTTGTTTGGCCTTGGATAAATTCTTACTTAATTATCTCTCAGTATGGTGGACTTGAAATACCCAGAGAAGCTCCCTTGATGAAACTCATTTACTTTAAGTTTCTGCTCAGTCAGCATTTATGGCACTGTAATTTGCTTCTCTGCTGTGTCAAACTTAAGTTTCTGACATGATAAAGGAAGTTGCTCATCCACTTCATTCTCCTACTCAATACCAGGCTGTATGTGTAACAGATATGCCCTGACCAACTTTGTGACTGAACTTTTATTGAGAACTTTCATAACAGTTTAAACATAATAATTTTATTAATCCTCATTTTGAAAAACTTTGCTTGATAAATCTAGTCATTTTGCAAACCAACTGTAATTTTCAGACTATTCCTGTTGGCATGTAGTTGCTTTGTGGTTACACGTAACATGTTAACTTACAGTACTATTGTAATAACGGAGTATATTTCACTCTTTATTCTGTGTTTGACAAGTTTTAGTGCTCACTTTTTAGGCAAAATAGAAAGTGTAAATGAATGTTTATAATTTTATCTCAACTGGTTTATCCATCATGTGCAATGGGGTACAACAACTGCACTTTCCTAATTGCCAGAAGAGGTTTTTTCCATTTTCTCCCGGTTTTTACCGGTAATAACCAGTTATTACCAGTTATTACCAGTTTCTACCGCTGTCCCGGTAAAAACAGGTTTTTTTCCGGCAAAAACCCAAAGCTGCAATTTTCACTACTACAGTAATTCCAGTGTGGATAAATTATTTTAATGAAGCTGTGTAATACTAGAAAATGATGGGAAAATTCGTCAGTCTAATTTAATGCTTTTGGCAAGAGTAAAAGGTCATTTGAGATCATTAGAAGTCAAATTGTGAAAAAAGTGGGTAACATGATATTTCTAGAGATGAGAAATTTGAGGGGTCTCTCACTTAACTTGTAGATGTTCTTCATTGAATTCAGGAAGTAAAGTGATTTTGATGGAGGTCAAAGGTCATGTGAGGTCACGAGAGGTCAATTTGGGGAAACTTTGTAACGATGATAAATCTAGGAGGATAACTTTGAAGGATATACTTTGCATTTGGATTCTCCACATTAAGTTCAAGAATCGTATACTTTTTGGTGGAGGTCATGTGAGGTTGCCAGAGGTCAAACTGTTCTAAATCTTGTACTGTACTGTAAGTTACTGTATTTTATATAACACCTTATTAATTTCTCTACATCTGATTGGAAGATTGGTGGTCACATGTCATTCATGATTCAGCACTATCATCAAGATTGTGGTGCTCAACCGTTGGTTAGTATATACTAACCCACGGTCGTTGGTTAGTATATACTAACCCACGGCAATGATGTCAGCGATCATAGCTTGTACGTACAAGCTATGCCGCGACTCAATCACTGCAGCGCATTGGGGATCGTACATACATTGCATATTGTACGTAATAGGCACATAAACGCGTAGCTAGCGAGCAAACGACAAACCATGGAGCTGCGCTACACGGACAAACACGAACCATCGTGACCGCCAAAACACAACCTTAACCAACGGCTAGATCAAGGCAGATAGTTATAAGGTGTTATATAAAACAAATAATGAATGTTTTTCATTCGTGCGATAGTATGAATTATATTTCATTCGTTGAAAGATTTAACGTTCTATTCAACTCGGCTTCGCCTCGTTGAATAGAATGTTCAATCTTTCAACTCATGAAATATAATTCATACTATCGCACTCATAAACATTCATTATTTGTATATTATCTCATGTGTTATTGATAGTACACGTCAAGGTCTCTCATCCTGACGCTGTCCAGCACTGCCTGGCACTGTTCAGCATCACCAGGCACTGCCCAGCACTTCCCAGTCTGATTTTCTCTTGGAATAGAATCATAGAATGAACATTTTGGTATTGTGTTTTGATCTGCAGGAAAACCCATTTTTGCTGTTGATATTCATCCTGATGGGACCAGATTTGCCACTGCTGGACAAGGTACATTAGTGCTTATTACATTATTTTCATGAATGTATTATTGAAAGTACTGTTTAGTAAATTAAAGTGTATATATAGATGCATTCTTTCCATAGGATAGTATCATTACATATTTACATGGCAGTATTAGTCAGGGGTTGGCCACTATCCATATGGGTAAGGAGCCACACAATGGTGAAGGAAAAGGCAGTGGTGACGGAGCAATCATAATAGAGTGCTTAGTACACAGCTGGCGGAAAGTTAGGGGTGTTAATTGTGTTAGAAGTGTGTTGAAGACATTTAATACTCTGGTTTTTCATCTTTTTACCTGTCTCCATGGCTTCATATTAGGTTTATGGTTGAGAGAACTTGCAGACGAGATTTAGTATCATCGTTCACTCACATTTGATGTCCTAGATGTTGGTTGTTGTAAGTGGTTGAGAAAGTGGCAGAGGATGGGAAGTTAAAGATGACTCAGAGAAGAGGTAGGCTGTAGGAGATAAGGACACAAGAACATGATGTTATGACTATGATGAGGGTATATAAAAGTTTACTTGATGGAATCATTTTATCTGTTTCTTTTATTTAAAGGAGATGAATCAGGAAAGATAATTGTTTGGAATATGGCCCCGGTCATGGAAGAAGAGGCAGAGAAAAATGAGAACATTCCCAAGGTTCTTTGTCACATGGACAATCACCTAGGTAAAAGGATTTGTTCTAAACATTACTTAGTAAATTTCAGAGTCCAAAATAAAGAAAGACAAATTTGTTGTATTAAAATATGAAACAGAATGCCTGGCCTGAGTTTGTAAAATGCATGATACATTTTGAGCAACAATATTTCTGAGGTCATGGTAGCTAGTGAGGTTTGTCAGTGAGAAAGTGATAACCAACATTTAATGATAATATTGTTAGCAAACCTTACAGCAACTCTGAACACTCTCCCCCATCTCTCATGGGGTGGGCCTATAGACCTTATGCATATGACGTCACAGAGCAGAAAGTGGGCCGTTAGCTGAGGTAAAGCACATAACATTACAACTAATACACCAACACATATGCACACAGGTAGCGGTCAGATATGCGCCCACATCTAAGTCTGCATACGAAGTCTACATGGTGCATGAAGTGTGTGCTGCTATTTACTTTATCTAGCTAACTTCATTGCTTGTCCTCTGACATGAAGTCAATGTGATCTCTATGCATAAGGTGTATTGTATTGCTTATTACCCCAGTGTTTTACACAATGTATTACAGTTCTCACATGCTTTTGAAATTCAACAAATTTTTATCTCATTTCTGTACATTAGGGTTGGAGGATATGGACTTTCTACCAATGGGATAATAAAACAAAAAATTATTGTGTTAATTTGATAATCACGATTATTTTCCTAAGACAATTTCCATATTAGTTCCCTGCTCATATTGGAATATTCAAGGTCAAGAGTAATCACTGAATCATTTCCAGTTTTTGCCATTTTGCGAACCTATGTGCATGGATACTTGCAGGATAAAACATAAGAAGAGTAAAAATATTGCAGAAACACCCACAACCTGTTTTATTTCCTCCCAGTTTAGACCATGATCATAATCAAAGACTCTCAAAGAACGAACTGTAAAACAGAAATACATCAAAACTTGTGCAATGTTTCAGTTCACTTACTTGGCTATTTCACACCATCCTAACATTCATTACCTGTAAATAAACACAGGGTGTAGGGTCACACCTGTTTGTTTTTGAGTGTTTAGTTTCATACAGCAATACGTAATGCATGCATGCCCTTTATATCACTACATGTACGTAAATGTCTGTTTCATGCTGTGCACAAATCAGTCACAGAGCTAATACTGTACCTCCCGAGTACGTATGAGTCACATACGAAATTGAGTGTTAAAGTTTTGTGAGCTCATCTCATGATGGCCAAGTTTCAGTCATCGCCATTCCATAAATCATAACTGTACAAGGCTCACTTTAACACCACACAAATTAACATTTATGTTTTCCATAAAACACACCCACCATTACTACTGCAAAATACTGTATGATGTAACAACTGGAAAGCAGCACAAGTAGCGATCAAAAAAAAATACTGTACTTCCCCATTCGATGCTCTGAGTTCTAGCGATACACATCACCTTCTCTACAGAGCAGGTGAGTAGCCTAATGTATGGGTGATTGCATTCAATTATGGATCTACACTTGCATTTGACGTAATGTGCTCTCATCATCGGTATTACTTGAACTTATGTACAGGACATGGACATAGCCTAAAGTTTCGGTGTTTGTATACCAAATGTACCATTAATGACTGCAAATTCTTTTTACTCCCTCCTTGAGGGAAAAATGTGGAGAGAAATTATGAACTTAAAATTGATTTTACATCAGTTCAAGGTAATAAGAGAATGCCTTCAACCAAAAATATTTGGGAGACAGCAGTACGGAAAAGAAACAACACGAAGCAAATTATTTCACGTTTTTCCACAAGAAATTATCATCCTTTTTGAATTTTTGTAATCGTATTGTCTCGCAAAAAAAATATCACAATAATGATAATTTTTGATATATCTCCCAACCTTACCGTACATGTAATGTATAGGGAGATGAGATATTTTACTTCATCTAACATCAGAAATGTAAAGCCCTGCGTTTGTCCAATTGGCTGAGTGTGTGCTTGTTTGAGAGCAATAGTATTGCTAACTTGTTTAACTCAAATGCCACTAATTTTAACCTGGTGGGAAGGTAACTGACCATGTAAACTTTTGCATAAGAAATTGCATGTATATATATATATATATATATATATATATATATATATATATATATATATATATATATATATATATATATTTCTATTAATAACCTATTAGGGAGACAAAATGCAGTTATAATTGGTATATTAAGGAGACATTTTCACTATGGAGACAAATTCATGTCTCCCTAATTCTTTGCACCATTATTTAAACCCCTTCTCTACATTCTTTCTAAAAGATTTTTATTTCTATGGTAGCGTATTAGCGCCCTCTTTATTATGCTACTGTGTAAGCTGCATAAATACATCATAGGTGCTATTATTTACCATAGAAATACAGGTGTGTCATGTGTTGCATGTAATTTATATGTATTATAGGGAGACAAATAAGTATTGCGAAATACTTTATAATATATTGTTTATTTAATTAAACCTTGTGTGTAAAAGATACAGTTAAAACAAACGTACCATAAGTTAAAGGCATTCATTAAGAATTATTGGTATTTTTGTATGAATATTTGTATGCTTAGATATGGAAATATATTAAATTTTATGAATATAACCGATTGTCTCCCTAAGGAAGGATTTTATCCCACTGTCTCCCAAATGTTTATTTTAGTGTTATATATATATATATATATATATATATATATATATATATATATATATATTATATATATACACCCATATATATATTATATATATACACCCATATATATATATTATATATGTACACCCATATATATATATATATATATATATATATATATATAATTGATGATATCATAGGCTTTTGACCATTATCTGCTTGTCAGTATGTTGGAAAATTCTATTAAAACAATATATGCTAACTTGTTTAACACAAATGCCACTAATTTTAACTTTGTGGGAAGGTAAAAAAGTGAAAAGATGAGAGATGAGAGTTGCAACTCCATGGATTGCCTTCTTGTTAGTAAATTGTGCTCAGTACTGTAGGCAGTTTCAGGCTTTCAAAGAAATGAATGTTTTGCTTGATTTTTGACATCATATTTTTTCTGTCCCTGTAGCTTGTGTTAACTGTATTCGCTGGTCTAACAATGGTTACTACCTTGCTTCAGGCTCTGATGACAAATTGGTAATGATATGGCAGAAAGTCAGGTAAGTTCATACAGTGATGGAAGATCATGGACTGTACAACAGATCATGGAAAGATCATAGAATTTGCATAGAACACACATTCAGGGATGCACAGTATTTAATTGTGGCAGCCATTTAATTTGCATTCTGTTGTGTGTAAAAGAAACTTGATTATTGCTTTAAGTTGTTTAATGACATTGCTGAAGTGGTTGGATGGGATGGCTGTAGTGGAATGGTTAGTTCATCTTATCAATGATAATGTGCATGATTTTTTCATAGCAGTAATGGATCACCAGTGTTCTATTAATGGATTCCTGAAATAAGAAAACAAGGGTGAAAATAGTCACGAAAAGCTTCTTTGTTACAGAAAGTCATGACAAAAGGTGTGTAGTAATTTTCATATTTCTGGATGAATCTTGGATGAGTGCATATTTCATGTGATCATAGAGCAGCATCCAAGTGGTTCAGAAATAAATGGAAAGTTGCAAGTATGATGAACTACAACTGAAAGCTTTAAAGAAAGAAATGTAATGTGAAGAAAGTGATGGGTGATATTTATATAAGAACCATGACTGTATGAGATAGCAACAAAGAAAGGAAAGCATCTCAAGTCATTAGAAAGTTTATAAGTCAGTTATACCAGTGAAAGATTTTGTGGACCATGTATAAGTGTAGATCCTACTGTAGGTTCTGAAGTGGTGGCCTGTGGACCATTTGCAGGTGCGATGTGTACAAAAATAGCCTGTGCAAGATTCAAGGAGCCCAAAATTTTTATAAGAAATAAAAGCTGCCGAACAAAGCCATGGCTACAAGCCTTTGGAACAAAGCCTTGGCTACTAGAAAAATTTAAAGCAAAGACTAAAGTGTAAGCAGCTTGTGGTATGAAACACTGAAGAACCCCTTGTCTAGATGGTCTTCCACAATGCAAAACTTATGACCCTTGTGGTCAATCATTTTTGGTTTGGATGAAAGAGAAACCTGTGCAGTCGGGGTACCATGTATGAGTGTGGGTGTGTACATGTATGTGTTTGTGAAGCCTAGTTCATTAACACAATATCTCACAAAGTTCAACAGTTCTTTTACTTGGTATGTGGATGCCTCATATTGAGAGAAAGGACCCTTATGTTTTTGGTGACGGTCAATGGTCATCTCAGGTCACCAGAGGTGAAAATCTGAAAACCTTGTTAACACAATATTGCGAGGTAGGAATCATGGATACTCACCAAACGTAGTATGCACATGTATTACATCAAGAGGAAAAACTGTATTGTTTTTGGTGGAGGTTTAAGGTCATCTGAGGTCACCAGAGGTCAAAATTTGTAAACCTTGTAAACATGATAGCTCAAGATAGGAAGCATGGATACCCTCAATTTTTTGCATGTGGATGAATTATATAAAGAGGAAAGACTATGTTTTTGGTCGAGGTCAATGGTCATCAGGGATCAAACTCTGAAAACCTGGTTAACATGATGATATCTTCAGATAAGTAGCATGGAAACTCTGCATACGTAGCCTGTAGGCTATGCATTTCATGAAAAGAAAGAACCCTCTTGATAATAATGGAGGTGAAAGGTCATTTGACGTCAGCAAAGGTCACATACTGTGAAAACTTTGGTAACAGAATATCTTGAAACAGGAAGTGTGGATAGTCTCCATACTTAGCTTGTGGATGCATTTTATCACGAGGAAGGACCGAATTGTTTTTACTGGGGGTCAGAGGTCATCGGGGGTCATCACAGGTCAAACTCTGAAAACCCTGCTAAAGGCATATCTTGAGATAGGAAGAGTGGATACTCTTCATTATACAGTAGGTATGAAGATGCAGAATATTAAAGAGAAAGTATTCTATTGGTTTTTATGGGGTCAAAGGTTATCTGTTAGCATGATATTTCAAGGTTAGATAACAAAGCAATTTCTCATGGTGGGGAAATACATCACAATGGTCCAGACCATTACCACTTTAGTTTTAGTTCTAAAAATGAGTTCATGAAAACCTCAAAGCATTTTTGCATTCTGGTATTATGAAATTATTCTTATAATTGCTCTATTTCACAGTGGATCAAGTACTGTCTTTGGCTCCGGAAAGATTAATGTTGAACAGTGGCGTTGTTCGTATACCTTGAGATCACACTCTGGTGGTAAGTTACGCTTGTATGAAGTCTTTACACTAAAAGTTACAATAGGGTCCTGGTAAGTAACTGCTGTAGTTAACAAGTCTCCACAAAGAATATGGTTGAACTCAACAAAGTTTGTTTGAGTAAGTTGAAAGATGCCTTCTTGTTTGAAGGCAATTATGCAGAGCTGCCAACTGTTCTGTTTTAGTGGAGCAGTCATGATTTTTCAGCTCAGATTTGCCATGTTCTGATTTTTTGCACGAAAGTTTCCACAATGTATTTATACATAACTTAATCTTGTGGACTGATAGATACTGTAAAATCGAACACTTATTTAGAAGTAGCATGCATAACAGTCATATGGATACTATAACACAGAGAAACCCATACTGTAGCTTGTCATTTGCAATTTTAATCTTTCAAGCATAGAAAATATGAAGCCTTTTTTGTGTAGTACAAAACGTATACAGTAGAAGTGATATGGCTCCAATTTTCTAGTTGAGCTTTGCCTTTGCATCTTGCTTACTTCAGACTGGTTCCTACATGCATGGTGTACAGCTAGCTAGCTATGCATGCATGAAATGCAGTACTGTAGGTAGCATAACATAGAATCAGATTTATTCAATGTAGTTACAGTACAGTGTTTTAGCATGTGGTTGAACAGCGAAAACTCGTGGGGTTGGTACTTGTATCTGACGTGGATTGATAGCAAACTTTCTTTGTACTTAACAAAGTAATATTCATGATTGTCAAAGATGCTTGGGATTGTCAGAAGTTGGTCAACATTTCTTTCCAAGTGTGATGTTTACTAAAGGTACTAGGCAAGCCTATACTAGTCCTCAGCGAAGGCACGTGTACAGCCAGTCACGGATTACTTCCTGTTGACGGTTCTTACAATGACCCTTGAAAATCCCAGGTCTTCAACCAGCACAGTGCTGGTCAAAATTGATTTTCTTCTGCTAGCAATGCTAGGACCTAAAGTCTAAATTTACTTCCAAAACTTCTCCTTTCCAAATTTTACAGCAGTATTGCAGTTGTTTTTGACCACTTTTAACCTCTGCAAAGGTCCAGATATCTGAAATGAAATCATCAACTTGTCACTTCATAATATTTACTATGGAGCTTATGCACCTAAGTCACGTTTCTCTATTTTTCCATCCAGGCGTACATTGTGCAACAATTGTTACTAAGGTGCTGTCGTGAGCGCGTATCTTTAACACACCTACTACGTATGGCAGTTCCATCCAGTAAGCCAAATTGAAACGCGCTGACGTCACTTGCATAAGCTCTGTAGCGTTCAAAATATTTGTTGACAGCATAGTGGTCAGGGATTCCGCCAGAAATGCAAAAAAGGGGGGGATTAATTGCTCCTAAACCCCTAGTCCAAAATGATGCTGTCCCTGGCTAAAGTTACAAGTGGGTTCAGGGGGACAAAAGCTTGCTTCAAGACCCCTATAAGGTGCATTTTGAAGGGTTTTAAAGGCCATTTACTTATGAAAGTCCAAACATTGCTGCAAAGGTGTCCTCTTCGTAAGTAAGAAACCAAGATATGGACAATTTTTTAAATCTTTATGGAAATGAAAAGCGGGGGATTTTACCCACCTTCTTCTGGAAAGGGGAGGACAAATCCCCCCCTTTCCCCCCTTTGGCGGAAACCCTGGTGGTGTGTGCCTATGACTGTGATGTCACTTAAAACATATGATCTCTGTAGTTCCTATACAACCACATAGCAAATTGTCTCTGCAAGCATTTTATAATGAGGTAAGCACTGTGGCTCATTAGCATACTGATGTAAACAAAGTTCTTAAGTCACACAGGAAATTTTGAAGCACGAAAAAGGTGCTGATTTGATTTCAAATGTTCAGCTGTTCCCGAAAGATCTCAGTGATCAAAACAACTGCAATATTCTTGTTGGATCTAGAGAAGAAAAGTCATGGTAGTAGAATTAAGATTTTATGTCCAAAATTTGCTGTGAGAAGAAAGTCAATTTTTTACTGTCATAAAGACAGCCTATCACCAAGCTATTTCCGTAGGCCGTTGTATTCATAACTAGAGCAGTTTTTGGTGATTCAAAGGAGGTCTACAAAGATCAGACTGCAAACACTTTGTAAACACAATACTTCAAGAAGGGATGGAACTTATAAACTAACTATGCTACTATCCATTTTGAGATAAAGGACCCTTATGTTTTTGTTGGAAGTCACAGTTCATTCAAAATCAACAGATGCCAGGGTGCGAAAAATTCCACACATTTAGAGAATAAAAATAGATGAATCGTATCTGTGGCATGGGCATGTATGTGCTTAATGTCAAGTCCAAATACCATACTGTTTTTGATGGAGATTAAAAGTCATCTAAGGGCAGCTGTCATGGTGAAATTCTTTAGCACATTTCATCTCAGAAGTAAAACTTTTGCTAATACCATGTATCATTCTCAAAAATGCTAGCCCCAAAGGCTCTTCAATATTTTACCTTGACATAAAACACAGTAACATCACAATGAAACTATGTCAATTGAAACCACTGTACTAAGAAGACATTTTCTATGGGCGATAAATCACAAAGCCTTTTGGCTTTCTGGTTGGTCTCATTACTATCTTGAAGGACAGCTTTAATGAATAGTCACACAAATCAATGTCTACAATATTTTCCTTCCAGATATTTTAGATGTTGCCTGGTCACCACATGATGCTTGGCTTGCTTCCTGCAGTATTGATAATAGCATTGTTATCTGGAATGCACTCAAATTTCCAGGTAAGGTATTTGATAAGTTAACATAAACTGCCCTTTAGGGCAAACAATCTCTAGAAGGTTGTTTCATCAGTCATCTGAATTATTTAAGATGAAATGCTGCAATCACTAGCTATCCATTAGTGCATTTGCTTGGTTGGGATAGGCTAATATGGTGTCATATTATCATTCAAAGCTCTGTTTAGTGTTTGATTTTTATGGTTTTCCTGTTTCCTGAGATGACCAGAAATTCTGCCAGACTACCACATATTGCAAAAACAGGTGTGCAAGGTTGCCTGTCAGACAACCTAATGTTTTGAGGACATTGGTGTTTACTGTAGCATGTAGCAGCCCAATGCATCATGCACCCAACTTTTTGAAATAATGTCCAAAAATTGTAAGCAATGTGCTTTGCAGCGATCGCGCATATTTACCACTTCTTCTCACACAGTCGCTGTGTCAAAATGTGGAGAGTACTCAGGCCAAAAAATGTCCCATGCTCAAACTCCACTAGTAAGCCTGCACAGGACACCAAGGAGCTGAATATCTTTGGGCATATGTATTCGTAGTGCTGATGTTGCATCATCCATGCTTTGCATCTAGAGTTGTTTAATTGATTAATCCACAAAAAGAATACAACAACATTAAAGCAGTTCACGCTGTACATTAATGCATGCCATATTGTAATCACAAGAAAGATAGGCAAGTAGGCAGTCCTTTACACTCACTGGTAAAGAATGCAGAACGTACTAAGTTACCAACTTTCGATCCAGATTTTAATTATACTTATCAACTGAAAATAGTTTTAAAAGATGATTTAAACTCTAAATCTTTCTTCTGTGATAGTTTTATTGCATCTCTGATCATGTACACGGATCTTTTTTTAGTCCCAGATGTAGAGTTTTAGTCTTGAAATTTACGGTACAATCCCTGTTTTAACTACTGCACTCTGTGTACATTGCACCACTAATTCCAAGAGCAAGACCCTTTGTCGGCACCATCGAAAAAAAAACCTTAAGTGGACAAAAACACCAAAAATGTTCAGGTCATATGTGTAAAAGACTCGAACAATCAGTGACAAATTCACAAAATTTTAATACTTCAACAGGTTTTCCTTGTATGGCATTTATCTTCAGAGTGGCATTGCCCTTTGGCCATTGCCTAACATGTATTTTACAATATATGTATAGGTCCACACTACGAATCTAACCTACAGCTGGAACAAAACCCACCGGCTTCTCATATTTTTGTTTTTAAACTGTTCCTTAATATTTTATTTGTTTTCTTAAGTGTTGCTGAGCACAGTTTGCTTGTCAATTGGTTCTCACAATAAGTATTAAGGAGCATTTTTTCATATAAGTTATTGTTATGAAAGATTAACACAATCTCAAGATTCCATGTTGATCCAAACCCAAAGGAGCTGTTGGAACCTGATCCAACTCGAATGGCCAGTTCAATCATAGATGTGTCCATACTTAGGGAAATGGGGGCAAATTCAACTTGATTAAGCCAGTGACCCCCTCCTGCTCTCAACCTGTTAGAATATCATCAATGTATTCACACTACAGGGTGTGTGCAATACACAGTAGTTTTAGTATGGACTGTGAATTTTGGTTTTATTGAAGAGGGCAGGTGAGGGATCTCTTAGGAATGCATAGAATAAATTTGTATCCCCATGGCCTGGCCCCTTACCCCTCAACCTTTCAGAAAACACCAGTGCCTTTTAGTGGGTGCTGCTCCTCCCATAAATTAGTAATCATACCCTACTGTAGAGACAGCACAACTCATATAGATATCTGGGTGTACTTTTAGGGTGTCTAAAAGTGAAAGCCACTGTGAAAGACGTGTGATAAAAAGGCGCTATCAGTTGCATGGTTTCTAAAATGGTCAGAAGTGGGACTATCATATTTTGAGCAGGAAAACCAAATTTTACAAAAAGTAGTCCTTTGGAAAACCATTGCTAATTTTTTAAAATTGAACACTGTAATTTAACAGTTATGAATGAAAGCCCTACTGCTTTCTGTGCACAAATTACTGATGACACAACTTTTTGGAGGGTATTGAGACAGTTGTTGTGCATTATGTGTGTAAAGTCACTGCACCATTTTTGTCCATTCGACCTAGAGCAAACTACAGGCTTTTGTCTGACTTCATACCAACATACTGAAAGTCAGCATCACTTTGTAGTAGATGTTCCTTGTTTTGACCCCAGGTGTGAACCTTCTGATGTGTGTACAGGCAAATACATGGACACAAATGTTTGTAGGTTTATAGCTTTGTAGGCTACACAAATCTTTGCATGTGGACACTTCTTGCATGGAGCAAAACAGACTTTTCAGTCCATACGATTGCTTGATGTGTTGGAAGAAAAGACAGTTGTCTGAAAATTTAAGAGCTCATATTGTGACTACTAACATTTCCATTTGAATGAGTGGTACCAGAAACAGCATAGTTTTATGAGCGACTGAGAATCCTGTGGGCCCACAAGATACTCAGTTTAACACTATGCTTTGTAGAGGAGCAGAGCCTAGCACTAGGGCTATGCTAGTAGTAGTACTAAATACAAACCTCTCTGTTTTGTTTGATAGACGGATCATAGCCTAGGCCTAGCTAAGTTTTAACTTCACCATCAATATTTCAGTGCAGAGCATTCATACACCAGTAATTGTTGCACTTGAAAAATTCCTCATGAAATAGTGGCTAATGGCTTTATCAGTCATTCTTATGTGGGCTTGCCTAACTTTACTGTTTTGCACACATTTCTAATTCATGAAGTGAAGTAATCTGCTCTTTTGAGACCTTCAGCCTCCTAAAAATTTTGCAATCTCAAGTTAAGTGTAAAGTCTTTTTCTCTAAAGTTTCCTGTTAAATTTTTGGTTCCGTTCCAAGGATGCATTCATGCAGGCATGTTAGTTTATGTGTTTGTGGTACTTAGTTTGTTAACAGAATATTCCAAGGAAGGAAATTCAGGTTAGTATCATACTTGGTATGTGCATGCACCATCCTAAGAAGAAGACCCTATTGTTTTTGGTGGAAATCAAAGGTCATATGAGGTCACCAGAGGCCAAAAACTGAAACAAAAGTTAAAACCTTGTAAATGTATCTCAAGAAGGTAGCCTTGATGCAGTTCATACTTTGCATATACATGTCCTTTTATAAGTTCTGCATCCCTATTGTATTTTGTGGGGGTCAGAGGTCATTTGGGGTCAATGGAGTTCAAACAATGAAAAGTGCTTGTAAACATGAAATCTCAAAAAGAGTAACAATAAGAGATATCATACTTAGCATGTGGAAGACCAATATTGAGTAGATGATGGCTGTTTTTCTCAATGGAGGTTAAGGTCATTTGCGGTAATCAGAGGTCTAAAGGAAAAAACCTTAGAAGTGCAATATCTGAAATGGGTAAGCTTGATGGATATCATACTTGGTATGTGGATGACCCATATTCAGGAACTACATTCCTTCTGCCTTTTGTGGAGGTCAAAGGTCAGTTGTGTTCAACAGAGGTCAAATAGTGAAAATGATGAAAAGTTCTCATAGACATGATGATACCTTATAGAAGGGTAACCATGAGGGATACCATATGGACGTGGTGTTTGTATGGCCCATGTGGATTAGATGGTCCCTAAAAGTTTGGTGGCAGTCAAGGTCATTTGGAGTCACCAGTGGTCAAAAGGTTGAAAATTTGAAAACACTGTACATCGAGAAGGTTTGCCTTGATGGATCAGCATATGGGGATACACATATAGAATAATATACATGTTGCTTTTGTTTTTTGTGGTGGTCAACAGAAGTCAAAATGAGAAAAGCTTGGAAAGGGCTAAACACAATATCTCAGAAAGGCTAACAGTGAAAGATCTCATACTTAGCATGTGGATGAACCATTTTACATGAATGATCCCTAATGTTTATGTTGGAAGTCATAGGTCAGTTGAGTCACCAGAGGCCAAAAGGTCAATACATTGAAACATATCTTTCTTGAGAACTTGGTAACCGTGGTGAATTTGGGATGTGCTATTATGATGTCAATCTGTTTGATCTCTGTCTATGGATCTTTCATTCTTCTCGTAAATGTCAATACAATAATTTTATAACTCCATAATGGGACTGCCATTTTGAGGTGACTGCACTGTGTTTATACTGTATTCTAGAGGCAAGGAATCACTAAGTCTTAACTAAGTCAAATAGTATCGGCCTACAAAAGGTTCAAAACTGTTTGGAATTGTTCATCTGCCTTTTATGAATATAGGCTATCAACTAGTGTACTTCATCTAGAGTAAAACATATTCACCATAAGTGTAACATGTATACAACTTTTCGTAGTGATCACAATTGCCATTTTGTTGTTCTCCAGGAAGCATAACTCTCAAAACAATGGTTTTCTAGAAAACATTACAAATCCTTTTCTCTGATTGGTTGTCATCACTGCCTGTATTATACTAGCTACAAATCATTTTTGTTAGGAAAAGTTTTACAAAATTTTGTTAGTAATTGTATCGGTTGTAGAAATAGTTGTACAAATTACCCTTTTAGAAATTGTATGGTTGTAAAATTGGAATAAATCACATTTGTTGGGTTATTATTGGCTCATAAACTGTTCCTATGCCAAATTTGACAAATGAAGGTTTGGTTTTTTATTTTGTTGAGTTTGGAGTCTCAACAGTTTTTCACCTATAATAGGCCACCAAATGTAGTTTATTTCTTAAAGATGTATACAGTGGTATTACTGCAGAGTAAGTTTTTTAATGTTTGTGTGATGTATGTAAGCATTCTTTTAGCTGCACCATTTGCTTGTGTTGTGAATCAGTCGTTGTAATGTTACTCTGAAGTTATTTGTCTAACCATTTTTTAAGACTTAATTTAATTTCCTCTTGTTGTCCCTGTTGTTAAGTTTGAAAGGTATTACACAAAATGCATTCTATCAGTATGATGCTTCTATTTATGTTTCAGAGGTTATAACTGTTTTGCGAGGTCACTCAGGAATGGTGAAAGGGGTCTCTTGGGACCCAATTGGAAAATACCTTGCCTCCCAGGTTTGTTCTTTGTTTGAAATTCTATTCCAAAACCTATACAAAAAGTGCTTCATAGTGTGAATATTGAATGATGAAACATTTTTAGTGAATGTTTATCTACATTGAGAAGTTTTCCCTTGGAAATGTGTAGTAGTGTTAATCATCTGATGCTTTTTGATTCCATGCTGAAAGTGAAAGGAATCTGTGACATCATGATGATGTGTGTGTGTGTGTGTCTGTCAAAGTACGGGGGGGGGGGGGGGTATTCATGTGTGTGCTTGTCATGTTTAGCTTATAGACCTTTTGCACTGAGGTCATCATTTCAGAGGGCAAGCAGTGAAACTCTCTAGATAAGGTACATGACCTTTGTACACAAACTGTATGCATGTGCACGACATAGTCTTCTCACTCACAAAAAGTTGCAATGATAGGCACTTACCTCTGCTCGTGGTGCAGTTTCTGTTCTGTGACATCATATGCTTTAAGTTATGGTGACAATCCCCCTTAAAGAGCTGTTTTTACTTGGCGGTTAAAGAAGATAATCCCCATGAAAGCTTAGAATCAATTATCTCTTAATTACTAATCAGATAGTTAACATTTTAGTGAGTGATATTGATATGTTTCAAGAAGACAAGTTGAACTTCCAAAATAAATCCCTTGGGGCATACCAATGCTACAAGTGTCCTTGAAATGAAGGTTGAAAAATAAAGGATAACATTATCCATATTTGGTAAGTCCATCTTTTGATGCCACAAATTTGCATTAATTTAAATCATGTTTATTCATGAGATAAGTGTTAAATAGAAATTACCGTGGTCAATATTTGATGGGTTTTGATGGGAATTGTGGTCATTTTCTAGGCTTTTATGCTTTTTACATGAAATATTCAACTATGTCATTTTCATGTCACCAGACCCTTAAGGTCTGTTTATATGATATCTTAAGATAGAAGTGATGAGTGCTTTTCGTACGGAGTTGTCAATCTGAGATGAAGAACCACATTGGTCTTGATGGAGGTCAGAGTTCATTTGAGGTCACTAGAGGTCAAAAACTGAAAACCCTGTTAACATGGCATCTTATTTAGGGTAAATGTGAGGGATGTCATACTTGGCATGTAGATGCCAAATTTGAGTGCAATGAGCTTAGTGTTTTTAGTGCAGGTCAAAGGTCATTTGATGTCATTCTAGCTTAAACTGTGAAAACCACACAAACATGATACATCAAGAAAGGAACTATGATGGATCTCGTACTTGGCGGCAAGTAACTTTTATTGTGTGACAGAATCTGATTGCTTTTGTGGAAGTCACATGTCATCAGAAGTCACTAGAAGTCAAACTGTTAACATGCTAATCTTACAGGTAAGATTCATAGTGTGATTCATGGTTAACTAAAGTGTTAGTCTATTCTGATGGACCTGAAACAATCAAGTGTATACAAATTCTACAGTGTCTGTTTTAAACCCCAGTATCAGAAAGTATTTCTCTTTGGAAAGGCACCACTGTGTCATTGGACTCTGTGTATGTGTACTGCATTTGTTTTTTTTTTTTTTTTGTTTTGGCAGGGTGATGATAAAAGCCTGCGTGTGTGGAGAACATTGGATTGGAAAGAAGAAACAGCCATCTTTAAACCATTTCATGAGGTCTTTATTTAAATATCTCAGCATGTAGACTTCTTGTAATAAAAGGGGATAACCACATATTTTTTTCCTTTTTTGTCTCATCAAAGATAAAAGTGTAAACTGTGTTCAGCAATTATTTCTGTATCTGTCTTACCTTGGGAAACAAGGTTAGTCCTATTGTCAAATGGTGTATTGAGGGAATTGTAAGATACTGTAGGAGGCTTAAGTGGAACACAATCAACCATGTCAGGAAGCTTAACTCCCCCCCCCCCCCCTTCCCCCTACATCCAACAATCTGTACTTAGTATCATCATTTGTTTAATGTGGTTGTAATTGCCAAATAAGTACCCTGTTACTGAAAAGCTGACAGGTAAACTTTTGCCATGCTTTAAATGAGGTCTTTGTTTTGCTCTTGTGTTTTGTCATTCACTTGGTAATGGTTTATCTTTCTTGGGTAGGACAATGGGAACACAAATGAAGGGAATAATTTAATATCAAATATTTGTGTGTATTTGCTTGAATGGACTAGCCCATGGTTGATTTACTGTCAAGTTTAAGAGGTATTCTTCCATCTTCTGTTTAGTGTGGTGGTACAACCCATGTCCTGAGACTCAGCTGGTCACCTGATGGAAGCTACTTAGTGTCAGCTCATGCCATGAACAACAGAGGACCCACTGCACAGATTGTAGAAAGAGAGGGTTGGGGGACAAACATGGACTTTGTGGGACACAGAAAAGCAATTACTTGTGTGGTAAGTGATGAAACACAGTAAGGCATCTTTGCCTTGAGCCAGTGTAGTCTGTATACTTATCTGTAAATCCTGTTTGTCAGGCCTCTCATTGTAGTCTAACTATAGCTAACTCATAACCTCATGACTTTGTAACATCCCCAAAATAATTTGTGTTTGATCTAAGTATGAAGCCATTAGTTCTTTCAAGTACTAAAGATCTGTTCCTTGGAAGCTTTCACATGTCCAATGACTGTAACATATATTTTGTATTACATTGCATGTAGTTCAATGCAGAAGTCTTGTAGCATGTATTGACTCCCTATCAAAATGCCATAGAAACATTGAATTAAATTGCCTTGAAGCGGTTGCAGTTTGCTGTGACACTGACTCTCAGTGTGGGAGATGTCAAGATACAGGGGCGCAGATTTCTTTTCAACTTTGGGGGGATGGGGTGAGCTATTACAAATGTGGAAAATGTCCACGCGAAGCGTGCATGGCGAGCGCGGAGCGCGAGTCCATGACAGGTGGGGTCCAGGGGCCTGCCTAAGGGCCACTGGTGGGTCCAGGGGCCAGGGTCCGCAATAGCCGGTATCGCATCACAGTTTGCGATGCAATTGAGGCACTGTAGCGATACAAACATTTTAATGCCTCGCAGATTTGCGACACGAACCTGCAAATCAATTGAAGTTATTTGTACAGGCATTCCGGCATCCACACAAATATCAGACTTTACTTCATTTCACATCTATTTTTGGTTTCGATGGTAAGAGAAACCTATGCATTCATGATGGCATGTGTGTGTATGTGTGTGTGTGTGTATGTATGTATGTGTTTGTGACACTGCTCGTTAACACGATATCTCAAGAAGGAAAACTGCAACAGTTCTCAAACTTGGTACATAGATGCCCCATATTGAGAGGAAGAACCCTATTGTTTGTGGTGGGGGTCAAAGGTCACCTGGGGTCACCGGGGGTCAAACTCTGAAACCCTTGTTAACACTATATCTCGAGGTAGGAAGCTTGGATGAATTTCATACTTTGTATGTAGATGTGTTATGGTAAGAGGAAGAACAATATTATTTTTATTGGAGGTCAAAGGTCGTCTGGGGTCAACGGGGGTCAAACCCTGAAAACCTTGTTAACACGATATCTCAAGAAGGGAAGCCCTGACAGTTCTCAAACTTGGTACATAGATGCCCCATATTAAGAGGAAGAACCCTATTGTTTTTGGTGGGGGTCAAAGGTCACCTAGGGTCACTGGGGGTCAAACCCTGAAAACCTTGTTAACACAATATCTTGAGGTAGGAAGCTTGGATGAATTTCATGCTTAATATGTAGATGCGTTATGGTGAAAGGAAGAATCCTATCATTTTTGGTTTCGATGATAAGAGAAACCTATGCAACTGTGCTGGCGTGTGTGTGTATGTATGTATGCGTGTGTGTATGTGTGTGTGTGTGTATGTGTGTTTGTGACACTTGCTCGTTAACACGATATCTCAAGAAGGGAAACTTTGACACTTCTCAAACTTGGTACATAGGTTCCCCATATTGAGAGGAAGAACCCTACTGTTTTTGGTGGGGGTCAAAGGTCATCTGGGGTCACCAGGGGTCAAACTCTGAAAACCTTGTTAACACAATATCTCAAGTTAGAAAACTTGGATGAATTTCATACGTAGTAGGTAAATGTGTTATGGGAAGAGGAAGAACCCTATCAATTTTGGTGGAGGTCAAAGGTCATTTGGGGTCACCAGGGGTCAAACTCTGAAAACCGTGTTAACACGATATCTCCATGTAGGAAGCTTGGATAAATTTCATACTTAGTATGTAGATGTGCTATAGAAAGAGGAAGAACCCTATCGATTTTAGTTCAGGTCAAAGGTCATTTGGGGTCATCAGGTGTCAAACACTGAAAACCTTGTTAACACGATATCTCGATGTAGGAAGCTTGGATAAATTTCATACGTAGTATGTAGATGCCTTATGGTAAGGCAGAGAATCCTATTTCTTTTGGTGGAGGTCAAAAGTCATCTGGGGTCACCAGGGGTCAAATGCTGAAAAGCTTGTTAACACTATATCTCGATGTAGGAAGCTTGGATAAAATTCATACCTAGTATGTAGATGTGTTATATAAAGGGGAAGAACTTTATCGATTTTAGTGGAGGTCAAAGGTCATTTGGGGTCATTGGGGGTCAAACTCTGAAAAACTTGTTAACACAATATCTCAAGTTAGAAAGCTTGGATGAATGTCATACGTAGTATGTAGATGCATTATGGGAAGAGGAAGAACCCTATGGTTTTTGGTGGAGGTCAAAGGTCATCTGGGGTCACTGGGGGTTGAACACAGAAAACCTTGTTAGCACAATATCTCAAGGTAGAAAGCGTGGATGAATTTCATACTTAGTATGTAGATGCATTATGGGAAGAGGAAGAACCCTGTTGTTTTTGGTGGGGGTCAAACTGAAGACCTTGTTAACACGCTATCTTAATGTAGGAAGCATGGATAAGTTTTGTGCATAGTATGTAGATGAGTTATGGAAAGGCAAAGAATGCTATTGTTTTTGGTGGAGGTCAAAGGTCATCTGGAGTCACCGGGGGTCAAACCCTGAAAACCCTGGTAACATGATATCTTGACATAGGAAGTTGGATGAATTTCATACTTAGTATGTAGATGCCTACTGGTGAGAGGAAGAACCGTATCACTTTTGGTGGAGGTCAAAGGTCATTTGGGGTCATCAGGGGTCTGGCCTTAAAAAAGTTTGCAGTCACTTCATACTACTGTAATTCCATGATACTGTAGGTGTGTATGAATCATCGAAACCACAATGCATTTTTGCATTCTGGTTGGAGGAGGTCAAAGGTCATGTGGGGTCACCTGGGGTCAAACCCTGAAAACCTTATTAACACGATATCTCAAGAAGGGAAACTCTGACAGTTCTCAAACTTGGTACATAGATGCCACATACTGAGAGAAAGAACCCTATCGTTTTTGGTGGGGGTCAAGCGTCAACTGGGGTCACTGGGGGTCAGAGCCTGAAAACCTTGTTAACACATTATCTTGAGTTAGGAAGCTTGGATGAATTTCATGCGTAGTATGTAGATGCATTATGCTAAGAGGAAGGACCCTATCATTTTTGGAGGAGGTCAGAGGTCATGTGGGGTCACCAGGGGTCAAACTCTGAAAACCTTGTTTACACGACATCTCGAGGAAGGGAGCTTGGATAAATTTTGTACGTTGTTTGTAGATGCCTTATAGTAAGAGGAAGAATCCTATCATTTTTGGTGGGGTTCAAAGATCATGTGGGGTCACCTGGGGTCAAACCGTGAAAACCTTATTAACACGATATTTCAAGTTAGGAAGCTTGGATAAATTTCATACGTAGTATGTAGATGCCTTATATTAAGAGGAAGAATCCTATCATTTTTGGTGGAGGTCAAAGGTCATTTGGCGTCACTGAGGGTCAAATTCTGAAAATCTTGTTAACACAGTAACTCCAGGTAGGAAGCCTGGATAGATTTCATACGTAGTATGTGGATGCATTATAGTAAGAAAATGAATCTTATTATTTTTGGTGGAGGTCAAAGGTCTTTTGGGGTCACTGGGGGTCAAACATTGTTAACACGATATCTCAAGGTAGGAACTTTGATAGATTTCATACTTAGTATGTAGATGCATTATGGTGAGAAGATGAATCCTATTGTTTTTGGTGGAGGTCAAAGGTCATCTGGCGTCACCAGAGGTCAAGAAGCAAAATTACCCAAGAATTCCCAAGCATATTACATGGGTTTACCAGAGGTCAAAGAGCAAAATTTCCCAAGAATTCCCAGGATTGTTATCTGGGGTCACCAAAGGTCAAAATGCAAATTTCCCAAGAACTCCCAAGATTAAACAGGAACACAATTTATTTTCAAACATGTTAAGATAGCATTTGACCAGTGACTGAAAGATGTGGGACATCATGGCATTATTTGGAACAGAACATATATCATCGAAACCTCAATGCATTTTTGCATTCTGGTTTTCATTTCAATTCCAACCTAAATACTATCACTAAAATGAATCAGTTTCCTGTATGAGTTTTTAACAATTCAATAATTACTAGGGCTGTCAATTTCCATCTAATCTTCTAAACGTTTAAATGTCCCAAATAAGCGATTGTTTACAGTTTAAAAGATGTTCATATTCGGTATCACTGAACGGTTAAATGCATTTAATACTAGCACTATTGACCATGCACAACGATGTTCGCAATATACACAAGCTTTTTTACCCAGTACGTTGAGATCTAGTGATCATTTCACCCATTTTTTTTTCATTCACCCAAAATTATCAATGCACGGAAGTGAATGCCAAATTTGCAGTCATTGATGGTACGTTTGGTACGTAAACACCGATACCTTTGGCAATGTCTGTGTTATCTACAAATGTTCAAGTGAAACGCAAGATATGGGCACAGTGAAGTCAGTGCATGTGTAGGTCCATATTTGTATGGAAACACCATACATTAGGCTACGTACCTGCCATGTTGAGAAATTTTGACGTACATCCCAAGAACATTGGGCATGGTACGGGGAGTACAGAATTTTTTTGATTGCTGCTTTTATTGCTAAATTTCCAGTTGTTACTGTGCCTCACAGTTGCGTTAGTGACAGTGGGTGCTAATTTTTATGTATTAAAACACATGTTAAATTGTGTGATGTAAAAGTGTGCCTTTACACAATTGCAATTCATGACTGAAACATGGCCCCATGAGTTGTGCATGAAAGTTTGACACACCACTGTAATTTGTATTCGATCTTACCTCAAATTGATTTGCGCACAGTATGGAACAGATATTTAGGTAGGAATATTAGGGCGTGCATGCATTACGTACTGTACTGCTGTATGGAACTAATAACACTTAAAGCCAAAACGTGTGAGCCCACATATTCTGCTTTTGTATATGTAAAACACGGTAGAATGGTGTGAAATAGCCCAGTAACTGCATTGAAAATTGAGGACATCTCAGTATTTCTGTTTTACCATTCATTCTGTGAGAGACTTGGGCTACGAATATGGTCAAACAGTAAACTGAGAAAGTGTGAATCAATTTGTAAATTGCTATACAAAATAAAAAATGCATAGCAGTTTTGCTATGCAAAACAATATTCTTAAGGTGGACCCTGCCAGGGGCAAAGCCCCGGTGGGGGTCCTGGGGGCAAAGCCCTCAGAAGCTCCTGGGTTTTAATGTCTCAGAAGTGCCAGGAAGACTGTTTTAAGGGGTTATTTTCAGTGGTAATGTTCTTTGATAGTCTATTGGTATATTCATGCATATAGGAAATAGCCTACTATTTTGAGCACAAAACTCGTTGATAAGCTGCAGTGGATTGAAATTGTACAAGAGCAACAATGTCCTGTTAAGCTTAAAAAGGCAGGGATCAACATATAGGGTCATACCAGACAACTGGATTTTGAATTCGGAGATCATTACAAGACCTGCAAGTTGGCTTGAGATCAGTGGCGTCCCAAGGTTTTTTGTGATTGGGGGCACCATAGATGATGTCGTAATAATACCTCAGTTCCCCCAAGTCTGCTTAAATTACACCTTTATTTTTCATGCGTTCCTGCATTTGCATGCAGCAGTTTTGATCTTTCGTTTGTCACTGCATAAAGGTCAAAAGGTGTTGTCTTGGGGAAGGGGTTCCCCTCCCCTTTAAGAATTTTTCTTATTAATTTAAGGTCTTTTAGATGCAAAATGGTGCTATCTTTGGGATGTTTTTGGAACTGATCATGGCTGGAAAATGTCCATAATTTAGTGAATGCTAATTTTTGGTAAGGTAAAAGAGGAGAATATGTTGTCTATTAAGAGACAGATGCATTGTCAACAAATCTCCTGAAGCCCCCTCCCTTCTGTGCATTTTACTGCCTTCTATTTCGGGAAAGTTTTTACCCTAAAATACGTGCGTGGAGTCCACAGAAACATTCTTGAGTTATTATGACGAAATATGTCCTTTCCTTCATTGTGCATTATGAAAGGGCATCTAAGGCCAGCAGATACCTAAATAGGACCTCCTGAAAGCCCAACATTAATCATATTAATTGGGGCGAGGGAGGGGGGGGGGCAATGAAATAATGCCTATACTACCTGACATCCAAATGGTAAGAGTATGACGCCGAACGCTTTACAACTATCCTATTTCTACTACTTTTGAACTAAAATCTGGACGAACAGCTGCCAGCAATGAAAAAGGAGAGGGAGGGAGAGTATAGGTGCAGGGAGGTGATATTAGACCTCCCTGACAGGTGTAGCAAAAGGGGTGAAGGACTAATAAGAGCGTTAGAGAGTGCTGTTTTCATCATAAGTGTATTAACAATCACCATCTATACCGATAATTGCTCAGCGCGAACTGGCAAAGCGCTGGTAAAATTTTTTGAAAAATGTATAACGGCAGATACGTACTTTCAACCTTCTACATCATGCTATATACTGGATTGAAAGATCCCATATTGGTGCAAGGTCCCCCACAGATGTTTGGAAATGTATCTCTGTTCCTCTGAAAGTTTTGTGATCAGAACAGTTTCGTGTATTATTTACCTTAATAATGGTCATGACATGGAGTGTAAACAGTGAGGAATAATATTTCTGTTACAAAACCTGCATTCAGACTCTACATTTAGACACTTTTAATTGCCCAGCAAACCTACATGGCACTGCCATAAGCCAGTCTTTTACCTATTAATTCGTAAACTTTCAACATTTTGCTGCTGTGCTTCTCCGAAAGTTGCTATCGGAAGATATTGATAATGAGAGTGACACTGACATAAGGTTGGAAGCGCGCGGAATGCGCGAAAATTTTGATACATGTAGATTGCCAACGATTTGCCAAAATTCTGATAGACTGAGAAACATTTGTCATAGAAAGTGAAGCAAGATTGAAAATTTTTCTTGTGAAAATGAAGAATAAAATATACTTTCCATCACACACGTATCTGTAGACTGAAACATTGGGGGGGGGGGGGGGGTGATTACATGGGCCATCCCCCCTAGTCAAATGTTGGGGGATATAGCCCCCCATCCCCCTGGGATTTACACCCATGTCAAGAACGTATGCATTGTAACTTTATATTTGGTAGCTTTCAATGCAACATTCAACTCAAATCTGGAATCTTCAATTTTGCAGGTTGTTTCAGATTTGAAAAGCAGAGTAATCTTGGACAAAAACACCAATTCTATAGTCAAAGGAAGGGGGTCCCCACTAGAAAATTTTTCACCCCCTAGAAAAGAAAAGATAACCATTGCCTTAATGCATTGTGTATCTTGCCCCCTAAAAATTTTTTTCATTCCTTCCCCCACTTGGGAAGCAGTCTTCCCTTTAGTAGCTTGTCTGGCTATAGGCCTGAAAAACACCCACATTCAACTATGAGCTGGCCAGGGATTGAACCCTAAGCTTCATGATTACTAAGCTTTGTTGCTTCAACTGGCACTGCCTCTATCCACTTGGCCATGTCACTGGTTATGTCACTGTCACTGTGTCATCTTGCAATATTTTAAATCTTTGATTCAGTTACTGCATATTGTACTTCTTCTGGAGCATTAGTCCTCATCTATATGCAGGCTTGCCAACTAGTCCGATTTTATCGTATTTGTTCCGTTTTTGGTTTCGATGATAAGAGAAACCAATGCATTCGTGATGGCATGTGTGTGTATGTATGTGTGCATGTCGTGTGTGTGTGCACTCACAGACACCTTCCTAGCGGGTACATAGGCAGCGGGTGAGACCTCCGCTCTCGCACGTCTTTCCTAGCTCACGCGTGGCTCGTAACTGGCGTAGCTGCCCGAAAATTCGGCCACTGCAATGACAAGTCTCGCGCGGGTGCATGTGCCTGCCTTGCCAAGCAGCCCGCCCTCCTGACACGTACGTCTGCCTGGTTAGTTGGAGGTCAGCCAGGCTACTGGGGAAATCCCGTGAATTCCTTATCGGGTCCTTTCCTAGTACCCCGTAAGGCAATGAATGTGCGTATGGGTGTGTGTATGTGTGTTTGTGACACTTTGCTCGTTAACACGATATCTCAAGAAGGGAAACTCTGACGGTTCTCAAACTAGGTACATAGATGCCCCATATTAAGAGGAAGAACCCTATTGTTTTTGGTGGAGGTCAAAGGTCATTTGGGGTCACCAGAGGTCAAACTCTGAAAACCTTGTTAACACAATATCTCAAGATAGGAAGCTTGGATAAATTTCATACTTACTATGTAGATGCATTATGGTGAGAGGAAGAACCCTATTGTTTTTGATGGAAGTCAAAGGTCATCTGGGGTCACCGGGGGTCAAATGCTGAAAATCTTGTAAACACAATATCTCAAGATAGGAAAGTTGGATAAATTTCATACTTTATATGTAGATGTGCTATAGTGAGAGGAAGAACCCTATCATTTTTGGTGGAGGTCCAAGGTCATTTGGGGTCACCAGAGGTCAAAATGTTGTAAACACTATATCTCATGAAGAGTAACTGTGAGGGACCTCATACTTAGCATGTGGATTGCCCATATTAAGTAGATGATCCCTATTATTTTTGGTGGAGGTCAAAGGTCATGTGGCATCACCAGAGATCAAAAGGTGAAAACCATGTAAATACAATATCTGAAGAAGGATAACTGTGAGCGATCTCACCCTTGACATGTGGATTGTTCGAATTGAGTAGATGATCCCTACTATTTTTCATGCAGGTCAAAGGTCATTTGAGGTCACAAAAGCTCAAAACCTAGTTAACATATTTTAAGGAGGAAAACTATGAGGGATCTCATACTTGGCCTGTGGATTGTTCATATTTAGCATGTAGGTCATTTTGGGTCACAAGATTTCAAAAGCTTTTGACCTTATTAACATGATATCTCAAGTAGGATACCTGTGAGGGATCTCATGCTTGTCATGTGGGTGATTCATGTTTGTTGTAGTATATCCATAGGGCAAGGAATCACTAAACCTTTTGGCTTTCTGGTTATATATTATTTTTCTTTTGCACTGTGTTGTCCAAATGGCCATTTTAACTGTGTTGATTTAACCTGTTAACAAATTATACAAAACTTACTCACTGTACTTCTCTTCCTTTTGACCAAAAATAATGGTTATTTTATTCCCCTTAAATGTGCATATAGTCAGATTCAGGATTTCTGTTTAGTCATGTAAGTATCAATTGTTTACACAGTTTACTAGCTAATTCCAGCCAAGCTGGTGTGAGCTTTTATCTGTCCCATCCTATCCTATTCTACTTTATCCTTTCCTGCCCTAGCCTAGGCTAGTCTAATCTAATCTCTCTCTCCATAGTTGCACCTTGTAAACATGATATCTCAAGAAGGATAAATGTGAGGGATCACATACTTGTCATGTCAATGGTTCATACAAAGTAGATGCTGCTTTTTATTTTTGTTGTTGGCCTAAGGTGTTGTGGGGTCAAAAAAGGAAAGCTCTGGAAAACTGCTCATTAGACACAGTATCTCAAGATAGGTAAGCATTGATATACCTTGAAAATTGCTTGCAAACATATGTCAAGATGAGTAATAGTGAGGGACCTCATTTGGTGAAAACCTAAACATGACTTGTCAAGTATGAAACATGCTAGGATCTTATATCTATCATGTAATGCCATAAATTTAAATCAAGAAACTGATGTATGACCATCTAACATGAATTAATTTGTCTGATCTTTCCTCGATGGGATTATAACTTCAGCACAGTAAATTCACTGTGAAACTGTGTCAACTTCAAACCACAGTACTAAAAATTATATTCACATGGCAAAGTATCACTAAGCCTTTTTGCTTTCTGGTTTATTTAAATCACATATGTTCTCTCTCTTTTCTTTACATTTACAGAGGTTCAGCTCCAACATTTACACCAAGTCTTTAAAGAAGGGATCATCAAAAGTAAGTAACCAGTAGCCCCAGTTTTGTATGAAGTACTCCTTTTTCAATGGTTCTCTTGATTTATTCTGATTTACATCTTATTTTATGTTTTAGTGTTGTTCAATAGATTCTTTTATGATTGGACCCAGTGAGTGCAGTGGTAAACTTCCTTTGGTATATTTTGTGACTTTGAAGGTGGTTTTGCAATTTCCTGTACCAAAAGTTTGATTCAATATGTTTTGGTTGGTAGGCTTCTCTAACTTAGGAGTATAAACTCATTCAGTTTTAGGCGAAATCTTTCAATTTATGAAAGATGTAGTAAGTTAAAGGGAGACAAGTTGAATAAATAATGTGATAAAGTTGAAATATTAGAACTGATGCAGTGCTTGATTTCTTCAATTGAGTAGTACCTAGTTGCAAGTATATAAAAATGTGATATTTCATAGGCACTCTGTAGAAAATTTGTAGGTGTGTCTAGGTGAAGACGTAATATGGTGCAAATCTGTGTTCTTGCAGCATCCGTACTCATGTATAGTACCGTGTAAAAGTATACCTTTTTGTATCTTTTAGACTCAGAACTATACAATGTGTGCCATTGGCAGTCGAGACAAGTCTGTATCTGTCTGGGTAAGTCAAGAAAGAACCTTACATAGGGTATGGGTTTGAAGTGAGTCTAACTTTACATTAATCTCTATGTTTAGTGCAAGTGTCCAGTGAAAGGGACACAAAATAGCATACCTTAACAATGTCCAAACCTGACACACCAGCAATATATCTGACTAAACCTGTCACACCTTCAAAACATTTGAATCCTAGTACAAGCTAAAAACATCATCATATCTCTGATAGTTGATTAAATACAACTGTTTTGGACATGTCAGGTTTGATGAAGAACAATTCACACTGTTCTGAAGTACATCTAAGGTTTTGTTTATTGTTTATTTAAGTTATGTAAGCTTGGAATGTTTCCTTTGAAAGGTTTTGTAGATCGTGGAAATCGAGACAAGCCTAGAAAGTAAATTTCCCATTTCCAGTGAGGATCTCTTATCAAGGAAATATCGGGAAATTCAAAAGAAATTTTTGAATTCAGGTAAATGTCAGGAAATTTAATTGGCTAAAAAGAGAGAGAAGAGTGTTGTAATTTATCTCATATTCAAACAAGCTTACCCTAGATGACTGGCTGTGGTGGATTTCAAGTCCTTTTTTATCCTGAAATTTTGATGATTCTCTAGTAAATTTTTGTTGACATAAAATTCTGGAAACCAGAGCATCCTTATCTCAACATTGTCTTTTACAGATGACTGCTTTGAAGCGTCCGTTGGTGGTTCTTCACGATCTGTTCCAACATTCTGTCATGGATATATCATGGTCAGTTACAGTCACATTTTTATGAATAAAGTACCAAGAATTTGTTTTCTTCCTAGACTTTGTTCATTGAATAGATTCTGTGAATCTGACCAATGTCTCAAGCAAGGAACCTGCTTTGGATTTATACATTATTATTATGACGAAGACAACCACGACTAGACAACCACTACCACTATGATGATGACGATTCACTGTCAACCAAAGTTATCTAATGCACTGTACAAATGCATGAAAGAACGTGGAAATAGACAAGAATGACCACAAGTTAGGACATAAACACTGAGCAACAAAAGCAACAACAGAATAATTAATACATGGAAAATAACCACGTTTTAAGGTTTGTCCTAAAAACCTGAAGTATTGGTGTTGGTGTATACATTGGCTTATAGTTGAATGTTGTTATTTTTCCAGGAAGTTTAGGTGATGTTTTCAAAAATATCATCTGAAGTGTTTCAGACTGGTACATTTATACTCTTGACACTGCATACAAGGCTGGGTGTCATACTGAGTTTTATTTGCCATGCAAAAGTCAACTGTAAACCATGTAATGAACTGTTAATTTCACTTGCACCTTAGACACAATGGGCTTGTTGGAACAGTTAAATGTTGAATTCCAGTGACAGTGTTAAAGATTTACATGTAGTAATAATACTGGTAGCTACTCAGAAAATGGGGTGTCATATGGAGTGTGCCCACTGTTTCTTACTCCTGAAAGTTGGAACTTGTGAACTGTGCTATATGGTATTACTTGTCTAACAGATGGGCAAGAAATTTGTGAATGCTGGCATTCACTTAGATCAGATGATGTAGAGCTCAGTGACCTATAATGTAGTCTACCAACTTTCATTAGCAATTTGAGACTTGTTGTCAGGACAGGCAAATTATCCTGCAATTGTCTTTAAGGCTGTAAGTGATACTCGTGATAAGGTTTTAGGGAGCAAATTCTTGATGCAAATTCAGATGTTTTGTCTGTCCTTTGACTATGGCCCAGTGGCTTCAAATTTTGCATTGTTACGACCCTTACGGCTGTAACCGTTCATAATATGTATAACTGTCTTAGGTCCAGCAGTGGCAAAGATTTGATGGCTTGTTCATGGGATGGAACCATTGCCTACTTCCAGTTCTCTGAAAGTGAAGCAGGCCAGTGTCTTACAAAAGAAGAGTCGGTAAGAAAGTTTTTCCCAGCATTTGCATAATTTTATTTGATTTTTATTTGGTTCATTTTCTTTTGTTATTCTATTTTTAGGCTATGGGACTTGCCCTTTAATCAGTAAGTTCTTATTTCAAGGGGAGGTGAGGTGGAAGGAAGGGGCGTAAGTGTGAGTAATCTTCATTGCCAAATCCCAACAGACTTTTAACTGCCCTCTACCTTGTTTTATGTACCTGCAGAGAAAAGTCTTGGAAAAAATGTACGGCAAGGGAATTATTGCTGCCAACTCACAGCAGGCTTCTCTGGCCAACACTATAATTGAAAGTCCAGCCATGCTGAAGTTCCAACAGAAACAGAAAATGCTGGCTGAGCAACAGGCCAAGAAGAAACAACAGCAACAGGCTCAGGTGGTTACACCAGTGAAAATGAACAAAGCAAACCCAGTGGTGAATGGGAAACCACTGGTAAGTGAATCAAGTGTTTGTCTTTTTCAGGACTTAAATTACATAGACAAAACCAGGGGAGGCTTCAAAGAATTTGCACCTTTCACAGTTTGCTAGGGATAGAGCAAGTGGTGTAAAATATTTTTTTCAATGGGAAGAGAGGGATATTCCAGTTTTTTTTAACAAAGGCCTCCCCTGTACCTCTGCAGTCTTAGAAATCATGGAATAGTAATAACAGTTTATGAAGCTTATTTTTAAATGTTTGAAGGTAAGGAGAAGAAGCCACATTTGAAATCTAGTTGTAATGTATTTACTTCTTATTGGTTGCCATTCACTGTCAATCTGTCCCCACTCTATTCAAAATGACTGAAAGCACAAATTTAAGCTGTCTACAGGGTATGAAGAAACCTACCAGTAATTTGAGATACTTATCATTTTACCAAAGGATGTTAAAAGCCAACAAATCGAGACAAGGACTCCTGATGGGCGGAGGAGAATCACACCACTCTTTATTCCTCCACAAGCTTTTGATGAGTAAGTAGAATGATTTTACTTAAGTCAAATAATTACTGAAGATGTGTGGTCTTTATATTGTGTTCTTATATATACATGGTACAGGCCTCTAGATTTCAGATTTCATGGAAACCTTTTTTGGGGTTCCATGCTTTCTGATTATGAGAATCCACTGGAACCTATTTTTGATCTTCATGGTGATTGGTTATGTGTAAAATGGTGCAGGTATATTTTTATCCTAAATCTATTTGTGATGGTCTTCCAGTTTTAAAAGACAGGGATAAAATGTGGTGCCTGGAAGGAAAGTCTCAATCGTGAGATGATATGAAGCTTAAGTTCTACGTAAAGGAAATAAGTTTATTCTCAGTACTGATTACTACTGCTTCTGTAAATGATTACAATTCAGTATGGAAGTGAAAACAACACAGTAAAAAAAAAAATGAATGAAAAGGCCTTGAAGTTATCCTATCCCCCTACCCATATGGCCAGCCAAGTAAATTTTCTTTTTTGTGAGGAGATGGGTTGGGAATTGAGGCATGTGGAGAGGGCATTCCAACCTTTATGAGTGTTAGGAAAAATGAAAAACAGTTTGGCTGTTTAGGATGCAAATTTACTAACTGGAATTGATGGATATCTATACTTCACCTCAACCTCACCATCTCTTGGTTTATTTTACATGACCTACTTTCCTCAGCCAAAATTACCCCAACCACTTCAAAAAAAGGGTCTCAGCTCAAGTTAAGTTTGATATGTTAGAGGGGTACTTACTCTGCTCATTCTGGTGAAATTTGCATTGAAATCTGATCTGTGGCTCTCAAGATATTAGCAGTTTAAGTTGTCACATTTTCAACACTAAAGTGAACTTGAAGCAAGCACATATGATATAGCCTCACATTAACCAGCAGTCTTTTGTTTTTCTGTAATTTTTACAATCAGTTTTCTCCTCCACAATTACATGTTATCAGAATGTGATTGCATGAGAGGCATAAGAATTTTAAAAGCATCACATTCCACCTGGAGAGTTCCTCTCCCAATTAACTTCAAGGTCAGCACAACAGATTGAAAAAACAACAGAAACAAAGCATTTCTTATCAATGCGAGGAAGTGATATAACCCCTGCTTGCTCCAAGCTCACTTTGGGTCACAAATGTAGTAACTTTATTTGCTGATATCTCAAATACTACATGTCTGATTTGAATGGATGTTTCATCAAATTACATAGATTTTGTTTATCTTTCACATATGAAAATTAATTTTTTTGCTTATACCCTACGTTTAAAATATTTTGACTTGCAGGCACCTGATTATGAATTCATAATGCCCTGTCTGCCATAAAACCAATCTCAGTTTCTTTCGATCTGCAGTATCAAGCTCATCATGTGCCTTCAGTTTAGGACTGAGATCCCCGAAAATGTCGCAAATCATTCACCTTATAAACCTGTTACAACTAGCAAAATAAAGTGAGGTCAGAATCATTTATTGAGCATCTTTAAAATCAGTGGTAATAAGCAATTTTTAATCTTCTTGAACACTAAGAATGTCACCCAAAATGTGAGTGTACAGTCCCTCTGATTCCTTTGAAATTTCAGTTTCAAGAAACTGTAATAGTACACATTACTGTGTAGGTGTTTCAGTCACAAGGTAGCCAACTCAAAACGTAAAATTGAAAGCCATCCAAAATTTTCTAGATGCACATGTAAAATACTCTAACTTGACCCTGTCTGTTTTAGAAAAGTTTTCTTAAAGTAATTTTCTTGTACGATACTTTATCTTTCAGAGTTACTTGGTTTCAATGTTATGCTATCTAACAAGTTTATATGTGATATGTATTGAGCCTAGCCTAGTCCCGTGTTCCAAAGTAAAATTGAGTGAAAGGGGGCAGTTAGAGTTTTGATTAGCGTATGGTTTGCCGTGCTAGGTTGCTGGAAGTGCAGTAGAGCCAGCGTGGGATTGTGATTTATGCGAGGTGAAATTGAACTTAATGTTAGGCCTAAAATATTCTACACTTTGATGTTTATAAAAATTTGATTTGGGTGTTAGGGTAAGGGTGTAGGTTGCAAGGCTTAACAGTGAGTTAAGCTCAGCAAAGTTACAAAAGCATATGAACTGATTTTCAGGTTCCGTGCTGTGCAGGGTAATGTGCCTTTACTGTAAATTATCATTTCCTTGAAATCCGGAGGCCTGGCAGTGTTAGTTGACAGGCTGTCCAGGTGACATATGCTAGTAGGAAGTGGGATGGGAGATATTATCTGTAAACTGTTTGAATATTCAAGAGTCTGTATCATAGTCTGTCATATAGTGTAGATTTTTTTAATGTCTATTAGAACCAGTCTCTCACGATGTATTTGCTGTGTTTGTGATAGTACTTACTGTAGCATCATATCTAAGTTAGGGTAGAAATGTGAACTTGAAACTTTTTGAGATGAACTTGCTAATCAGCAGGCTTCCCATCTTCAGCTTTGGTAACAATAGGCTCATTTGTCATGACATCCATACCTGGTAACATTCTTTTGGGGTTATACAGGCATTGTTTGACAGGAAATGGGTGCCAAACGGGGTTCCAGGACAAATCCTATCCCTTGAACAATCCCCACATGGATCACATCTTTTGGGCAACTTCCCTTGGAACAATTCCCACCTGGACAATTCTCAGCTGGGACAATTCCCACTGAGACCATTCCCCAGGACTATTCCAAATTTCTGGTCAGGGAAATGTTTTCAGGGATAGATATCATGAGTGGAAATTGTAAAGGTGGTGGGAATTGTCTTTGGGGATCTTCCAGTTGGGAATCGTCTGGCTGGGAGATGTCTGGCCATGGCCAAAGGGCACCTGATTCTTGTGTGTACTTATGTGCAACTATACATAATACATTATCCAATATGGTGGCTTTTACATTTTTTGCTTAAGGAATCTATGCAATCATGATGTTGTATGTTTATCACAATGGTGTATGTTTCTATGCATGCACTTGTCATGTGTTTAGACTGAGGACCTCAACAAAGGATTTCAAGTCTTCAGTAGTGAGCACAACAGATTTTCCAAGCTGCAAGTGTGTAGCTGCAAGTGTGTCTATGAGTTAGATGAGGTTTTACTGCTCAGTTTGTAACCAATTGGTTTAAGTCTGGCTGGCCACAGCCTTTTTTCCAGTTGTGGCTCACTGGCTTGTTTTCCCTACTCCATTGCTTATGCTGAGCACCAAGCACAATGGCAGTAGTTTCCATTTTTTAAGTCTTTGGTATGACCCGGCCAGGAGTCAAACCCCAGACCTTCTGGCTGCAAGTCAGATGCTCTAACCTAACCACTTGGCCATGCAGTCAGCTTTCAAGATGTGAAGGATGGATACTTTTCAAACATGTTATAATTATACACATTTCCAAGTGCCCTGCACAATTGCACTTCCTCCTTTCATTGTTGCCATATATGGGGGCCATCTTCATTCTGCATTGTTCTTATATGCTGTATGCTTTCATGAAAAAGGCCAGTGCCTGAGAATGTAGGTATATTTTGCAAAATGCTTAAAGGTCTGGTGACATGAAAATTATGTTGTTTGTTACTTGATGTAAAAAGCATTAAAAGTCCAGAAATAGCTTCAGTTCTCATTAAAATCTATCAAATATTGATCCTTTACAGGAAATTTCTCATGGTATACTTGCATCATGAATGAATATGAGCTAAATATTCAAATTTGTGATGTCAGAAGATGGACACACCAAATCTAACTATTGCTATCCTTAGTTTTTCCAACCTTCATGTCAAGGACACTTTTAGCATTGGTATCCCCTTAGAGATTTATGGAAGTTAAACTTGTTTTCATGAAAAATATTTATATCCACCAAACTGTAAAACTATCCAGTGAGTAATTAAGAGTTAAATTGTATAGGATGAATGAAAGAAATGCTAGCAATGTGCAGCTCTCATCATCAATATGTTTGCATATGCAATGAGGTACCCCAGAAACCATCAAACTTTGAAGAGGTATATCTTAAGAACAGTTAAAGGTATTGAAATAAATCTTAATCCCACAGATCTTTCATTATAGGGTTTTACTCTTTAAGCGCCAAGCAAACACAGCTTTTTTCATTGGTGTATGTCACCAAAACATTAATTCTGTGGATTCTTCAAACTGTCACAGTCGGAAATTGAGATGAACTGCAAAACTTTGAGGGGAAATTTATACCGTAAAATTGATTAGAACAATCATAAATGGTTGTTAATAATTTTTTCGAGTTTTCCATCAGCCAGTTAAGCTTTCACTACAAATTTTGTGTCGGGGGGCCTCTGCAAGTGAGTTAAGTTTCGTCTCAAGCTTGACTTTCGTGTGTTCGTCCTATAGATGATAAATGTTTTATACCCAACTGTATACTGTACCAAATGTGCATGACAGTCCCCCAAAGGACTCATCCATCACCATTAGATTCTACAAGCTTCCTTACTTGGTGCTTATGCTAGTGTGGTTTAGTCCAAAGTGAGAGAGTTGGTTAGATGTATTGTACTAATTTTGATGTCAAATTGGTTTTTGTGTCTTTTAAAGAACGCAATGTGTTCGTTAACAAAGACACAATCCTCGAAGCCTCAAGTCTCGTGTAGTCTACAAATTTATTTGTGCAAGTTGTCTTGCTTGTGACACAGGAAATCCACAGACACCTGGCTAAAGGAATACATGAGCATCTTTTCACAGACAAAAACCTCCATATTTACAAACACCTTAGCCAATCAGCTATATGCTAAGGTAAAAGTGATCACAACTCTTTTACGATCATTGACTCAGCTCCTGCTAAGCTCCAGCTCAAGATTAAAGAAAGCCTTCTCATCAGCTGACAAAATCCTAATCTTAACAATGTCCCTCATTCACCCTGATCAATTAAGTGTATTGTTCAGTGCTATATTCTGTATGACATCCTGTAGACTGTGAATTGATTTGTTCTTGTTGTACTTGATGATGCAAGCTGTGCTTGCGAAATATGTCATACTTTTGAAGTGTTGTGGTCATTAAATATGGTGTCTTTTAAATCACTGGTATTCTGTGTTTCCTTGATCTGCTAAAGTGTATTTACAATAACTTAATGGTGAAACTTAGGTCAATTTCAAACCACATTAAAAGAGGTATTTGCTTTCCACAAGGAATTACTCTTTCTTAAGGTTGTCTGCTTTTACCTTCTAGATGACATCTTGCTATACTTTGAAAACTTATTAAGGACAGTGATAGAGTAGTGTGTTTTGTTGTTTGAAAGAAACAGAAGCAATGGATTTCACTTGGAGTGTTGATTAGGTGGTCAGGTTTTTCTGCTGCATTTCTGCATAGCTAATGATGAGACTTTTTTGTTTTTCTTTTAGGGGCCCTCCAGCACCTTTTAATGGCTCCATTGGCTCTCCGTTCAAAACTGCTCCTGTAAAGGAAGAAAGTCCATCTGACTCTGATGCAATCAGTAAAAAAGATAAAAATGAAGCAGAGGTGTGTTTAAACAAGATAAAACTTTATTTTTTGTTGCAGTTGGGAAATGTAAATTTGAAGCTGTTGATTGCCATTTGACTTAGCTCTTTGTTTAATTGAAATTGCATGGAGTGGTATTGTCAGTCCCTCCTTGCTTCTGTTCTTCATCTAATGTTCATGACTTAAGTTTTTTTAACACTTCTTCCTCCCCTTTTCCATTTCTCCATCTACAGTATTAATACTGAGGTTTTGTAAAGGGCCTTGAAAAACATCGGAAGTGCTTGAATTTGATTGGGTATTCCTAAGATCTTGATCGTGTGTAAATTTTGTAATTTCATATGATGATCATTTCAAATTACTTAAATTTCTAGAAACATTCCTTTTGTTTTCCATTACCACATGCAACACCATCTGGAAAGTAAGATATTTGTCTTAAATTGGGTTGAAATGGATGTGCTTTAGAATAATTTTGTAATGGATGTTTTTGAGTTAAATGTTTGTCATGAAAAATTGTTGAGGTTCTTTTTCAGATAAGTGTACACACCCTCAAATATTTAACATGTGCATACAGTACAGCCCTGCCTTGTTGCGTATATCTCATATACTTAACTCAATGTGTTATGTGTCAAACTTTCATTAAGTCATTTTCCCTGTTTCAGCCAAAGTCAAGGTTGGATTTAAGACTGACTGATAAAACCAAAGTACAAACAGAAAAGGAGAGGAAGATATCAGAGGTGTCCCACAGGTTAGTATATTACTACACAATTGTTAATGTGGGAGCCATGTAATCAGTGTGGTACATAAGGAATCTAAGAGCTGTTATTGTAAAATGGTGGCTGCAGATTAATCAATGCTCAATAAACACCATTTTGATTCCATACCAAAGGCAGGCAGGGAATCTATGCGATGGTGATGTTGTGTGTGTGCCCAACAGAGTACCCCAAAAGTATATGAATATGAGTATGTGTGTGTGAACTCACCAACGTATTGTTAGCAGGTACCGGGGCAGCCGGCGAGAGCTCCGCTCTTTCAAGTCTTTCCTAGCTCACGTGTGTCTCAAAACTGGTGTAGCTGCCAGAAAATTTGGCCACTGCGATGAGAAGTCATGGGCGGGTGCATGTGCCTGCCTTGGAGGGCCTGCCCTCAAACACATTTGTCTACTTGCCTCGTCTGCGGGCCGCTTCGCTGCGGGCCGCTTCGCTGCGGGGAAATTCCCTTGCATTCCTTACCAGGTACTTTCCTAGTACCCGTAAGGCATTGAGTGTGCATATGTGTGGGCCTGTACTCTCATGATATATGTGTGTGTGAATGCACCAACGTATCCTTAGCCAGGGATGTGAGAGTTTCGTGTTTCCGCAAATTTCCGCATTTTCAATCAGTGCTTCGTGTTTTTAATTTTCCTAATGCCATGGATATGCATTTTCCGAAGTTTGCTTTTGTTATTTTTCAACTGTGTTCCATACTTGTTTAGTTATTGCTGAATCATTCTACTCAAAAGTGCTTGAATTTCCAGCTTTGTCAAACTGTACGCATGCATAAAACCTGTGCCTCATCCCATGTATTAGTTCTGCACTTGCTGGCTTCCTGTACGTTTCTGTAGGTTCGTATGTTGGTCTATGTATGCATGTAATTGAAAGAGCCTTACCTCTCGTGCTTGTATGAAGTGGATCGAACATAGATATACACATTGTACGTGTGACCATTCTGTAATGAATGTAGCCTAGGCCTAGCTAGCCCAGCCTAACGCTATGCTAGACTTGGCTTAGCCCACACAAGTAGGTAGTAAGGATTAAATTTTTTCTTCAAATTTCTAATTTACTGGGGGGTGCTACTCCCTTACACCTCTCCCAGGAGGAATCACCCCTGGACCCCTGCTTGGTGCTTTGCTGTGATCAACAATCTTCCTCTTGTTTCTTCAGCCTGCACTCACATCCCTGTTAGAAGGTAGGGGCAGCCGGCAAGAGCTCCGCTCTTGCACATCGTTCCTAGCTCACACGTGGCTTGAAACTGGCGTAGCTGCCCGAAAATTCGGCCACTGCAATAGGAATCATGTGCAGGTGCACATGCCTGCTTTGGAGCACAGCCCACCCTCCAGCACGTACGTCTACTCGCCTCGTCCGCAGGCAGCTTCGCTGTGGGGAATTTCCCTTGCATTCCTTACCGGGTCCTTTCCTAGTACCCCGTAAGGCATCGTGCATGCGTGTATGTGACACTTAGCTTGCAAACATGATATCTCAAGATAGCAACGACCAACACTTTCCATATTTGGTGTATCGATCTGTCAGTTGAGAAGAAGTAGAGTATTGTTTTTGGTGGAGTTCAAAGGTCATTTGAGGTCACCAGAGGTCGAAAATCGAAAGCGTAAACCCAATATCTAAAGTAAGCAGTGACAGACACTTTTCATATTTAGTGTACAGATTTTTCATGTCAAGAGGGAGAATGCTATTGTTTTTGGTAGAGGTTGAAGGTCATCTGAGGTCACCTGAGGTTTAACTGTGAAAACCTGGTAAATGGCTTGTAAACACAATATCTCAAGATAGCAGTGACCGACACTTTTCATATTCGGTATGTAGATTTGTCATGTTGAGAGGAAGAAACCTATTGTTTTTGGTAGATGTCAAAGGTTATCCAAGGTCCCTGGAGATCAAAGACTGAAAACCTTCTAATATCTCAAGATAAGAATTAAGAATGAAGGACACTTTTCATATTTGGTATATAGATTTGTCATGTTGAGAGGAAGAATCCTACAGTTTTTGGTGGAGGTCAAAGGTTATCTGGGGTCACTGGGAGTTAAACTCTGAAAACTTTGTTAACACAAATATCTCAAGTAAGGAAGCTTGGATAGATTTCATACTTAGTATGTGGATGGGTTATGGTGAGAAGAAGTCTATTGTTCTTGGTTAACATGATATCTCAAGGTAGGAAGCTTTGATAGATTTCATACCTGGTATGTGCATGCCTTGTGGTAAGAAGAAGAACCATATTGTCTTCAGTTGGGGTCAGAGATCATCTGGGGTCATGGGGTGTCAAATTCTGAGAACCTTCTTAACATGATTTCTCAAGGAAGAAAGCTTGGATAGATTTCATACTTGGTACGTGGATGCCTTATGGTCCGAGGAAGGATTCTTTGTCTTTGGTGGAGGTCAAGATTTAAGATCCATTGGAGGTTGAATCCCTTTCTTAAAGAACCGACTGCAGTGGCCAAGTGGTTAGAGCATCTGACTTGCAGCCGGAAGGTCTAGGGTTCAAATCCTGGCCGGGTCATACCAAAGACTTTAAAAATGGAACCTACCGCCTTTGTGCTTGGTGCTCAGCATAAGCAATGGAGTAGGGAAAACAAGCCAGTGAGCCACAACTGGAAAAAAGGCCGTGGTCGTCTCGACTTGAACCAATTGGTTGGAAACTGGGACGTTAAACCTCATCTAACTAACTAACTAACAAATTAAAGACACTTCCTTTTTTTTGTTTTGTTTTATTTAGTGTGGTTCAAAGGTCATGTGAAGCCAGCAGAGGTCAAATTTTTAAAACATGGCAAAATGATATAATCAAGAAAGATAAATTTGAGGGATTAACCTCGGTGCAACAAAGCATCCCCATTTGGCAAGGAATCACTAATCATTTAGGCTTGCTGGTTTAAATGCAAATTCATGAAGTATTTGAAACAAACAGGATTTCCTATGGATACTTGGAAATGTAAAACTAGGTTTAGGTCATTAATATTTCTGTATGAGGGTGGTTTGTATGGGCTTATACTATAACAAAAAGTATTATGTGCTTATACTATAAAAAACTATGCAAAACTAATATTTTTCTGCAAATACAGTGATATAAAGATTTGCATGTAGTTTTATTTTGATAAAACTTTATTTCAGGGAATCTGGGACTCAAAAGAGGAAAGAAACTACTGCTTCCCAGCCAACAAAGAAACCAAGGAAAGAATATACAAAGAGGGTTACTCTTACCACAACACCATTATTAACCTCATTGGTAAGCTGATCACAGATATGAAGTTAAAAAATTGAATATGAGGGTTAGATGTTTCAGTTTAAATATGTTTCAATTTAAATTCAGTCTTTGGACAAGTGTATAATGCATCATACTGAATTTACACATTGTATGTAGCACCATATATATACATTACATTAATGTGCAAATGATTGAAGTGACTTCAGATGAAGTTTCAAAGGAACTTGGTAATTTTTGAGTCCTTTGGTGAATGGACCTTAGAAGTGAAGCAATGAGATGGAACATCCTCAGAAGTAGGGTTAACAGTTACCTTCAAATTTAAAGGTTCCAAAGTGTTAATACTGGACCCTTCAGATTCCCCAAACATTGGATCTTCAGGTTCCTACGGCAATTTTAGAGAGTCCATCTCAGCTTACAAATTTCCACATAAAACTTAACATACAAATTCAAGAATGCTTGCACTCATTCTCAATTGAAAAATAACAAAGTTAATAAAGTTATTGTAGTATAAAAGTAGCTTGAAGGAGTGACTGAAAATTGCCATGGTTTTGTACTAGTGATAATTTTTATTCTGACCATGCTGCTAATTTTGCCATTGCTAATATGGTGAATCTTCTAAGAACTCAAAATACTGTCATGTGCCTGTCTGGGCAAATTTTCTGACTTAGTTTATTAGAGCATGAGTCATCCTCTCACACCTAGCTCTCCCCTCTTCTTTGCAATGAAAAGGCTGTGCAGTGGTGCATGTCTGATCTCAAACAATAGTCTCTGTGGTAAATTGCTAGCAAAGTAGTTCTGCTGGCTGATAAGAGAGTTGTGGTCAATAGTGCCTTGGAAGCTTGTTTGCTCAAGAGATTAAAGAAAAGATAACAACTCTGGGGGAGAGGTGGAGAAGAGCTGCAGAGGTGCAACTTATGGCTAATGGGTCCTCTAGCGACATGACTTGGATAGTCACAACCCTGAGAGAGGGGGTGCAGGGAGATATTCTTGCAAGTCCCAAATTTTACTGTTGAACCTAAATGCCAAGCTCATGTTCATATTCACACATCCATACATAAAGAATGGGGACCATAATAGGAAGACATGCCAGAACGTGAAGCCTGCTTAGAAGCCAGTCCTTTCCCACCATCCCCCCACTTGCAACATGAACTAGTTAGCAAAGAGGGCAGAAAGTACCAAATCATATGACCTGCAAAGGTGATGTGAGACTTACAGGTGTCTATGGGTATGTAAAACGTAGACAAGTTATTAAGTGCCCCAAAAATATAAGAAAAGCTGTGAAATTTTATGCCAAGAAGAGGAACCATGTAATTTTCCTGATAAACTAGGAAAAATTTCGTAGGGAAGCAAGAAAATGAAAGCCTTTTGGACATAACATCAGTGGAATGTATTCAAATGTATACTATACAATTTTTCAAGTATGGTTGTTTATTTGAGGGGGGGGGGGGTTTGTAGAAGTCATAGAAGATTCTTAAATTTTTGTTTGAAAATTGTACTGGAATCATAGATTAAGGAAGGAAGCTGTCTCTATAAGTCATGGTTATGTCCATATAAAACATTCACCTTGTATGAGATATACTAAAACTTAACATGTGTGCAATACTCTAAGCCAATACCCAGATATGTTAATGTGATCCTGGAGTTAAGCTGAGAAGGTTTCACTGCAAATTTTCAGATTTAAGTATTATTTTGCTCAGCTTATGAACATTTCCCATAACTGACTGCATCGAACAATTTGTTTAGTTTTAGTTTATTTAAAGATCTGGTATTACAGCTAAGCATATTACCCCAGTAATGAAAAGACACTTCTAGGTTAACTTACTTGGCAGTTTAATATACCCTTGCCCCCCCGCCAAAAAAAAAAAAAAAAATGAGAGAAAAAGTCAAGTTTCCTGTAGATACTGAAATGATATGGTTTTTTGTGATGTCAGTTCCAAAAAGCTAAGAGTTCCTAAAGTTCTTTATGATGTCATAAGTGGACAATTGAGGATGGTTGCCTTGTTAACATTTACTGACAAGAATTATCCAACGAGTTTGTACACTTTGCAAACTCGCTGGACATATTATTTGTTGGATTAATGTTCAAAAATCATTTACAATCTTTAACACCGTAAAAGTAAGTAATCAAATGATTGTAAAACAGGAAGCGTTCAAAAAAGCATGGTCATCTTTTCTGGCAGTTAAAGGGAAATATTGTGTTTGTTTTACAGAAAATTTTCATATTATTAAAACCAATGTTTATAGATACATAATGATAAATAATTCAAAATAAGGCAGTACAGTGGCTTTCTTTGTAGGAAATAAGGTTCTGACAGAAAGAAACTTAGTTATTTGTTGCTCAAGAATAATTTGTTGGCCCAAACTTCCAAATATTCAAACGATGCTACTGCTGTTACTCTTATCATGCATAATATTTTGAGGAGATAAAGCTTATTGCTGGGGTTTAACTGGAGACTGAATGGTTTAAAAATGATTATAGCTATATTCTTTGTGTGTCATGTTGGTGCATTTTGAAAGCAATGTTTCCCTTTAATGCTGAAAGGCATAACATAGGCTTTGTGTTGTACAAATAGCACAATGTATCCAACTTACTGTAATTGGAACATTTGATCACACCGGAACATCAGTAGTCTAAGTAGTCTACTGTTGGATATACTTTGCTAAAATTGAAAATGCTTGGCATTGCTGTTACACTCATGTAGCTTAGGGAGCATATTAGTAGCTTCTAAACCAAAAAATGCTATGACCTACTATTCAAGGTGAAATTTATGACTGTAGTAAAGGTAAAACGTAGCCACACCTCACCATTGCCCTAGTGGCAGATGCGGTTACTCCCTGCTGGCATACATGGCAGGCTTGCATATGTGCACAAGCTTCCGCTTGCAATTAATATGTAGTTGTGCGTGAGTGTAATTATTCCACTTATGATGTCATACATTGTATTTCCAGAAGAGCATGACAATCAGCCCTACAAAGCTGAAAATTCATGTTCACCAAAAAGTCAGCAAAGATTAGTCAAAATTTGCATTTTGCAAAACTATTGTGTCACATGTCATTTACCAGACACATAAAATAGTCTGGAGGCAAACCCTCAATAATGATACTTGGACTTCAGACACACATTTTCAATGAAAGAAGCCACTCTAGGCAACATTGTTTCTTACACATTGGCTATATCAATGATACTTTAATGAAAAATGTCACAACAAGCCTCTGGATTTCTTTCTGCAATCAGATACTTTAATTTTTCAATTAAAATTTATCTGTGCATCATACATATGTTTATCATCAAAATTGTCTGTTTTTTTTTTTTTGTGTCAAGATGTAAGCTTCAGAACTGGCTGTTTGAAGTTAGAAAGTTTCTGGAGGTTTTCAATTTACTACTATAGACATTGCAGTAGGAAGATACTGTAGGTTGATCAGTAGATTGCAAAACTTCTAGTGATTTTTTTCTATTGTGTATGTTAAGGCTGTAACAGAGAGATCTGTGCCACCACCGAAATCATCTGGATCATCACAGGTTCATTTGCCAACCCCAGAAGTTCAGAAGTCCTTTGCTGTGAACTTTACCTTTACAGATAGCTCAGAAGATGATGAAAAATCCATTGAAGTAGAGAATGATGTCATCATTGGAGGTGAGTATATTTAACTTATGCACAGGAAGGAAACCTTAGGAGGAGAGCTTATAGGGAGGAGAGATTGTACAAGTAGGAAGATTATGTGATTACAGTGAGGCATCTCATGCAATGCTTAGTCTGTTATTGAATAGTCATCCTCTTTAGTATAAGAGGATTGATTACATTGTTTTATCATTTACACTGATCATTAAGCTCCTGTTTAACAAAGTGCTCATTTGGTCATGCTGTGTGATGGCAAAATTACAAATGCCACAGACTGTAGCACAGGTAAAAGTGTTACTTTTAATTCTTTGTGGAGCACTCTTATTTGTCATAATTACATTATTTCTATTATTATACTTACAATAATATTTATCATGTTAGTATTAGTATTATGCAATCATAATTGTGTAAGATGATAAAGAAACATTAAGTTGCATTTCATTGTTGTCAAAAATTCTCATCCTGCATTTGGTCAAAGTTGCATTTCTTTTGTTTAGCCACCACTTTCCACAAGGTTAAATGTCTAAACAGAGGTCAACTTATCTGGGAGACCATCATTCAGTCAAGAGGACTCAATGCTGCTGGCAATAAGTAAGTATTTGTTGTTAGGGTTCTTTGGAATTTTAATATACAGATATTTTTCAAAAGTTAAAAGCACTGAATTCTTCGTATTCTGTTTGTGAAGAAAGTGAAGATATTATGGAATATCACTTTAAAATATTTCATCTTTGAAAGTCATAGTTTTCAAGTTTCATGTTTAAATAGTCATTATAAATTTATGAGGGCTCTCATAACAGTTTTAAAAAATAAAATGATCAACCTATTGTATAACTTTGAAGATGCATTACTAGTTTGGCAAAACCAAAATCATTGTCAGTGTTTTATTACAGATTTTAAAATTTGTGAAACAGTTTTGATCTGTGATGTATTATTGAAGGAATTGACAGTTGTCAGGAACCTTTTTTATTTCAAGTTTTTGAAAGGGAAGTGAGCAATACTTACAATGAGGAATGTCTGATGTGATGTTTGGAGATGCCTACAAGATTCATTGTAATATGTATCATTTTGGTTCTTGGACTGGTTACTCAGTCCTTTTATTCTGCTGCAATACGTGTAGCAATGTTTTACATTTGACAGGCAAGTATTATTTTCTCCTGCTCTGTTTCTTTAGGTATGCAGTTTGTGTTTCCTGTGAAGACAAAACTCTGCATTGTTTTTCTGCCTTCGGACGCAGATTGTTACCGCCAATCATCTTGCCTGCTGTAGTCAGTCATCTCCATAGCAATGGACACTTTGTTTTAGCTCTAACAACCAATGGCCGCATGTATGTTTGGTAAGCTTGACCAAATGATGATGGCAATTTAGTTTGTGAATGACTGTAGACTGCTTTCAAAGGGCACAAAGAAGCAGCCTCTCTAAAGCAGGGTGATGAATTATGTGAATCAGATTAGCTTTGATTATGATGTATTACTTGTAGGCAGAGGAATTTAGGCTATGCTGATTTCATGTGTGTGCATGTGTGTGCATGTGACACAACTTGCTTGTAAACACAGTATCTCAAAAAGGGTAACTTTTAGGTATTGCATAATTAAGTTGAAAATACCCGGTTAATGAGTAGGTGATACTTTTTGTTTTTGCTAGAGGTTAAAGGTCATTTGGGGTCACCAGGGGTCAGTAGATCAAAACTTTCTAGACACAATATATCAAGCAGAGAAACTTTGAGAGGTGTATACTTCAAATGTGGATAACCCATATTGCGCAGATGATTTCTGTTGCTTTTTATGTAAGTCAAAGGTCGATTGGGGCACCAAAGGCAATAGTTCAAAACCTTGTAAACATGATATTTCAGGCAGGGACACTTTGATGAGTTGCATATGTAGCATGTGGGTGCCCAAAATACAGAAAAAGCATCCTATCATTTTTGTGGAGGTCCTTGGGGACCAGTGGAGTTTAATTGGCATGGACCTTGAAAACTGCTCGAAACATAGTATTTTGGGGAAGGTACCTTTGGGGTCACGTTCTTGACATATGGATGGCCCATATTGAGTAGATGACCTCTATTGCATTTGGTGTAGTTCAGAACACCAGAGTTCAAAGTTTTGCGACAACCATATAAATATTATATCTCAAACAGGAAAATGAATGAATCTCATACTTGGCATGTGGATGACGTACCCACATGATCTCTTTTGTATTTGGAGGTCAAAGGTGATCTATGGTCACAGGTATTAAAAAGTGATAACCTTGTAAACATGATAGGTCAAAAAGGGAAACGTATGAATCTTTTACTTGGTATGATGGCCCACAATGTGGAGTACATGTCTTCCGTAATTTTTTTTAGAGATCAAACACGGCATACTCAGGCAGGCCCATACACATGAAAGATTTTGCAAGGTGGGGGAGTCTATGAACACTAAGCCAGTTGACACGATATTGCCACAAACAGAATGTGCACCCCCTCCCTGTTCACAGCACTGGTCCTACTCCTGTGGGGGTTGGAGTTCCAGGTATTGAGGACAAATCCATTGAAAAAAAGCCTTTTTTGAAATGTCTAAGTTTTGCACTAATGGTAAGGAAAAATGACTGCAGGATCCATACAAACATGTGACAAAACATTAAACACCTAATAGCAACATCTGGGTGATTTTTTTTCAAAAATTGCCACCTACTAAAGGAGGCACATGCTCCCTTGGATGCCCCGCAAGTCGTGCAAGAAGGTTTGCAGTGCTTGTGAACCCAACTTTCCTCCGATTTGCCCTCCTCTTCCAGAAAAAATCCTGTGTATGCCCGGCTCAACAGATAGTATTTTCACTTTGATTCTATCAACTGTAATCTTCTAGTTAATAAAGAGAAGAAGGGTTTCAAAATATCACCTTTTTGGTTTCGATGAAAAGAGAAACCTATGCGGTCATGATGGCGTGTGTATGTATGTGTGGGTGTGCGTGTGTGTGTATGTGTGTATGTGTGTGTGTGTGTGTGTGTGTGTGTGTGTGTTTGTGACACTTTGCTCGTTAACACGATATCTCAAGAAGGGAAACTCTGACAGTTTTCAAACTTGGTACATAGATGCCCCATATTGAGAGGAAGAACCCTATTGTTTTTGGTGGGGGTCAAAGGTCACTTGGGGTCACCGGGGGTCAAAACCTGAAAACCTTGTTAACACAATATCTCGAGGTAGGAAGCTTGGATGAGTTTCATACTTTGTATGTAGATGCGTTACGGTAAGAGGAAGAACCCTATCATTTTTGGTGCAGGTCAAAGGTCATCTGGGGTCACCGGGGGTCAAACCCTAAAAACTTCGTTAACACGATATCTCAAGAAGGGAACCTCTGACAGTTCTCAAACGTAGTACATAGATGCCCCATATTGAGAGGAAGAACCCTATTGTTTTTGGTGGAGGTCAAAGGTCACCTGGGGTCACCAGGGGTCAAAACCTGAAAACATTGTTAACACAATATCTTGAGGTAGGAAGCTTGGATGAATTTCATACTTAGTATGTAGATGCGTTATGGTAAGAGGAAGAACCCTATTGTTTTTGGTGGAGGTCAAAGGTCATCTGGGGTCACCGGGGGTCAAACCTTAAAAACTTCGTTAACACGATATCTCAAGAAGGGAACCTCTGACAGTTCTCAAACTTAGTACATAGATGCCCCATATTGAGAGGAAGAACCCTATTGTTTTTGGTGGAGGTCAAACGTCACCTGGGGTCACCAGGGGTCAAAACCTGAAAACATTGTTAACACAATATCTTGAGGTAGGAAGCTTGGATGAATTTCATACTTAGTATGTAGATGCGTTATGGTAAGAGGAAGAACCCTATCATTTTTGGTGGAGGTCAAAGGTCATCTGGGGTCACTGGGGGTCAAACCCTGAAAACTTTGTTAACACGATATCTCAAGAAGGAAAGCTCTTACAGTTCTCAAACTTGGTACATAGATGCCCCATATTAAGAGGAAGAACCCTTTCACTTTTGGTGGAGGTCAAAGGTCACCTGGGGTCACCGGGGGTCAAACTCTGAAAACCATGTTAACATGATATCTCAAGAAAGAAAGCTCTGACAGTTCTCAAATGTAGTACATGGATGCCCCATATTGAGAGGAAGCACCCTATTGTTTTTGGTGGAGGTCAAAGGTCACCTGGGGTCACCTGGGGTCAAACCCTGAAAACATTGCTAACACAATATCTTGAGGTAGGAAGCTTGGATGAGTTTCATACTTTGTATGTAGATGCGTCACGGTAAGAGGAAGAACCCCATCATTTTTGGTGGAGGTCAAATGTCATCTGGGGTCACCGGGGGTCAAAGCCTGAAAACTTTGCTAACACGATATCTCAAGAAGGGAACCTCTGACAGTTCTCAAACTTGGTACATAGATGCTCCATACTGAGAGGAAGAACCCTATTGTTTTTGGTGGCGGTCAAAGGTCACCTGGGGTCACCGGGGGTCAAACCCCAGGGTTCAAAGTGATCCTATATTTCCTATAATTTCCTATAAATTTCCAAAAATCCTATATTTCCTCTATTTGTATGATTTTGGGCTTGTTTTCCTATATTCTCCTATATTTTTCTTATCTGGGAAAAAAACTTTTCTTTTATGTGGTGTTTTGGGGTGAAATTTGCAGATGTATTCTTTTTCCAAGATAGCTGCTGTAGACTCATAGTGGCTTAGTCAGACAGGTAGCAGTGTATAGATGCCAAGTATCTTAATTAGATGCAAGTACACAAAAACCAATTATAGGATTCAGAAATATTCTCATGTGAAACTACATAGGACACTAATAAACACTTATTTCATCACCCATAAATGTTCCACTTTCATGCCTGTGATTTTAAGTACTCTATTGTAGTGGTATTGTCAAGGGGGTGGATTAGATTCCTTTGCCTGGCATCCCCTGTAGTCATGCAGTCCTCCACAGTTTGAAAACCTTACCTATGCTTTGCATGCACATGCAGGTAGCTGGTCTGTGATATGACTAATTCTTTAATTCAAAATATTGTAGTACAGTGGTTCAAAATACCAGTATTTTCCGTGTCATCTACCATCTTCCCTTAAACTGAGTTCTACCATTAAGTCAGTTGGTTGTTCAAAGTGTTGTACAATTACAATTGTCCCTTAAAGAAAAAGAACTTAGTGCTTTGAGAAAATTAACAGTCACTCTGTAATGGTTACAAGTTTACAATGTGCAAATCTCTAAGTCGGTTTTCCCTACTGTAAACTCTACAAGAAGCTCTATGGCAGGTCTCTGGATGCCACATCAATTTATCCAACAGACCAAAGTGGAAATCTAATCCATGTGTGGGATCTGGTGCTGCAGTGCCCATCAGTGGTGGCAAGGGGGGCATTTGCCAAGTTGTCCTTTCCCTAATTTTGTCATGTAACTTCCTCAAGTGAGATTTTAGATATTAAGTATGTTAATGCACAGGCAGTTTTGCACACTGTAGGCATCTTGACATATGGGGACTACACTGTTCTTCCAAGTTGTACAAATTCAAAGTGAGCAGCACATTTTTAGGGACCATTGGACCATGCCCTCTCTCCTTCACTGATGCTAATTTTTTCTTTAATTTAGTAACCTAAAATATGTAAATTTTTTGAAAATTGTACTTCAAAAAGATAACATATGTAGCACCAGATTGCATGTAACTCACCCAATCATTCAAAAAATTTTTTAAGGGGAGGGGGAACCCCCTCCCCTTAGACCCCTCCCCCATGCTGGCAATCAGAGAAAAAACTACATGGCCCTCTTGAGACAGTTCTGGCTATGCCACTGGGACATGAGTTCGAAGGTTTTCATGGCAACCATACATTTGTGACAGGCGTATGATCATACTGTCATCACCCACATGTCACACTTATCAAGACTGACTAGCAATACAGTGCAGTTTATAGAAAAATGTTGTATTAAGAGACCATTTCCTGTTACAGTTTTTAAGGTGCAAAAAATTCGAAAATTTCCCCACCTCAACCCCATTATTATTGGAGCTGAGGTGAATTCTATTTGTGTACTTAAGGACATTAGCAACAGTTCATTGTCCACGTTAACTACCCATCTTTTGAAAGCACTATCATGGTCACATTACATGTTCTCAACTTCAAATATTGCAAAGTTTGGTGCCTATTTGATATGCACAAATAATAACATTTATGGATACTTTATTCCAGGGTCAAAATATGCAAATACACCACCGTCAGGGGATTTGCCCTTTCCCTTCCACCAAAATATTTAGGTGGTTTTCTTAATTCTCGCATGTTGATGGTAGAATCACACAGTTCTGCCACATGGTCCGCACTTGTGATACTTTGAATCACATTCGTACCATTTAAACAGTATAGTTCATTAGTTTCCTAAGGTACTATGTTTTCCCCATCCACAACTTTGAGGAGTTTTGAAGATAATTAGAACTGCTAGTGTGTAACATTCCTATATTTACTCTATATTTTCCTTGAAAAATCCTATAAAACCCTATATATTCATCAGTATCCTTCCTATAAAACCTCCTATATTTCTGTGATGGACCACTTTGAAGCCTGAAACCCTGAAAACATTGTTAACACAATATCTTGAGGTAGGAAGCTTGGGTGAATTTCATACTTTGTATGTAGATGCGTTATGGTAAGAGGAAGAACCCTTTCACTTTTGGTGGAGGTCAAAGGTCATCTGGGGTCCCCGGGGGTCAAACTCTGAAATCTTTGTTAACACGATATCTCAAGAAGGGAAGCTCTGACAGTTCTCAAACGTGGTACATGGATCCCCCATATTGAGAGGAAGAACCCTAATGTTTTGGTGGAGGTCAAAGGTCACCTGGGGTCACCGGGGGTCAAACCCTGAAAACATTGTTAACACAATATCTTGAGGTAGGAAGCTTGGATGAATTTCGTACTTATTATGTAGATGCGTTATGGTGAGAGGAAGAACCCTATCATTTTTGTTGGAGGTCAAAGGTCATCTGGGGTCACTGGGGGTCAAACTCTGAAAACCTTGTTAACACGATATCTCGAGGTAGGAAGCTTGGATAAATTTCATACCTTGTATTTTGATGCCTTATAGTAAGAGGAAGAACTCTATCATTTTTGGTGGGGATCAAAAGTCATCTGGGGTCACCAGGGGGGTCAAACCCTGAGACAGAGCTCCCAACCAGCACAGACTTTCCATATTCAGTACGGAAAATCTTTGTAAATATGGGAATACGGATTTTTCCTTGATAATCCAAATTTTGAATGAGTAAATAGGTCCTTTCATGAACTTTATTATTCTTTAGCCAACATATCAAAAGACTGAGAATAGACTACAGTATTTCACTTTTCTGTACAGTACTGTAGTGTATTTATTTGAGCCCAGTAATCTATGCTGTTATGTTATTGGTTAAATTTTTGTCAACAAGTTGATGTTAAACCAATCAGTAGATAGTTTGCAGCAGATCCATGACATTCCATAAGCTACCATATCATTGGTTGATCAGTTGTAAACAGATCCACTTTCAACCAATCAAAAACTGTGTTAAAAGCTAGTTTCTGAGTGCAGTGACAGACTCCTGCCAAGGTCTGTTGAGCTGGCTGAGTAGCCCAACGTTAATGTTAGATTTGACTGTAACTGAATTGGAAGAATAGCACCAAGAAATCGAATAATAAAAATTACAGCAGGAATATCACAGTATGTTGTAATATGGCTCCTCTTCAGAGTAGCAGAGTAGTATGAGTAACTTTAGTGGAAAATTTACCAGGCAGATCAAGTTTTAACGTAGGCCTAGGCCTAACAGTTAGGGCCTAGCCTAGGCCTAAGTGTTGTTACAGAACCAACAACAAACATTAGCTTACACACACAATAACGTTAGACTCAGTACATAAATCTAATGCAGAGTTCCAGGTTTATGGGCTAGGCCTAGACAGTCCTAGTCCTGTGACTAAGTCCTAGCCTAACTGCCACAGTACAGGCTAGCCTAATTGTAGTACAGTATGTATGGGCTGATATTACTTATTAGAGGTAGGCCTAGGTTACTGTAATAGCTATGGCCTAGGCTAGGGCTAGTCAAAGCAGTTATTGCCTGTCAAATGTTGGTACCCATCATCTAAGTTTGTAGTATTTACAGAGAGATTTCTGTGACCAGCTGTGCATAGGCCTAGGCTAGGTTTATACTTATAGCTAGGCCTAGGCTAGACCTAGGCTAATGTTATTTAGGGAGTTGCCAAGTATTTAGCATAGCCTCTAGGCTATACTGTAACGTTAGGCCTTGGGAATACTTGGGATATTTTGCATTTTGTCCTTTGGTGACCCTGATGACTATCTTGGGAATTCTTGGGAAATTTTGCTTTTTGACCTCTCGTAACCCCAGATGATGATCTTGGGAATTCTTGGGAAATTTTGACCAGTGACTGAAAGATATGGGACATCATGGCATTATTTGGAATAGAACATATATCATCGAAACCTCAATGCATTTTTGCATTCTGGTTAGCTAAGGTATAAATCATCAGGTTTGTAAAACTTCAAGACACAGTTCTAAACACAGCAACTTTGATAATCAGTAAAAACATTACAGTACATGAAACTTTCTCTTCCAGGCCAAACATATATGAGTATTAAAATGTTCAGCTTCTGGGTGAGCAATAACACCATTTCAATTGCATTGTGCCAGGGACATGTCAGGTTGTATAGGCTGTATTATTCAGTGGTGCTTTCACAAGGGACATGGGGGAGGCATGTGCCCCCAATCGATTTTTGGTTTCGATGATAAGAGAAACCAATGCATTCGTGATGGCGTATGTGTGTATGTATGTGTGTATGTGCGTGTGTGTGTATGTGTGTGTGTGTGTGTGTATGTGTGTATGTGTGTGTGTATGTGTGTTTGTGACACTTTGCTCGTTAACACGATATCTCAAGAAGGGAAACTCTGACAGTTCTCAAACTTGGTACATAGATGCCCCATATTGAGAGGAAGAACCCTATTGTTTTTGGTGGGGGTCAAAGGTCATCTGGGGTCACCGGGGGTCAAACTCCGAAAACCTTGTTAACACGATATCTCGAGATAGGAAGCTTGGATAAATTTCATACTTAGTATGTAGATGCGTTATGGTAAGAGGAAGAACCCTATCGTTTTTGATGGAGGTCAAAGGTCATGTGGGGTCACCGGGGGTCGAATGCTGAAAACCTTGTTAACACGTTATCTCAAGTTAGGAAGCTTGGATAAATTTCATACTTAGTATGTAGATGCGTTATGGTAAGAGGAAGAACCCTATTGTTTGTGGTGGAGGTCAAAGGTCATCTGGGGTCACCGGAGGTCAAACTCTGAAAACCTTGTTAACACAATATCTCAAGTTAGGAAGCTTGGATAAATTTCATACGTAGTATGTAGATGCGTTATGGTAAGAGGAAGAACCCAATCATTTTTTATGGAGGTCAAAGGTCATCTGGGGTCACCGGGGGTCGAATGCTGAAAACCTTGTTAACACGATATCTCAAGTTAGGAAGCTTGGATAAATTTCATACTTAGTATGTAGATGCATTATGGTAAGAGGAAGAACCCTATCGTTTGTGGTGGAGGTCAAAGGTCATCTGGGGTCACGGGAGGTCAAACTCTGAAAATCTTGTTAACACAATATCTCAAGATAGGAATATTGGATAAATTTCATACTTAGTGTGTAGATGCGTTATGCTAAGAGAAAGAACCCTATCATTTTTGGTGGAGGTCAAAGGTCATCTGGGGTCACCGGGGGTCGAATGCTGAAAACCTTATTAACATGATATCTCAAGTTAGGAAGCTTGGATAAATTTCATACCTAGTATGTAGATGTGTTATGGTAAGAGTTGGTGGAGGTCAAAGGTCATCTGGGGTCACCGGGGGTCGAATGCTGAAAACCTTATTAACATGATATCTCAAGTTAGGAAGCTTGGATAAATTTCATACCTAGTATGTAGATGTGTTATGGTAAGAGGAAGAACTCTATTGTTTTTGATGGAGGTCAAAGGTCATCTGGGGTCAGTGGGGGTCGAATGCTGAAAACCTTGTTAACACGATATCTCAAGGTAGGAAGCTTGGATAAATTTCATACTTAGTATGTAGATGCGTTATGGTAAGAGGAAGAACTATATTGTTTTGGGTGGAGGTCAAAGGTCATCTGAGGTCTTCAGGGGTCGAATGCTGAAAACCTTGTTAACACGATATCTCAAGTTAGAAAGCTTGGATAAATTTCACACTTAGTATGTAGATGTGTTATGGTAAGAGGAAGAACCCAATCATTTTTGGTGGCGGTCAAAGGTCATCTGGGGTCACCGGAGGTCAAACTCTGAAAATCATGTTGACACGATATCTCAAGATAGGAAGCTTGGATAGATTTCATAGGTAGTATGTGGATGTGTTATGGTGGGAAGATGAATGCTATCATGTTTGGTGGAGCTCAAAGGTCATGTAGGGTCACCGGGGGTCAAACACTGAAAATGTTTTTAACATGATATCTCAAGATAGGAAGCTTGAATAAATTTCATACGTAGTATGTACATGCATTATGGTAAGAGGAAGAACTCTGTCGTTTTTGATGGAGGTCAAAGGTCATCTGGGGTCAAAAAGCAAAATTTTAAGAATTCCCAAGATCGTCTCATGAGTTCACCAGAAGGTAAAAAGCAAATTTTCCCAAGAATTCCCAAGATCATCATCTTGAGTCATCAGATGTGAAAATGCAAAATTTTCCAGGAATTCCCAAGATCAAATATGAACCTAAAATGATTTTTCCAACATGTTAAGATAGCACTTGACCAGTGACTGAAAGACATGCTACATCATGGCATTATTTGGAATAGAACATATATCATCGAAACCTCAATGCATTTTTGCATTCTGGTTGAAAATTTGCGCACAATTTTTTTAAATGAGAGCAAAAGGCATTTAAGCTATAGATTTATGTAGGGGTGGAGTGAGGTGTGTTTTCTTCTGAGTGATGGATCTGTTTTAATCAATTTCTATCACAAGTTGTTCTGAAGCTTTCAAAATTCTCATAAATCTTATGCAAACTCAGAATTTAAGCACATACTTCCAGCAACACCTCATCGCTGTGCTTATTATCAATACTGCCTCAGACAAATTTTCACTATTAATTGATGAGGGCTTTTAGGCCGATTGTTTGTGTCCATAGGAAAAATTATAGAGGAGCACAAGATTGCAAGAATGCAAAACAGTTGAATTCAAGAGAAGAAGTATTTCATGAAAATTGAAAGCTATTACGAATTACCGAGCAAAAGACTCGCCGTCTGTAATAAGCATATAAATTTTGTTAGGGAATTGAGAGTTTCCTGGTGCATAGTCTGCATGGGATTTTGTAGAGAAAAGTTTTCTAATGCAAAATTTCAGCACGTTTCGCATGCATTTGTCACAGTTTGTCCACCCCATCTGCTGGTTATATGGCAATAATTTTGGATCAGTTCATGCTTCCTAAAACCAGAGGTACACGTCCAACCTATTTAGGCCCGTAACAAGGGAGGACCCTAGAGAAATGTTATATCACTCATAGCCTGTACTAACATTCATAGCATGATGCGAAAAATTGGAAGTATGCATTTGTCATACTTTTTTGTAGAACGGGTGCCATGCCACGGCCAAAATATCACTAACTTGTGATAGTTTCTAAGGATGTAATTACTGTATTTCAGACATTTGCCAAAGGTAGCACCATTTTGCATGTAAGTCACCTAACATAAAAGTTTCTCAAGTGGGAGGAGTTGTCACCCCTCCACTTAGACAAATCACCTGGTCCCATACACCAAACCAAAAATAAAAATTCACTGAATTATGAGAATCTTTCAACATACCATCACTTTACCAAAAATAGCACCATTTTACGTGTAAGCCACCTTAAGTGAATAAAAATTGCTCAAAGGGGAGGGAAACACACTCCTTCCCTTAGACCCCTCCCCTAGGACGGTGCCTGCATAAGGGGACTTAGGAAGGGTGCGCCTATTACACTGATTTTTTCGGGGCATCTGGGGTAGTAGTGATTATGAAGGTAAACTTTGACAGAAGGACTTTTCTTTTGCCAAATGTCATTTCCCAGTGCACACTTCTTTAATATAATTACTGCAAGCATTCCATGAAAAAAGGGGGAAAAAGAAAGAAAAACATGCAGGCTACCTTCACTTGGCTGTAGCACTTCTGGCACTTTGTTTACTCAGTGGCTAATTATGAGAGGTACAAGATCTCAGGGCGTACCAAGTGGGTGGACTGGGTGGACAATCTCAAGGGCCACACGAGTCCTGAGTCTAAGATGTCAACAAAAAAATGTTAGCTTTGGGCCAGGCTATGATGCTCAATTTTTGTACTTAGGCCTAGGCTTGACTCTTGCATAATTGTAAATATTTGGGTGGATGGTCAGCTTATGCTATTGTGTTTGTAATACCATTGTTTTGGGTCCTTAACTGTTCTTTGTCCATGGGCTCCAGAGAGTCATGTTACATTCCTGCCATCGCAAGACATGAATGCAACCTAACGAGTATCCAACATTTTCAGTGGTACACTGTACGGCTTTCTTTGCCATTTCTCATGACATCCCACCATGGATGCAGAATCTGCAGAAATTTTGAACATGTTCAAAACTGTGCAACATCAGTGTGGCTTCCCCCTTATTGCCACGACTTTTCATGACCCACCCTTGCATGCTGTGCCACTTTTAAGTGTTGTGAACGGAGTCATCAGACATCATGAGAAATCACTTCCATGTTGTAAATCAAAAGTCGTGCAGTGGGCACCTGTCTTAGAAAATATCTAATTCAAATTAAAGATACCTTTCAATATGGCATGGTGGGTTAGGTAGTGTGGTATATGCTGTCTACTTATTACTATTACTTAAGTGGTTCTCAACGGGGGCATTATCGCCCCCTGGGGGGCATTTTCGCAACTGAAGGGGGCGATGAGCGCTAAAGGGGCGGCGGGGGGGGGGCATTTTGAAAAAAAATGAGATACTCAGTTTAAACCGGGGTTTTATAAGATTCCAAACGCTTTTCTCTAGCTGAACTCTCAAATTGCTTCACACAAAAAGCAGATAAATGAAGTCAACAAGTTGAGTAGGTCTAATATTCTCTTCCCAGATGCCACGAAATCGCATCTAACAGTGTTTAATTTAACTTTTTTCCTAGCAAGGACCATCATATTCCCATCAGTGACCGTGAAAGCCGTGACCGAACGGGCCATGGCTAAAAATTGTCCTGCAACTTTAACCTCGAATGTACAGCTGTAGTTTTTCCCTTGTAGTCCGTAAACATGACATACTGACAGAAGTGATAACTTGTAGGTAACTGTAACATAATAGATAACTTTTGTATTGTACTATGAAGTAAAACGTTAAAATGTTCTCAAAAATGAAATTTTTCGGGTTGGCCAATTTCGGCTTTCTCATTATTTCTACCTGTTGGACAGCTTGAGTGGCATAAAACTTTCAAAGCCCCATGCTACCCCTATCATCCTTCTTCCTCCCACCCTCAGAACAATCAGTGGCATATGCAGGGGGTCATTGGGCCAGCCCCCTCCCGGATGCTGATTTTTTTTCATTCTAGTTCCTAAAAATACGTAAACATTTTAACACAAATTTTACTTCAAAAGGTAGTATATGTGGCACCACATTGCATCCTAGGACACCTAATTTTTCAAAAATTTTCAAAGGGGAAGGAACCTTTCCTTAGACTCCCATCCCTTACGTGAGAATTTTAACACAAATTTTACTTTGAAAGGTAGCATATGTGGCGCCAGGTTGCATGTAAGGACACCTATTTTTTCAGAAATTTTCACCCCTCCCTAGACCCCTCTCCTTAGACCCCTCCCCAAGCCGGCGATCGCACAAAATACTGCATGGCCCCACCTTGAGAGAAATTATGGGTATGCTACTGAGGACAAAAACTCTGTAGCATCAAAGCGAACTTCCTCATTTATTATTGAAATACAAACTGGGCTAAGGGTAATTTTTAAGTTATTAGGTAATCGAAAGATAATCAGATTTGACTGACAATGCGTCATTCTTGTGTTAACAATATCGTAAATACCCCAAAGCTTCCGGGGACTTCGCCCCTGTCCTCACTTGGACGTTGCTCCTGGGTACCATGAAAGGCATTTGGGGGAATGGTCCACAACTCCATGGGGCCCTGGCATGACATCTGTTAAATTCCAAAAATAGTTCTTCTCTCCTGGCCATGATCAAGCCTTCCAACTTTCGTAAATCGTGGGTTAAAGATTCGCAATCTTTAAAGAGTGTCAATTTTTGATTCCTTGCCGAAGTCCGAAGGAATGTATGCGATGGTGATGTCGTGTGTGTGTATGGGGGGGGGGTGTGTATGACGCTTTTGCTTGTAAACACGATATCTCAAGAAGGGTAACTCCAAGGGATCTCATACTTGGCAGGTAGGTTGCCCATATTGAGTAGATGATCCCTATTGTTTTGGTGGAAGTCAAAGGTCATTTGGGGTCACCATAGGTCAAAAGGTCAAAACCTTGTAAACACGATATCTCAAGAAGGGTAACTGTGAGGGATCTCATACTTAGCATGTGAATTGCCCATATTAAATAGATGATCCCTATCATTTTTGGTAGAGGTCAAAGGTTATGTGGGGTCACAAGAGGTCGAATGGTAAATACCCTTGAAATTGCTTGTAAACACGATATCTCCAGAAGGATAAATGTGAGGGATGTCATACTTACCATGTGGATTGCCAATATTGACTAGATGATCCCTATTATTTTTGGTGGAAGTCAAAGCTCATTTGGGGTCACCAGTGGTCAAAATGTCAAAACGTTGTAAACACTATATCTCAAGAAGGGTAACTGTGAGTGATCTCACATGTAGCATGATGATTGCCCATATTGAGTAGATAATTTCTATTGTTTTGGTGGAGGTCAAAGATCATTTGGGGTCACCAGAGGTCAAAAGGTCAAAACCCTGAAACACTATATTTGAAAAAGGGTAACTGTGAGGTCTCTCATACTTAGCATGTGGGTTGCCCATATTGAGTAGATGATCCCTAGTATTTTTGGTGGAGGTCAAAGGTCATTTGAGGTCAGCAGAGGTCAAAAGATCAAAACATTGTAAACACTATATCTCATGAAGAGTAACTGTGAGGGATCTCATACTTAGCATGTGAATTGCCCATATTAAATAGATGATCCCTATCATTTTTGGTAGAGGTCAAAGGTCATGTGGGGCCAGCAGAGGTCAAAAGGTCACAACCATGTAAATACGATATCGCAAGAAGGATAACTGTGAGGGATCTCACACTTGACATGTGGATTGTTCGAATTGAGTAGATGATCCCTAGTATTTTTCATGCAGGTCAAAGGTTGTTTGAGGTCACAAAAGGTCAAAACCTAGTAAACATATCTTAAGAATCTCATACTTGGCCTGTAGATTGTTCATATTTAGCATGTAGGTCAACTTGGGTCACAAGATTTCAAAAGCTTTTGACCTTATTAACATGGTATCTCAAGTAGAATAACTGTGAGGGATTTCATGCTTGTCATGTTGGTGATTCATGTTTGTTGCAATATATCCATATGGCAAGGAATCACTAAGCCTTTTGGCTTTCTGGTTTAAGTCCTGTGCTAGTGTTTTGCTACCCTGCATTGGACCCACACCTTAAATGCTGTGTATGTAGGACTACCCTTTATTTCAACATGTATTTTATTATTGTCGTTTCACCCATAGCAATACAGTGCTATAGAAAGGGCGGGGGGGGGGGGGGAGGGGGCATTTGCCCATTCCCATTCGGTGAAAGGGGGTGTTGAAGGGGAAAAGGTTGGGAAGCACTGACTTAAACGGTATTACAGCAAAAGTTCCCACATTCAACATGAGGCATTGCATATAGTATCAAAGTAATATTATGTATTGGTAATTCTCATTACAGATATTGGTTATTCGAATTAAAGATATCTTCAGTTCAAATTAGAAATCTGTTATTTGAGTTCGTGATGAGGAAATTGAATCAGAGAATAATTTGAGGAATTTGGATAATTTGAATGAGAGATATACACAATTGGAATTAGAGACATCTTACATTCGAATTAAGGATGTCTGCATTTGGAAATGAGAGAAATCTGTAATTCGAATAATATATTCATACATGTGTAATTCGAATTCGAGATATCCATAATTCTGTTTAATTTTTAAAGTAAATAGAGTCAAAATATAACAATTGCATGTTGAAATGAATTTAGGGTAGTCCTATGTGTAATCTGATTGAAGAAAAATTCAAATGAATTAAGAATATCTGAAATTCTGTTGACAATAAGGTATCTTCCATAGCTTTAAAGATGTCCTAAATTGTTTGAAGGCATCTTTAACTACATAGAAACATGTTAAGTTCTATTCAAGATTTCTTTAAGTTTTGTAAAAGATTTTCATATATTTAAAGGTATGTTAAATTCCAAAATAAAAAGCAAAATGGCTACCTCCTGTCCACTAATAATTCTACCATATCTTTCACATATGAATCAATAACTTTCCAAACCAAAAAGCCAAAAGAACAAGCATGAATGTCATAAGATGAAGTTCTAAAGACAGACTGTCTGGCACACAGGTGTAGCTTAGAGGGCTCTGGTGCATTGTGTGAACCAGTTTATGCCTTTCGTGCCATGGTAAACATGTGCCAATTCCTTGCATCCACATCCTGGAACTTTATCTTAAAGCAGGAGACAGTTCCTTATTTCCAACACACCAGGATAGGAGTAGAAAATTTCACATATTAGTTTTAAAGAGCACACAAGGTGCAGGTCTAATTTCTCACAGTATCATATCAAATCCATTATGGTGTTGTTCTAGTTGTATGCCTTTCACTGGGAATTAACTTATTACTGCACATTTTGTTAGTATTTTGGACTGTCTACAGTTCCTGGGTTAGGTAAAGATAGGAGCCATTTTGGAATCATGCAAATTATCTTGTCCCCAAAAATGATCCAGCTTGTTTAAAGTCCAAATCTCCTCACCTCAAACAGTTCCAATTCTTCCACCTAAGTTTCTACTAGCCCTTCCCAAAATTTTCTTAAGTTCCTCCATGTGCAAACACAAATATCAGCTAGCTAGTTTCATAAGGCGATATCCTGTTGAGCTTACAAAAGCCCTAATATGAGTCAGAACACTTTCTGTGCATGCTTTGTAATGTGAGCTACTCTACATCCTTTGAGTTTGATATCAATCAAAGAGCAGTCACCAGTTGGGAATTTTACATTCCCCAAGTAAAAATGTGCTTGGGGTGGTGAGTGTCTGTCTTTAAGTATTATAGACAATAATTGAGTTTCTATGCACCTTAGACATTAAAAAGGGACAAAAGCTTGTCAAAACAGCGACCACCTTGGATATCTTAGGCCTAAACAAAACACTCCTTGTAATAATGTTCCCACACCTTGACTGTGCTCGAAGACCTTTGAAAGCATGGGTACAGTCACCGTAGTTACTCTCCCACAAGCCTCACATTTTGAGATATTCGCAAACTCTAAAGTATATCAAAATGGCAGCCATTTTAAATGCATGCAGATTAGATCAGAACAAATGTCACATGTTAATTTCATTGCTATCAGTAGATTTCCAGACCTTGAAAACATGGGATATAGATAACAAAAGTAATTCTTTTACAAGTCTCACATCTTGAGCTACAGTAAGGACAAAATCTATCACCCAGGCATCCATTATGCAAATTAGGCATATTTCCACAAGTCGGATTTGCTCGGACTTTTAGTATGTTATTATGGGTACTTCAAAGCAATGCATTTTGAAGAAAAAGCTTTGTTAGCAAGTAAATCTAGATAATACCAGAAAAACCATTATCTTTTGTAGACCATAGTATTAGAGTAGAAATATGTCACTTAAGCACCAACTCTGGGGGTGTGGTGATGTGTGAGTAATCAATACATACTAGTGTTATATGTAACAATGCATTTGTAACAATACCCCATGTTAGGAGGTGCTGTGATGTGTAGAAATGTGTGTAACAGTACTCATTGGTATGAGTCCAGGCCTACAATTCAGTCTAATTAAAAGTCAGTTTACCAGGAATATCAAGCAAATTTAACTATTTTGTACAAAATAATATGCAAGTTTGAGCTGATATGGCACTGGTAGATTAAATCTGACACTTTTTCATGCTATAGGGATATTAAACAGAGTGCTGCTACCTTGAAAGGAGTTCCTTTAGTACCAATCATGACAGGTGAGTCTCATCTATTTTTCTCATGTCCGATAACCACTTATTTTTCATCAAGTATTCTTGTTTAATACATTTTTCATTAATTGATTGCCCTTGTAACCCAGAACATTGTATAAAGTACTCCCAGATGAAAAATATACACTTCCGTTCTGTGTCAATACAGAAATGTCAAACTTTACCAAAATGTTGCACCAGCCATGATAGCTGTTGGTTTTGTGTAATCTCAGCCAAATTGACCCCTGGAATGTTTCATGTATTTTTCATCATATCATTCGTGTGGTCTTCCTCAAAAGGAATAATCCCAAGTGATTCCATTGAAAGGGAAATTAGACTATAGATTTCACATTACTTAAGTAGTAGAATTCACATTAATGGGAAAAATAGAAATTTTTGCCCTTCACCTGAATCATGGCTTGTCTAAGTGGAAGATTTTCTTGGGATTACCTGAGTGAGTAGCTGGCCCAATGTATTATGTTAATTTGGAATAATGCTGATTTTCTTTAATACACAGGTACCAGCAAACCTACACTGAATAGAGTTACCCTCACAGACAAGGGAGTACCTGTGCTGACTCTCTCCAACAGCAGGTCTTATACTTACAACCCTAACATGGTTTGTTGGTAAGAACTAACTGAATCTAATCTTATATTTATGTATGGGAGTTTTGAACAGTCTTGGTTCAGTTGTCATAAATCATAGAAGAACAGTATAGCATGCATGATGTGAGATGTCTTGTATCTTGAATTATGTTTAGAGGGATAAAGTCCTCTTACTAATAGCATTTGACTTAACCTATATTTCAGTTCTGTCCACAGTCATCTGGTCAGTGTTGTAACGAGTCATTCAAGTTTGCAGTTGAGTCGAGTCATTTACTACTTTCAGTGTAACTCGAGTCAAGTCAGTGAATTGAGTCATTGTATTATTTCTGTGAGGAAAATTATGATACAATTGCTAGAGTCATTTCCCTTTTGAAAATTAGTGACTCAAGTCTTGACTCGTTACAACACTGCCTCTGGAACACCCCTCTAGTCCTCTAATTCTGCACTGAATATGGGGCTTGGGAATGTCAAGGTCCTGACTGGAGAAATGCAGGTTTAACTTACACAATGTGTTTGCAAAGACCTACACTGTTGCTGCATGTAGGCTACAGGAAAGTACTTATGGTCCAAGTTGTTACTGTACCTACTAGGTAAAAGGAACCTTATAGTAGATGAGAACAGACAACCTTAGCCATGTGCTGGATGCAATACACAATGCAGGTATTGCAGTATGTATTGTCTTCAGTTAACACTACTAAAAGAAGTCTGTGTTACTATGTTAAGTTTCCTGAGACCCAAGCTGGTCAAACTCTATGACGATTTTCCAAAACTTCCAATTTCCTGCATTTAACAGCTTTTTGGGCTTGGGAGACCTAAGCAGTTTCAAAGTTAACTAATAAATGTATTTTGCAGGCAAGACCAGTATGCTCATGTTTACACTCAAGATGTACACTACTGCTTGAACAGTAAAGTACACTACATCCTCTACTGGCTAATTTCACGGCCTTCTTTCAGAACAAGGTGAAAATGAGATGGTTACTGTTTATATACTTTGAGTATGGTAGAGGACCTGTAGGCTGGACTCAAATACTTGATAGATGGAAGAGAAACAGGCATCTACATATGTTTTTATGTTCATTGGTTACCTGATGAATTTTGTGTAGCAACAGAGTCAAGTACATGCACAGACAATTGAAAATGCAGTTTGTTTTGACCAATGTTAGGAACTGTTTCTTCTACAGTTTCAGTAGAGGTGTTTGAAAATTTTGTGTAGGTTGAACTAGCCATTTTGTTTGTACATTGTAATTTCTTATTTTTTAAGAAGTTGTTATACTTTCACAGCAATATTGTATTGCCTCATCTTTACTTTGCATAGAAGTACTTGTCATATTTGATATTGCTTCATGTCTTTAGGATGCTCTTAGACAGCTCTGATAATCTCCTGCAGCAATGTTCTGACCATGCACAAAGTTATCCCACTGAAACATCAAATGAGTCTGAAGGACCTTTATCCCAGTTACAAAGATTAAACCGGAGGTATGGCATCTCAATTTTTCATCGGAGTTTATAAGGTGGTCATCATTGTATGAAATTGAAAAGAAGACTTTGAGATTGTTGTCCTGAATATTGCATCCTGATTACACTTGATGAACATCATTATTGAAGGATGAACAATCTTTACAAATAAGTTTTTTTTTTTTTATTTTTCAAATTATAAAACTTTATGAACGTGGATTCAATAAAATAAACAGTAAAATGAAGGACTTGAAATGAGTTCATTATGTCAACCTTAGCCACAATTGATAAAATGACAGAATTGCATTTTTTTTTCATAAAACTGATAGATAATTTGCAATATTGCTTCCCAAACTAGCTATAAAAGAAAACAAAAGCAGAATTTCCATCCCCTATGGGATTCTGCAACTACCAGTGATGATCATGATGAATTGGTGTTGCTGGACATGTTTAATTTTTCATCCATTTATCATTAAAGGATAACTCTCTCTCTTGTCATAAGAAACAAATGGTCATATCTCAACATTGCAACACAATGCCATGATGCAATTAATTCTACATTTTTTTAATAATTTGTTTTATTTTGTTCGTAGCTGTATTTTTACTGTTTGTTTCTCCTTAAATGCAGATCTAGTCTGCAGGCAAAGAATGTATTCCAGACCTACCCATCTCTTCAAAAACAGTCCACACTTGGCCACCTTGAAAACCAGCTTGCAACAGCAGTGACTCTAAAATCGTCCAAAGAGTATAAATTCTGGCTTTTGACATATGTCAGGTACTTAGTTCAAGAAGGTAAGGCTGTGTAAGGTTCTAGCAAACTGAGACCTGCAGTTATGTTAATACTGCCGAATTTGTATGGCGCAAGTATTTGATAACTGGTATACAAACACAGAGGAAATGGGAATGTTTATTGATTGAGTACTACCATAAGGGATAACAGAAGATTTGTTGTTTGTTATATACAGGAGTGAGAAATAAGCCATATTATTCAGCAATCCCTGCCTCTCGTGTTTTTGTCTGAAATCTCAATATCAGCATAGACACAGTTACACCTTCAGTCATTGCAAAAATCTGAACAACTTTAACAACTTAATCTTACAAAAGCTTGTTACAGAAATTGAATGGTCTTCACTTATTTTTCTTTTAAGGTTGAAATGTTTAGTTTTACAGATATGTTGATTTCAGTTTCAAATTTTTTTTCACCTAGTCCTTGAAAAGAGGCTTAGAGAAATCTGTGAAGACCTGCTTGGTCCTGTGCCAAGATCAGAAACAGACAGTGTCGAGTGGCAATCTTCCATTTTGGTAAGCATGTTTGGTTACATGGAAATAAAGCAGCTGCAGTCTAATGGTACAGATGTGTAGATGATTATGTGACATTAGCTTGCACTTTGTACAGTAAAAGTAAAAAGAAGGAAAAGTATTTAGACAGCTGATAAGTTACAGTTTGAAAAGTAAATTATTCCCAATAAAAGATCCACGGGGAGGCATTAAGGGGGTGTTTATCCCCTCTGTTGTGTAGGGCAAAGTAGAGAATGCATCTCATTAAGGTACTGTTTTCATTAAGCAAAAATATTGTTACTTTATGCCCAAATTGCCAAAAAACAGCTTACTTTTTACTTTTGCAATGCAAACTTTTAGGAAATTCCACATCTTGGGAGGGGGTTGTTTCCCCATAATGTGGGGACTTCCCACCCATAATTTAGTCCCCCTTCCAGAAATGAGCATTGGACTGGTCTCAGATTTCTCTCTATTATTTGTATTGCTTTCCTGTCTGCATTTCAAACCATAGGTTGGGATGTTGGAACTCAGTAGGACATATTTTGTAAAGGAGAAGCACTATTTAGTACTTTTGCAAGAATTTTGAATAATTAAAATGAAATAGCAAAAATTTTATCCTGAAATAAGTAGGGAGTGAACCTTTCAGAATTACAGTTTTGAAGTTCTTATGGATGTTGCTAGTTTAAAAGTAATATTTTCAATTACTTTTAGGGTTTGTGCAAGACTGACCTACTGGAAGAGGTACTGCTTATTGTGGGATCCAATCTAAAATTACAACGAATGTATTCAGAATTTCAAGAACAGTTGGACATGGTTGAGAGATTGTGATGTATTTTTCCTCAGAAATAGAAAAGAAACAAAGCCCCAAACAAGTTGTGGTCATGATCTCATGAAATGTGACAACCTGAGGACACTCTACAAACTGAAGACTTTTATACTGGTAAAGAGGTTGCCTGTCTGTGGTTGGAGAAATTTATCATGTATTTTGTAAATATTCTGAATCATTCAACCATTTGATTAAGATGGAAATGAGAAGGACAGCAGACAGTTTGATGTGTTCTGTTATAATCGATTGATGCCTTAATTGACAAGGCATCATATTCATGTTTTCCTATAAAATACAAAAACATTAATTGACAAAGAGTTGTTGCTGGTCTGGTATAATGAAATTCAGTTGATTCAGTAGTGTTTCATTCTTTCAACTTTTTGGTCACCACAAAGAATATAAGAAGGCAATCCTTGGAGATGTAAATCTCCCCTCCCCCCATATTCTGTACATAACTTGGTGTTACAGAAATTTCCCAACATACTGATAAAGTAAATAATTACAAAAGAACTGTTACGTCATTAAAACTTTGACTTGAACTTAAGTTATAAGAATGTACTATTTAAAGGTATGCCTCATCACTGTGTACATAACATGTGGTTTTATGATCTTTTCTAGCATATTGATATGCAAATAATGAGGAAAAGCTAATTTTAGCTCATTTCATTTTTGAACTCTTGATTTTTGACGTATGACTCCAAGGATTATGCATGCAAAATTTCCATGGTCAGGTATATACCCACTAATTTTGAACTTGATTGGAGTTATGTTTAGAAGGGGACCACAAACAAACTTCTTTACTCACACTCACACACAGAATCTTCTTTTTGATGTTAGGTGAAGTACAATATCTCATCTCCCTATACATTACATTTAGGGAGATGAGATAATTAACCACCATAATCAGTCAGTGAACCAAGCAGAGTAGTGGGTTCCAAACTATAGGTTTGGTTGTGAGACGGTTTGGGTCATGCAATCTAATTTTGATTTCCTGCTGAACGTTGGAGGAATAAGTAAAATGGTGGCATTGTGTGTGTGTGTGTGTGTGCGTGTGTGTGTGTGTGATTGAGTATTTGGATATGCACAGGGCTCTCAACATTCCTTTATTCCTTATACCTTTGACATTTAGAAGAAAGGAATACACTTTACTGTAAAAGGAATTTGTATCTATATTTCGAGTTATTTACATTTCAAATGTCAGATAATTGGTACTTCTGAGGGAGGCAGTCAAAGGAATTGCAAAGTTTATGTAGTGTCCATGGTATTGCTGTTCTGTTCTGTTTTTTGTGTAGGAAATATTCTCTAGGCAAAAGCTTTAGATGGCAATAAGCAGTCGCCCCAAATTTACTTTGACACATGAACTAAATGTTACAAATCTCCTCGTATTTCTCTTGCAAGTATCTTTCATAATGTTTCAGAACATAAAAGTGGCATTCTAAAGGTAAATAAAGGGGTTATTTGGCATAAATTTAAAAACCCAGAAAATTGTTGTCACATGATTTAAACACACCATCCATCATGAATTAGGTGTACTAATTCATTTAGGGGTGACTGCATTTTCCCTTTAAGTAATGATATAATTGTCAAAAGTTATCTGTTAACTGTCATGTTTGGACATTGATCTGCTTAAAACTCTGTTGCATTTAAGACAAGGGTAAAATTGGTGCTATAGGAAGTAGGGAAAAGATTTGCCCCCTTTTTGATTCCTTGCTGAAGGCCGAAGGAATCTATGCCATGGTGATGTCGTGTGTGTGTATGTGACGCTTTTGCTTGTAAACACGATATCTCAAGAAGGGTAACTCTGAGGGATCTCATACTTGGTATGTAGATTGCCCATATGGAGTAGATGGTCCCTATTGTTTTTGGTGGAGGTCAAAGATCATTTGGGGTCACCATAGGTCAAAAGGTTAAAACCTTGTAAACATGGTACCTCAAGAAGGGTAACTGTTAGGGATCACATAAGTAGCATGTAGATTATCCATACAGAGTAGATGATGCCTATTGTTTTTGGTGGAGGTCAAAGGTCATTTGGGGTCACCAGAGTTCAAAAGCTTAAATCCTTGTAAACATGATTTCTCAAGAAGGGAAACTGTGAGGGATCTCATACATAGAATGTGGGATTGCCCATATCGAATAAATGATCCCTATTATTTTTGGTGGAGGTCAAAGGTCATTTGGGGTCACCAGTGGTCAAAAGGTCAAAACCTTGTAAGCGATACCTCAAGAAGGGTAACTGTGAAGGATCTCATACTTAGCTTGTCCATTGCACATATTAAGCAGATCATCCCTGTCATTTTTGATGGAGGTCAAAGGTCATTTGAGGTCACCACAGATCAAAAGGTCAAAACCTTGTAAACATGATATCTCCAGAAGGGTAACTGTGAGGGATCTCATACTTAGTATTTTGATTGCCCATATTGAGCAGATCATTCCTGTAATTATTGATGGAGGTCAAAGGTCATTTGGGGTCACCAAAGGTCAAAAGGTCAAAACCTTGTAAACAGTATATCTCAAGGAGGGTTACTGTGAGGGATCTCATACTTATCTTGTGTATTACCCATATTGAGGAAATGATCCTTGTTTTTTGGTGGAGGTCAAAGGTCGTTTGGGGTCACCAGAGGTCAAAAGGCCAAAACCTTGTAAGCACAATACCTCCAGAAGGGTAACTGTGAGGGATCTTATTCATAGCATGTTGGATTGCTCATATTGAGTTGATGATCGCTATTATTTTTGGTAAAGGACAAAGGTCATTTGGGGTCACCAGAGGTTAATAGGTCAAAACGTTGTAAACACTATATCTCAAGAAGGGTAATTGTGAGGATCTCATACATAGCTTGTGTATTGCCCATGTTGAGTAGATGATCTCTAATGTTTTTGGTGGAGGTTAAAGGTCATTTGGGCAGTCGCCCCCCTGCTCCCACATCCCCTCTACCTACGCCACTGGTGATGATATAAACAAGAGTTCTCCTAACTAAAATCAACTGGAAAAAGTTGGTAGAGTTGCCCAGAACTTTTGATGGTGTTTTAAAATATTAAATGAGGAAGTGCCCCATCAAATGCTGTTCTCTTGTAGTCCATGGTTTAAGATGATCAGTTTTGACTGAAGAAGGCTGGTATACTTCAACACTGTAGGTGAAAACAATGCGGGTTAATCGCGATTGCTGCTTTTGAATGAGATGAGTGCCACTGTTTTGCTGTGAACTCTGCCCCTTGTGGAGATATTTTTTGAACAAGGGCAGAGGTGGTGTTGCGTTCATCTTTAATGATTCCTTTGAACAGCTGTACGAAAAGTTGTAGGCATTTTGCCTTGTGCAATAGAAGGGTGCAGCCTAACTTCAAATCAATAGGCAGTCATCCCAAATTGCTTTGAAAAATCAGCAGCACTCTTGCTAATCTCCTCATATTTGCCCCACAAGTACCTCAAAAAATGTTTTTGAACATAACCATTACCAACAAAAGATACACCAAGGAGTTATTTTCCATGAATTTCACAATTCAGTGACAAAAATATTGTCACATGATCAAAAAAAGCTAGTGAATTAGTGTGGGAGGGTATAGTAACTCTGATGGGAGCGACTGCATTTTCCCTTTAAGCGTTCATCTGGTTTGATGTCCAGACCACCTGAAAGCAACCAACATCATTCCATGGTTGTGCCTGCTACACTTTAAAAGTAACTAGTTAAAGTTACAGTTATTTCCACAAAATTTTCACTGGTTACAGTCGCTAGATATTATGTTGAAAAAGTAACTAGCTTCTTTAACTTGAGATATGGTTGTCTTGTTCAAGATGGGGAGAGGGGGGGGGGTGATAACAGATATTGTAGGGATGGGACACATGGAGTACAGTCACGTCCTTCGTTGAACCCTATAGAAATACGCAAGGGTGCCTATGATCCCTCCCGCTCTTACTATGGATACTGTGGACACAGCCTTTCAGCACCCAAAAGTGCAGTAACGAACAAGCTTACTGTGTCGGAACTTATTAAGACTCTATAGATGAAATTTGGTGGCAATCAAAAGTCTTCTAATTATTCCCCCCTTTTGAAAATTTCAATGAAAACTGAAGGCTTAAATGCAAAATGGTGCTTTTTATTATTTCAAAATTTCAGGGTACTTTGAACCTTTCAAAACAAGTCTTTATTCCTGTTCGAGGTTTAGGTATACTTTCCAGAATTAAGTGCTTTTACTGCATGCAAAGGAAGAAATGCTGTTGGTAAATGAATATTAATGGAGGCACATTCATCTCACAAGGTGTGACCGACAAAAGCAGATGTCCAGTGAACCTCCCCTATAATTTTTTATTCCTTGCGGAAGGCTCAAGGAATAAATGTGATCGTGATGCGGGTGTGTGTTTGTGTATGTAATGCTTAGCTTGTAAACACGAAATCTCAAGGTAGCAATGACAGACTCTTTTCATATTTGGTGTATAGATTTTTGATGTTGAGAGGAAAAATTCTATTGTTTTTGGTGTAGGTCAAAGGTCATTTGAGGTCACCAGAGGTCAAAAACTGAAAACCTTGTAAACACAATATCTCAAGGTAGCAACTGACCGACACTATCAGATTTGGTATATAGATTTTTCATGATCAAAGGAAGAACCTTATCCTTTCTGATGGAGGTCCAAGGTCATTTGAGGTCACTACAGGTCAAAAACCATAGAAACACGATATCTCAAGATAGCAATGATGGGCTCTTTTCATATTTAGAATATCGATTTGTCATGTTGAGAGGAAGAACCCTATTGTTTTTGGTGGGGGTGGAAGGTCATTTAAAGTCACCAGAGGTCAAAAAATGAAAAACCTTGTAAACACAGTATCTCAAGGTAGCAATCATGGACACTTTTCATATTTGGGTATATAAATTTGTCATGATAAAAGCAAGAACCCTGAAGCCTTTGGTGGCGGTCAAGGTCATTTGGGGTCACCAGAGGTTAAACTGCAAAAACCTTGTAAATGGCTTGTAAACACGATATCTCAAGATAGCAATGACTGACACTTCAAAAGGTCAAAACCTTGTAAACACGATATCTCCTGAAAGATAAGTGTGATTTGTTAGTTAGATGAAATTTAATGACACACCAACACAGAATGTGTTATATATTGTCAAGCAAAGTTTAAATATGGTGCAAGTCCTTCCCTTTAGTCGCCTCTTACGACAGGCAGGAAATACCATGGGCATATTCTACAACTCCCAGCCCACAGGGGGCTAAGTGTGAAGGATCTCATACTTAAGCATGTGCATTGCCCGTATTGAGTAGATGATGCCTATTGGTTTTGGTGGAGATCAAAGGTCATTTGGGTTAACCAGAGGCAAAAAGGTCAAAACCTTGTAAACACAATATTTCAATAAAGATAACTGTGGGGGATCCTGCACTGCACATCTAGATTGTTAGTGTTGAGGAGATACTTCCTATTGGATTTGGTGGAGATCACAGGTCGTTTGTGGTCACAAAAGGTCAAAACTTTGTAAACACATTATCTCAAGAAGGATAACTGAGGGATTTCATATGTAGCATGTGGATTGCTAATATTGAGTAGATGATCCCTATCATTTTGGGGAGGTTAAAGGTCAGTTGGGGTCACAAAAGGTCAAACCATGTAAGCATGGTTTCTTAAGGAGGATAAGTGTGAAGGATCTCATACTTGGCATGTGTATTGTTCACATTTAGTATGTAGCTGGCCATTTAGAGTAAGTTATCCCTACTGTTTTTTAAGTGGAGGTGAAAGGTCATATTGGGTCACTATATTTCAAAAGGCTGAAACCTCATTAATATGGTATCTTAAGTAGGATAACTGTGAGGGATCTCATGTTTGTCATGTGGGTGACTCCAGTTTGTTATAATATATCCATATGGGAAGGAATCACAAACCTTTTTGGCTTTCTGGGTATTAAATCAAATGGCTTTAGTGTCATTGCTGGTCCATTTCTCACTAACCTTTTTGGCTTTCTGGGTATCAAATCAAATGGCTTTTGCGTCATTACTGGGCCATCTCCACGGAGCAAGTGCCCTTCATTTGTTATGTGAAATGTTCATGAAATATTTCGGCTAATGATGATGCAAACTATGTACTGAGTCGCTGACTGAAAACATTCATTTGCAATAATTCCGGCTTCAAAGTGATCCTATATTTCCTATTAACTTCCTATAATTTCTCAAAAATCCTATATTTCCTATATTTGTATGGTTTGGGGCTTGTTTTCCTATATTCTCCTGTATTTTTCTGATTTTACCAAAAAACTTTTCTTTTATATGGTGTTTTGGGGAGAAATTTTCAGATGTATTCTTGTTCCAAGATGGCTGTCGTAGACTCAGAGTGTCTTAGACTCAGAGTGGCTTAGTCGGACAGGTAGCAGTGTATAGATGCCAAGGATCCTAATTAGATGCAAGTACACAAAGACCAGTTATAGAATTCACGAACATTTTCATATGAAACTGCATAGGGCACTAATAAACACTTATTTCACCACCCATAAATGTCCCACTCTCACACCTGTGATTTTAAGTACTCTATGATTTCACCTCTTTGAGGGAATTGTAGTGGTATTGTCAAGGGTGTGGATTAGAGTCCTTTGCCTGGTATCCCCTGTAGTCATGAAGTCCACATTTTAAAACCCTTACCTATGTTTTGCATGCAAGGGTAGCTGGTCTGTGATAAAACTAATTCTTTAATTCAAAAATATTGTAGTGCAGCGTTTACAAATATACCAATATTTTCCATGTCATCTATCATCTTTCCTCAAACTGAGTTAGCCATTAGATCAGTTGATTGTTCACAGTGTTGCACAATTACAATTCTCCCGTAAACAAAAAAGCACTTAGTGCTTTGAGAAAATTAAGAGTCTCACTATAATGGTTACAAGTTTACAATGTGCAGATCTCTAAGGAGGTTTTCCCTAAACTTTACAAGAAGCCCTCTCTGGATACCACATCAATTTATCCAACAGACCAAGACCAAAGTGGAAATCTAATCCATGTATGGGATATGGTGCTGCAGTGCCCATCATTGGTGGCAAGTGGGGGCACTTGCCAAGTTGCCTTGGCTTTCCCTAATTTTGTCATGTGACTTCCTCAAGTGAGATTTTAGATGTTAAGTATGTTAATGCACAGACAGTTTTGCACACTGTAGGCATCTTGACATATGTGGACTACACTGTTCTGCCAAGTTGTACAGATTCAAAGTGAACAGTGTAATTTTTAGGGGGAGGAACCATTGGGCCATGCCCTCTCTCCTTCACTCATGCTAATTTTTTCTTTAATTTAGTTATCTAAAATATGTTAATTTTTGAAAATAAATTTTACATCAGAAAGATAAAAAATGTAGCACCAGATTGCATGTAAGTCTCCCAATCATTCAAAAAATTTCCAAAGGGGGAGGGACCCCTCCCCCATGCTGGCAGTCACAAAATAAACTACATGGCCCCCATGAGACAGTCCTGGCTTTGAAGGTATTCATAGCAACCATACAGTTGTCAAAGGCCTATGATCTTACTGTCATCACTCACATGTCACACTTATAATCAAGATTGACTAGCAATACAGTGTATAGCTATAGCAAAATGTTGTTTAAGGGACCATTTCCTGCTATTTAAGCAGCAAAAAAATTCCTCAACACAACCCCATTATTGTTGGAGCTGAGGTGAATTCTGTCTAGGACATTAATTAGCAACAGTTCATTGTCCACATCAACTACCCATCCATTCAAAGCACCATCATGGTCACATTCCATGTTCTCAACTTCTAATATTGCAAAATTTTGGTGCCTTTTTGATATGCACAAATAATAACATTTATGGATAATTTATTCAACACTGTCAGGGGTTTTATCCTTTCCCTTCCACCAAAATGTTTAGGTGGTTTTCTTAATTCCATGTTGATGGTACAGTAGAACCACACTCTTCTGCCATATGGCCCACACTGTGATAATTTGTATCATTTAAACAGTATAGTTTATTAGTTTCCTAAGATATTGTGTTTCCCCCATCCACAAGTTTGAGGAATTTTGAAGATAATTAGAACTGCTAGTGTGTAACATTCCTATATTTACTCTATATTTTGCTGGAAAAATCCTTTAAAACCCTATATATTAATCAGTATCCTTCCTATAAAACCTCCTATATTTCCATGATGGACCACTTTGAAGCCTGATAATTATGCAAAGGTGTTGCTGGAATGCTACACACTCCCTGCCAGGTGAAGACCAATTGCAAATTCTGGGTACTCTCTGGGGCAGTGGCGGAGCGTCCATATAGTCAGGGGTCTTTCTTCCCTCCCCTCCCCCTCCCCCTCCCCCTGACAGACTCAAATTTCCTGTCTGCACAGTTTTTAGGTTTTTACTGTACTTTACTCTTACACCATTATTGGTATGCCTTCAAATAACATGATTTAATAGTGTTATATTTAGGCCCAGATAACAAAATGCCCTAACAGCGGCCATTATGTGTACTATATTCTAATGAGAAGGTCATATACTGTGATCAAGGAGGTAGGTTTAGCTTAAACTTGTCTACATGCAGTATACGCACTAATGTACAGTGAAGCTAATTTGCATAGGTCATTGCTTCCCAATCGGGCATGATAATAAGCTTACAAAATACACAAGTGACCTTTAATACACTCTCGCAGTCCTAAGAAAGATGATGATGGGGGCGCAAAAGTGATTGTGTCGAATCAGCCCTGTTCCCGTCCGGGATAATTGTCAAACGGGAACACTATGCAGGTCCCAAAATATCTTCCACAAACAACCAATTCCCAAAACATTTGAAGAGAGCCTTCAGGTTAAAATGAAATAAAACTGTTGTCCTAGTGGGAATGGCTTCAGAGTTCGGGACTCACATCTGATGAGCAGCTTCATTTTGTTTTCCTTCAGGTGCCCAAAGACCCTTTTCCAAATAGCAGTTACAAAGGAGTGTGGGATCGAGTTTTGGTTTGTGTCATTTTTGTCAATGGCATTTTACTGTGGACAAAAACAACGCATACTAAAAGTCTATCCCATAATCCTTTGTAGTTGCTGTTTGGAAAAGGGTCTATTTTGAAGGATACATGGGCATGATAACCAGCTCGCTTACTCCATAAATGCAGAGCGGTCATCTGACACTGCATGATGATGCCGTAGAAATGTTTCTTTCTGTTCTTTCTTGATTCTCAAATTACAGGAAATCACATCTAATAAAGTTTACTTTAATTTTTCATGAAGAAGATACTCTAGACTAGAGGGCCAGGCAGACCTTCGGTCTTGACTATTTCCAACAATGTACTCAGTTACTAGCTACTGCAAAGCGGTCACCAAATGAAATTTACTGTTTCATGAAAACATGGTTCTTTGTGTGATTATCTTGATTTCTAGATGCCAAAAAAGTACATCTAACAGTGATTAATTTCCCAAATTTTGATCCCTCCTTTAAAGTTTCTTGCCTGTGACTTTAGCAAATTTAATCATTATCCTCACAAAGTAAGTCCCTTTTTGATTCCTTGCCGAAAGTCCAAGGCAGGCAAGGAATCTATGCGATGGTGAAGTCATGGGTGTGTAATTGTGTTTGTGACTTTCATTTTAATCCCGATATCTCAAGATAGGAATGACCGACACTTTTCATATTTTGTTTATAGATTTGTCATGTTGAGAGGAAGAACCTTGTTGTTTTTGGTAGAGGTCAAAGGTCATCTGAGGTCACCGGAGGTTAAACTGCGAAAACTTTAAATGGCTTGTAATCACAATATCTCAAAGATAGCAATGACGGACACTTTTCGTATTTGGTATATAGATTTGCCATGTTTAGAGGAAGAACCCTATTGTTTTTGGTGGAGGTCAAAGGTCTTTAAGGTCACCGGAGGTCAAAGACCGAAAACCTTGTAATGGCGATATCTCAAGATAGGAATGACCGATATAGATTTGTCATGTTGAGAGAAATTTGAACCCTGTTGTTTTTGGTGGAGATCAAAGGTCACTGGAGGTCAAAGACCGAAAACCTTGTAATCACAATATCTCAAGATAGGAATGACCGTTATAGATTTGTCATGTTGAGAGAAAGAACCCTACCGTTTTTGGTAGAAGTCAAAGATCATCTGAGGTCACCGGAGGTTAAACTGCAAAAACCTTGTTAGTGGCTTGTAATCACGATATTTCAAGATAGTAATAACATACAGTTTTGATATTTGGTATCTAGATTGTAATAACGATATCTCAAAGTAGGAATGAAGGACACTTTTCATATTTGGTTTATAGATTTGTCATGATTTCAGGAAGAACCCTATCGTTTTTGGTATAGGTCAAAGATCATCTTAGGTCACCGCAGGTTAAACGACGAAAACTTTGTAAATGGCTTGAAAACACAATATCTCAAGGTAGCAATGACAAACTTTTCATACTTGGTATGTAGATTTGTCATGTTGAGAGGAAGAGCCCTTTTGTTTTTGATGGAGGTCAAAGGCCAGCTGGGTCACCAGAGGTGGAAAACCAAAATTTTCCAAGAATTTCCAAGATCGTCATATGGGGTTATCAGAGGTCAAAAAGCAAATTTCTCAAGAATTCCAAGATTGTCATATGGGGTTATCAGTGGTCAAAAAGCAAAATTTCCCAAGAATTCCCAAGATAGTCATCACTAAAGGTCAAAAAGCAAAATTTCCCAAGAATTCCCAAGATAGTCATCACTAAAGGTCAAAAAGCAAAATTTCCCAAGAATTTTCAAGATCCATTGGAGTTCGAACCCCTTTCAAGACACTTCCGTTTTTGTTTTTTGTTATATTTGGTGGGGTTCAAAGGTCATGTGAGGTCAGCAGAGGTCATATTGGTAAAACAAAAAATGATACAGTCAAGAAAGATAAGTTTGAGAGATAAACCTCAGTGCAACAAAGCATCCCCATTCGGCAAGGAATCTTAAAACTAAGCCTTTGGGCTTTCTGGTTATATAAAATATTGAATGTGGACCTGACAAATACATGAACATTAAGTGAATTATAATGGTCGCCTTTATACTAGTATGTGAAAGTAAGGGATTGAAAAAGGAGACATTTGTAAATAGAAATACTTGGAGAGGAGGAATGGGTAAGCAGTTTCTACCAGGTAGAAAAATCTAAATAGAAAAGGTTGAAAAGCCTTGACTTAGATCGTGTTGGGGCATACGGTATCAAAGTACTTCAGAGCGCACCTACAGGCCATTCTCGCCCCCCGCCCCCCCCTTTCCGATCTGACCGAATTCCCTAGCTCCGGCACTGCTATTGGTTATCTACAAAATTGTGACCATTAAAATGAAGCCATGAGCAAACTGTCTACAGATGGCATTGACTATGTACTGGCCACAGAGATTACCTCGGACTAACGGTCGTTCGAGATCATGCGGGTTTGGCAGTTGGTAAGAGAGTGGATTGCGGGAGGAGGTTGCAATAGTTTTCGAAACAATGATTCCGCATGGTGAAAGTAACAATGAGACAATTCTACTCGCGTTGTCTGACAGAGATCGGTTAAAATATGAGACACCTTTTTATGCTGGTTGCGAGTGAACTTGCGAGGCGAGTTGAAAAATTTTATTGAGTGTTTGAGTTGCATTGTGTGTGTGTGTGCGTGTGCACGGATCACTGTGTTTTTCTTGACCATCGACCTCCCGTTTCAAGAAATGTAACGATAGCAAAATTTCTAACAGAGACTTTGGAGGATTTGTGCAAAGCAATTGCCCCCTGCCCCGGCGTCTGTTGTGTAAACTGGTACAGATACCACCTTAAAGTTCTTAGTACTATGCCAGAAGCTTCAGTTATTGCTTAAGTTAGATTCACTCACTCTGTCATTGGTCTGGAGCCGTAAGTCTAATGTTACACGATCATTGAACAAATGATAGGCCTAGCACCATATGGCGCCATAACAACATGCACTTCAGTGCGTTTGTACAAAGGATATCTTTAAACATTGATTACGTTCATAAACACTAGGCCATTGCCAGAAGAAAGCTAAACTTAAGCTGAAAATGTCAAGGACGGATGTTCACATTGTTAAAAGGATTTAACACAAAAAATAACCCCCTTGCAAACAAATTTATTTTCAGGCTGTGAGATTCTGTTTTGGTTTGAGCCAGGGTTATACGACCTTCGGCCCCGGCAAAATGCTGTCAGTGGCTCTATTCCGCAAAATCAAATTTGACAGATAGTACCTCTTGGGTCTGTCTTTTGAAAAATACATTAGCCACGTGAATTTCAAAATGGCCGCCATTTTTCGAGATGGCCGCTATTTTGGCCAAAGAATAATATAATTTGCCATAGATTTTCACATCCCAGAATGATTTTAATAATCCTGGTATCAAATAATAGGTTTCAGACTACAGAAAACTCAAATTTTAAAAGTAGAAACCCTATTTTGGCTAGATTCAGGTCAACCAAGATGACGGAGAAGCAAAATGGACGCCAAACTGAATGAAATATTTCCAAAAATTGGCTAAAAACATTGTAAATTTCCTCAATCCCCAGCCATAATGATGTAAATTAATGTTTCATAATTAAGACTGAATTTTACAATCCTTGGCACCAGAGTACTTGCCAATACGGCAGAAAAGCACTGAAGAAGTAAAAACAATACAGTAAAAATTCCACCAAAAAATAAGAAAAAAATTACAAGAAATGCAAAAAAAAAAAAAAACTCAGAAAATAGTCGTTACAATATATTTCAAATGAAAAGCCTAAATATCTTTATAGCAGATTGTAAATAAAATTCAAAGCATGGTTTTTGATATTTTATGCTGGACTTCAAACTAACCAAGATGGTGGAAATAACAAAATGGCCGCCAATATAACGATCATAAAGTACAAAAATAATATGAGAAATAATCATTTAAAATACTTTTGACACAGTTGCCCTTAATATCTGGCCATGTACCATGACAATTAATCCAAATGGCATTTTTGAAATACTTTTCTGTTTGGATTCAGGTCAACCAATATGGCGGAAAAAACAAAATGGCCACCAATGCAATAATTATGTCAATATATTATAATAATAGGAAAAATAATTATTAAAAAATACTTTATACACAGATAAACCTAATCTGTGCCCATGTTCTAAATTGCAGATATTCAAAAAAAAGTATTTTTCTGGACATTCTTTGCAGGATCTGGGTCAATCAAGATGGTGGAAATAGCAAAATGGCCGCTAATGTTAAAATTTCAATGAATTATAATACGGAAAATAATCCTTAAAAAAATATATTTGTGACAGTTGTTCTTATATTTACCCATATTTTGAGCCAAATACATCAAACATATTTTTCAAAATATTTTAAAACCGGTGGGTGTGTATGTGTGTGTGTATGTGACGCTTTAGCTTGTTTACACGATATCTCAAGAAGGGTAACTCTGAGGGATCTCATACTTGGCATGTAGATTGCCCATATTAAGTAGATGATGCCTATTGTTGTTGGTGGAGGTCAAAGGTCATCTGGGGTCACCAGAGGTCAAAGCCTGAAAACCTTGTTTACACGATATCTCAAGGTTGAGAGTGTGGATACATTTCACACTTAGTATGTGGATGTGTTATGGTAAGGGGAAGATACCTTTTTTGGTGGAGGTCAAAGGTCATCTGGGGTCACCAGGGGTCAAAGTCTGAAAACCTTGTTTACACGGTATCTCAAGTTAGGAAGCTTGAATAGATTTCATAATAAGTATGTGGATGTGTTATAGCAAGAGGAAGAAGCCTATTGTTTTGGGTGGAGGTCAAAGGTCATCTGGGGTAACCGGGGGTCAAAGTCTGAAAACCTTGTTTACACGATATTTCAAGGTAGGAAGCTTGGATAGATTTCATACTTAGTTTGTGGATGTGTTATGGTGAAAGAAAGAAAACTATAATTTTTGGTGGAGGTCAAAGGTCATCTGGGGTCACCGGGGGTCAAAGTCTGAAAACTTTGTTTACACGTTATCTCAAGGTAGGAATCTTGGATAGATTTCATAATTAGTTTGTGGATGTGTTATGGTGAGAGGAAGAACCCTATCATTTTTGGTGGAGGTCAAAGGTCATCTGGGGTCACAGGGGGTCAAAGTCTGAAAACCTTGTTTATACGATATTTCAAGGTTGGGAGCATGGATACATTTCATACTTAGTATGTTGATGTGTTATGGTAAGAGAAAGATACCTGTTGTTTTTGGTGGAGGTCAAAGGTCATCTGGGGCCACCAGGGGTCAAAGTCTGAAAACCTTGTTTACACGATATCTCAAGGTAGGAAGCTTTGGTAGATCTCATACTTAGTATGTGGATGTGGTCTGGTGAGAGGAAGAACCCTATTGTTTTAGTGGAGGTCAAAGGTTATCTTGGGTCACCAGGGGTCAAACTCTGAAAATCTTATACGATATCTCAAGGTAGGAATCTTGGATAGATTTCATACTAAGTATGTTCATGTGTTATGGTGCGAGGAAAAATCCTAGTGTTTTTCATGGAGGTCACAAGCCATTTGAGGCCTTCAGAGGTCAAAACTGAAACTTTGTAAACATATCATTAGAAGGAAGCACAGACAAATCCCTTCTAATATTTTTTTTTTCATTTTTTTGGTTATTCAAGTTTTTGTTCAAAGGTCATGTGACATGAGCTGACATGAGAAGGGGTCAAATTGTGACCACATCATAAAAATGATGTAGCAGAGAAGTATAAATTTGATGGATTAACCTCAGTGTAGCAAAGCACCCCCTTTCGGCAAGGAATCACTAAGCCTTTTGGCTTTCTGGTTGGAAATATTCATTTATTTTGGCGGCCATTTTGTTTTTCCGCCATCTTGACTGACCTGAGTGCGGCCAAAACAGTCCCAAATATTAATATAGGAAGTTTTGTCAAAAAATGACCAAATTTTAAGATAAGATGTCTCAAAAATATTTTTAGGAATATTTTCTGCACAAAATTGTGTCTTAAACAGTTTTTACAAACGGAAGATGGCGGCCTTTTTGGAAAATCGGCCGCCATTTTGAATTTTGAGTGGCTAACGGGTTTTTTTCAAAAGAGCAATCGCTAAGGAGCATGTATGCAAATTTTGGTGCTTCTTTCCACTTGTGAACGATTTTACCAAAAAAATGCATTTATCTGCCCTACTAAATTTGGAGTTGATGTCCAGGCCTACATGGTCATAAACATAAACAGCCAGGCCAGGCGTGTGCAACTTTGCATAGGGTCATCGATGTACTCAATGCACTGGCCTAGCCAGAGGGGGGGGGGGGGCGGGCACGTGGGCCATGGCCCCCCAATCGAATTCTGAAAAAAAATTAGAATTAAAAAGAATAGTCGGCTCTCCAGAACTCGGTGACGTAACTGAATTAATGATATGTCGGGATATACAAGATACCGATAATATATCCTAGAAACGTCAAGTTACCATGTTATGGTAACTAAAATAGGAAATCAGGAAACCAGGGATGATCTGGTTTAAATGGTATAGAGCGATCGTGGGAGATAAGTACCAGGTCTCATCAGTAGCGGTAGGGTAAAGTCGGCGATAGAATGCCAACGAGTTGTCAGGTAGAAATTTGGTGAACCAATCTTGAAATCTGAATTCTCGTATTTTTCGATAAGCTGGTGCATAGCTAGCAATAGAGAAAAACAAATAGGTTGTATGATAACAACAATACGTCTTCGCCAAAGCAGTATGTCACTTGATGGAATGATTTAAGAGTGTTACGATTCAATGCTTCTTTTCGAGTACGGTGTGTCGAGTTTGTGCCAGTAGCTGTTAGAAATACCACGGGTGAATGGATATTACGTAGCACAAAACTGCGCCTATATTCGAATGGTTTACAAAGGATAAAACTGCGGTGAAAGAAGTAAGGATGTAACTGGATGGAAAATTATTTTTCCAAAATAGAGCTAATTCTTTGTAGGTGTGGAAAGTTTCCTGAATTTACAGAAGGATATGTTTGTTTTAGTAAGTTTCTCGAGTGCAGATAAACCCTGATAGGTCATCTCCCTGGTAAAGTGAAAAACATTCTTTTGAGGTTTTATATTAGCTTTGATAATACAAATGTCTCAAAGGTATGTCCAGAGAGGCCAAAAATACTCATGATGTGAGTTTCTTCAGATAAACAAAGCACACCTCCGATACGACTGTTGTTCCGATGCAAATAGATAATGCCGTTGTTATTCAGTGTATTTGTATTCGGAAGAAATTTGGTAAAGTTGCTGTGACACTTTAAATGAAATTGTTACAAACGCATAGTACGACCAGTGTTCCGATGGGTTGGAAGCGTCGTGCGCGTAAGCACTTACAATTCTGTGTTGTAAAAAGGTAAAAACTTTAGCAATAGCACAATCGCTATAGCTTACTACTACGTATAGTCAACCAACTACATAAAACCAGACCCTACACTGGTTTCCTGAAAATTTACTCCTATAGCAAATTATTGTATCCCGATATATCACTACTTTGGTCACGTCACTGAGTTCAAGAGAGCCGACCATTTCCTCTAATTATGCCAGTGCTCAACCCATGGCTTCATTAACATTCTGGATCCGAAACTATTGGCCATGTTCAGGGGCGTAGCGAAGGTGTTATCTTGGGGGTGGGGGGGGGCTGGAGATTGTTATGCCGACGGATCTGGTAATGCGGCATAGTGCGAAAACGAGATTTAGCGGGTGGGGTCCAGGGCCCCGCCTAAGAACCCGTGGTCCAGGGTGCACAGCCCCGGAAGCTCTGAGGTTTAAGTATATCTCTGGGTGAAAAATTAAGTCTCATGATGGATATATTTTGGATAGTAATGCATCATCAAAGGCAAACTAGATCCCCACTAATTTTAATGTATTAGGCTATTCCTCTCGTCAGGCCGCTATAGTTTCAAGCGGTTGGGATCCAGAGGTCCGTCAGTGTTTTAGCTAGGACGTTTCCTCAATGCGACATTTACTGATCCGTGGCCGGGGGGTAGGGATGTACCCCCCTCCCTTTGGAAATTTTTGGAATTTGTAAGGTGCCTAGATCCTAAATGGTGCAATATTTGAGCGGATTTCTGCCCTAATGAGAAACATCAAAATTTACACCCGGGTAGAATTTGCTTGTCAGATTTTTTTGTGCGACATTTGTCGCCGTTTATACGACATTGTCCCACAAATAGGGGCTGGCTAAAACACTGGGCCCGCCTTAGGACCCCTAGTGGATTCCGGAGGGCGAAGCCCCCGGAAGCTCTGGGGGTTAAGTTATCTCTGGGTGAAAAATTAGATCTCAGGATGGATATATGTTGGTTCATAATGCATCATCAAATGCAAAGATTCCCTCTAATTTTAATGTATTAGGCTATCTCTCTCGTCAAGCCGCTATAGTTTTAAACGGTTGGGATCCAGAGGCCCGCCAGTGTTTTAGCCTTGACGTTTTCTCAATGCGACATTTACTGATCTATGGCCTGGGGGAGGGGTCTTAGGGGAGGAGATGCCCCTCCCCTTTGGAAATTTTTGGAATTTGAAAGGTGCCTAGATCGCAAATGATGCAATATTTGAGTGAATTTCTGCCCTAAAGAGGAACCTCAAAATTTACACCGGGGTAGAATTCGCGTGTCAGATTTTTTTGTGCGACATTTGTCGCCGTTTATGCGACATTGTCCCACAAATAGGTGCTGGCTAAAACACTGGGCTGGCCTTAGGGCCCCTGGAAGCTCTGAGGTTTTAGCATAATCTCTGGGTACTGAAAAATTAAGTCTCATGCAGGATTGGTATATTTTGGTTCATAATGCATTATCCAGTGCAAAGATTGCGGTTAATTCTAATGTGTTAGGCTATTCCTCCCGCCATGCCACTATACTTCAGGAGCTGAATCTAGTTGTCGTTAAGAAATGGAACACTATGTGTTCAACATTTTAACACTGGACGCGTCTGAGGAGCTTCTAAAGTGCCAGTCTGCATGTCATGATGGTGAGATAATATATCTGACCAAGCTGTCATCCTTTCTCTAAGAAGTCGACATGGTGAGATAATTTATCTCACCATGTCGACATCCTTTGCTTAGGAAGTCGACATGGTTAGATAATTTATCTCACCATGTCGACATCCTAATTTAGGAAGTCGACTTGGCGAGATAATTTATCTCACCATGTCGACATCCTTTGCTTAGGAAGTCGACATGGTAAGATAATTTATCTCGCCATGTCGACATCCTAATTTATGTAGTCGACATGGTGAGATATTTAAAAACAAGTTATGGAACGCCATTTGGGTGATATATCGCAAGTTTAATGAGCACAATCAAGAGCAAAAGTGGTGTGTATAGCCAGTGACCCTGCCAAACTATTCGAAGTAGGAGGCATGATGTTTCGCTGGAGGGGCCCAAGACAAGGTAGCAGCGAAGAACGTTTCCCGGTGTAAACCCTGTGTACTATACCATGTCACTGCGGGCAAGGCCATACACAGGCATTTTTGGCTGGGGGATAAAACTGGAACATTACTGATCTGTGGCCTGGGGGAGGGGGGTCTGAGGGGAGGCAAAAATTATAATTTCAGAAGGGCGTAGATCGTAAATGGTGTAATATCTGAGTGGATTTCAGCTTGAAAATGAAGACTAAAATTAGTGGTGTTTTACTACGCAAAAATAATTACGAGAAAAATCTTAGCCATCTTTTCATTTCATATCTGTTATTGTCCCACTTAATAACTTTGCCTCATACAATCATATGAGCCTCTGCTTTACTGAGGATTGAGAATAGTGACAGATCGGATTTGTAAAAAAGAAAGAGCCTTGCAGGTGGACTGGTGGAGAAAATAATTGCTAATAACGATATTATCGCGTTTTCTCGGCAACATATTGTTGAGAATATCAACATTCAACAGTGAGCTTGATCGAAGTTCTGCTATGTTGCACAATAAACATCGCACTGCATACAGTGCAATAATAAAGTGCTGCTATGTATGTTAGAGTAAAGCCCTGTGGGGGCCATGGAGGTGAAGCTCAAGCATTTAGATTTTTTACACGTCTTTAAAGGCCCGAAAATTCGTGATCAGTTTCATTGTTTTGGTCAACTGGTACTCTTCACAAAGAACAGACTTGGAGCATAGCCGGATTTACCCTCGGGGGGAGGGGGGGTGTAACCTATCATGTGAGAGGGCCCCTCCAGTATCATTCTTGGTGACATTATTTATGGGTGTGACTAATACGTGACACTATCTAAGTGGAGCGCCACCACCACTGGCGTGTAGCCTACGGAAAATTTTTTGGCAAAAGTGCCGATGTCGGTGGATTGCTGGAAATGACACTTTCCAGGCTTGTCAATTTGCATAAGACTGTGCCACCTCTTATGATTTAGAAATTTTCATCCTCCCTAAAGAGAGTTAACTCGCGCACACAATTTATTCCGTTACATAATTGTGTAAAGGAGAAAAAGAACTTGACATATAATTCTGCTGTGTTCATTTCTGTTATGAGTTAAACAGGAAAAAGAAGGTAATATATGCACATGTCATTGACATAGAAATCTGAAATATGGTGTTTGAAATCCCAATTTATTTCAATTCCATCAAGAGGGCCAATCTGTAGGTATTACAATAATCCTTTCATCAATAACCACCGACACATACTTGGGCATTCTGATGGTAGCCGAAGCATATGATAATCGACACCGAGGATTTAACCTTTCGGCGCAAGACAATTACCTATCATGTCAATACAAAATAGTTTAAATTGAAATGTGTAACTATTAAAAATAATCAAAATACATTCATGATTCAGTCTCAGAGCTAAGAGGTTTGACCAGGTGGATCGAGAATGGTATTTAGGGAAACTTTATAGCAAATAGATGCCTAATGCATAGACGGCACTGCACCAACTAGCTGGTAGTGCTTCTAAAACCTTTCTTTTTAATCTTCTAATTTCCTACTTGGGCAACTATTCAACTATTCCTTGCCCTTTCCCGAATATATTAACGAAATCTTATCATGCTTCTTTCTCAATCGTTTTCTTTCCCACACTAGAATTAAGGCGAAACTTCAATTCACTTTATGTTCATTTAAATGTTGGGTACGGATATGATTTTGAACAAAAAGTTGTTGCAAGGGGGTTAATGGCTCACTTCGTGAGAGTGAAGATAAACTGCAAAAAGTGTCCAAAAGAGGGTCACAGGTCTTCCCAGTAAAATGTTGAAATAAAAACACTGTGTGACCGAAATGTAGTCTCACTCCTTCTGATTAACATTCAGTAGTGAATGATGATACACAGAGAGTGAGGAATAAAGGGAGGTTGGATTATTGTGATATTTTCCAGGGGTTAATCCTCCAGAAAGCGAAGCGCACCGAAAAATGACATTTTTAGAAATTTCTAGCGGCATAGGTAATAGAAAAAAGAAAAATACCCTCAAGGACATGGGCGTCCGCAGAAAAAAATTCAAGGGGGGGCAAAATTTTTTAGGCGGGCCAACTTTTTTCATGGGAAATATTTTACTCCCAGAAGAGTTTAGATGCTACTTTTCACACAGTGTTGACAAAGGCGTAGCCAGAAATTTTCAGGGAGGGGGGGGGGCGAAGCCCATAGACAGACTCTCAGCGCTCCGCGCCACCATGGGTTGGCGCGGAGCGCAAGGAAAATTTTGGCCCAAGATGCTTCCCAGATCGCTGGAAATGGCACTTCCAAGGCCTATTTACCGCATATAAAAAGGGCAAACATAAGCAATATCGTAAATATAAACTTTAAAAAATACCCAAAATATGCTCGAATGGGGGGGGGGTGGGGGGCTGTTGGGGCCTGAGTGTTGATATTTTTATTAAATTATTGTTTTGAGAGTACAAATTCCCACTGATTGAACTGTTAAGAAATCTTGATGTTATATTTTCTTCGTTTTTTTCTTTATTTTTTCTTCGTTTTTTCAAGTTTTTGATTTTCCGGGGGGGGGCAAGTGCCCCCCCCCCCTTGCCCCCCTCCGGACGCCCATGCTCAAGGATGGACGGTTGTCCTGCCTTCCTTGCTACCAGCGGCTCCTGGGGTCCCGGCTCCTGGACCCCAAAGGGCTTCCTAGCAGGAGGTCCAGTGGCGCTGCCAGAGGTTGCCAATTGGGGGCACTATAGAAGATGGTGCTTTAAGGCTGCTCTAGATACAGCTGGCCACACGTTCGGTGTAAATTGTGCATTTCTGAGCCTTTTTTGTAAATTTAAGATGACTTAGATGGTGAGGCTGAATGCGCGCCAAGCGCGCAAAAATTTTAATACTTTGATTACTGATATGCCCAAAGTACTGATATGTCCAAAGAATTCAATGCTCTTCCCATTCTTGAAGCAAGGAATATTGCTGGTACAATTCCAATTTTTTATACCTTATGGATTTTTTTCTGTGCATCAGAGCATCGGGGCCCCCTTTTGGTTGGGGGCCCCCGGCTCAGCACGGTCCGAGCCCATAGGAGTTCAGGGGCGGATCTAGGGTCTTTTCTGAGGGGGGTCCAACATAAAAAGGGCACATTCATTTTTCTTAAATTTTGGTTCCAATAAACGTCAGCGATTACACAACTTACCGCATATTGACAAAGAAAGGATAAACCAAAAGACATGAAAAAAAAACTGGAATCAAAACCTGGAATCTAAAAGGTGAAATTGCAAAGCGCGCGAAGCGCGCGAAAATGTTTTGGGTAAGCCTACACTTTTAAGAATTTGTCCTAAATTAAAGCTTATATCAGTATATAGAACAATTGAGCGGACAGTTGGGCCCTATCGGGCATAACTTCAATTTACTTCCCTCCTCGAGTCACTAGTCGTACCGTACGGCAGACACAAGTGAACGTTAACCAGGTTAAGCGAAATGCGATTCAATTCCCGACATTTACATAAATCCATGTATTCTACTTATTAGCTTGAAAAGGTGGAGAGGGTTTGTACTATATTTAGCTATAAGTATAACTGAACTGAGGAAGAGTGGACAAAGCGTACCGAAAGTTTTGGGTTTTATCCCAGAAATTACCCTTATGAAATCCAAAATAAGTAAACTGCCCATGGGTGGCGGCAGAATTTTTCCAACAGGGGGCCGGGCCATGTCAGCTACCCCAAGATCCGACGTTCCCTATTTCGAGGGTATGATGAGAAGGGCAAATGTGGGAGCCTCATTATCCCATGTAATTGCCGGCATATTTTGCATTATATCACTTAATACTTCCTGATCCGAGTTGCGCATTGATAGTGTTCTTTGAAATACTGAAAAGCGCGCGAAGCGGGTGAAATTTTTTGATAGGTTTACACATAAAACATATGACGAAACGAAAAAAAGAACTGTAGGGTTTGTAGACCGTATCGGGTGTAACACACATTGTATCGAAACCACCTGGACTACACGATGACATAGCCAAACTTTGCTCCGTAAGTCGCTCACCAACTGACTGTACCGCATTACACACACAAGAGAACACCAACTAGGCTTTGCGACGTGGGATGAAAGTTACGAACTTTACATAAACTATTTATTCTGCCCATATGTTACTTGTTAAGGTGGGCAGGACTTGTGCTATCCTGCTATGTGGAATGGAACTATTGAAAAAAATAGAGTGACTCTACAGCGCGCGTAGCGCGCAGAAAATTTTGGGTTCTTATTACAGAATTCATCCTCTTGAGGGCAAAAAACAGTTAAACCGTCGATTAGTTGTCGTCGGAGGCTGTGTACTTTCGACTAAGACTCCCCTACGAAACTGTTAAACTTCTCCGATAGGGGGCCAGCCTTCCCCGACGAGGGGCATGAACCCTTCCCCCACCTGGCGCCACCGCTATCTCGACTGGGGGAGGAGGTTAAAATACTGTATGTTGTGTTTCCTATATAGTTGGGGCGCAACTGTCAAAGACACTGTCAGAACAGATGACTGAAGTCGAATGTTTGCTTTTCATTTGCGACAGCAGACCGGTCATCTGTCCAAAGACGTCAAAAAATTGAACCGACTGACATGGCGTTATTTGACCTGGTGGTGATTTTATACAGTAATTTTAAAATGAAACAAACACCGATTCGTCTATTGTGACTTCTGGTCAACTCTTGGCTGTAGACTTTACCTAAGACTGACTTTTTATTCCCATCACTAGGTCAACACTATAAATGAAGGGAGTAATTTCAGACTATAAATATCATAGCGAAACATATTTACCTACTCTCTCTTATTCACGAGAGGATGGATACTAGAGGGTGGAGGGAAGGTTTCGTAGATGTAGCGTTTAGGGAGTGTGAACAGATCATTATTTTGTAAGACAAAAGACTTAGCAGTGACCTTTTGGAATCAATATTAAACCCCAATAGTAATGCGTTGCATAAAGCACTAGCTAGTGAGTATGACGTAATATCTGAATGCCCAAGCACGCCACACGTGGTTCCAAGCGAAAAGTGATTAGAATGCCTGATTGTCACGCAGACGTAGTGTAGTCACATTCTCTGTAAAACGATTGCACTGTTCGGGTTTCGAGGCGGCCAATATAGGCTACCGTAGTCAAATATATATTGCCGAAAGTTTCTGCGATACATGGCTAGACTAGTGAATTGGTCGATACTGGATGGGGGCCTCGGAATTGGACAACACTTTCATTACCTGTGAAACTGTCTCGTTTTTTTTCTTTTTTCTTTTTTCTTTTTTTGCTAGTGTGAAAAAAACCATTTTTTGAAAAAGGGCACATTGGAAAATTTGAGGGGGGTCCGTACGCCGGCGACCCCCCCCCCCGGATCCGCCACTGGAGTTACGCACTGCTTGCTACGCATTTGTCAGAAATGGAACTTTCCGTGACTTACAAATTACGGCTAAACCTTCTTTAAAACTATCAATAATACAGAGAATATGAAAAAGTTGTAACGAACCTCTAAAGCACGCATGTGTAACCACTTGTCAGTATTAATACCACTAGGGCTTCAGAGTACATACTTTTTTAGGAAGAAAGGTAAAGATTTCTGTTTTAGATTTCTATTTTAACTCAGAAGCAGATTTGAAAACTAAGCTAAAAAGAGTGTCTCGCTCATGGAAATTTTCGGGGCCCCTTAAAGTCGGGGGGGGGGGGCGTAACCTGTAGGTTACCTCGATTACTGGGTTAATCCGGCTATGATTTGGAGAACAGGCGTGATGCCTGACGGAAATCGAAGTGTTCTGGAAACAAGGCCATAAGAATTTCTGTCAATTAAGGATTTTAAGAGGCCTGACACGGAATTTCAGTGGCATAAATCTGTATGAAACGTTTGGGGATGATGGGTCAGAGCGAAATATGATCCCGGTGGCGACAATGTCCTGTCAATTGGTTAAGTTGTCTAACTGGAAAGCACATAGACAATAAGGAAAACTGAAAAAAGTTGACAAAATATCATGTTACAAAGAAGTTTTCCAACACTAGTATGGACTGAGGTTTGCATGTGAAGGCATTTTCCAACTTGAAAGTATCAAGGACCTTGATGTGGTTATTCGAGATTGTTTTCGATCATTGCGATCACAACATTTTCTTCTATTTTTACCGTGTTTTCCCTGTATGTTTTCGAAGTTGGAAAAGGTACACTTTGAAATTCCTAGGAGTAATTTCCCCCTGCCCCCGGCTGTGTACGGCCTTGATTGCGGGGCATGTATTGCATGAATATTTGTATATACTAGACGAAAATAGTTCCGCGCTAATTTAAAGTTTTTCCCGGAATCTAAACTGTCCGAAAATTTTTAGGTAAGCCTACACTAAAAAGAATCTGTACTTATTTTAAAGCTTATACAGGTCAATTGTCCGAGCAGTTGCATGGGCCCTGTCGGGCACAACTTACATTGTACTTCCCTCGTCGAGTCACTAGCCGTATAGCACGACAGACACAAGATAACATTTTAGTTTAGCAAAATGAGATGAAATTCCAGGCATTTACATAAATCGATATATTCTACTATAGTAAGTTACTTGAAAAGATGAAAAAGGTTTGTGCTACATTAAGCTATAAGTAACGGAACTGAGGAAGAGTGGGCATAGTTTACCGAAAATCTTGGGTTTTATCGCAGAAATGACCCTTTTGAAAGCCAAAATAGGTAAACCGACCATGGGTGGCAACAGAAAATTTCCCGACAGGGGGCCAGGCCATGCCAGAGACCCTGACTTCCGACAACCGCTATGTCGACGGGGTGGTGAGAAGGGGATATGGAGGAGCCTAACTATCCCATGCCATTGCAGGGCATATTTTGCATAATATCGCTTAATACTTCAAGAGCCGAGTTTTGCACTGATAGTGTTTTTTTGAGTCTGAGTTATGAAATTGCAAAGCGCGCGAAGCACGCAAAAATGTTTGGTAGGCTTCCACAAATAACATATGTAATCATTAAGAACAAAAAGAAATAAAATAGAAACTTTAGGGGTTGTAGACCTTATCGAGGACAACATACATTGTGTCGAAAGCACCTGAGCTACCCGATGAAACAGCCAAACTTTGCTAGGTGAGTCGCTCACGAACTGACCGTACCCTACACAAACTAGAGAATAGCAACTAGGCTTTGCGATATGTAATGACATTTACGATCTCTACATAATCTGCGTATATACCCTGCCTACATGTTGCTTGGTAGGGTTGGCAGGACTTATGCTATCTAGCTTTGCGGAATGAAACTATTGAAGAAACTGGAGTCACTGTACAGCGCTCAGAGCCCCGAAAATTTTTGGATTTTTATCACAGAAATTGTCCTCTTTTTTGACTTTGCTCCTCTTTCTTTTCCTCGTGTTTTCTTCATTTTGCCGACTGGTGCAGAATTTACCGACTCAATGTTAGAATATCACATTACCATGAACGATGAACTCCTTTAGTATACAATGATACTGGAAAGCCCTGTCTTTTTCCGACGGAATATGTTTTTAGTTTCAAAAAGTGTTGCTAACGGGCTTTGAAAATATTGTGATATAAGTTGTCTACAAATGCATTCCAATCTCCTGTCTTCCGTCGGCACCAACTCTTTTCTCTTGACGTTCTTTGCCCCTTTCTCCCCATTCTTTTCTTTGTTCGCTCGGTCTTTCTCTCTTTCTCTTGTCTTTCCCCTTTTCACTTTTTCTCTTTCTTCTTCCCTCTAACTTTTCTTTGTTTGCACTTCCCTCTTTCCTTCATTTTGCCGACTTTATTTTGCACTTTCAGATCTAAAGTATGTCACATTTCCCCCCATTTGGGAACATCTCGAGGGAACATTATCTTGCAAGGCCACTTGGTGCTCCGCCTATGACACTGCCTCCCCCCGCCAGAGATTCGCTCAGGCGACGGCCCCGTGGTTATTAAGGAAACTTCCTAATAGAACAGAAAAATTGAAAGATTTCAAAAATACTTCTGACAGTTTTCATAGTATCACGTTGCAAAGCCTGGAAACGGCCATTTCCGGTGACCGCGGGGATATTTTTGGCCAACATTGTCTTTGTTATCTTCTCCCCAACTGATGGTGGCGCACCACTTAGATAGTGCCACTGATTACCCCGCCCCCCCCCCCCCCCCACTTTCAAAGACGGATTACCGCCCATGCTCACAGACAGGGTAGTTATATAGCCTTTGAAAATAGAAGTTGAAAGCTGATTCTCGAATATTTTCCTAGGTAATTTTGCCATATGCTTCACTCACAAATAAAGATACTCGCGAAGCGTCGCAAAAACATGGTTTTGAAAACATTTCATGCCATTTACCCCCTCTCCTTTCTCGAATGACTGGTAAAGTTAGAGTGGGTCCTCTTGCCCAATTCTATATATAAACGATGTTCGTGAATAAGTTTTTTAATATCAAAAATTTCATTTTGGGGAAGGTAAAGGGAGGGCGACATTTTTTTCGAGGCAAGGAGGGGGAAAAGGGAAAGTGCAAGCTGGCCTTGCTTTGGCGACAAAATACAGATGAAGGAAAATGGTTTTAGGAAGCAGAAATGGGTATGTATGCGTGACTGTAGACATCTCACATCATACAGTCATAGTATTTCAGAAATCCTGTCAGTAACACTTGAAACAGGCGACTCAGTCGGTCTCTGGGAGGTGGGGGCGGCAAACTGAAGATGATTGTCTGATTTCATAGTTTTCAACTTAATTGTCGAGGCATAATAGTGTGGGCATTACAATGTTGCCATAAATTATCTTCAAATGGCCATACATGCGATAGTACATTACGATGATTGCTGTCTAAGCATTTCTGATTCCCTGCCGAAGGCGAAAGGAATCTATATGCAATCATGCTTGCGAGTGGGTGTGTGCGTGAATGTATGAATGGGTGTTTTTTACGCGTGCCTTGTAAACACGATATTTCAAAATAGCAATGATTGATACTTCTAATTCTTGGAATATAGAATTATCATATAAACAGGTTACCTTCATAGTAGGTGTCGAATATGTACTCCTCTTTGGCGTACATGCTCTAACACCTGCGAACAATGACAGAGATCATTCAATTTCGTTATATTCATGAGCCCATTTTGATTTTATTCTCTCTTCTGTTGATTTGTTTCAATATATGAATATTCCTACTGCACGAAAAGGCTTCAGCTGCAAAGTTTATTTTTATACATTAAGTCAATGGGACTTCATTGTGTGAGCTTGAAGCGGGCGAAATCACACACTGAAACCCCATTGACATTCATCGTTCGAAACAGCATGACAATCAAGACTTGCTTTAGTCGTTTTTCGTTGAATATTTATAATTCTGTTTGTTTTGATCGTATATATGAATAGTTAATAGCGTACAGTTTTCACGCAGTTTGACGAAGAATTCTTGCGAAAGTTCGCGGACGTTGGTATTACGGGAGCAGCCAGTATAGGTGCAGGAGTAATACACGTCCGCCGGCCGGGCAAATAAACAGAAAGAATCCTATTGCATTTGGTGGGGGTCAAAGGTCATGTGAGTTTAACAGAAGTCAAATTGTGAAAACATTGTAAAAAATGATATGATCAAGAAGTATAAATTTGAGGGAAGAACCTCAGTGCAACAAAGCACTCCCTTTCGGCAAGGAATCACTAAGTCTTTGCATGGCTGTACGGGACTGGTTTTCTCAGGGAGGGCGGTGGCTTTTGCCCGACTCCAGAGCAGAGGTGGCGCAAGAATTTTCCCGAAGGGGGGGGGGCAGCGACCCGAAGCCCCAACAGCCTGTTGCCGTTGAGAGGTTGGTGAGGGGGGATTAGAAGAAAACCTGTGTACTATACCATGGCATTGCGGGATACATACTAGAGAAAAATAGTTACGCACTGATTAAATGAGTGTTCCCGGGATCTAAGTGTGGAAACACGCGCGAAGCGCGCGAAAATTTTGGGGGTAAGCCTACACTTAACAGAATCTGTACTTATTCAATCAAAGCTTATGTAAGTCAATTGTCCAAAAGGTGGGCCCTTGTGAAGGCAAAATATGTAAACCGACCATAGGTGGAGACAGAACTTAACTGCCCAATTTTCCGCCCTACTGAGACAAAATATCTGCCCGATTTAGTCAGGTTTCTGACATTTGGGGGGCAGCCCCTCGGCCCGTACGGCCATGAGCTTTTGGCCTTTCAGGTTTTTCTTACTTGTTCTCTCTTTTTCTTCCCTTCTTGACTTTCATTTTGACGACTGATGTAAAATTTTGTCGACTCACCGTGATACGCTATTACACTACCGTGATCAACTTCTGCCATGTCTGAGAAGCAGAGGCGGAGATCTGTTTGAATTATTTGGGAGACACCTGCTTGCGTGAAAGCTTTGCGCCTCCGGCCAGGAGTACAGCGCACCGACATATGTCCCCTGTTGAGGTCGAGGGACAAAGACCCTGAAACCCAAGCTATTTAGTGCATTCTAGAGAACACATCACATATTTCTGATCTAACGTTCTTCCTTACTCCCATGAAATGGGACATATTTCAGTGATATGAATGTAGTTTCTTCAACTTAATGGACTAATATCACAATTATTCATATCGAAAATATGTGTAACATTTATTTTTAATGCATAACTCTAAATACTGGGGGATTATTTGATATTACATCCCTCACTAAAAATGTTGGGCGATGTCCTTCATAATCGCCGCCTATGCTGAGAAGCGTATTGTAGTGCAGTTTCGCCTCAAGAATATTTTAAATATTCATGTCATTTTGACGGGTTCCCTCAAATATTACACATGACTTGTCCACAACCTACATTCAGTCCAGTTTCTCCTCCCTGACCCCCTCCCCACACACACGTACGCTTTTTTCTTTCGTCTTTTCCTACCTTTTCACTCAACAAAATAAGATTGCACTAAATTGTGAAAGTTTTCCATTCACTTTTAAAATTCGTCAAAGATAGCACCATTAGACATCTTAGCCATCTTAAATAAAAACGCTTCCCCTTAGACCCCTCCCCAGGACATCACCTCCACATGGTGACAAAGAAAGGGTACAGACTACCACCGATAAAGAATATGCACAACTTCGCACAGACTTTCTGGGTTTATCTGGGGTGGGCATCATCTTCTGTTGCATAGGTATAGGAGGCGGGGAGGGGGGCTGGGAGGGCTGCAGCCCCCAACCAAAAATTTTTGTGAAAATTCGGGCAAAATGCTGAGAATTTTTCGGGCACCTACTGAAAGAAAAATAATGCAATGATGTAGCTAAAGGGTATTAATATTTTCAAAAATTCCTTGTTAATTAATATAAAGTTCTGATTTGAATTGCACCAGCACCTATATATTCCGTATTAAATGATCAGTGTGTTTTTAATGGTTGAACTTATATTATGATTATCAGTAGTGTATTTGAGGGGCCACTGGGCCATGCCCCACTCTCACTGATGCTGATTTTTTTCTACCTAAAATACGTAAATTTTTAACACAAATTTTACTTCAAAGGTAGCATATGTGGCACCAGATTGCATGTAAGGACACCTTTTTCAAAAATTTTCAAAGAAAAGAGGAGGAGGTAATGCCGATTTTTTTTTTTTTAGTACCTAAAATACCTAAATGTTTTAACACAAATTTCACTTCAAAGGTAGCATATGTGGCACCAGATTGCATGTAAGGACACCTAATTTTTCAAAAGTTTTCATAGAGGAGGGCAGGCGCGGATCCAGGGGGGCCTGAGGGCCCGCCCCCCCCCCCTCGCCACGAAAAAAAAAACGAAAGGAGAGAAAAGGAAGAAAAAGAAAAAAAGAAAAGGAGAAAGAAAAATTAAGAGCAAAAAATGAATAAGTGTCTAAGAACGTATTCAAAGCATATATTTCTGTAGGGGTTCGGTGGAGCTATAGCTGAATTATCTCTTTAGATATCTTTCAAAGGTTGGCGACGAAAGGAGAGCTACAATGTCCGAAAACAGGTGAATCGCTGAGTAATGATCCTTGACTTAAGATCTAATTAAGTAAACATCGTGACATATGCAGTATGGGCCCGGCTAGCTGCACTGAAATGTAGTAACACTTTTGCGTTAAAGAGTGAAGTTTTTTTGTAATCTAGAGGGATTGAGAGGCAAAGTTTTCGCTATACAGACCTTGCAGAATGAATACAGAAGACAAGCTGTCAGGTGACGTGATATTGTACACAGTGGCACCAACCGTTGCAGGCAAAGTAGCGGCGTGCATACCCTGCTCGATTTCAAAACTGTCTGAAAAGTTTTAAAATGAACTTAAAAGGCTTTTAAGCTACAGACAGTGGCGTCGGCACAGTGGGCAATGGGTGACGTGTGTCCCCCTCCCCATCGATTCTTGAAAATTTTTAAAATGGCCCAAAAAGTCGTTTAAGCTACAGATTTCTGATGAGATGTATTTTTCTGGTGAGATGTATTTTTGATGATTGGTTTATTTTTCTAACCATTTTCTTTCACAAACTGTTCTCAAACTATCATAAGTTTTGGAGACTCTTGACAAATTCCAGATTTTCGCACGCTTCGCTAGCGTTAAGCCTTGTGTCAGAGTTGTCCTTATTATCAATAGCTTTCGTTAACTACTCACGGAGGAACAAAGGAGCAAAAGTGCTTTTTAAGAATTCTCAGTCAGAAGATTCGTTTCTGAATAGCATAGGTTGGTGGGAAAGTGAAAGTGTCCGATGCAGGTTCTGAATGCAGGTTTTGTCACGGACTAATATTTTACTCAAAATTTCGGCGCGCTTCGCGCGCTTACGACAGGGTTTACACCCGATTTCATATACCATTGACAAAGCTATGACGCAAGAAATTATTCAAATGCAAACATTTTTGTAAAAAGCACATCTCCTCTGTAGGGCTCTCATCATTATGGGATCTTTGACTAATCTAGTCTACCACATGATTTGAAAGATTGAAAGTACGTAATAAATTGCCGTTGCTTATTTTCCAAACATTTTACCGCGACGTTCAATAACGACGAAAATCTTTCTGAAACGAATTTTGCCTGTCCACCATCCCTCTTGCTATACCTAAAAAGAATGTGATATATCATATCTCCTCCCATATGGATTTCGGGTAGTGAGAATCCCGTTGGTCCCTCTTTTGTATACTGTAACTAATTCAGAGCTCCCGGGAGGTTCTATACTGTTCTCTGTTAACCTTGGATATCCTTTTAAAATGTACAGGAAACATTTTTATTATAGTCCAAGAATGTTTCTGTGGACTCCACCCAGGTATAATTGCGTGTACAATTTTCCCATGGGCGTGGATCATGGGGGACGGGGCCACGCGTCCCCCTCACTTTTTGGAAGGGGGACATCGTCAAAAAGTCCCCCTCACTTTTTTCAAAAATGATGGAACAGACTGCAATTATGCCTAGGAAAACGAAATTTTTAGAGGAAAAATAACCTAAAAATCCTACACTTTTGTTGCACCAAATCGCATCTGAGGGCATTCAGTTCTAGAAAAATTTCCCTTAGACCCCTCCCCCCATACCGACGATTACAAAACTTATTGCCTCCAGGTGACGCAAATTCTGGTTACCACCACTGCTTCTTCCACCAGGACGGCGATTCACAAATGTGAAAAAGTCCCCCCCCCCCACACACACACACTTTTGGAGGTGGATCCACGCCCATGATTTTTCCTGGGACTTAAGGAGGTTTGAAGACAATATATTAACCGTCTCTTACTCCCCTTTTACACCCGAACAAAAGTTAGAATTCACTAAATTTTGGACATTTTTTAAACATAGAATCACTTTAGAATGACCCAAAGATGCCACCATTTTGCATATAGGCCCCCTAAAATTAACAAAAATTTCTCAAAGGGAAGGGTAAGCCCCTTCTTGGGATTGCACTCTCATGTACTAACAAGGAATGGCTCTCCCACTCTTGTATGTAGCGTATACAAAATTCCACTGCCTAAAAGGCACGGTTTAGCAGTTATCTGTGGTTCCCCCAGTCACCAACTCTCGCCGGCACCATCGGTCATAGATTTCTGAAGGGTATAACCTTCAGAAATCCATAAAGAAGGTGATATATCATCTCTCCTCCCATATGGATGTCAGGTTGTGAGAGTCCTGTTGGTCCCCCTTTTCAGTGTACAATTAATGCAGAGCTCCCGGGAGGCTCTATACCGAAAATTTTCAGCGCGCTTCGCGCGCAATTGTTTACGCTTACGGAGAGAGGTACGTTTTTATTGAGTGATTGGTTTATTCTTATCACTTTTTACCAAAAATCATTGGAAATCTTTCACGATTTTTGCAAAGTCTTCTCAATATTTCTTTATTTTCGCTTGATCTGCGCACTTTTAGCCTTGAATTACTCCTTTTACTATCGATAAGGTCCCTAACGTTTTCGCATTACTCATCGGTGGGGTTCTACCATAAGCCAATTATTCGTGTGCATAAACGTGATTTCAGAGGAGTCAGCATTGTAAGGATGTAAAGCAACTGATATTCATTTTTTCACCCTCCTCTTCTTATGAGAACTGAAAACTTAGTATCGAACCCACATTCTAATTGATATACACACATGAAGGGAATTGACACCTTTAGTCATAGTAATGGTTTTAAATGTAAATTCAAATTTTCGGCGCGCTTAGCGCGCAATTGTTTCATCTAACGTCCTAAACCCGAATACCGTATAAAGAAAATCAAACACTCATTATGGCGAAATTCATCTCAAGTTACCTACAAGGGCTCATAACGTTGGCGTGTAAGTTTTAAGATAACTTATATTCTCCGGAACTTCTGCAGGTACATATAGTAACTTATACTGAGCCATACACATCAAATTCCATGTAACATGAAAAGGTATAAAATCTCACTGACATAAAAACTGGAGGTCGATTTCTGTGCTCTTAAAATGCAATATTGCGAGAGCTTCCGGGGACTTCGCCCCATGGACCCCACCCCTGGACCCCGCCAGGGGCCCTAACGCGGGCCCCTGGACCCCACGCGTAGGAACTCGCGCTTCGCGCTCATGGTGCACCTTCGGTGCACATGAGATTTTCCATCCTGGGCCCCCCCTTAAAATTTCTGGATCCGCGCCTGGAGGAGGGGGCAACGCCGTTTTTTTAGTACCTAAAATACGTAAATGTTTTAACACAAATTTCACTTCAAAGGGAGCATATGTGACACCAGATTGCATGTAAGGACACCTAAGTTTTCAAAAAATTTTCCCTTAGATCCCTCCCCCAGCCCGGCGATCACCAACTTCGGCCAAAATTAAAACCAATAAAACAGGTAGTAACACGGCAAATTATTTAAGTAATTGGCATGCCGTGTGATAAACCAATGCATGTCTATATGATATGCACATTAACATGTCGAACGTGCATGGAGCTCTCGGAAAACGGGTTATATTTTTTGGGCAAGTCGGTCCAGCCCCCCCCCCATCAACTTGGGCTCCTACGCCTATGTTCTGTAGTCCCACCATATCACCAACCTCTGGAGGCGCCACTTCGAAAACAAAGGGCCCTGCACCTGCAGATGTACCTTTGGTGAGAGCGCCTTCCTTTCGAACTCCGCTCCTAAGGTAAACTAGTACCGCACCGTGAAGAGGGCGCATTTGGGATACAAATTTGCCAACAAAACAGTTGTACCGACAACCTGACAACACATCAGTTTTGGAAGCAAAAGTGGTGCGCTAGACGTGAGGTGTCTGGCTACATCTTGGTTAAATTGAAGTCTATAGAATGACCTGTATGGACTCAGTTGGATTTATCAGGCTTCAAACCCACCTTGAATTTCATCTCCAACATACCGTCACCAATCCTTCTGCTACACTCCCTGTGTACAAACCGTACTATAATCCAATAATCCCCACCCACCCACCCACTAGTCCCACCCACTAGTCCCATCCACTAGTCCCACCCACCCACTGACATACACGTTCACTGCAGTCAAATCGACGGGTAATAGGCCTATAGTTTGAAGTATGTAATCCAGTGGTAGTGAGCGGTGTTACAACCGATAATGTAAAAATCAACCGATAATGTAAAAACGACCGACAATGTAAAAAAAATTTACCGATAATGTAAAAACAACCGATAATGTAAAAAAATTTACCGATAATGTAAAAAACTCTTTGAACCGATAATGTAAAAAAACATTACCGATAATGTAAAAATGTTCGTCTACCGATAATGTAAAAAAAATTTACCGATAATGTAAAAACTGTTCTAAGGACGTTTTCATATGGAATTTGAAACGTGGAATTTTATCAAAGAAGTCATACGTTAATTCAGAAAGGTTGTAGGTCATACCCAGGGAAAGGGGCTCTCACCCTATTTCACAGCGCCCTCTTGCAGGTATATTTCCCTTTAAAAGGTACATTGAAAGACAGCAGAAGAATTAAAGGTCACTTTTTCTCAATTGTCTAGGCCAAATATATAATGCTATCATATTTCTCCTTCATATACTTAAAGCGCCCTCACTCCTCTGTTGTTCCGCAAGCTCACCAAAAAGAACACATCTACCATAAAAATATCATGAAAGGACTGCAACATATTTTATAACATAAAGGTGGGTCATATTGATGACACAGCTTATTTGCATAGGTCTATGGCTCAATAGAGGGCGCCCTCTAATAAAAACCAGATATTTCAAAAACTAAAGGAATGAAAATTATGTTTTTGAAATGAGCATGTCCGAAATTCCAGGAGTGTTATTATCGTTGAAGGAAGGTCATCCCTCTCACCCATTCCTAACCCCAGGGGAAGAAGGGGATGAAATCGAAGCTACTCACGCTTGATAAGAATTGGTCCTAGAGGTTATCGACCACGCTGATCACTGATCCGAAGTCAGTCATCCCGTCTCTCGGTCGTAGTGGGATGTGCGGGCCGTAAAAAGGCCAGTTTTAGGGTCAGTTATCCCAAGAGCAGATTTTAGGCATTCCAAAATACACAGTTTTCATACTAGATGGTTACTAATTAGAATTTAGGAATATGATTTCTATTTCATTTGTTAAATGTGGAGTGAAAGTTTTCCCTTCCATATATGGCTTCACTAATACGTGGGCGAGTTGCACCTTACCTCCGGAGAAGGCTCCTATCTCTGAGATGATAGCGGGAAGGGGATTACCCCGTCAAAAGGCCATGCACTACATTGGCCTACCGTTCCTGTGAGTCACAAGCTTGTTCTTTCTCCTACTAGCTACGTTGTATGCAATAAGTTGAAAAAACGCATTTTTTCCATATATGCTAACACTAATTTTGGGGCCGTGCTTCGCTTTGCCCCCGGGAAGGTGCCTCTCTCTAACCAACCCTTAGTTTACCCCTTAAAACTCGAAAGGTGATAGGCCTATGTGTCCTGTTTAACATAGGGAAGGCGTTTGGGAGGCTGCCCTGGTTGGGTTTGGATTAATGTTAGCATTCCATGGCAAACATGGGTTTTCAGCTTTGAATGCTCCCTGTATCTAGTAAGAGGGGCACACCCTAACAACCCTCAAGGGTGGTATATGGAAGGAAAACTTTTACTCCACATTTAACAAGTGCAGTCGGAATCATATTCCTAAATTTTAATTGGTAACCATCTAGTATGAAAACTGAGTGTTTTGAAATGCCTAAAATCTGCTCTTGGGGACACTAACCCTAAAAGTGGGCCTTTTAACGGCCACAGTCCACTTCGGCACAGTCCACTTCGACCGAGAGACGGGATGACTGACTTCGGATCTGTGATCAGCGTGGTCGATAACCTCTAGGACGCAATTCTTATCAGGCATGAGTAGCTTCGATTTCATCCCCTTCTTCCCCTCGGGTGGGGAATGGGTGAGAGGGATAACCTTCCTTCAACTTCAGAATAACGATAATAACACTCCTGGGATTTCGGACATGCTCATTTCAAAAATATAATTTTCATTCCTTTAGTTTTTGAAATATCTGGTTTTATTAGAGGGCGCCCTCTATTGAGCCATAGACCTATACCTATAAGCTGTGTCATCAATATGACCCACCTTTATGTTATAAAATATGTTGCAGTCCTTTCATATTTTTTATGGTAGATGTGTTCTTTTTGGTGAGCTTGCCGAACAACAGAGGAGCGAGGGCGCTTTAAGTATATGAAGGAGAAATATGATAGCATTATATATTTGGCCTAGACAATTGAGAAAAAGTGACCTTTAATTCTTCTGCTGTCTTTCAATGTACCTTTTAAAGGGAAATATACCTGCAAGAGGGCGCTGTGAAATAGGGTGAGAGCCCCTTCCCCTGGGGTATGACCTACGACCTTTCTGAATTAACGTATGACTTTTTTGATAAAATTCCACGTTTCAAATTCCATATAAAAACGTCCTTAGAACAGTTTTTACATTATCGGTAATTTTTTTTTACATTATCGGTAGACGAACTTTTTTGCATTATCGGTAAATTTTTTTTACATTATCGGTCGTTTTTACATTATCGGTTGATTTTTACATTATCGGTTGTAACGAGGGGGAGCTAGGCAGGCCAGCTGTAATTGAACTTACGAAATCATACTGGAGACCATATACCATTTGATAGAAATATGCATAGGCCGAATATTATTTTCTTTCCTCTTATTTGCATTTTCCTATTTGAACTGTGCATTCCTAAATAATAATATTTCTAATAATCAGTTTTGTTACCCGCTCTGTCAGGCCTGGGTAGAGCCTAACGGTCAAATTTTAGTACTTGTGATTATCAATTGAGTGTGCATTCAATACCGTATCTAACTGTTCAGGTGTATATCCATTATTTTCTAAATACACTCAGAGCTTCCGGGGCTATGCCCAAGCTTTTCATTCCATTCGGTACTGCTTTGAACCCGGGGCCTTTCGACGGATCCTAAGATACCACACATTCAGGTGGAAAGCTAACCAGTGGCGCAAATCCTGGGGGAAGGGGGCCTTTCCCCCAGTGAAAGAGTGAGAAAGCGAAACCGTAATTTGGCCCCCCAAAATGTTAATAACAATGCTTAAATATTTTCAATACTTGGTCATTTTTTAAACAAAAATAGCTCTCTGCCTAATACCCTGAAACAAGGCTGTTAATTTTTATTGATAAAAGTCATTTCAATTTTAACATTCCTTTCCTGACAACAAACAAAATTATACAACGGACATCGTATTTAGATGTCATTGGATCGAAGCTGTACGAAATTATTTTACATCAAAGGCTGAGCCATTGTGAATGGCTGACAATTTCTAGACGAAAGCACAAGCTGACAAAAACAAGTCACGGCATGGTCAAGGATGCTTGTAAGTGGAATATCTGTACTCTATGTATTTTCTTTCAAAAGGAGCATTTAGAGTTGATCATCAATTAAGCAAGCCAATTTCTGGTCGTCCCAGATAATTATTGAACTTTGCCCCTGCTTTTTACATTTAAAACACATCGCAGCTCTTGCAAACCTTTGTTCCAGTGAAGCACATCACCAATGTTAAAATAGCCCTTTTTACAACTCTAAATGTACGGTACTAAAACCCAGGAGCATTACACTGCAAAATTCCGTTCGAACCCGTTTTCCTGAGGCTTCTGAAATACTAAAACCCAGGAGCTTCCGGGAGCTTCGCCCCCTGAACCCCCACCGTGGCTTTGCCCCTGGACCCCATCAAGGGCCCTAAGGCGGCCCCTGGACCCCACCCATTTTGGGCTTCGCGCTCGCGGTGAACGCTACGCGTGCACAGTTTCATGTTCACGCGTACGTCATATGCATTTTGCCCCCAACCTCAAACAGAGATTTGCGCGCCTGACGCTAACCATTTCAGAATGAGGCCTAAAAGCAAAATCATGGGTACGCGTCTGGATGTGGCCCCGTGAGGTCTTCCCGATTAAACACTTGGGCCACAAACGAAAAATTAAGGACCCCATGTACATTTTTACCAAAGGACTTTTTAGAATATTATCTACTTTATATTGCGAAGACGTAGATATCGGGTGGAGTTGTATAGAAACTTCAGCGGTCAAGGTCAATTTGCTATGTGACAACGAATTCATTGCATAAAAGTGATTCCCAAATTATGCCGGTCTCGAGCCCATTCTCGGGAAATTTAGAACCGAGTCAAGAGTCCGGACTGTACAAGACCGAGTCCGAGTCCTTGCCTTCCGAGTGCGAGTCACGAGTTCGAGTCCTAATATCGTGACTCGAGACCGGTCTCGAGTACTACAGTACTAGTAATCAACTGTTTATAGCAGCTGCTATGTATATATGTTTATGCAACAGTTAGGAAGTCATTCTAGGAGTCGAGATTCCATTAAGAGTCGCGACTAATAGTACCGCTGGTACCTGAACCCTAAAATGTTGGAGTTGCTCAAGCCTAGTCTCGATTATTAAAATGTCCTACAACGTATAATTATTTTCGGCACGCTTCGGGCCCACCCATTACTGTTTCCACCGTACTTGACAAATTAATTAACACTCACTTACCGTAGAGCACCTTGGGTGATATAACTCCTCAAACCCGGGGCAACCCCTTCCATTGTCCGTGCTCCCCCATTAACAATCCCCTTTCGTCATCGAATAGACCGGCCGTTAGTGTTGAGTTAGGCTAGTCTAGAAAATGTCCAAATCGTACTTTTGGTGGTCAGTTGAATGCACATTAAACACCTTTTCAGATAATTAAACCGATTCATGCTAATGTCCATAATTTTGGAAATAGCTCAGGCTTCCGGGGCTCTTGTCCCGTTTCCACACCGGGGCGCTGCCCTGGGCTTCTTGATCCGTTAAGGAGCTTTCCGCATCCTTCGGTGTCGGTGTCATTCCTTGTGAATTCCTCCCAATATGGTCATCTGAACATTATTTACCTCCACTTTCAAAACTCCAATGCCTCCACTGCACATAATAATGGCTGGAAAGGGGTGGGATTGGGGCTGGGATCTACGTCTCTCCCAATATTTTTCGGTTCGGAGATTTTTCTCCAAAAGTTATTATTAAATGTACTTGAGAACGGCCAAAAATTACCTAGAAGAAAATTTTGAAAGTGAGAGCTCTTTTTTGACGGGTCTCAGCCCCCACCCAGTGGCGTCGCCAAGGGGCCAGGGGCATGTTCCCCCAGAGTTGGGCTGTTTGCCCCAATGAGATTTGGGTATGCAAAAATTTATGCACAAACACATCATTCACGTATATGTAGACATGAACAGGGGGACTCACTGGCACTTAACATACGACTGAAATTGTATAAAATGTTCTCAGAACTGCAATTTTGCGGCGCCCTTCGCGACCATCTTTTCATTTAACTGTATAAAGGCAGTGGCGTCGCCGGGGGCAGGGGGCACGCCCCGAAAAACCTTGTGCCCCCCGTGTGCCCCCCAACTGAGATTTGAGATTTTGAAAAAATATAGATCTCCTGTAAGTTCTGTAGTCAGAATATTTGACTACCATGTTTCATATGATTTGATTCTTCTTAGGACAAGAAAAGGCAGCAATTTGTATTATTCTGAATAAAAAAATCACCCATCTCATAAAACACATGGTGTTCTCTGTGTCGGAGGCTGAGCATCGGTCTTGGTAATCTATCCATAATCCTTGCCGCCTCAACAGGTGTGAATATACGTCTTGATTAAGTGTAGCGGAAATGTCTGCCTCGCGAACTCATTGACCAAAACAGTGTCATTGACCAAATGGTGTTGTTTCGTACGTGCCATGGAACTTGCCATTGCGAATTGTAATGCAAGCTCAGTGCCAGCAATTTCAATGAGACTTTTCTGCATTTTCTTCTTCGAAAAAATAATTCCAATAAATTTTAAAAGGAAATATATGATACAAAATTCTATGATCCCTTTAATCCCGTTAAGACTCCAATCACTCAGTATGTGGATCACGAAAATTTCACGTTGATTGAAAAGTCCACAATGGAACGAATATTTGATCGTTGATTCGGCAATTACACATGCACGTTTTTTCACTTTCATGAGAATTTCTCAATCCATGCATACTTTTTTTTTAGTTCCTAAATATTCGTTATTTTTTGACACAAATTTTACTTCAAAAAGGTAGCGTATGTGGCACCAGATTGCATCTAAGGACACCTAATTTTTCAAAAATTTTCAAAGGGGACCCCTCCCCCAGGCCGGCGTTCACACAACATACTGCATACGCCACTATCTATTTGTGCCCCCTCATCGAACTGTTGTGCCCCCCAGAATGAAAAGTCTGGTGACGCCACTGTATAAAGGACTGCCTTACTGGGAGATATCTACAGCAATTGTTTCACTGTCTATTTTCAAATGCTATAACACTACTGCCACCGCGGCCTTGAGTCCTCACCTTTCAATATAATTTGCACAACGATTTTCTTTTTGCCAGATCTTATGTTCGAAAACTGAAAAACAAAATGCGATTTTCATTGCCTTTTCAACGCGCATTCAATAAATATGAGGATAATTAAATAGCTTTAATCTCATAAGCTAACGTCTATTTATTTTAGATACTGGTACCTTCAAATTTGCATGCCGAAACTTTGCTCTCCTGTATCCTCGCCGAGGTGCAGCGAAGCACCAAACCATGGAAAATAAAGTGGTGATACCTTCGAAAGGAGTAAATGAACCTAAACAAACTTTTTTATAGATGCTCAAAACCAGAATTTTCGGCCACTTCGCGCGTGCACAAGGGATGGTCTCAGCAGGAGGTAGCCACCTTCTTGCATTTATTGCTGAGGAAAATGCAGAAATATAGTTTGGTCAAAGTTATAACTTTGAAGCACCAAAAGCCCACTGAGCTGCATTCAAGGGCTTTTTTCACATTTTTCCCGCCAGCCCCGGATCTGCAGCCGCCAGATGTACCTTGCTTGCTCCAATTTGAAGGCTTTTCTGAGTGGCATACCTGGAAGGTAGTTGTCTCAACATCACTCCCCACTGGGCAGCATGAGTGGGTTTATTATTAAGCTCTGTGCAAACATTAACATGATCCGCTGTCCCCGTTCGCCGCCGTCATTAAAGAAAAAATGCAGTCACCCCAATCAGAATGGGTATGCCCCGTCACTCTAGTTCATGAACGGCCTATTTGATCATTTGACAATGTTTTTGTTAGAGAATTGTGAAATTTAAGGAGAATTTCTCCTTGCTCTACCTATTGTTTGTATATATGTTCCAAACTTCTTCAAAGGTGCTTGTAATGCAGTAAGAGGAGATTTGCAAGAGTTTACTGATTCTTCAAATCAAATTTTGTGGTGACTGCCTATTGTCTTTAGATCGTTAGCGCGAGCAAGACTGACATAATGGTCAAATTGCGATTTCTATTTTTGGGCCCTGTTTAAGTGCGCTGCGATGACATTTTGAAGATAGTCAAATGCTTCATTCTACTGGTCACATATTTATAAATACTACAGAACCTCCGCATGGACTGCACCCCCTGAACCCCCAATAGAGTGTTGTCCCTGGACCTCACCAGTTAAGAGCTCTACATATGCCTACAGAGTATTGTATATTTGCTTCGCATCCAATTCCATTCGAAGATTGTTAAATGCTTCATTCTAATGCCCACAATTTTGTAAAAACTCACAGCTTCCGAAGTCTTCGCTTCTGGTCTCCCAAGGGGCGTTTTCCCTCAACCCTACCGGGCTTGGACCCCACACCCACAAGGGATCGATTTTCGCCGTTACGGCGCCTTAGACCCAGCTTTAATCGTACATGTTGGTTTGCCTCTACGGCGGAACGTAATGCCTATTTTTGAAAAGTTTGGCTAGGCCACTGGCTACCCACAACTTTTGCTCGTGCTTGTGGCTCGTAATCGGGGACTCGTAATCACCCGTATCACCCAATTGGCGTTCCATAAACTTGTTTTAAATATCTGACCATGTCGACATCCTAAATTAGGATGTCGACATGGTCAGATAAATTATCTCACCATGTCAACTTCTTGAGCAAAGGATGTCGACATGGTAAGATAAATTATCTCACCATGTCAACTTCTTGAGCAAAGGATGTCGACATGGTAAGATAAATTATCTCACCATGTCGACTTACTGAGCAAAGGATGTCGGCATGGTAAGATAAATTATCTCACCATGTGGACTTACTGAGCAAAGGATGTCGACATGGTAAGATAAATTATCTCACCATGTCGACTTACTGAGCAAAGGATGTCGACATAGCAAGATAAATTATCCCGCCATGTCGCCTATCTAAGCAAAGGTTGTCGGCTTGGTAAGATAAATTATCTCACCATCGTGACATGAGGACTGGCACTTTAGGAGCTCCGTACGCGTCAGGCGTTCAAATATGATAAGTGGATAGGCGTGCGTTGTTCAAAAAAGGAGAAAAAGTGTTCAGAATCTAAACACAAGCGTTCAAATATGCTTTGAACGCCAGGATCTGAAGATGGGTTCTGTATCTGTTTCATTTCGGTGTTTAAAAGTTAAAAGCCTGAGATTGCAGTGAAGGGACGACACGCGCGGCATGCATTATTTTTTCCCAGGATGTTTGTGGGTAAACCGGATTCACAGAAGTTTGCAAAATGTGTTTGAAGTCAAGGTTAGGGTTTAGAAGACGGGCTAAGAATACCCTCTCCATGGGTAATCGGATGCTGCTCCCCATGGTGATGATAAAAGTGAGGAATAATGTGCAGAAAGTGGTTTTTCAAGAATGTCATATGACCCGAAGTAGTGCACCTATACGGAAGCCGTTAATTCCCTTTTTTCCGAGTTGCCGACGGACTCAGTCACTCGTCCACCGACAAGTGACCGACGGCCGTTGATACCGCCGTATACGGCCGTCACATGCATAATCAATTTGCCGACGGGTCTTCAGCTTGAATGGGTCAACTAGACGAAGAGTAGAAAATCGAAATGGCCGATAACAGACTGGCCCGTTCTCTCTTTCTCTTTTTTCTTTCATTCTCCGTCTTCCCTTTCACTCCCTTCCTTTCCCTTCTCTCTTCTTTTCCTCTTCTTTTCCTTTCCCATTCTCCGTCTTCCCTTTCACTCCCGTCCTTTCTCTTCTCTCTTCTTTTCCTCCTCTCCTCTTTTCCTCTTCTTTTCTTTTCCCCCACCTCTTTTTGCGGACAGACCGAAAATTTGCCGACGGCGACCAAATATTGGGGGGTGTGACACCCCCACACCCACCCGCTCGATACGGCCCTGGCCATGTTTAGTTATAACGCTAATGACTTTTGGTAATTTGTTTGACGTTTTCTTATGAATGAGTTACACCAACACCCCGGAAGAACTTGCATTCTTTTTTTGCAATGGAACAAAAAAAAATGACTTCAAATGATGCTATATGTTGCACCAGATTGCATCCAAAGGTACTGTAATATTCAAAAATTTCTCAAAGGGGAGGCAGGCCGACGATCAGGTCCTGCGGTTGGCCACCCCCAATCAAAAATCCTATGCCACGCCAATGTTCAAGTGGCTTCACTTATCACTGGGCTAAATTTCACGTTACGTGTTTGCTTTTGACATTGTAACTGCAGACCGAATAACGTAATATTAATAATGCGAACCGGTTCAGGAGCGAATCCAGGTAGGTGGGGCGTTCAAGTGGCCCGACTTCCTACTGTTTTGCACACACTTGAAAAGAAAGACTAAAGTTTTGTTATTTTTCGAGTTTAATTGCTGATGAAAATGCCAGAACTTTCGTTTTCTGACAATGGATGGTCCTCAGAACCTGGGAAGTCGGAGTCAAGGGTTTCTGTTTTAAATTTTCTTGAAGATGCCCCGGACTTCCACCGAAGACCCATGTTCAGGGTTCGTATGTAAGGGCTTAACCCCCACAAGTGAGGTCCTGTCTTCTCCAAACTCTGCATGGATCCAGCCTTGCTGGTTCTTTTTACCAGGGGTGGCGCCAGGATTTGCCAGACAGGGGGCCAACAACCCAAAGCCATGATAAAGGCGCTGAGGTGACGAAAGGATGAGGAAAACAAAATTTTTCGGCCCGCTTCGCGCGTCGGAAATGCTTGACTCTTTTTACGGAAAGTTGATAATTTGGGAGTTTTATTGAAGAAATTTTGATGGCAGAAAATTTGAGAAATTCGGGTATTTGGGTTTCGATGAAAGAGAAACGTATGCAGCCATGATGGCATGTGTATGTATGTTAGTTAGATGAGATTTAACGACACACCAATACGAATGTGTTATATAGTGTCAACTAGATAAATTCGGTTCAAGTTTCAAATACAGTTCAAATACAATGCAAGTCCTCCCCTTTAGTCGCCTCTTACGACAGGCGGGGGATACCGTGGGCAAATTCTACAACCCCCAGCCCACAGGGGGCCCAACCATGGAGGGGGGGGGGGACTTTCTCGGTTTTGTGGCGCCGACAACCCGCCATTATGGGATGAGTATAATAACGGTATCATGTGCGCATTTTATAGGCGATAGTTGGGGACAAACTACTCGCCACACACTTCCTCCTCACTCCACCTGTATGCAGTTTAACGTCATAACCAGGACAGGCGTATGTGGATATATATATGTGTTTGTGACACTTAGCTCGTTAACACGTGTCTCAAGAAGGGAAACTGCGACAGTTCTCATACTTGGTATATGAATGCCTTTTATTGAGAGGAAGAAATCTATTGTTTTTGGTGGGTTCAAGGGTCATCTGGGGTCACCTGGGCTCAAACTCTGAAAACTTTGTTAACACGATATCTCAAGGTAAGAAGAATTGACAAATTTCATACTTAATGGGTAGATTGCCTTATGGTAAGAGGAATAACCCTATTGTTTTGGTGGAGGTCAAAGGTCATTTGGGGTCACCAGGGGTCAAACTCTGAAACCTCGTCAACACGATATCTCGAGATAAGAAGCATGGATAAATTTTATAGTCAGTATGTAGATGCTTTATGGTAAGAGAAAGAACCCTATTGTTTTAGGTGTGGTTCAAGGGTCACTAGGGGTCACTGGGGCCAGACTCTGAAAACCTTGTTAATACGATATCTCAAGTTAAGAAGGTTGGATAAATTTCATACTTAGTATGTACAGTACTAGTCTAGATGCATGATGAGACAAAGAACCCTATCGTTTTTGGTGGGGGTTAAGGTTATCTGGGGTCACAGGAGGTCAAACTCTGAAAACCTTGTTAACATGATATCTCGAGATAGGAAGCTTTGATAAATTTCATACTTAGTTTGTAGATGCGTTATGGTAAGACAAAGGACAACCTGAACAATCCACCCATGCATTGGCAAATGGGAGAGCCACACGGCTGACATTTTTAGGGAAGCGAGTCGTCATGATGAGAATTTCTAAGAAAGCTCAAAGCCTTGCCGAGAGCCGTATAGGCTCTGGCCTTGCCAAAGATGGCACACCCTCATTTTCAAGTCTGGATTCTTGAGTTCCTCATGAGACATTCACCGGACCGAAAATAGCAGTACCGGTGATGAATGGGAGGAATCGAATGAAGACAGGTGCGGCCGGCGAGGTTTTTTTTTCGTAGGATGGAAATGGAAGAATCATGCCAATGGACGAATCAGCTTCTTGGAAATTGGCCACACCCCTAATTCCTAAATAACAGTTTTCAGCAATGTTTTTTTTGTAATTCTGACGCCGGATTGTGAAAGAACAGGTCAAATATCCCTTGTACAGGTAACTATGGAACGCCGATCGTACAACTATTATCGGCATAGCGAACGATTTTGCATTCCAGTCTCTGTTGCAAAACAACACCTATATTTCGTACGTCGTTCTACGGGTCCTACTAATTTTATCCCGGCTCGCCCGGCGCTTCCTAAACTTAGCCCGGCCATACATGAGTGTATATTGTAGAAGCAAAAAAATGTACGTAATGATGTACGATAAACTTGACTGCCTAAAGACCGGAAAGTACCTTTTCAATCTTGTATTTTGAAGGCAAAAGTATGATTTTATTTATATTATTTTGAACAAAAGTAATTATAGAATGAGTCGACAGAGTTTGCATCGACAGCATTAATCTTTACCAATCATAAATTTCAAAGATGTTCAGTGTAATTTCATTAGCTCTTGGGCGTCTGCAGGTTGGGGCAAAAGGCACTTTCCCCCCTTGAAAATCAAAAACTTGAAAAAAAACTTGAAAGAAAAAACTAAACCTTCAATACTATCTCTGTCAAAAGTCGAAAATCTCGCCATTTTGCATCTAGGCTCCTTGAAAACCCCTCCCCCAGGCCAGCGACAATCCTACTTTGGTGAGACCCTCCAAAGTGGTTACCCCCAGCAACGGGCCTGCTGACCTGATCAATTAAGTTTGCCCCCCCCCTCCCCCACCAATATCTGACAACATAGCCTACAGTAATTGGCTTTTTAGAGTCGGGAGGGGACAAATTTGTTTATTTATATTTCTATACGTGTGATTTACGTACCAGTTTGCCGTTACTAGATTTGCTAAACAATTATAGTACGTTACTTGCCCCCCTGCATGGAAAATCAAAAACTTGAAAAGAAAAAATTGAAGGAAAAAAATAACTAAACCTTTAAGACTACTTCTGTCAAAAGTCGAAAATCTCGCACCATTTTGCATCTAGCTAGGCTCCTTGAAAAAGACCAAAACTTTTCAAAGGCCTTTTCAAAGGGGAGGGACACCCCCTACTTTGATGTGACCCCTCAAAGTGGTTACCCCCAGCTACAGCCTGCTGATCTGATCAATTAAAAGTTTTGCCGCCTTCCCCCATGTCTGACAACGTAGCCTAACTTAACATATACAGTAATTGGCCTTTTTTTTGGGGGGGGGGGGCGGGGGATTTGTATTACTATACGTGTGAATTACGTACCAATTTGCTGTTAATACGTTTGCTAAACAATTGAACTTGCCGGTACTACGGCGGTTGATTTGTACGTACATGGATAGCCGGGATAAGTTTAGGTAGCTCCGGGCTAGCCGGGTGAGCCCACAGGCGCCCCTTAACATTGTATAGTATACCATATACTATATAGACGGAAAGGTATGTCACAAATCTCCTAGCTCGAACAAACAACTTACGTTTCTGGCACAATTACTGCACTTTTCTCGCCAAATTTGTCTGTGTCGAGACTTTTGATCATAAGGTACCTCAAGGCAGCTTTTTTTCCCGAATAATTTCACTTGGCATTGTCTGAAGGATGAAATTTCGATGGAGTAACAGTCTGTGGATGGTAGCTGTTGATAGAGAGCATTCAGCACTTCCACACTATAAAATAAAATACTCCTAAAATATTCTCTAAAGTTCTCTTAACTTTCTAAATTTCTTCCAAAATTTGTCAATTATGTTTTGCTTTGATTATTACAAATATTAGATACATATTAGCATTAATATGCAAGATTTTTGAACATAGAAATTCATAAAATTTGAAAACCTTTTGAAAAGTGGAAGGGCTTGCATTTACTATGAGCATTTGTGGCAGTTGAAGACCGTAAAACAGTTACAGTTCAACTGTCACAAGGGGTCCTACTAATTTTAGCCCGGCTCGCAAGGCTCGCCCGGCGCTACCTAAACTTAGCCCGGCTGTACATGAGTGTACATTACAGAAGCATCGTAAATGTACGTAATGATGTACGATAAACTTGACTGCCTAAAGAACTTGGTGGCCGAAAAGTACCTTTTCAATGTTGTATTTTGAAGGCAAAAGTATGATTTTATTTATATTTTTTGAACAAAAGTAATTATAGAATGAGTCAATGAGTCTGCATTGACAATGTTAATTTTTATCAATCATGAATTTCAATGATCATGTTCAGCTCTGACATCTGGGCGTCCGAGGTTGGGGCAAAAGTCGAAAATCTCGCACCATTTTGCATCTAGGCTCCTTGAAAAAGACCAAAACTTTTCAAAGGGGAGGGACAACCCCTCCCCCAGGCTAGCAACAAGCCTACTTTGATTGGACCCCTCAGTGGTTACCAGCCAGCTACGGGCCTGCTGATCTGCCAGTGATCAATTAAAAGTTTTGCCCCCCCCCCTTCCCCATGTCTGACAACATAGCCTAACTTAACATATACAGTAATTGGCTTTTTTTTGGGGGGGGGGGAGCAAATTTGTTTAATATTACTGTACGTACCAATTTGCTGTTAGTGTTAATCATAGAAAAAAAGTAAGGGAGAATGACGTCAGCCGATCTGGACTGAAGCCATTGATTTGGCCAGTCTGTACGGCAACAGAGCACCGGCGCGTAATACAAATATCACGTCATTGCTTTTGCCTCAAGTATTGGCAAAGAAACTGCAAGTTTTCAAGTTAGGAGTATAAAACAAAATACTTAAGGCACCATGACTTATTTCTGTTGTGAAAATTACTCCAAATCTTTCGAAAAATGCATAAAATAAGCTATAACTTCTGCAGCAGAATGCAACACTGTACGTACGGAGAGACATCAATCAACCGGTCTTTTGCCGTACAACGAAAGCGCCCTCACATTTGTGGCTTCACCGGTTAAACATGCATGGATGCATTGGTGTTAGCGTTCTCCCTTACTTTTATTTCTATGGTGTTACTACGTTTGCTAAACAAGTGAACTTACCAGGGAGCTTGCGTTAGAGTTGTCTTGTTCAAGACTCTAGTTCATTTCCGTCCACCACATATCAGCTGTCAAGCATACCTAGCATACTTAACAGTGCGCCCTCTAAACCTACTCTTGAACTCTTCAGATCTAGTTCTGAGAGTTCAAGAGTAGCTTTAGAGGGCGCACTGGTACATATGCTTCATAGCCAGAGATACGTGGTGGACGGAAATGAACTAGAGTCTTGAACAAGACTAGACAAGCGTCAGGTTATTTGCCGATGACTGTATCCTGTATCGTGAAATAAAAAACATAGAGGACACAAAAATTCTTCAACATGATGTTGACAATTTGTGTCAGTGGGAATCAATCTGGCAGATGGGGTTTAATAAATCTAAGTGTTTTACTATGAGAGTCTCCCATAAAGCAAATCCAAATCCTTATTTTTACCAAATGGGTAATCATACTTTAGAGCAGGTTAATCACCACCCTTACCTAGGAGTTGAACTCTCTTCTAGTATGAACTGGAAAAGACATATTAACCAAATTGTATCCAAAGCAAACCGGACATTAGGCCTATTGAGGCGAAACCTCTCGCACTGTGATAAAGATACTAAGACTGCAGCGTACTTTGCTCTTGTCCGACCCATTCTCGATTATTGTAGTACGGTATGGGACCCCTATACCCAATCCGAAAAGAATTCTATAGAAAATGTCCAGAGGCGTGCTGCCAGATTCATCTTTAACAACTACAGTCGCCAATCAAGTGTTTCTGAGATGATTAAAGATCTTAAATGGGACAGCCTTGAAACTCGAAGATTTAGGGCTCGTCTTGTTGTTATGTATAAAGAAACGCATGGATTACTTCCAAGTAATGTAAGGAATCATCTTATTGACCCTTCAAATCTTAATCGACGGACTACCCGTCGTACTAGTGGAAGGTATCTATACCATTATCCCTCCACTAACAAGCTTTGCTATCAGAAATCTCTCTATCCAAGAACTATCCCTAGCTGGAACCTATTACCGGAACAGGCTCGCTGTGCCCCATCAGTGGACAGCTTTAAAAACCAGCTCTTAGCCCTCGATCAAAATCGTTATAGCTAGTTATTCTATTCATCCGACTCCCTTAGCCCTAGTTCAACAGCACGGGATAGCCTTGTCTGGCGTTTGTGCTGCATTTGAAAGAAGAAGAAGAAGACTAGCGTTAGAGTGGCAGCTCCCTGCCTGAACTTACTACGGCGGTTGATTTGTACGTACATGAATAGCCGGGCGCCTAATTTTTTTCCCATGAGGTTATGGGCAAATTTGATTTTCAAAATTTTTTCAAATTTGTTTCTAAATCATGGATGGGGTTAAATCTAAGGTTAGGGTTACGTGGACAGGAGTTATTTGGCCTGTTCTTTCATAATCTGGCGTCAGAATTACAAAAAAATGGTTCAAAAGCTGTCATTTCGGAATTAGGGGTGTGGCCTATTTCCAAAAAGCTGATTGGTCCATTGGCGTGATTTGCCCATAACCTCGTGGGAAAAAAATTGCGCTAGCCGGGCTAAGTTTAGGTAGAGCCGGGCTGTAATTAGTAGGACGGTCACAAGTGCTTGTAGAAAATGCTAGCTCTTCCACTTTTCAAAAGCTTTTCAAATTTTATCAAATTCAATGTTCAAAAATTGTTCATATTGATGCTAATATATATCTGTAAGATTTGCAATAATAAAAAGTAAACCATAATTAAACAAGGTTTGGAAGAAATTTAGAAAGTTAAGAGAACTTTAGAGAATATTTTAGGAGTATTTTATTATATAGTGTGGAAGAGCTGAATGCTTTCCTATCAGAAGCTCAGAAGCTACCATCCTCAGACTGTTACTCCATCGAAATTTCATCCTTCAGACAACGCCAAGTGAAGTTATTCTGAAAAAAAAGCTGCCTTGAGGTACCGTATGATCAAAAGTCTCGACACAGACAAATTTGGCGAGAAAAGTTCAGTAATTGTGCCAGAAACGTAAGTTGTTTGTTCGAGCTAGGAGATTTGTGACCTTTCCGTCTATATTATATACTACATAGTATATGGTATACTATACAATGTTAAGGGGCGTCTGTGGGTGAGCCGGGCTACAGTAGGAGTGCTAACACTAATGTTGTTACTGTATTAATGAACTCACTTTACTATACTTAAGGCCGGTTCATACTCCCTAATTTCTCGCGCGATAAAGCGATCAATAACCATATATGGTCAAATATCTTTGCCGCCAGTTCAATTCACGGTCATCGCTTGGAGTTGAACATTGTTCAACTTTTCTCGCAAGCTCTCGAGATATCGCAAAGGAAACGGCTTCTGATTGGCTGCTTGGTAGGTGAATGACCTTTTGAAATGAGCTCACGATCCTACTCGACAACAATGGCAGAACTTTTCAGATACAGGCTCACTACATGTATTCGGGTTCCGTGCGACTATCAGCGGCCTGAGTGATAGTGACAGTGAGAGTTGTCGGAATGGAGGGAAACACTTATTGCTTCCCAGGAATTAAGACATAAAGGTTAGTAAGGCAGGATTTTCTTGTATTCCCTAAAATTATCACGGTAATCAATAGTGTACTTTGTTGTAGAGCCGATCAAACTGCATACACATATATGTACTGTATGGGGCCTTTGCATAGGCAGGTATTGGGAGACTGTGCATTGCATGGTAGTACTGCGAAAGTTGAGCTATGCGAGAAAACTGAAGTATGAATCAATTTTACTTTGGCATATCGAGACCCAGCTAACATCCTTAAACACAGCTTTATAGCGCTATAATGGAGTATGAACCGGCCTTTAAGGCCGGTTCATACTTCCAAATTTCTCTCGCGATAAAGTGATCAATAACCATATATGGTCGAAATATCTTTGCTGCCAGTTCGATTCATGGTCATCGCTTGGAGTTGAACATTGTTCAACTTTTCTCGCATGCTCTCGAGATCCAGATTGCATAGTTTGTTAATTGCGCGCGGAATGTAATTGTAAAGTTCGAAATTGCGCGCCAATGCCGCTACAAACTGAATACACACAATACATTTAACTATATGTGTACATACATACGCATATGTATACTATATTTATGTGTACTACATACTATATGTACGTATACTGTACGTACGTACACTACACTTATACATATCATACTACTGCCAAAATTTATGTACATTTTTCCTGTTTGGCAGGAAATAATCATATTTTGTGTGGTACTCAGTGCGAATTAAGTGGAGGCACTTTACAACACAAAATTGAATGGCTGCCGTGTGTGTATTGGATAAGGCTTGTTTGCATTGCACAGTACGCCGACAGACCAAGGTACTGTAACCCTTTTGCCACCGCTATGCCGGGATGGAGTCTTGCTCTGCGCGCCGCACACCAAACTGAATTATTGCGTGCCAAATTCGTGGTAAAATCAGTATGAAAATTGAAAATGCGTGCGGAAGAAGTTTCGCGCGACTGACAAATTATGCAGTCTGGCTCGAGATATCGCAAAGGAAACGGCTTCTGATTGGCTGCTTATTAGGTGAACAAGCTTTTGAAACGAGCTTACGATGCTACTCGACAACAATGGCGGACCTTTTCAGATACCAGCTCATTAGATGTATTCGGGTTCCGTGCGACTATTGGCGGCCTGATTGTGACAGTGAGAGTTGTAGGAATGAAGGGAAACAGTTATTGCTTCCCACGAATTAAGACATAAAGGTTAGTAAGGCAGGATTTTCTTGTATTCCCTAAAATTATCACGGTAATCAATAGTGTATTTTGTCATAGAGCTGATCAAACCGCATACACATATGTACTGTACTTGGTCTTTGCATAGGCAGGTATTGGGAGACTGTGCATTGCATGACAGTACTGCGAAAGTTGAGCTATGCGAGAAAACTGAAGTATGAATCAATTTTACATCGGCATATCGAGACCCAGCTAACATCCTTAAACACAGCTTTATAGCGCCTTAATGGAGTATGTACCGGCCTTTACTCCAGTCTGCCTGCTGATATGGTGACCTTGTTAATGTTCAAGACCATAAATTACAGTTTAGATGAAAGGCTACGCACTTCAGATGAGTAGGTTATCTTTAGCAACTACGTTAGTACTAGTAACTGACCAGTCAGCTCAGTTAGGCTAACGACGTTAGTCACTAATTTGAATCGGTTTCAGAGCAGTGTGTCATAGGACTGTGCCAGAAGTTGCCCTGTGCAGGTCCTAAGCTAAGATTAAGAACGGTGCAGACTGTGTTGATCATATTTAAGGTCACTTTCAATGACCAGGCTAAGTTAAACTAGCCAAACGTAAGGCCCCCTCGTCCATTATCTAGGCCCAGGCTATGGTATTATTACAGATTATTGACTTAACAGGGCACACTTATTGAGCCCGACTTTTCCATAGGCCGAGGCTACTAACTTTGTTTGGCCTAGCCTAGGCTAGGGCTAGTTCGGCAGTAGACTAGGGACTAGGCCAATAGGCGGGCCATTTGCAAAAGGTGGGGCCTATTCATAAGAAAATTTTTGTATGAATAAAGGGCAGTAGATCGCACTATTCAATACGAAAATTTTCGTATGAATAAAGGGAAGTGGAAGCTATTTATACGGAAATTTTCATTACAGTAGTGTTGGAAGCCACTAAGGGGCAGTGGCACCTGTCTGCCTGTGAAGTGCAAGCCAGACCAATATGTGTGGATAGCTCCCGATGGCATTAGATTCCTGTTCTCTGTTGAGTGATGGACAAGGTGTCCGAGAAACTTTCTTGTGCAGTTAGGCTGATAATAATGTCTATGGGTTCCCTGATGCAGTAACTTATGTACAATCAGAGTGTGAGTTTCTCATGCACATGCATCGATCATTCATACTGGTACCATAATCATACTAGGCCTATCATGTGCACAGGCATGTGTGTAGGTTCACAGACTGTACATGTACGCAAGCGGTAAATACGCAGAGCCATATGGATGGTTCTATACATGTATTTGCAAGTGCTAGCACCTCCACTCGGCACAAGCTTCTTCATATGAACTGTGACTATAGGCTACACAGGTAGGCTATAAAGCTAGCCTAGGTCTAACTTTAGGCCTAGGCTACAGCGCAGTGTTCGCACTAAGGAATTGAAACTGTGCGGGAATTCCCTCTCTAAAAATTTTTTTGTGCGGGATTTTCAAAATCAAGGCGGGACCTTATCCCTCCCATAAATTTTTCTTGAGCGAGATTTCCCTCGCCATCGCAAAACTACTCCCCACGCAAGAGGTACTAGGCTACTTGCTGTTAACGGCAGTTAATGCTTGTCACTAACATTAGTGCTTCTCTCCAAGTTCAAAGCCTCCTCCGATACAGCTGCAATTTGTCACTAGGTGTTTTCCTTCTGAAGAATGAGTGAGTATAAATCCGTGAACTTGAAGTTGAAGTGGAAAATATGAGTGAACTTCATTGGAGATACACATACGATCAAAAATTAACGAGAGCAATGTACGACGTAAAATGAAGAAAGTACATACTGTACATATTCAATACAATTACACATGTCAGACTCCACAGTGCACTACAGCTCTACAGGTGTGTAACCAAACGTACTGTACACGATACAACGTTGCGTTTGCAACCCTGGGACTGTGATTGAATTTCAATCCAATCAGATTCGCTCTTATTTATACAACCAGCAGCCATCATATAAGAGCTGCACTGTGAATGGCTAGATTACGATGATATTTGTTGCTACCATAATCAGTGTTCAGCTTGGGAGTTGCGATCCGCTTGCTTGGGAACGATTCTATATTGCAATTTATTGTGCGTATTATCATTGCAATTTCTCTGTACAATCACAGCTGCGGAGAAGTGCGCTGGAATTTTGGCTGGATTCAGAACATCAGCTGCCTGCTTATGATTTATTTATGTGCGGGAGCGGAGAAGGTGTGCGGGATTTTCCCGCATTAGATTTAATTATGTGCGGGATTTGAAAGACAAAAGCGGGATTCCCGCAGTCCCGTGCCTTAGTGCGAACACTGCTACAGCGTCTTCAAAACTTTTGACTTGTCTCAATCTTTCTCAAATATGCAAGCTTGAGAAACACATACAGTAGGATTTTGTGAGTGGAAACCAATGGTGTACCTTGGTTGGACCTGGAACAAATGTATGTCATAACAAAGCTTTCAAAAGGACCAATTGACATTACTTTTTGTTACTTTAATGATGAATATTTCATTTATGGGGATAAATTATGCATAGATCTGTCCATCATTGCACAAAATTTACAACTTCACATACAATGATTTGAAAAAACTTCAAGACATTGAAAACAAAAGAGAGATAGAAAATATAAGGAATTACATAGAAAAGGTACAAGTTGTTAATACAGTAGCTCTATGAAATTGATCTCAGTGCACTTTTAAATAGATGCTGCAGTACAAGACTTCATCATTTTCACAAATAGCATCCCTATGTTGTAGCAAACAAACAGCCATGTAGTCTGTTGATGTTGTAAGAAGAGAACAAAACATGATGGTGCTGTTTCTTAATGTGAATTGTTCTTTTGCTTTTTGCATCTTAATACAAGTTTGGCATTTCTTCTTTATTTTAATGCCAAAGTGTTTTTTTCACTTTGCAGAGAGCAGTGTTATGTATTTTAAACCATGTGAGAATAAGTTCTTCACATCACAGCAATGGCAAGCCACACAAGTGCTGATGTGTATCTTTGTTGTGTCAAACAAGATGAAGAATTATGCAAATTCCTGTGTAGTAAGTGTTGATATGTGTTTGCCAATTATCATGCTTTTTAACTCTTTCCTTTGCCAGTGGTCATATTTCACAACTCTTTCATTGTCTAAGTTTCAAGTGGGATTGCCTCAGTTACAGTATTCTCCATGGGTGAGATCAGTGGTTCTCATTCTGGAAGCAAGCAGCTCAGGAGGGTCCATGAGGTAAAGTTGGATCAGAGGAGAGGAGAATACGGGAAAGAAGGAATACAAAGCAATAGATTGTAAAGGTGGACATACGTGTAAGGTGTAAAAGCATTACATGTTGGTGTGCAGAGTTGATGAGATGGGGAATACTTTGTAAATGTGCCATGTCTCAAAATAGTTTGGTAAAACTATTGGACTTCAAACTAAGGAATAGATGTCTCACTTTTACAGTGCCCTGTAGTTTTTGGTGGGTGTTAAACGTTTGGGGTCAAACAAGGTTTTTCATGTTAACTACTGTACTTGTAAAGACTATAAATCAGACATGGCATATTTGAAACATGGACATTACTTTCAGTGCCATAGTAACAATTACTTAGTCTCAGAAGAGGTTGAAGGATCTGATTTTAAACAAAATGTGTAGCATGTATGGAGATATTGTCACACTCACTAGTCAGCGTTAATTAATTCTAGCAAATTTACCTTTTCAGCATCTTTCCTTTTCCTAACATGCTTTTGAAATGGAACAAAAAGATTAGCACTTAAGATTTTAGAATTTTGACATTGATGTGATACTGTATTTTGAATAATTTTAGGGGAAAACTACGTGGTCAAGTGCAGCTGGCTGTGACTTGATTGACTTCTTTAGATCCTTTTTAGAAAGGACACTACGTAACTGCAGCAGTTATGGCCTTTGGTGTACGTAAAGCTTTGCTATGTATGTTTTATGGGTGACAGTATGAAGGGTTTCAGGGAAACTTCACTCCGTCATGACAACACTGCTGTAGAGTGAAACAATGTCAAGTGCTTATATCCTGCATAGTGCCATCAAGTGATCATTTCACTCCAGTGGGACAGTGCACAGTGAATTACTGTGGCTGATAAGTCTCAGAAACATGCTTCATTTTGCTCCATACATTGCTTATGTGGCAGAATGTATGGGTAGGGGGAGTATGTCCTCTTTCATGAATTCATTCTGCAGTTTTGATCAAAAACCATGCAGAATAATTAACTGAGTATAATTTTTTTATTACAGCAAAGCTGACAGATGAGGGGTTTACAGTTTGTCAGAATTATTTAGCCAAAGGTCTAGAGAGAGGGCAAGCTCTCCTGGAAGCTAAGGTTAGTGGAGCACCCTCTCTTCAAGTGGATGGGGCTTAATGATAGATGCATTGTAGTGTACACTTCTTTGATAATTTAATGTCATACAGTACTAATGTAGCATGTTCACTTGTGAGATTCTTACCGGTATTTTTCTCAATTTGTGTAGAAACAGGGAGATAAAACTCCTGTTGTGTTCTGATTCAACTGTATTGGAGTGCTCTGCATTGCAGATTGTCTTGTCATGTATTTGGGCTCTTGCCAGTGTTATAAATGTGAATACAGTAGTCATTTTGATTCAATGATTGAAATCTTTACATGTCTGGATAAAAACTAAAAAGTTATGCACAGAGGTTAAAAGTTAAGTGATTCAAAGGAATACACTTGCAAAGAGTTGACACATTTGGTACAAAGTTCTTTATTCATGGTCATGGTATGCTAATTTTTAGCTCACACATGTACACAGTACATGTGTGAGGTTATCAAATGGGGCTGATGGCATCAACTTTTCAACAAAAAGTCTTCTTCTTTTTGATGTGAGGAGATTTTGGGCTGAAATTTTGGGTTATGATTGTTTGTCAGCAGAGCATTAACACCTACTTATTTTCATTCCATTATAGGAAAGTTAAGTTGGGTTTTAACACCATTTTTGTAGAGCTGAGTTCACTGTGCCTGCTGAACAGTTAGCTGTTTATCCATTGTACTGATAGCAGTGTGCTTGGTTTTGTGTTCAGTTGTCATCTTGCAAATGGATATGCAGGCTGTTTGAAATTCAATCCATCAACACACATGTTTGTTCATCAAGTGGCCTCTACAGTCTGAAGCAACTCTGTGGTCAGTGTAGCTTAACACATGAAAGGAAATAGGCTTAACTTATTAATTGTGGGCATATCTCCCATTCTGTCAGTACTGTATGTCAGTTGCAGGTTTACATTCCTTAACACATTTGTGATTTTACAGATGGGTTTTGATTTCTATTAATTATTACGCTCCTCTCTTCCCTCCCATTTGCCTTTGTAAGGTAAGGAGGTTTTTTGGAAGCAGATGAATAGATGATAAAATTTGGTTTTGTGAGTTTCTGCTTTTAACAGCCAAGAGAAATTGTGTGAGCTACACAACAGCATTGCTGTTCTAGTTGATTCCTTGCCGAAAGCCCAAGGAATCTACTGTATGCGATGGTGATGTCATGTGCGCATGTGACACTTTTGCTTGTAAACAAGATATCTCCAGAAGGGTATCTCCGAGGGATCTCATACTTGGCATGTAGATTGTCCGTATTGAGTAAATGATCCCTATTGTTTTTGGTGGAGCTCATTGGTCATTTGGGGTCACCAGAGGTCAAAAGGTCAAAATCTTGTAAACACTCTATCTCAAGAAGGGTAATGGTGAGGGCACTCATACTGGCCATGTTGATTGCCCATATGAAGTAGATGATCTCTATAGTTTTTGGAGGAGGTTAAAGGTCATTTGGGGTCACAAGAGGTTGAATGGTAAATACCCTGGAAGTTGCTTTTAAACACGGTATCTCCAGAAGGAAAAATGTGAGGGATCTCATATTTAGCATGTGGATTGCCCATATTGAATAGATGATCCCTATTATTTTTGGTGGAGGTCAAAGGTCATTTGAGGTCACCAGGTGTCAAATGGTCAAAATCTTGTAAACACGATATCTCAAGAAGGATAACTGTGAGGGATCGCATACTTAGCATGTGGATTGCCCATATTGAGTGGATGATCCCTATCATTTTTGGTGGGGATCAAAGATCACTTGGGGTCACTAGAGGTCAAAAGGTTAAAACCTTGTAAACATGATATCTCAAGAAGGGTAACTATGAGGGATCTCATACATAGCTTGTGGATTTCCCATATTTAATAGATGATCCCTATTATTTTTGGTGGAGGTCAAAGGTCATTTGGGGTCGTCAGAGGTTAAAAGGTTATATCCTTGTAAACATGATATCTCAAGAAGGGTGACTGTGAGAGATCTCATACGTAGCTTGTGGATTGCCCATATTGAGTAGATGATCCCTGTTACTTTTGGTGGAGGTCAAAGCTCATTTGGGGTCACCAGAGGTCAAAAGGTTAAATTCTTGTAAACATAATATCTCAAGAAGGGTAACTGTGAGGGATCTCATACATAGCTTGTGGATTGCCCATACTGAGTAGATGATCCCTGTCATTTTTGGTGGAGGTCAAAGGTCATTTGGGGTAACCAGAGGTCAAAATGTTGAAACCTTGTCAACACTTTATCTCAAGAAAGGTAAACTGAGGGATCTCTTACTTACGTTGTGCATTGCCAATATTGAGTAGATGATCCCTGTCATTTTTGGTGGAGGTCAGAGGTCATTTGGGGTCAACAGAGGTCAAACGTTCAAAACCTTGTAAACACTATATCTCAAGAAGGTTAACTGTAAGGGATCTCATACTTCGCATGTGGATTGCACATGTATAGAGTAGATGATCCATTTTGTTTTTGGTGGAGGTCAGAGGTCATTTGGGGTCACTAGAGGTCAAAAATTCAAAACAAACACTATATTTCAAGAAGGGTAACTGTGAGAGATCTCATACTTACCTTGTGTATTGCCCATATTAAGTAGATGATTCTTTTTATTTTTGGTGGAGGTCAAAGGTCATTTGAGGTCACTAGAGGTCAAAACCTTGTTAACACGATATCACAAGAAGGATAACTGTGAGGGATCTCACACTTGACATGTGGATTGTTCGTATTGAGCAGATGATTCTTGTTATGTTTTGTGCAGGTCACATGGCATTTGAGGTCACAAAAGGTCAAAACCTAGTAAATATGATATTTTGAGGATAACTATAAGGGATCTCATACTTGGCCTGTGGATTGTTCATGAGTATGTAGGTCATTTTGGGTCACAAGACTTCGAAAGGTTTTGACCCTATGAACAGGATATCTCAAGTAGGATAACTGTGAGGGATCTCATGCTTGCCATGTGGGTGATTCATGTTTGTTACAATATATCCATATGGCAAGGAATCACTAAGCCTTTTGGCTTTCAGGTATATGAATAAAGTTGTTTATTTTGGACTTTACTTTGAATGTTATGGCAGCAGACATGTCAAAGAATTATGAATAGAATAATGAATAGTAAAAAGGGAAGGGTAGGGGGCACTAAATACCTTGGGTGGGAAGAAGGAAAGGTGTTTCTTATTTTGATACAGCTTCTGTTTGTTCTTTTATCCCTCATCGTAATGCAGGCAGTACTAGTTGTTTTGAGTTCTGATGCAACTTCTTCCAAGTCTTTAAGCGATGAGGTATGTCTTGCCTATATATCAGACAAACCTATTTTCCCAGTGACAGCTGAAGACTACAAAAGCCTGGAATCAGCTTTGAACTTCTCGATGTAAGCTGTCACTCAAACATAATATGTTTGTTTTGTTGTGTATTTTGTGACTTTCAGTTGGAAGTTTCATCAGTCACTTGTGAAGTATAACAGGTGAAGCATGCAAAGCAGTGGCTAGGAACCATTTAGGTAGGAATAGATTTTAGAAAAGATATTATATTGAAGCCATTTTTCAATCAGTACAGATTCCATACTTGGGATTGTTGTGTATCCCATTAAGAATCCTATTTTTTGGTAGAGACCACTAACTTGACAGGAGCAGTGTTAGATATCACTGGACAAGTGTGTGGTCAGTTTTAGCAGTGATAGCTAAATTAGTAAGTAGAAATTATCACTGATTGTGATAACGACTAGTTAATGTTTGTTTCTACTGTAACAGTCATTGGTGAAATTAATTGCAGGAGATCCACCTTTGGGATGCAAAATTGGTCACTAAACATTACTGTGGTTTATGGTTTAGCAGTGGATGTAGGCAGTAGCAATGCTTGCTAAGAGTATGCTGAATACATGCCAAGCAGTTGACATTAGATTAAGAATTCCATACAGCCAATGCTCAAAGGTTTGACTGTTTTGGAATTTGTACCAAAGAATGTTCATCCAAACCGTTATGCAGTTGAAATCTGGTAGGGCTACATTGGTGCCCAAGTTTTCAGGGTCACATTGCAACTGTAAGTATTATTTCTCTCTTGCAGGAAACTTATTATAGCAAAACTCAATTGGTCATTCTTCCCTGTGGATGATGGTGGTTCTTTCAAAGATGATAATGTCATAGTATTAATCAGTTCTGTGAAAAAGGCATTGTCTCACAATCGCAAGGAATACCATTCCCAAAGAACCTCAACAGAAGTACCTACTAGCCTTGTCCATGAGCTTACTACGACAGATTCCAAAGAAGCTTCCATAGTTCCCCCTACATTTAATGCATGGAGAGAGAGAGTGAGACTCTCAAAGAAAGAGAAAAACATTAACTTGGCCGATTTTTGGGAAAGTAATTTTCCAGACAAAGCAGAGGTCCCATGGCAAGATTTCCGAGCAATTTTCATTGAAACTTACAAAGAGAGAATCTTAGCCCAGATACCAGAGGACAAAATGAGTTGGGTGTTGAATTTAATCTATGGAGAAATTTTGCAGCTTAAGAAAACATTCACTAAAAAGGACTACATTAACTTTTGTGGGGGCAGCAATGAATTACAAGGTGATCCAAACAGGTTTTATCACAGGTTGATGGATTATGCGAGGGGAAAAATTGCAATGGCAGGGGTATTTAATATGGACAGTACACTCAGGTTGACTGCAATCAATAACTTAGGTAAGTTGATATCAAAGATTATTTTCTGTAAACTGTTGGTGAAGTTGATGCAGCACAGAAAGAAAGATTGGGGCAACTTCACTGGTTTTTGGTTTTGATGATAAGAGAAACCAATGCATTCATGATGGCGTATGTGTGTATGTGCATGTGTGTGTGCACCGACGGTGTGTACGGTCATGATATGTCTATGTGTGCACTGACCGACATGGCCTTAGCGGATGGTGAGGGCTCTGCTCTCTCACATCTTTCCTAGCTCACGCAAGGCTTCAAAGTTCGGTCACTGCAAAGAGCAGTCATGGGCGGCTGCACGTGTCTGCCTCGGAGTGCAGTCCACCCTCAGACACATCCCCCTACTCGGCTCCTTCGCGGGCAACTTGGCTACTGGGAAATTCCCTTGCATTCCCTACGGGGTCCTTTACCAGTACCCTGTAAGGCATTTAGTGTGCATGTGCGTATGTGTGTTTGTGACACTGTGCTCGTTAACACAATATCTCAAGATGGGAAACTCTGACAGTTCTCAAACTTGGTAAATAGATGCACCATATTAAGAAGAACTCTGATGTTTTTGATGGAGGTAAAAGGTCATCTGGGTTCGCCAGGGGTCAAAGGCTGAAAACCTAGTGAACACGATATCTCAAGGTAGAAAGGTTGGATAAATATCATACTTAGTGTGCAGATGCTTAATGGTGAGAGTAAGAACTCTATTGTTTTTGGTGGAGGTCAAAGGTCATCTAGGGTCAATGAGGGTCAAACCCTGAAAACCTTGTTAACATGATATCTCAAGCTAGGAAGCTTGGATAGATTTCATACTTAGTATGTAGATGCATTATGGTAAGGAAAAGAACCCTATTGTCTTTGGGTGGAGGTCAAAGGTCATTTGGGGTCACCGGGGGTCAAACCTTGAAAACCTTGTTAACATGATATCTCAAGCTAGAAAGCTTGGATTGATTTCATACGTAATATGAAGAGGTGTTATGGTAAGGGAAAGAATGCTTTTGTTTTGTGTGGAGGTGGAAGGTCATTTGTGGTCACCGGCTTTCATACATTGAAAACCTTGTTAACATGATATCTCAAGCAAGAAAGCTTGGATTGATTTCATACTTAGTATGTAGATGATTAATGGTGCCATAATGAAACTTACTATTTTTGGTGGAGGTCAATGGTCAACTGGGGTCACTGAGGGTCAAACCCTGAAAACCTTGTTAACATGATATCTCAAGATAGGAAGCTTGGATAGATTTCATACATAGTATGTAGATCTGTTATGGTATGGAGATGAATGCTATCATTTTTTGTGGAGGTCAAAGGTCATTTGAGGTCACTCAAACACTTTAAACCTTGTCTACACGATATCTCCAGGTAGGAAGCTTGGATAGATTTCATACATGGTATGTGGATGCATTATGATGAGAAGATGAACCCTTTTATTTTTGGTGAAAGTCAAAGGTCATCTGAGGTGACTGGGGGTCAAACACTGAAAACCTTGTTGACACGATATCTGCAGGCAGGAAGCTTGAATAGATTTCATGCATAGTAACTAGTATGTGGATGCATTATGGTGCGGAGATGGATGCTTTCGTTTTTGATGGAGCTCAAAGGTCATTTGGGGTCACCAGCGTCAAACCTCGAAAACGTTCACATGATATCTCAAGCTAGAAAGCTTGGATTGATTTCATACTTGGTATGTAGATGCTTTATGATGAGACAATGATTTCTATGATTTTTGGTGGAGGTCAAAGGTCATTTGGGGTCACCAGAGGTCAAACACTGAAAACCTTCTTAACACAATAGCTTCAGGTAGGAAGCTTAGATAGATTTCATACTTGGTCTGTAGATGCATTGTGATAAGAAGATGAACCTTTTTATTTTTGGTGGAGGTCAAAGGTCATCTAGGGTGACTGGGGTTTAATCACGGAAAACCTTGTTAACACGATATCTCCAGGTAGGAAGCTTGAATAGACTTCATATGTAGTATGTGGATGCGTTATGGTGTGAAGATGAATGCTTTTATTTTTGGTGGAGGTCAAACGTCATCTGGGGTCACCGGGGGTCAAACACTTAAAACCTTGTTAACATGATATCTCCAGGTAGGAAGCTTGGATAGATTTCATACTTGGTATGTGGATGCATTATGGTAAGAAGGTGAATCCTGTTATTTTTGGTGGAGGTCAAAGGGCATCTGAGGTCATTGAGGGTCAAACACTGAAAACCTTGTTAACACGATATCTCCAGGTAGAAAGCTTGGATAGATTTCATACTCAGTATGTGGATGGGTTATGGTGAAAAGATTAATGCTTTCATTTTTAGTGGGAGGTTAAAGGTCATCAGGGGTCACCGGGGTCAAAAAGCAAAATTTCCCAAGAATTCCCAAGATTGTTTCATGGGTTCACCAGAAGTCAAAAAGGAAATTCTCCCAAGATCATCGTCTTGAGTCATCAGCGGTCAAAATGCAGAATTTCCCAGTAATTCCCAAGATCAAATGTGAACCTAAAATTATTTTCCAGCATGTTAAGATATGGGACATCATGGCATTATTTGGAATAGAACATATATCATCGAAACCTCAATGCATTTTTGCATTCTGGTTTTTTGTTTGTTTCAATGATTAGAGAAACCTATGCATTCATGATGGGGTGTGTGTATGTTCAAACATACATTTGTATGGATGGATGGATGTGTGAAGGTCAAAGGTCATGTAATGTCATCAGAGGTCAAACTCAGAAAACATTTTGAAGACATTATCTCAAGATGCGAAGTATGGATACTTCCCGTATTTGGCATGTAGATGCATTATGAGTAAAACTATGCTATGGTTTTTTGGGAAGGGAGGTCACTTGAGGTCAAACTCTGAAAACCTTATGACCAGGATATCTCAAGGTTGGAAGCATAGATACTCTCCATATGTGACATGTATATGCAGTATATTACATAGACAGACTTTTGTTTATGGCGGAGTTCAAAGGTCATCTGAGGTCACCTGAGGTAGGGCTCAAAATTTCTAAAGGCCTATCACTAGCCCATGGGCATTTGATAAACTTACTCCATTAGCCAAAAGAATATTTGAACAATCTCCAAAGTGCATATGGTACAGAACAACTACACATCTATTCAGCTTTTTGCACTTACCAGTGGGGCTTTTCATAGTAAAATTGACTCCAGCCCAAGTGTGGTCAGAACTAGCCCAGGGCTAGGGGGCTTATATATTTGCCAAGGCCTGACTGGAGGTCAGTAAGTTTGTACTATTCATCCATTCACAGTCCAAACTTCAAAGGACCATACATGCATTATTTAAAGTTGTTGGTCCAGGCTTGTTTTGAAAAATCAGCTTTTACTGTTATAATTCATGTGTTCTCTACTTTGAGATGTCTCAGTTACACAGATGCTTCACTGAGGCTATCCTTTGCAGTTCATTTCTTATTTGACTGTGCTTGCTAATTCATTTAGTAGACAGATAGCAGTTGGTTTTCTGTGAGCTCTGTAGTTGTAAAACCATGTCCTTTTCTTACATCACAAAATCATCCCTTTAGTCAAGGTTGTAAAAAGATTAATGTTTATTTTTTGCATTTCAGGCCAGTTCAAGACAGTAGCAGTTTTATCTAGTCTCCAAAGCCTTCTGTCTGATAAGGATGCTAACACAAGAGCTGTAGCTGCAATTGCCTTAGGAAAAACTGGTAAGGTTGACTTTGAAAAAATTTTGTAGTCTGGTACATTACTTTTAAGGTTGGGAAGTCGGTGCCTTCACTTGGTGATATTTTATTTTGAAAGGCTGTAACAGATAGTTGTAACACAGGTACATACTACAAATGAAAAGGATAGCGAGGGACAGCACCAAAACATTGCACACACTGTATTAGTGACAAAGGGAATGGTTAGGGGATGTGGTTGGAAGAGGGGTTAGCAGCACAGTGTTCCTCAAAGGTGATGAATCAGCAATGTTCTTATGAAAAAATGTGAATTAACCTAAAAGGGTTACCCTAGGGAGAGTAAGATTTGATGGGTCAGTCGATTGGCATGTGACAAATAATTCAATAGATTACAATTTGGGCATAGTTGTGTTTGGGCATTGGGCTAAATTAGGAGTTGCATTTTAAACTAAGTAGTGCTTGTCTTCTTCTGACAGCAATAATCTCATCTTGCTGTATATAATGTTAAGGGAGATGATGAGATATTTTACGTCACTTAACATTAGAAATGTGAAGTAAATGTCTGGGGGGGTGTGTGTGTGTGTGTGTGTGTGTGTGTGTGCGGGTGTGTGTGTGTGTGTGAAAGAGTGAAAAACAGTTGCAAACCCCTCCTGAACTGTAAGTCCTATCAAGTTCAAAGTTGGTGGCTATTGTTACTTAACTATGAATACTTGTGCATGTGTTAGTGATGACATCATAGGTCAAAGGTCAGAAATCACTGGTCAATTAAGGTAAAAATTTTGTTTTTTGGCAGCCAGTATATTTGCTTATCAGTGTTTTGAAAAAGTTATAAGACTGATATGTAAAGAAGGATGAGACAAAATGCGAAATAACATTTGTTGAGGGTTGAGGTTAAAGGTCAAAATGGAGGTCAAAGGTTAGTTGGCCTTAATTGTGTTGAAAAGTGTCATCCAACTCCTACTTATGAAAACTGATGAAGTTGATTGATAGGTACCTGACCGTGAAAACTTCTGCAAATGTCATTGCATAGGTCAGAGATCAAAGATAAAAGGCCAAGTAAGCTTAAATTTTGGAGGTTTTTAGTCTCTATCGATTTGTCACTTGATGGGGAATTTATTACTTAATCCAGAAAATGTGTAGATAAGTTGAGGGAGATGAGATATGCAACTCCATGGATTGTCTCCTAGTTGCAACCTACAATACTCGTGGTTATATTGTTTCATTGTACAAAACACACATTGCCTACATTATACTGACTGTCTCTTTTGTTGCATAAATATGTATAAAGTATGGACCATGACTGTGTTCAAAATTTATTAAAAACTGAACAGGTCATAACATCAGAAGGGTTGAGCAACTGCAGCAATACTGCTCTAGTTCTAATGTCAACAAGAATATGGTCATACAGTCCCTCTTACTTTTTATGGACTCTTAAATCTCAGTATTTCTTTTCTTTGTGCACAAGAGAGAATTGTACACACAGTGTTTTCTGAAACCCTTGTCCTGAGTCTATTTCCATTTTTGACTTCACTGCCTTCCCAGTGGTATAATGCACTGGTGGGAAGATTTTGCTAGCAAACATGTATTGGTATGGAAGCACAATAGTAATGCCAGATATATTTTGTTACCTTTTTTTTACTTAGAAACTAGAAACCACAGGGTGATTAAAAAACTCATCAAGACACTGAAAGATGATGATCGAATGGTACGTGAGGCAGCTTGCCTTTCTTTGGGACATCTAAAATCAACAGAGGCCATTCCCCACGTGGTTAATGTGTGGTATGTGGACCAAAATGGTGGAATATGTGTAACTGAGTAACTAATGTACCCTGCATGTATTACATGTTTGTATCATAGCAAACCAAAAATGAAAATTTCTTTCTAAAGTGGTCACATTGGATTAGTTTAACAATATTTTTACATTGAAGAATGGTTGAGAATACTAATCCTGCATAGTTTTGATTTCCTTGGAAGGTGCAGCACTTGTAGCAGTTTGTATGTGTGTATGTGAAAGAGATATGCACTGTTGTGTGTATAGATAAACTCAGGGATTGAACTGAAAGCAGGTTAGCTACTAATGTGTCGTGGGTCTATTAAGTCGTATTATAAACTTGTACCTTATGGTTGTTTTACCTCATCTGGCCAGAACTGTTAGCTAAGTATGTCAGAAAATAGTTTTACCCACTTTGAATCATTACAATGGACTATGGTTCATTTGATGTAGAGAGGGAGAGAGATGACAGGTGTTATGAATGGGTGGTGCATCAGGGAGTATTACAAACTATTTCAAATTTGTTCATGTACGATATCCTTCAATTAGCAGGAATTCTAATCCCTCAATTAGCAGGAATTCTGTGCTAAAGCATACTTGCAAAATGTGCAAAAAGTTAAAATAAGTCATTTTCTAAAAAATGAACCCTGTAGGCTGTTTCCTTGGGACCATAACCTGTTCTAAAATGAAGGAGCTGGACAGTTTGTATGATCACCTATGTGTGTATGCTTTAAACTCTTCCAGTGGATATCTTTATTCAGTGTTGAATTAAATTTAGGTATCTTCTGTAGTCTCCTGCACTTAGAGTCCTTTATGCACTTAGTGCTTTAAGAAGTATTTTAATTATCCTGAAACTATCTTGATTCTTCTTGTAGGAGGAATGACATTATCTCTAATGTGAGGAGTGCAGCACTGACAGCATTACGATTAATGGACAGCCCAGAGGCAAAGGAAGCAATCAGAGTCACTCAAGTACTTGATGAAGAGGTGGAACAACTTAAAAGGAGTATGGTAATGAGGCACTAGAAGGCAGAGATCATATTCAAGACCTCATCCTAAAAAAGCCAAGAGGTTTAAGTGAATATCCCTCCCCACCATTCCTCTATTGTCGTATTTCATTCTTTTGTGATGAACATTGTAACAGGTCAATGTTTGACATGGAACAACCTTTTAGGGACTGTTTTTTTAATTTTTTTTTTAAATTTTTTTGCTACTGTAGTGATTGCTGATTCTTTGATGTATCTAGTGTAAATTTTCACACATTTCTGGAATTACTGCACATTTAATATTGTTGCTGTGAGTAGCAGGAAAATCAAGTAAGTCAACTTGGAGCAGTGTGCTTAGTGTGGAGTTGTAGTGATGAAATGAGAAAGTAGCTAATTACATATGGTGCTTTTGAAACATCAGTTTAGGGTTACCTTAACAGAGAAAGGATGTTTCATAAATACACCATCAGGGTGAATTGAGTTGCTTGTTTATCATGGAGGTGTAATGTTACCCATCTACATGTATTATGAACTAAACAAATCACTCCTTACTGTGAATTTGAAGGTGATAAGCAGGGTCACATGGTCTGGTCTGCTCGTTCATGTAGTACAACAGTGAAGGTACGTTCCAGTTTGATATAAACATCTGAATGAGCATTCACTCTGTCTTCACCAAGCTTTGGGACATGTGCTCCCATGGTTGTCACAGAATCTAGTTTGCTGCTCAACTGTGCTCACTCCCTACCAGTACATGAACCCTGTGTGATGTAACTTAGCCTCAGTTTAATCGTTTTTGCTTCTTTGCTTTCGACATTTTCAATTTAAGATGCGAATGCAAGAAAGACAGTCCATATAATATGCTAGAAGGTATGGGCTATGCTAATAGAGGAAAGAAAACTACTGACTTTTTACTCATCACTCCTAGTGGAAATTTAATTGAGAAGACCAGTAAGTGGATCAGGTCATTGAGGTCACTCCTCTGTGTGTGCTTCAAAATCAGCATACCTTTACACTGACATGTTTTACTTAGTGTGGTACAGAATGTCTGTGATGGTATCCAAATGTGGGTGCACTGTACTATGTAGGATGTTGTTTTAGCATATCTCCTGCCATCAGTAGTAATGGCTTTGTCTTACCATACTGGTGCCCACCATTATGTTTCATGCTAGAATGGAGTCCTCATTCTTCATGCGTGGTTGGAAGAACTGCCCTACATCTCCTTTCCATCACGTGCTCTATTTTTTTATCCCATCAGTTCAGTTGACTTGTGGGTAATAACTATCTCTTCTTTACCCATGGTTTGGATCCTCTTCTTTAGTAACCTTTATGTAGAGGCTATCTCATCCTTTGATCCAAATAGGTTTAGTACCACTAGATGGGCATTTTTTCCCTTATCATCGACACTGGGACACCCTTCCAAAATACTGCTGACTAGGTTTTTTTTGCTCTTCTTTAATGGGATAGTAACAGGTTCAGTGTTATAGAAGGTTTTGGTTTTTGAACTTGTGCCAGTTGTTCCAGACAGAGTTGAGAATCAAAAGTAGTAGCACCATGAATCCCAGTCTTTCAAGGGACTCCTAAATATCCTTTCTTTTAATTTTGGACCTCATCCTACTTTTCCTAATTTTTTCTTAAAAATCCTGCTTTATCCTACTATTTTTACTTCCCATTGCTCCCCCCCCCTTCAAAATGAGTAATTAGAATTGCATTTTTTCCCCTCACACAGTCCTGTCTCATATTTTTGATGAGTCACAAGAATACCTGTCTTAAGCAGTTTTTACAGTTAGAGGGTCCAAAAGCTCCCAGACATGACAGAAAGTAAACTTGTTTTGCTAAAGTACATTTTATGTTTGGTTTAGCATGTAAATGAAGTTACTGGAATAGAAAAATACTGTTATTTTGTGAAGAAGCTCTACTTAAAGATAGCACATCATTAGTTTACAAAACAGGATGTGCATTCCCTATAATATATAAATTAAGCCTTTCCTTTTGGAAAGTAAACACCAGTACAAAACAGCTCCCAGTGGTTAGGTTTAGATGTGCTGTTTTGAACTCTTTTTTTTTTTGGTAAAGTATCAGTATTACCAGGCTAGTTTATCCTGTAGTAAAGGGAATGAGCAGTCACACCAAACTAACTTTGGCACATGAATGAAATTTTGCAAAGTCCTCTTAATTCTATTGCAAGTATCTTTCATAAGATTTCAGAACATAAAGGTGGCATAATGTAAAGGGGTTGTTTCGCATAAATTTAAAAATCCAGTCCCAAAATTGTTGTCACTATGATCTACAAGGAACATTCCTTAATTAGGATTCCCAAGTATACTAATTCACTTCGGGTCTGACTGCTTTTTCCCTTTAAAAGTGAGTGGTTTACAGCTACCCTGAATGTCAGTTTAGGTTTATTTGCTTCCAAAGAAGATCCCTCTTATTATTTACAATTCCCTTATTTTGCTTTTTATTTCCTACTGTGCTATTGTTTGGGGTAATGCTGCTTCAACACAGGTAAAACAAATTGTTCATTGTCCAAAAACGACTTTTTCATGCAATCGATGGCAAGTCACATCTGGACCATTCGAAACCGATTTTTAAGAAATACAACTTTCTAACCATTTTTAGCTCATACCAGCATGCTGGTGTGAGCTATTGTGATCACGCGGCGTCACTCTATCTATCCATCCATCCATCCATCCATCCATCCATCCATCCATCCATCCATCCATCCATCCATCCATCCATCCATCCATCCATCCATCCATCCATCCATCCATCCATCCATCCATCCATCCATCCATCCATCCATCCATCCATCCATCCATCCATCCATCCATCCATCCATCCATCCATCCATCCATCCATCCATCCATCCATCCATCCATCCATCCATCCATCCATCCATCCATCCATCCATCCATCCATCCATCCATCCATCCATCCATCCATCCATCCATCCATCCATCCATCCATCCATCCATCCATCCATCCATCCATCCATCCATCCATCCATCCATCCATCCATCCATCCATCCATCCATCCATCCATCCATCCATCCATCCATCCATCCATCCATCCATCCATCCATCCATCCATCCATCCATCCATCCATCCATCCATCCATCCATCCATCCATCCATCCATCCATCCATCCATCCATCCATCCATCCATCCATCCATCCATCCATCCATCCATCCATCCATCCATCCATCCATCCATCCATCCATCCATCCATCCATCCATCCATCCATCCATCCATCCATCCATCCATCCATCCATCCATCCATCCATCCATCCATCCATCCATCCATCCATCCATCCATCCATCCATCCATCCATCCATCCATCCATCCATCCATCCATCCATCCATCCATCCATCCATCCATCCATCCATCCATCCATCCATCCATCCATCCATCCATCCATCCATCCATCCATCCATCCATCCATCCATCCATCCATCCATCCATCCATCCATCCATCCATCCATCCATCCATCCATCCATCCATCCATCCATCCATCCATCCATCCATCCATCCATCCATCCATCCATCCATCCATCCATCCATCCATCCATCCATCCATCTATCTGTCCACACTTGTTCAAAATGCTTCTCCTCCCACATGCTTTCGTGGATTTGTTTGAAACTTGGACACAATGTTCCTTGGGTGGTGGGCCATTTGGGGTGTTCAGGAATTTTTGGTCCAAGGTCCAATGTGGACCCTAGGGCCCATTTTATGAAATTCTACAAAATGCTTCTCCTCCTACAGTTTCTCTTGTACAATGCTGATGTTTTGCCATAATGTTACTCTGTTATTGGTCCCTTCGGGGTGTTCAGGAATTTTTGGTCCAAGGCCCAAGATGGACCATTGGGTCCATTTTGTGAAATATTGCAAAGTAATTAACTTCTTCTCTATTTAATGTTTAAAGAGAGGTAACAGCCTCTCATTATTATGCTTGGTTAGTGATTTCATTATGGTGTTCTTGAATTTTGGTCTAAGGTCCCATGTGGGCCCCAATGGCTCATTTTATGAAATTTTACAAAATACTTTTTCTCCTACAAATTGTGTTGTACAGTGTTGATGATTTGTCATAATGAAGCTCTGTTAATGGTCCTTACAAATTTCTTCTCCAATTTGGGATGAAGAATACTTTTGATACCTTTCTAACCAATTTTGTGCCACCCCTCTATTTTACCAGTCTCACAAAATCACTTTACTACCTATTTTTCTCTGTACTGCACCCTCTTTAAAACTGTCTGTGTAGAAGAGGTCAATCCTGTGCAGTTGTTTAGGTTAGTTTAAAGGGAGCTGCTTAATGGGATTTCCATTGGGTATTTCCATTGTGTGTGCATTGTCAGAGCACGTGGGTGTGTTTGTCATAATGATCCTCTGTTAATGGTTCTTTTAGGGTGTTCAGAAATTTTGGGTCCAAGACCCAATGTACCCTAGGGTCCATTTTGTGAAATATTGCAAAATGGTCAATTCCTCCTCCAGTTAATGTTAAACAGAGTTGAAGGCCTGTCATAATGATGCTTGGTTAGTGATCTGTGTATGGTGTTCTGGAAGTTTCGGTCTAAGGTCCCATATGGGCCCTATGGCCCTTTTTATGACATTTTGCAAATTGCTTACTCCTGCAGATTCTCTTGTGCAATGTTGATGGTTTGTCATAATTATATTCGGTTAGTGGTACCTTCAGGGTGTTTAACAAGTTGGGGTCCAAGGCACAAGATGGACCATAGGGTCCATTTTGTGTAGTATTGCAAGTAATTGACTTTTTCTCCAGTTAATGTTTAACAGAGTTGACGGTCTGTTATAATGATGCTTGGCTAGTGATCTGTTTCTGGTTTTGTGGAATTTTGGTCCAGAAGCCCATGTGGACCCTATGGCTCTTTTATGAAGTGTGCAGAAGTGCATCTTCAGCTACAGAATCTCTTGTACAATGCTGATGGTTTGTCATAATGATACTTGAAATTTGAGGTCCAAGGCCAAAGATGGGCCCTAGGGGCTTTTGCTCTCTTAAATGGTATTCGTGAAACAACTTACAAAGCAGAGATAGCATGACAAATTTTTTGTGACATTCGGGAAGGTGCCATCAGGGTATGTGAGATTTGGCGTCATAAGCCATTTGACGTCATTTAAAGTCATATGATGCTTGTACTAACAAAGACTAGAAGCCAGGGACCCTTCATTGGTTGAAGGTATGAGCTTCAGCACCATTGGTGCTCTAGTTGATATAACTAAGCATCAAGTAGCTGTATTCATGTTCCAATCCTATCACAACTATTACCAAATTCATTCTCCGAATATTTTGCTCTTTGGTCATTGTTATGACACCAGAGCAGTGCTGTAGTCGAGTCACCACCTTCCAAGTCTGAGTCCGAGTCCTCACCTGGAGAGTCCAAGAACGAGTCACTGGCATCCGAGTCCGAGTCACAAGTCCGAGTCCGAGACAGAGTCCCCGCTATGGAAAAATGTACACTAAGAATAGAAATCCACAAATGATCAATTTTACTCTGGTTTTATGCAATGTTGTTTGTCATGATATAGGCCCAGGGGTCTGGATGGCAGCCCGTGGGTCACATTCGGCCCACAGTGTGTTCTAGTACAGCTGTAACCAAACAAACTGAGGTCGAAAAAAGAGGGCTGAAAAAATGCGCCACCAGTCAAGATTACCAGTAGGCCTAATTGAAGGCATTTTAGAAAGGGGAAATTTTTGGAATGAAAAGGGGGAGAAATACTTCCCTACACCTATTGTAACTGGCCATCTTACTATTACATCGTTAAGGACAGCCGTGCAGTGATTTCTCCTCATGCAGCAAGGAGTGTCGCCAGAGGGGTTGCACACTTCCTGTCTTGGTAAATTTTTCAGTACGCCTTGTTACAGAATGGAAGTGTCGTGGCTGAATTTTCGACTGCCTAAAGTAAAATTTCCAACTTCAGGCATGTGACAGACAAAAATTGGTTCACTGGCAGAGAAATGAACATTCTGACTGCCAAAATCATAAAACATTGCACCCTTTGCTAGCGCGATTGTCCTCTTTTTATCTGTTTATTGTTCATGTGGTGCTGTATTTATGCCAAACATGGTACTGCTTTTGTTTCAGTTCTCACTTTGAATAGACGGAAAGGCAGGAATTGACGAGTAGTTTTGTTGGGAAAATCAGTGCAGGCGTGAAAGCCGCGGCTAGAGGTAGGGTGGTTGTCTTTTCAAATGATCGACTATTTAATATATCTATTAAAATGTGTTAAAAGATGTCAAAATTTTCTTGCGTTTAAGTTTTGAATAGGAAAAGAAAATCGCATCCGCTCTACAAGTGAAGCTCTTTACATAGACCCTTTTCCAAATAGCAACTATAAAGCATTGTGGGATAGCCTGAGAGTTTTGGTGTGAGTCGATTTTTGCCACATTTAAATGCCGGTGACAAAAATGACACATACCAAGACTCTGTCCCACAATAATCCTTTGAAATTGCTATCTGGAAAAGGGTCTATGAGAATGTCTACTTTACGAATGAGCCCCAGGTGTACAGACCGTGTCTGCTCCTGGGGTGACTAGTGCCAAACGCTTATGAAGAGGGCGCATTGAGGATACAAATTTGCCAACTAAACAAAACAATTGTGCCGACAACGTGACATCACATCAGTTTTGGAACCAAAGTGATGGGTGCACTAAAGGTGAAGTGACTGGCTTCATCTTGGTTTAAAGTGAAGTAAGATTGATGGCAAACCCGTAGCCAAGGGGGCAGGGGAGAAGCTCCCGTGGAAATATTTTTAACCCCAAGAAAATAAAAACTTACTTCCCTTAATGCATTTTAGTATGTCTCGCCCAATGAAAAATATTTCGCCTCAGAAAGCTTTTCGCCCCCATCAGTACCTTGTCTGGCTATGGGCCTGATTGACGGATATAGACTTCGACAGTTCGAATTCTCTGGATTCAAACCCACCTTGAATTTTAGCTCCTACATTCACCAAGCCCTCTACTACACCCCTCTGTGCAAACCATACCATCATCTATAATACCCACCCACATGCTCACTGCATAGTCAAATCGACGGGTCATTGGTGGTGCAGGGGTAGCTAGGCAAGCCAGCTTGATTGGCTCGGAACTGGAAAACCTGGAATTGGATCGGAATCGGAGGATACTGGACTCAAAACTGGCCCATAATGGTAGCCACTGGAATCAGAATTGGCCCAGAATTGGGTTCGGTGGACTCGGTTACAGCCCTGGTAAAGAATACGGTATCAAGCTACAATTTACACAGTCTGGTAACTTATCACTCAAGGCAATATAGGAGACCTTTTGGCCAAAAGAACATTCTTGTTATGAGCCAACGGATAGTGACGCTCCACTCACATAAGGTCACTACAAACCACCTTCTCCCCAGCTAAACATAGATTTTCTCCAACTAATCTGACAAGATCTTATTTATTACCCGCTCTGTCAGCCTGGATTGGCGCTATTTCAAAACAATGGTCAAATTGCGACACTCGTGATCATCTGTTGAGTGTGCATTTGATGTCATTTTACAGATAGATAAGTGTTGAGGATTATGTTCACTATTTTAAATATCCCCAGAGCTTCCGAGGCTAGAGCTGCTCTGAACCCGAAGTATTCGGACCCTAGACATCACACAGTCAGGTGGAAAGCTTACCATTTCAAAATGAGGCCCAAAGGCAATATCATGGGTATGCTTCTGGTTGTGGCCTGTGAGGTCTTCCCGATTAAAATGTGGGCCACAAGCGAAAATAATCAAGGACCCCCCCCCCCCATATAAGACTTTACAGTTGAACTTTTACGAATATCATCTCCACAAGACAACACATGTTGCTATAATACATACTACATAACGTGTTGAGTTGTACAGAAACTGCAGAGTACAAGGTAAATACCATGTGACAATGGATTAATTGCATAAAATTGAATCTGAAACCCTGCCCGGTCTCGGGAAATTTAGAGCCGAATCACGAGTCCGGACTATATGAGACCGAGTCTGAGTCCTTGCCTTCCGAGTCTGAGTCACGAGTCCCAAGTCCTTAAAAACATGACTCAAGACCGGTCTTGAGTACTACAGCACTGCACCAGAGACTGTTCTTATTGTACCATCCCATTCTGTAGACTAGCAATTAGCCAACGTAACGTAAGATATTTAGGGCATTTCACATGGAATGTAATGTAATGTAATGTAATGTAAATTTGTTTTTATTAGACGCATTACATGTAAAAACATCTCAAAGCGTCAAACAAAGATAAAATAACAGTAAGAGTAAAAAGGAAATAAAAATTAGATAAAATTATCAAAACTTACAGTAACTTACAGTAATCGATGGAGAGCATAAAAAAGGTAAGATTTTGAAAAGGATTACAAAAAGACAAAAAATAAAACAGTAACATATAAAAAAAAAACAAATCCAAATTAATAAAAATTACCAGTAAAATAATCTTTAAAAAGGAAAGTTTTAAGTTTCGATTTAAAAGAGATAAAATTATCAGTTAAAAGAAGTTCACTTGGCAGACTGTTCCAAAGTTCAAGGGCACAAATTGAAAAAGCTCGCCTACCATAGGAATTATTGCAACATAAAGTTTGTGTTAAATACATTTCACCATTTGCATTTTTTGGCAAGCTACGGCTTACATCTCGTCGACTCAAGAGCTCCTTTAAATAAACTGGAGCTGTACCATGAAGAAGTTTGTGAGTAATACATAAAACTTTAAATTTTGTACGCTGTTGAATGGGAAGCCAATGTAGTTCATATAGAAAAGGTGTTACGTGTGATCATGTTTCTTTGTCCTGGTGACCAAGCACGCTGTAGAGTTTTGAATGAGTTGTAGTTTCTTAATTTCTTGTGCAGGTAATCCAAACAATAAACTATTCAATAATCAAGACGAGAGGTGACAAAAGCATGTATAAATTTTTCAGTTGTGCCCTGATCAAGAAGATCTCTAAGTTTTCCTATTTTCCACATAGCAAAGGATGCCGATCTACACAAGTTTGAAACATGTTCAGACATAGTCCCAGTTGAATCCATAATTACACCTAGATTACGTACATTATCTGAAGGAGAAATATTAAAGCCACCAATATGAAAGTTACATTTACGAACAGGACAGTGCCAGAAAACGTAGAGGAAAAATGATCAATTTCTGTCTTTTCGTCATTCAAAGCAAAGCTAATTTTCCCCCATCCAGTGACAGATTTCATTAACGCAATCCTCAATTCCCTGCATTGAAACATGGTCACCCTCACACGTGACATAAAGCTGGGTGTTGTCAGCATACATCATATACTGAAAACCATGACGGAGAATTATGTTCTCGATAAGCGCTGGATACATACTAAATAATACTGGTCCCAAAACTGAGCCCTGGGGAACACTGCAATCTGAAGGGTGCTCAACCGACATATCCGTCCCAACTACTACACGCTGTACCCTCCCTCTTAAATATGAACTGAACCAATTAAGTACCGTGCCATGAAATCCAAACCGTGACCCTAACCTATTTAACAAGATTCCGTGGTCAATAGTATCAAAAGGGGCAGACAAATCCAGCATGATGAGAATGACATCACGCCTCCTTTCAAGGGAACAGAGAACGTCATTTTGGACTCTAAGGAGAGCAGTCTCCGTGCTATGACCACCACGATATGCAGATTGACATTTAGCGTACAAATTATTGTGAGATAATCGTTAATCTGACTACAAATGGGTTTCTCAATCAATTTAGAAATAAAAGAAAGATTTGACACTGGTGGATAATTTTTCAACATTTCAGGATCCAGACTGTATTTTTTCAATAAAGGCCGAACTAATGCATGTTTCAATTGCTCAGGAAACGCACCTGAACTCAACGACAGATTAATTATCTCTGTTACAGTTGGTGTTAACTGTTCAGTGCAGACCTTAAAACAGTGATACTGGAATAGGATCGATATCACATGATTTATTTGAAAAATTGGTTATTAACTTCTTCACTTCATAACATGACAATGCTCTGAATGAGTCGAAGACTAATGCAGTGGGACAAACATGGTCATTAGGTGATGTACACCCAGACTCGATAAAAAAGTTTTCCTCCCTGTTAAGCTTTAAAAGAAGTTTCAAATGCTATTTGCTATCCAATCACATTTAACATGCATTTATGTTGTTATCTAGCCATGCATTTTCCCCTTTTTTCATGTCTTTGCCCTTAATCGAGTTAAATAAGTTATTTTCCCAGTGGTGTTGTTTTCTTTCTCTTTATGAAGGGGATGCACATGCCATAAGCTTTCAGTAGCTTCCTCGTATTATCCCTCAACCATCTATTATTGTTACTTCTACTGTTTGTGTCTTGTGATTACTGTGAACTCTTTGTATTTCCATACTAGTTGAAATAAAGTCGAATTGAATTGAGGTGCTGCACGAGCACTGCACGAGCAATCGGTTGCTTTAAACTTTAAGTCCAGCAAATAGTAGATCGCTTAAAACATGACTTTAGGAGTGAGATGAATTTTATTTAGTCACATTTTCTGAACAATATTTGTTTCACAACAGAAAACTGCAAAAACTTCCTGTGCAGTGTTGGTGTGGCTGAATAAAATAAAAAATTTGTTCAATTTTACACATATCCATTGAACAGACACTGCATTGTTTGTAACTGCATACACAAGTGATACACAAGTGATAATGTGTTTGTGTGGTAGTTGATGAAGAATAGGGACTTTAGTGGTTGTAAGATTACACTTATTACATTTTCTGGTCTCAAGTTACAGTAATATGCTCAGAAGTATTTCTCTTGTAACACAGTTGCACACATAAGAATTGGATGGACATACTGTAACTTTGCAGTTCATAAAAGAAACATATATCATGCCATACCAGGGTACACTGCATTTTGGTAGTCACTTGCCAACTGCTCCCATATTGAGAGGAAGAACCCTACTGTTTTTGGTGGAGGTCAAAGGTCATCCGGGTCACCAGGGGTCGAACTCTGAAATTTTGTTAACACCATATCTCAAGATAGGAAGCTTGGATAAATTTCATACTTAGTATGTAGATGCATTATGGTAAGAGAAAGAACCCTACATGGTCAAGTGGTTAGAGCATCTGACTTGCAGCTGGAAGGTCTGGGGTTTCGACTCCTGACCAGGTCATACCAAAGACTTAAAAAATGGAACCTTCTACTATTGTGCTTGGTGCTCAGCATAAGCAATGGAGTAGGGAAAACAAGCTAGTGAACCACTAGTGGAAAAAAGATACCCTGCACTGCTTATTGGTTCCTCGCGTTAGCAAAAGGAACCTATGTAGTCAGCTTGGCGTGTGTGTGTGTGTGTGACACTTGCTTCTGTATGCTGTAACTCAACAAGGGAAAGTTGGACTAAATTGAAACTTGGTATATGGAACTGTCATAGTGAGAAGGTGTGCCCTATTGTTTTTGATGGAGGTCAAAGGTCATGTGGGGTCACCAGGGGCCAAAGACCCCTTACTCAAAATCCATATATGGCCCAGATATGGGATTTCATATCTGGCCCATATCTGGGCCAGATATGGAATTCATATCTGGCTTGTACAAGAATTGGGCAGATATAACTTGATATAATATAAAGGCCATATATGGCCATATATGGCCCAGGTAAAGTTTCACTTTTATATGGCCCAGATATGCCCCATATATGGCTACTCCATTTCTGGCCCATATATGGAAAATCCATATATGCCACATATAAAGAGATTTATATCTGGCCCATATCTGTGCCATATATGACCCATATAAAACTTTATATGGCCCATATCTGGCCCATATATGGAAATTTATATCTGGCCCATATCTGCACCAGGTATGGAATTTATATCAGATCGGATAAAAAGTTAGGCAGATATAACACAGATCTAAACCAGAACCAGATCTAAACCATATATGGCCAGATAAAGTTCTGTCTGGATCAAGCCTTCATATGGCACAGATCTGCTCTAGTTATGAATCATAGTTAGGACTTATCGTCCACACTCCTCATGGAGACTTTGCTTTTTTTCCAAAAGTCCCCTGACTCTCTGGCGAAGAGCCAGGGGCGAAAACCAAACAATACTCCCGAAGGAGTTCTGCTCCCCGAAGGAGTAACAACGTCCCCAAGGGACAAACTTTGACTTAACTGACACCACCTGACAGTGGTCCCGTTCCAGACTGGCTGAATAGAACAGGTCCCACCCTGGGAGCTCCGCCGTCGTGATCACGGACACTCCTGCGCCAGGTAAGACTTTGAACACCAGAAAACAATGTTTAAGTGCTCCATGAATTAGAATTTAATGTATTAGGTTGAATTGAGTTAAGTACATAAATTCAACTTATTTCATAACAGTGAACAGAAAAATGCCTTGAAATTTCCTATTTTATGTAAGCACAGTGATATGGGCTTCTTATTTTAAACTTAATTACGTATTTGACTCTAAATTTTGTTTACTGCGTGGTGCATATTTTACTTTCAACTTCCTAAATCATGAAAAATGTAGGTTTAGATACAAGCTCCGCCCAAATATGCAAATTATTTGCCTAAGTTCACTTAGTACACTGCGGTATTAACAGAAGTGTAGCCACTAAATAACTGCAATGTCTGGGAAGGTGATGCTGTATCCAAAACATGTCTTAGTTTGTAACAAGCATAATCCAAGAATCAAATCAAATAATAATAAAACAAACTAACAAAATGCTCATTTGCATATCTAGCATATCAAGTTATATCTGGCTTGATATGGCCATATAAAACTTTATTTGCATATCTGGAATTGCATTGTATCAAGTTATATCTGGCTTGATATGGCCATATCAAACTTTATGTACATATCTGGATCACGATTATATCAAGTTATATCTGGCTTTATATGGCCATATCAAACTTTATATACATATCTGGATCATGATTACATCAAGTTATATCTGGCTTTATATGGCCATATCAAACTTTATATACATATCTGGATCACAGTTTTATCAAGTTATATCTGGCTTTATATGGCCATATCAAACTTTATATACATATCAGGATCACGATTATATCAAGTTATATCTGGCTTTATATGGCCATATCAGACTTAATATGCATATCTGGGTTATGTTTTAATCAAGTTATATCTGGCTTGATATGGCCATATCAAACTTTATATACAGATCTGGATCATGATTATATCAAGTTATATCTGGCTTTATATGGCCATATCAAACTTTATATACATATCTGGATCATGATTACATCAAGTTATATCTGGCTTTATATGGCCATATCAAACTTAATATGCATATCTGGGTTATGTTTAAATAAAGTTATATCTGGCTTTATATGGCCATATCAAACTTTATATACATATCTGGATCACCATTTTATCAAGTTATATCTGGCTTTATATGGCCATATCAAACTTTATATACATATCTGGATCACGGTTATATCAAGTTATATCAGGCTTTATATGGCCATATCAAACTTTATATGCATATCTGGGTTATGTTTTAATCAAGTTATATCTGGCTTTATATGGCCATATCAAACTTTATATACATATCTGGATCACGATTATATCAAGTTATATCTGGCTTTATATGGCCATATCAAACTTTATATGCATATCTGGGTTGTGTTTTAATCAAGTTATATATGGCTTTATATGGCCATATAAAGTCTTTAATAAACCAGATATTTCCAGATATAAAGCCAGATATGGATTTTGAGTAAGGGACCGAAAACCTTGTTTGCACGATATCTCAAGGTAGGAAGCTTGGATAAATTTCATACTTGGTATGTGGATGCATTATGGTGAGAAGATGAATGCTGTAGCTTTTGGTGAAGGTCAAAGGTCATCTGGGGTCACCAGGGGTCAAACACTGAAACCTTGTTGTTAACACAGTATCTCAAGGTAGGAAGCTTGGATAGATTTCATACTTGGTATGTGGATTACTTATGGTGAGAAGATAAATCCTGTCATTTTTGGTGGAGGTCAAAGGTCATTTTGGGTCACTGAGAGTCAAATACTGAAAACTTTGTTAACACAATATCTCAAGGAAAAAATCTTGGATAGATTTCATACTTGGTACATAGATCCACCATAAAGAGAAGCTGTGCCATACAGTTTTTGGTGGAGGTCAAAGGTCATCTGGGGTCACCAAGGGTCAAAAACTGATATTAACCTTGTTGTTAGCACAATATCTCAAGGTAGGAAGCTTGGATTAATTTCATACTTAGTGTGTGGATACCTTATGGTGGGGAAAATATTTTTTTGGTGGAAACCAAAGGTCATCTGGGGTCACTGGAGGTGAAACTCTGCAAACCTTTTCAACTCTATATCTCAGTGCAGGAAGCTTGAACAGATTTATGCTTTGAGGTGTTGCATTAAATCCAGCAGAAAACCCATATGAGTTTTGTCGGATGTCAGAGGTGAAATCACCAGATGCCAAAAAGCAAATTCCCAAGAATTCCTAAAGTCAAATATAAGCACAAAACTGTATCATTCCAGCACATTAAGATCACATTCACCCAATGACTGAAAGATGTGGAACATCTTTCAGAGATGCCAAGTATCTCAATGATTTTAATCTATAATTCTGCCATTATGAAAACCTGCATCAAATACCGCTTTTTAATATTGCAGAAGATTCCCTGCCCACAAAGCAGAGGACTTGTGAAAGTTCAGTAGACAGACATTTGTCCTTAGATTAGGACATGTGAGCTTGTAGAAATTGGAAATTGGAATTGATTAATTAAATGCTACTATGGGTTGTTAGTTTTATAAAGAGAACTAAGTTACTGATCATTTGGATCAGATACCATTGAGCGTGCATGAATTGTGATTGCTTAATTGAATAAAACAAATTGTAACTGTATACTGTCTGTGTGGATATCCCTTGAAGTGCCTGTATTTCTTCAGAGCAATTTATTTATGCTTGAATGTGTTAACACAAGATGTGCATTGTCTACAGAGCAGATTTTGTGCATCTACAGAAATACTGGTTCATTCAGTAGTTGGCTCAGCTTCATTACATTCACCAAGGAACCACAGTGCCCATTGGGCTCTTGTATGATCTTTATTGTTTGTGGTGGGGATAAAAGGTCACTTGAGCTCAGCAGAGGTCAAAACTGTGAAAACTTTGTTAATCTAGTATGTCAAGGAGGAAAACTTCAGTCAATCCCATACATAGTTTGTGAGTTGCCCAACATTAAGTAGAAGTATACTCAAGATTTTGGTGAAGATCAAAGGTCATTGCAGGTTACCAGAGGTCAAACAGTGGAAACCTTGATAACTACTTGTAAGCCCACAGTTTCAAGATTGATAAGAGTGAGGGACATTGTTTTTTGATATGCAGATGCTGTACACTGAGTAGATAATCACTGTTGTTTTTGTGGAGTTTAAAGGTCATTTGAGGTCACTGCAAACTGCAAAAGTCTCAAAAAGGAAAATGTGTTGAATGTCATACTTTGCAGGTGGGTACTCCATGTTGAGCATATGGTTGAGCATATTTGGTAGAGGTCAAAAAGCATTTGAGGTTACTGAAAGGTCTTACTGAAAACCTTGTAAACTTGATATCAAAAGGAAGAAACCCCATATGAATCTGACCCTGGGCATGTTGGCACCCACACTGAGTAGAATTACAGTATCTCTTTATCTTTTGATAAGCTCAAAGTTCAAAGACCAAATCATGAAAACCTTGTAAACCTGATTTTGTCATGTTTGGATTTTACACCTGATATGTTGCCAAAAATAAGCGAGAAGCTTATTTATGATAATTCTGACATAATATGAATCTGGTTGATCACTGCCCATGGACTTTCAACTTTCTATATCATGCTGAATCAAAGATGCTTAGAATGGTGATCTTTGCACCTCTTTTTTCTATTGTCTAAGTGTGGTATATCTTACTACCAACCCCATGGATTTAATTTCCCAAACCATAATTAGAGGATCGTTCTGTGCATAGAGCATGAGTAACAGTTGACACAAGCTCAATTACTATAAACATTTTCTTTTCCAGTGTTCTAAAGTGTTGATAAAGATCTTTGGTTATGCCTATATTGTAGATACTTTGTGTTCTGTTGCTAAATGTGGCAGGGATTGTAGATATTCCAGTGACTAGAGTAATTCTGTTGCTGCCAATCACTTACTTCAGTGTGAAAGTTTACCTGTATCAGTTGTTAAGATTGCGTCCTTGTTGAGTTAACAGATGCAATGAAGTGTTACTGATAAAAATGGTTTCAACACAAGTATTTCATCACGTGCCTATCTTACTTTGAGCACAGTAACATCACAGTGATATTGTGTCAATGGGGAACCAATGCACTCAAATTATATCCAAGAGGCAAGTACTCACTAAGCCTTTTGGCTTTCTGGTTGAAAGATGCTGATAGTTATTAATCTTAGGATGTTGAAGTGTAATTGACCAATAAAAGAACTCTGATAGAAGATATGATCAAGAAGTCATGATACCATGCATCAAACCTTAATGGAATAATGATTGTGTCTTGCACTTGAAAGTGAAATCTATATTTGTGGTGGGAAAGAAAATTGTCCATTTTGATGGATTTGGCTTTCTTTCATAAAATGGATTTGGATGTTGATTGGTTTGTATGTTTGGTTTCAAAATCAGTACATTACTGTTTTGCACATGCTTAGTCATCATTGTTATTTTATTATGATATGATTATTATTTTTATCAATGCTATTGCTGGTATTGGCAGTGTAATTCTTGTTCAAGCATAAGTAACTACTGTACTTCAGTTTTGTTCAGTATGAGTTCCCACAAGTTTATGTTAATGCTCTGTAATTTTCGCCGGCCACTGAAATAGCATTGCACCTTTTTACAACATGATAGAAATCCACAGTCAAAAAATTGCTTGTTACCATGTTTTAGTATATAATTTAAATATTTGTAAATTGTATAGTTAAATACTTTTTCTAACGTCTTTCCATCCTCAATTACAGTGGCATTGTTTCTTCCCTTTCAGGGTCATCTTGTTTTAATTAGGTGAAAGCTTTCGTCTTTGCTGTGCAATAGTTCATCATCTTGAAGATTTTGGAAATTATCATTTGTGAAAATAATCATGTATTGTGAAGCACTATCTTGATATATGCAAAATGTAAATTTGTTTACTCTACAGTACCTGAAGTATTATGGAAACAGCAAAGGGATGTTCATATACCTTTAATCTATATATCTGTATGTTTATATGGTGCTGTAGATAGGAAGTGCCTGGCTGGAAACATGAATTGGCTGGAGTCAACCCATTCAAATCTAAGCTCTTTTAAAGTTTTCAAGGGCTGTGTACAAACCCAGGAGGATGTGATTCCACATGTTATATAAAGGAAAACTAACATATGCCACGTTTCTCTATCACTCAAAATAGAAGGTACAGTCAGTGTCACAAAAAAAAAATGCCCAAAAGTAAAGTTGATTTGTGCACCTCGATGTGGCAATCCAGCTTGCGCACACCAACTTTGCAACCTCACATTAACACTTAAATAGTTGAAAACCAAACAAGCCTGTTTGATTACTTGTCATCAGTAACATAATCATTAAGGCTGAATTTCAAAGGAAGTCACATAAATGTATGACGCATACTGTGCCTCATAGTATGTGCTGTAGATCTTTGAGGCATCTTTTATTAAATGTTATATCTATTATAGTATATTATACATTTTGTACAAATAATAAATTTGGGAAGTCTGAATTATAAAGCATCCACTTTTCAAGGCCTTGAGAGTGTCATAGTAATCATGAAACTTGCTTTAATCTCATTGATACTTGTCTAGAGATAGTCAGTGTGGTATTGCATGAATGTCATTGGTAGAAGAACGGACATGTCTAGAGAAATTGATTGTAGGGTTACATAAATGTCATTGGTAGATGAACACGTATGACAAGAGGCATTGTTTGTGGTGTTGTATGAACAGAATTAAGGAAGTTACTAAATTTGTATTTGTAATCATTGCTCATTTTCTGAAGGGTTTGATGGAGGCATGGAGAAAATTGACCCTCTGGTATACCTTACATTGTCTTTAAGCTTCAAATGTGGCCTTCTTGGGTGGGAAATATGTGTTGATTATGCTTGTCAAGCTTATAAATATTACCTACCCAGTGTCAGTACCTGTCAGATATTTGGCATATTTGTCATACATGTGGGATTTGTTTTTACCTCTACCACTTGCCAGCCACTAATGTTGTAGTGTGGTTCCTTTCCTAAAGAAAAAGTGGGAACGTGACCAGAGAGTGAGTAAGCCATACTCAAACAGCAAGCAGGGCTCTGAAAAGAGGAGAATAATGCTTGTGAAGTACATTCATATGTCCAGCTCTTTGGCTTCATTGAGGAGACCCAGACAGAAATTACAAAGTTGCAAGCAATCACCTAAAAATTTTCAAAATTGAACTAATTTACAACAATGACCTTACATACTTTAAAATGACATTTCCCAAGAGACTCTAGTAAGTTGTAACTATATCATGAAGATACAGTGGATACAGTGTCATCCTAATGTACAATTCAGCTGACATCCTCTTTGCATGCTATTTATGTAAAAAAATATGTAAGCCATATAATTGAATGACTTTGAAGGATTTTGCGCTCTTTGGTTTTCCTGGGATTTCAGTGTGCAATGTTGCAGCAGTGACATCCCAATTACTTGTTGCCACTTTGTGTACAAGTGATGTGCTGAACTTGTACATCTACCTCTGAAGGTGATAACTGACCTTCAGATATAAAGGTGTCTAGTGGCTTAAGCTTGGCACAGCGATGCTTAAAGGGTAAATACAGTCACACCAGTTTGAAGTTGGATAAATTAGGATACCCTTGTATCCTAATTCATGTATGGCTCTTTTGATCACCTGACAATTATTGCAGGGCAACTCCTTGTTTAAAGTTAAATATGCACTATTTATGTTTAAAGACACCATGAACAATGCTTACTCGGATACTACGATGATAATATTTTTATGTTTGGCTTGTGTTTCTAGAAAGGTTGAGGTGATTACTGATTCCCTTGAAGTCCACAGATTTCATTTAAAACATAGACTGTTGAAACTTGTTCAGGTTGCATGCAGGGCGATCCTTGAATTCTTTTTGCCAGTAAACCTTTTTTTTTTGCAAGTTCCAAGCAGAAGATGTTTTACAATGTGACCATATTTAAACCTTGGAAGATAGTTCTAATTCTTGAAAATAAAGCCTAATGAACTTGGCTAGTGTTCAGTTTCAGGCTCACTATATGTGGGGGTCCTCCTTGCCCAGCATCTGTATTGAAATTAGGCACTATAAATCCCATTTTCTTGGATTTTCTGAAAGTTACCTTGGGGAATTTTTTCACTCTTTGTCAGCTTGAAGAGTGCTTTTGTTGTATATTGAGAAGTGTGATAAATTTCTGGACTTTCATTGAATAGTGTGCAGCTTTTAACTTGCATTTTACACAATTTCAAATATCTTTTGCAAGGAAGTTGAATTTGCATTATTTAGCTACATTCATTGCGATTTTATTTTAGATGTATTATAATTGTAACAAGAAATTTTGTGCATTAAAAGGGCTACTTTTCACTCCATTTTATAGGAAGGGAAAAAAACACCTGTAGCTTTTCACCCATTATTTACTCCAAGGATAAAATGCATGTTTATCACCTTGGTAACAGTACCAAAATTAAAGGTTTTAAAGAATGATTTATATTTATATTAATTTGGTAGCATAACCTTGACAATTAATTGTTTTCACGAGTTTGTTGTGTTTACTCTTTCATAAAATGTTTAGTAAATTGATACAACATACGCATTGCAAGGTCTTTCTTTTCATTGCTTCACTAACTTGTCGAAAGAAGTGTAGCTAGTTTGATTTCACTTCAGTTCCAGGGAATTCAGGATTATGGACCACTTGGCTCCTTAATGAGACAATACCAAATTGACTGTGCATATATACCACAGAAATGTATATCTAGAATTGACTTCGCATGTATGTAGTAAGTTTTGCAGCAAATGGAATGGACTTGAACAAGTTCAATATCTACCTAGAACAAACATTCGTGGATTTGATTTCAACGTTTTACCAATGTGAAGTCGACGAAGTCTGCTATAAGCATCAAAACTATCTTGAATTTCTCAACAGTAAGTCAGTTATTATTTGAAATCCTGCAAAGTTTTTGTGGAAATCAAAATTTCAGGTGCATTCAGAGGTGATGCTATTTGAAAGTCAGGTCTCAAGCAAAGGGCAAATTAAAGACTAAGGTCAGCAAAACTTTGCTGTACTGACTACTGTAAACTTACATTGAGTATAAATACCACAATGCCACCTCCTACTGAACGTTATCTAGATATACTTTACACAGTTTTCTGTAAGGGTAGAAAACTCATCCCCTACTCTACTACTCTCACATACAAATCTCCGTTACCACCAACGACCCTTTCGCTCACGGACCCTTTAAGGTAGCTGTTCGTATGCATTCTCTTTTGAAATTGTGGTGTTTTGAAATTGTGGTGATACCTTGGAAGTTCTTGGTGTGCCCTCCGTGTTACGTGAGGTAGCTGAAAGCTTCATGCAATTATCCCCGTTTTAACTACTTACAAAACCTCCGCAGTCCTAGACCACACCTAATAATAAGTAGGCCAGTTTTACCCCCAAGTTTTATAATAAATCTCCGCCAATGTATACATGCATTCCAGGATAATGACAAACGCCAGACCCGTAAGGAAACCAGCACTGGGACCTGCCGATTACTTTCCCCTCGTTTTAGCAATTCGCTTTCAAACAGTATACTGGCGACAAATAGTGCGGCCTGCACGCGTAGCCGAGTAGTTTTTTTTTTTCGTAGAATGAAAATGGAAGAATCATGCCAATACTGTAGACGAATCATCTTTTTGGAAATTGGCCACACCCCTAATTCCAAAATAACAGCTTTTGGACTAATTTTTTGTTATTCTGACGCCGGATTATGAAAGAACAGGTCAAATATCCCTTGTCCACGTAACCCTAACCTTAATTCTAACCCCAACCATGATTTTGAAACAAATTTAAAAGTTTTTGAAAAACCGATTTTTTGCATTTTCATCCTACTAGCGGCCTGTACGTATTGCGTGGGGGCGAGTGTACTCCGAACGAAAATCGCAAATTACCGTATAATGATCTAAAAGGAATTAAAGCTAAAGATTAATATCACAAATCTTTCACAAACTACGTGAATTTTGTCGCGTGATGCACTTTTATTTTCATTTCTATCTGTTTCCTTTGCTTTCTGCAGTGCCATTTGTTTTCTGTGTTCAAAGTAAATGGTAGTGACAGAGCTATAGCTGAAGCAAAATGTGGTTTAGAATTCTATTTCTTACAATCTGGAGTTTGGAGAGTGCCAAATTTTTCTGACCCCTGGTCCCATCCATGGATGAAAAAAGGTCAGCTTAATCCCGTGAGCCTTCCCTTTTAAACCGCCCAAATATTTATCCTGGACTGACTGTAAGGAATGAGCGTAAATGTGATCGGACATTTGCGGCCAAGAATGCGCGCAGAATGCATCTCGGTACTAGATGACCCAGGCGATGAGGTGTGAAAAGATCAATGTGTATGATATACCGTCTTCACCACTGGCAGAAGCGTTTCACCGCGCCTGCTTCAGTGTCTATCGTTGTCCTTGAACATTGACACCGCCATTACCCACAACATAGCCAACATCTTTCTCTGGGCTACTATTTAAAGCATTCGTAATGGTCCGTCTGCCAAGTAGAGAAAGAAAATAATGGGTGTGTGAATTAATCACCCTACCCCAGTGCACACTGCTAAAGAGGAAGCTAGTCCTTTGATCGGGTAAATTGAAGTATATAGGCCTATTAAGAGTTCACTTGATCGAATAGACTATCGAAATTGACTAGCCCGATTGTAATAACCTAACATCGCATTTTTACAGCATGAAATGAAATAAAATATCTTTAAGGGAGTAACTGGAGCCCATTTTCTTCTTTTAAAATATGAAATATTGCGAGGATTCACCCCACTGAGGTTTCGCCCTTGTACCCCATGCGTGCGAAGTCGCCATTCGCCATCATAGTGCATCTGAACTTCCCGCTCTCTGCACAATCATTACTATGATAATTGTCCTTTTGGGAAATGTCCGTGACGGGAATTGTCCGGGTTGGCAATTGTCCGGGTGGGAGTTGTCCAGGAACCGAAAATTCAGTTACTTTACTTTTAATTGCCCTACGTAGCTTTTCGTTTCATTATTTTTGACTTAAAAGTTGAAATTTGACAATTTTATGTTATTTTTAGTGTTAGTATTATTTTTTTTACATTAAAACTAAAAATTTTAACTTTTAGTCTCAGGTTAAAGATCATCTGGGGTCACCGGGGCTCAAAAACTGAAAACCTTGTTAAAACGATACCTCTCTATAGGAAGCTTGGATAGATTTCATACTTAGTATTTAGATGCGTTACGGTGAGAAAAATGAACCTCATTGTTTTTGGTAGAGGTCAAAGATCATCTAGGGTCACCAGGGGTCAAACACTGAAAGCCTTGTTTACATGATTTCTCCAGGTAGGAAGCTTGAATAGATTTCATATCTAGGATGTGGATACGTACGTTATGGTGAGATGATAAACCCTAATGTTTGTGGTAGGGGGAAAAGGTCATCTGGGGTCACCAGGGGTCATAGTCTGGAAACCTTTTTAACCCAATATCTCAAGGTAGGAAGCTTGGATAGATTTCATACTTACTTTGTGGATGCATTATGGTAAGAAGATGAAGCCTATTGTTTTTGGTATGGGTCAAAGATCATCTGGGGTCAGCAGGGGTCAAACACTGAAAACCTCGTTGACACAATGTCTCACGGCAGGAAGCTTTGATAGATTTCATACTTGGTATGTGGGTGCGTTACGCTGAGGAGATGAATCCTATTGTTTTTGGTGGAGGTCAAGTTCATATGGGGTCACCGAGGGTCAAAAACTGAAAACCTTGGTAACATGATATCTCAAAGCAGGAAGCTTTGATAGATTTCATACTTGGTATCTGGATGTGTTACGGTGAGGAGATGAATCCTATTGCTTTTGGCGGAGAGCAAAGGTCACTAGGGGCACCAGAGGTCAAAAACTGAAAACTTTGTTAATATGATATGTTCAGGTAGGATGCTTTAATAGATTCCATACCTAGTATGTGGATGCGTTGTGGTAAGAAGATGAACCCTATTGTTTTCTGTGGGGAGAGGGGAGATCATCTGGGGTACGTCACCGGGGTCAAACGCTGAAAACCTTGTTAACACAATATCTCAAGGCAGGAACTTTGATAGATTTCATGCTTGGTATGTTAATGCGTTAGGGTGAGAAGATGAACCTATTGTTTTTGGTGGAGGTCAAAGTTCATCTGGGGTCACCGGGGGTCAAAGTCTGAAAACCTTGTTAACACGGTATCTCAAGGTAGAAAGCTTTGATAGATTTCATACTTGGTAACTTGATGCATTGTAGTGAGAAGATGAACCCTATTGTTTATTGGTGGGGTTCAAAGGTCATCTAGGGTCACTAGTGGTCAAACACTGAAAACGTTGTTAACACGATCTCTCAAGGCAGGAAACTTTGATATTCATACTTGGTATATGGATACGTTAGGGTGAGAAGATGAACCCTGTTGTTTCTGGTGGAGGGCAAAGGTCATCTAGGGTCACCAGTGGTCAAAAACTGAAAACCTTGTTAACATGATATCTCAAGGTAGGAGCTTGGATAGATTTCATACCTAGTATGTGGATGCGTTATGGTGAGAAGATGAACGATGTTGGTTTTGTGGGTCTAAGGTCATCTGGGGTCACCAGAGGTCATAAAGATAAATTTCCGAAGAATTCCAAAGATCGTCATCTGGGGTCACCAGAGGTCAAAAAGCAATATTTCCCAAGAATTCCCAAGATTAAATAGGAACACAAAACCTTACAAAACAACACGTTAAGATGTCATTTGACCAGTGACTGAAAGATATGGGACATCATGGCATTATTTTGGAATAGAACATAAACTGGGGCGGATCCAGGATTTCTGAAAAGGGGGGGGGGGCGAAGTTGTTCGACCTGCGATTGATGGCACTATACCATCTAAGCGGAGCGCCACCATCGGTTGGCGCGGAGCGTACAAGAAAATTTTTGACAAAATAGCCCTCCCAGATAGCCGGAAATAGCACTTTCCATGTCTTATTTTTGCATTTTCTGCTTCATATAATTACATGTCTCAACTCTCAACACATTAATTTTTCCACAAGTTATTAACAGAAGACAGTTGTCATAGGTACAGTGCCTTACTACAATGCATCCTGTTCAAGGCGTCTAATCAGATCTTTAGTAGTCATGTTCTAATTTGGTGAATATTGAAGGACTTCCTTGAGAAATTTGTGACCCATATCTTAGTTCGACTTGATTCTTGGACCCAGGTACCTTGCATTGACATGTGGGCGTAAATGTACGTTTTATCACGTGTATGTTTTCCTCTGCCTAATTTCTTGTTCTGCGTGGACTCAGTGAGAAAGTGAAAATGCACGAGACCAAAATGCACTGACGAGACTTGGCAGCCCTGTCATTGTCTTGAGGGTACGTCCAGGTAGTTTAATCATGGTATTATTGTAGGCCTTACATAGTATCAAAACTGCGCTGTAGGCCAATCGTGCCCTTCCCCGCTTCCGCCTCCTATGCGTAGCATACCAGAAAATTTGGGTAAAAACACATCCCAGATAGCCGGAAAAGACACTTCTAAGGCCTTGTAACTCGCATGATTTTCCATCTTAATTCTCTTTTGCAGTGGCGTAGCTAGGATTTTTTGTTTGGGGGGTCTGGGGGCTGGAGATTTTTGTGGGGGCTCCCGTTTACTATCTAAGCGGAACGCCACCATAAGTTGGCGCAGAGCGTACCAAGAAAATTTGAGATTTTAATACATCCTAGAGTTGGCCAAGTCTCTCGTGAGTGTTCTCGTACTGCTAGTACCTACAGCTCACCATATTTACCTTGGGTTTAATACGCCCTCTATCGGCTGCTTATTTGTATTGCTTCTCAACGAGAGAAGCAATACAAATAAGCAGCCGATAGAGGGCGTATTAAACCCAAGGTAAATATGGTGAGCTGTAGGTACTAGCAGTACGAGAACACTCACGAGAGACTTGGCCAAGTCTAAATACATCCCAGATCGCCGGAAATGGCACTTGCCCGGCTTGACAGCAACCATCAAAATGTAAAGTTTGATTTTATTTTAGGACAGATTAGCTCAGCTGGTGGGACTTGTTTTGTCCAAGTTTGAATCCCGTTTTACTCAGTGGCGTACCCAGGATTTCTCTCACGAAGGCATGTAGTATGTTGTGTGATCGCCGGCCTGGGGGAGGGGTCTAAGGGGAGGGGGTGCCCCCTCCCCTTTGAAAATTTTTGAAAAATTGGGTGTCCTTACATGAAATCTGGTGCCACATATGCTACTTATTGAAGTAAAATTTGTGGTAAAAAATTTACTTATTTTTAGGAACTAAAAAAAAAATCGGCATCAGTGGGGGGGGGGGGGGGGGCATGGCCCAATGGCCTCCTCCCTGTGTACGCCACTGCGTTTACTATCTAACCGGAGCGCCACCATAGGTTGGCGCGGAGATTTCCAAGAAAACTTGAGGTTTTAATACATCTCAGATGGCCGGAAATGGCACTTGCCAGGCTTGATAGCAGCCCATCTCACCGGATGCGCACTGTCTCGTAAGGTATTTTTCGATTGGCGGATGGTATTGTATCGTATTGATTGTATCCAATCATGTGTAGTAAGATAGCATGCGTGTGAACTGTCCCAATCGACGTTCAAACTGATCTGCTGCGCGCTATGACTCCCATGCTTTGAGGTTGCTAATTGCAGCTTCATTCTTCTATCACTCCACTCTCTGTCCTTCTCTCTATCTCTTCTCCTTTCCGTTTTTTTCTCTTTTTTCCCTTTCATTTTTTTTTTTTTTGCATTTTCAAAAAGGGGGGCCGGGCCGGGTCGGCCTCCCTAGATCCGCCCCTGATATATCATCGAAACCTCAATGGATTTTTGCATTCTGGTTGTTGTTATTGTTGTCGTCGTCGTCATCGTCATCGTCCTCGTCATCATCATCATCAAAACGATGATGATGACGAGGACGATGAAAATCATGATCGTGATTATTCTTGTTATCATTGTAGTTATCATAGTCATTGTAATTGTCGCCATCGCCGTCGTCATAATCATAAATGCCATCGTCCTCGTCATCCCAATTCGTCATCGTCGTCATCATCACCATTGCTATCGTCGACGTCATTTACGTCATGGCTGTCATTGTCGTCTCTGACGATGATGGTCAATGACGACTGGGACGATTATTTTGTAATTTATCCATTACATACCATAAAATGTGCGGGTATTACAAAGGAATAATTGGAACTTGCATGTGGTGTGATAATGGTGATACATCTTGAGCAGTCATTACACTGACTTACAGAGTCAACAGCTGGCAGCATGTTAATATTACTTTTATACAGGAATAAAGTCACCGCAAATAATTTACCATAACCATACTGAGACAGCTTTCAAGTGGTTGATTTATTTTTACCGACTTCTAGCGTTTTCCTTCTTAACGCCATGTCACAATTAATTTTAACGTTCCTTTTACCTACTGAATCGATATACCAGTATTTTTTGACAAATGAGATAGCTAATACATTACAAACATGCATATAATAAATAAGGCATGAAATCTGCAATTGTCTTCAGACTTGTTCTTTTCGTGAGTATGAAGACGTCGTACAACTCATGATGATGCTTACATGCCTGCTTCATATTCTCCTACTTAAGGTTGGAACCTTCTATCTGGACTTTGCGAGTGCAGTTTTAGTCGATGGCTTGGCGATAGGTGAATGGGAGGGTGTCGCCTTTTACATTTCGGTAAAACGAGAAGCCATTCAAAAGCAACTAGACCTTTTTCATAATTCAAGGTCCAACGGATGTGGTAACGGTAAGTTTAGCTTTCACACAATGTAAAGACATAAGCGACTACCAATGATGCAATTCAACTTTGCATTTCCTTCATTCCAACTTCATTCACCATACAACTTAGAACTTTAATCATGAAACGTCAAAGCGTTCTTCATCTTCCTCCGAACATGAGCTGCGTGTCCATTGTTGAAATAATAAAGTCTTTCACGGAAACCGCGGCCATTTTGTGTACGGTGCATTACCAGTTCCGCGATATGTACAAGCTCCATACGGCCATGCGCTGGTACTTGGGATTTTTCCCAAGATCTTGGGAATTTTGTTTCCGTGAGGGTCAGAAAATGGCCGCGCTCCTGGAGATTGATTGGGTTGGAGTTGGGGTAGGTAACCCATCTATTTAGACCCACATCAATGCCCGTGCTAGCCAAATTAGAGGTAAAATGACTCTTCACAGCATCAAACCCCTCCGAGCGGACGTATCCCAAGTTTTCTTGTCGAAGTGGGTCATGTGTAATATATGTGCCAATGTACGAGCCACCCCGCTTAAGTTCTTCCGTCCCCTATCCCCACCCGAAAGTTAATATTTGTGCTAGTGTTCCCAGTGCGGTCATATTACCATTTCGTTCGTATCAGTTCAGGATATTTTAGACCTGCTTTTAAGCTTTTACACATTCTGTACAGGGATCGAAGAATGAATAACTGTGTCGGATGTCATATATGCAACTCGCATAGGCCTACCCATATACGTGCTCGGCCTAGACGCTCGAAACGCTGCCCTTGAGGAAACCCACGTAAAACTGTAAGTTACATTAACACGTTAGAATAAGCCTTATTGTCAAGGGATAGTTTTTTCCCTTTACCTTCTTGGAAATATCATAGTCACGGGCAAAACTGTAGGTAAGGTATTCATCTGCGCATGATGCATACAGATTGCATGTACAATGTCACGTTTGTGCAGTCTCGCGGAACTGGTAATGCACCGTACGCAAAATGGCCGCGGTTTCCGTGAAAGACTTTATTCTCTGAGTTCAGTCTGGATGTTATTTCTTTACCTATAACCTCACTAACTGTCAAAGAGGCCTCGAGTTACGATGGATTAAAAGCTCTAGGTCTAAGCTTTAACAACGTCTCAAAAGATCTGTTAGAAATTTTTAAACTTCCTTTTTGTAATGTGACATAAAAGAAAACCACAGTTGCAAACTAAAAAACCTGAAACTTTCCCATTTACACCTAAGTAAACAATTGGTATTTTAAAAACTGAAGTGATAGCATCTCCTTCTATGCAATATAACTCTTGTTCATAACATAATTTATCACTTAATTCCTAGACAGATATAAACATAGTAACTAGTGATTTGTTATGGATGTAGCAATTCCTCCGTTTGCTATTTTTATTAACCAGCTGAAGTGTCGTTTAGTGTCACCGGGGTTTTGATTTGATCATTTTAGCACTATTAACCTTTGTATTTGTTTTGTTTTCTTGTCTTTATTTGAAGGACCAAGACTGTTTGTACCAGATGGTCCCATCTTACCCGACATACAAAATAGTGATAGACACCCCGTATACATTAGCTTTGGATATGTGAAACCACATGATTTCGACTGCCACCTGGAAGAAGATCCGTACCCTTGTCCTTCAGCCTCTGAGCTTGGGGTGGCCGTGACAATTCCCCTTCTAGCTGGTGCCCCGACGGATCACCTGTCTACGCCTTGGCTCTCGCCAAATTTTACGAAAAGTCCCGAGGTGACAATCCTAAAATTAATTTTCTGTATAACTACATACCAGTGGATAAAATCACAATGAACAGTTACGGTGCCGTTGTGAGAAACGGAAGTGACGAAATGAAAGTTTCTTTCAATCGACTGAACCATCCTTGTAAGACACTCACTTCGATTGTTAAAGAGGAGTTCGAGGCGTTTATTCATAGTGATTTACATTTCGCTCTCTCAGAACCCGATTACTCCTTCTGTGACCGTCTCTCATTTCAGAACAAAGTTTGTGCAAATGCTGAGCGTATTAAGTGCGTTGTGCATCGTTATGCACCCAACCTTTGTCAGCAGTGGACAACCAAAGACACTGAGCACTGCGTTACGACGGTAAAAACTGAGAACGTTACATCGGGGTTTCGTGACTTTCTTCTCGTCGGTGATAGCCCTATTACTATCCTCGCTTCGGAAGTCCACCGTAATAACTTTTCAATAGCTTTGAAGTATCCATGTCAAGAATAACTTCTGGCATCCATGACTGCCCTCCTCTCTTCAGAAAAACAAGAAAAGGTAATAAAAATAAAGGAACGGAGGTAAGACCAGAAAAACGGGGAGCTAGTTTTAATGAATTGAAGAAAAATATTAAATATAATAGCTATCTTAAAAAGTATTTAGATTTATTAACGCACTTCACGGAAACCATCTATAACTTGGTTGTCTCATTACACTTCAAACCTCTATGCAACCTCTCTCATCTTCCATCCAATCACAATGTAAACCCCTCAACTAAAACAGTGGCTATACTTGCCTCGGCGGAGATTTTCGAGTGTCTTTGGGGGTCATAGTCATAGTGGGTACGTAAATTGCATAATCCCCGACGACGCTAAATCACTCCGATGGTTTAGCTTTTGTACTCCTCAAGAAGCGCAAATCCTTCAGTACGAGCACAAAATATTTGGTGCACTTCGCGCGCTGTTTTTTGCTCTTAGGCTACAATTTGCTTTCATGTATTAAATAGTTACTGTACTTCTTCCTTACCTAGGAAACCAAACATATTTATGTATTCTATGTAAACGTCATTCTTAAACCGCGTAGTTGTTCTCTATTGTGTGGTACTGTAGGCTGTAGGCTACAATGCAAAGCAGATCCCCTATCGACGCGGGCTCTATTTTCTAGTTTTGCTCACTATCAATACAGAGTTTTCAACATGCATTTCAAATTTTTGTCTCCCTTTGAAGTTCAGCAGACCATAGCAACTTATAAAACTACTACATCAGCACTACACCAGGGATTCATTTGTAAGGAGCGCCGGGCGATCGCGCTCCTTCGCGCTTCTTAAATTATCCCGGCGAGAGCAATTCATCACGCTCATAAAAAAAAAAACTATTGGCTCGCAGTCAAACTCCCTAATTCCTGTAGGAGAGCAATGAGACTGCGCTCCTCACAAAAAAAAAGAAAGTCAGTACCAGGGCTCAAAATAACCGACGGCACCAAACGGCAATAGCTATCGTGCCCTTACCGATGGCCGCGGTGTCGCTTGAAAATTAACCACCTTCACCGGCGGCCAAAACTGCCGCAGTGCCCTTCTGTGCATGGCTATCGGTGCCCTTCTCATGTGAAGAATATAATTTTGCCTATTTTTCAGTAAATCTTTTAGTTTTTGCCAAAACAATGGGTCCAGAAATTCAAAGAGATTCGAAATACCGTACGAGTTTCTTTACAGAATTCTAAACGATCGGAGCACATTGAAACACATTCACCGCGCAAGATATATTCACAATCAGATCTAATGCAAGTGTGTGTCTTCATTGACATATGGCAGTACTGAGTATTGGCGTGGGCGCGTGGCCCAAGTGCGTACATATAGTTCCAACAAGAAACTACAGCTTTACCAGTAGCGTAGCCAGAGAGGGGGGGGGCAGGGGGGCAGACTGGCAGACTGCCCCCCGGTGAAAAATGGAAGTAAAATCGGGACGACGGAAAAATGAAAAAAAAAAATAAACGAAGGGAAAAAAGAGGGAGAAGGAAAAGGGAAGGGGAAGAGGAAAGGTGAAGAAGGGAGAAAAAGAGAAAAAAGGGAAAATAACAGGAGAAAAGGGAAATAAAATAATAACAATAGGAATCATTATCGATGGAAGGAAAGGATGGAGAGAAGGAAACGGGCTTGATAAGGTATAGCACTGGTTCAAATATCGATGGGACGAGTATACTGATACAGGTAGGGCTAGGGACCGTGGAAAAGACCAAAGGGAATGAGAAAGAGAAGGGCTAAGAAGGCAGAAACGGGACGAGGGATGAAGCGAGGCAGATTGTGCATGAGAAAGAGGAAAGATGAACTAGGAAAGGGAATAGAGAGCGTTAGACGACTAGGGAGTCCGGAAGGACAGACTATGAAGTAGAGCAGTCAGAGTAAGGGGATAGAAAAATGGAAGTAAAGCAAGGCTGTTAGTGTGGGAGCTATAGGGATAGTAGCTACCGTCCCGATTTTTATTTTTAATCACTATCAAAAAGGGATACTTAAAATAAATGTCCCGGTGCAGATTTTCTTTCAAAGTCACACAATGAGTGGAAAGTATCCAGTTGCGTTGCCACTTATTGGGGTTTGGTGTCAGAACCCTAATGAGTGGTCAAGAAAAATTGCCAAGAGAAACTATAAGCATGAATTTGAATATAACATGGGCAAGCTCTACCCATATTTTGCTTTCCCAGCTGACTAGATATAAAGTGATAAATCTTAGCTCTATGCCCTTACATTTTATTTTGTTCTCAGGGGACCTCCTGGGGTGGCTGACTTTGGCAGCAATCCTCCTAACATCTTAAAACCCAAAATATGTAGTAATTTTGGAGTGTAACGTAGTAGCGTGCGCAATGGGGACCGGGGCCATGGCCCCCACCGTTGTAAGTAGTCGGGGGAAAATCAGCTAGTCGGGGGAAATCGGAAGCAGTCTGACTGAGACTGGCCGAGCATCAGGCGCACTCTCCCTCCCCCAATTGGCCGTTATGGGTGTTTTAACATGCTTCAGAATGTGTCTAATATAGCACCATTTTTCATCTCAGCGAGCTTCTAAAAGCAAAAATTCCCCTCCCCCGGGACAACGAACAATCAATTTTTTGACTCTCTATTATAACAATAATCACTACACAAATAGCAGTCTGAAGAACGGTCAATCATCTAGTTATAAAGATGACTACCTTTACACTGGTCATTAGGCAAGCGTGAAGCCAGGGGGTGGAGGAAGAGGGCAGCCGCCCACCTTATTTTTAGTATTTTATTATGTTTACTTTTTACAATAGTGCTAGTGTTTCCCCTTTTTATATGCGATAAATAGGCCCGGAAAGTGCCATTTCCAGCCACCTGGGAGGCATTTTGGACCAAAATTTCCTTGCGCTCCGCGCCACCATCGGTTGGCGCGGAGCGCTGAGAGACTTTCTATGAGCTGCGTCCCTCCCACTTCCTTGACATTTTTTTGCTACGCCCCTGTTAATAGTTTGCGTCTAGCCAGTTGGACTTTTCTCTGTGCCAGTCGGTGGAATTCACAGTCTACCCCCACCTCACAAATCCTGCGCACGCCACTGGTGTAACGTACAACACCCACGGAAGGATCATTTCCTCAGTGTAGTTTGGGAAGGCATTTTGGCCAAAATATTCCCTGTACGCTTCGCGCCAACTGGTGGTGGCGCTCCGCGATGATAATTAAAGTCTCAAAGGGTCTCTCTGAAGAAAGGCATTGATCCCTCAAGAATGATTGCTCTTCGATCTTACACCGAGTTTACCACTGACAATTCACCCCGGCTTCATCAAATCGAGTTATGGTAAATAGTTAAATTGTGATCATCGTGACTATAAGTTCGCATACTGATAAGGCCATTTGAATATCAAGTCGATAATTTATTCTCATGCCCCCAATTCTATTCCGAAGCTTCCGGACTTGTCCCGGGGTGACAAACTGGACCCAAAAGAAACGGTGTGGGGGGGGGGGGAACCCACCTCTACAATTAGTTTGAAAAATCATGAAATCGGGACGAAAATTTTCATTTTGCCCCCCCCCCCCCCGGGTCGACGACCCTGGCTACGCGCCTGAGCTTTACTGAAACCCTCGGAGTCTCAATCAAAACCACATTACTTCAAAAATGGATTAAAAAATTAACAAACATAAATTCTGACTTCTAAAAGAGAGAAATTTTAGTCCCGAAATTTATGGTTAATAGCACATGTGCGTTGCGGACTTGTTCATGACAGTCTGCCCATATGTCAGTTGCTCAATTACAGGATTGATCATCGTAATTGATCCAAATAATGTAGGTGGTCACAAATATGGTCTAAACATGGACCTTCCATGTGCAAAAGAGTCTCAAATAACAATCTGAAATATATTCGCAAGCTTCGGTGCGAAGGTCTTTCACTATAGGGCAGCTTTCTCCAGAGGGTCTTGGCACTTTTCCTATTGCCTAACATGTAGTACATATGACACTAAGAACCTAACCTACACATGTCTCTGCAGTTCATCTACTACTCAAGGCCTTCTCCTGGTGTTAAACGGCCTTTCTTAGAAACTTTCAACAGTAATTCTTGCATTTTTTTGTCTTATTTGTTCTTTGATATTGTAAATGGTCACAAAGTCTAATGAATGATGTGATTACGTTGCTGCTCATCTAAATTTCTTGTGTTAATTTTGGTATTGTTGGCCGTATATAATAGTGTTCGACAGAGAATCAAAAAATCAACACTTACCCCATGAGCACATGACTTTGGCAAATATTTGTAAAACTTGAGACTAAGACACGTTTTGATAATGAGTAATCGGTGGTGGTCATGGAATTGGAGTCGAAGGCCATCTAGAGGGTCGCTTTGAGGCCATTTCATAAATGGGAAAAAGTTTTTTCCCCGAAGGATTCATGCAGCGACAGTCTCGGGTGTTAATTAATCATTCTGACAACTTTTAGTTAGCTGCTTCATTAGGGGAATTGGGGAATAAAATGTCAATGGTTATCAATTGGTCACTTTGGTAGGCCGACACGTTACCTGTCCTTTAAAACATCGTCCTTGTACCAACTCATACCTAGCAATCTTGTGGTAATACGTTTGCCACTGTTGAAATTTTCTTGGGGCTCTTAAAAAGGAAAATGAGATACCTTTTGACAACTGGATTTGGATCCCTTATTAGACTACATGACAGAGGCTGTGTGTGAGGGAAACGGGAAATATGTAACACTTTCCCATGAAATTAGATTTGCTTTAGTAGCTTCAAGGGTGATGGATTAAACCACTTTCTCTGTAGCTGTGTGAATGAAAGTTGCTTTGCTCTGGCAGTTCCTATGCTGTACATCAAGTACTTTGGGGAAATAAACAACTGGGTGAAGGGCATGCTCAGAAACATTGGCTGACTTGTTGAGCATCTGCTATACATTAGCAGATATTTATTTCAACTTGTAATGAAGTGGTTGGGGAGGATGCTTCCAGGAGGGTGAAAGAAACCTATTGGGGTCTGTAGGACTCTAGTAGGACTTAAATAAGTGTTAGACTGTCGTTTTATCATTTATTTTTACCAGTTTTTTTTTCAAAAATAAAACTTCAACATGACAAGAGTCTGATTTGAAAATTGAATTGACTATGGGTGCCCATTTCTGTTTAATTTTTGGCTATGGTGTTCTCTAAAATTAACAAAAAGTGATATCCATTTGGCTGTGCCCTTTTTATTCTTTTTTCGAGCCCTGCAGTCCCTGCAACTTAAACTTCCTAAGAGTATTCTGTCATTCTTCAAACAGAATGACTGCATTTAACAAATACTATACTCTGTTTTGTTTTCTAAGAAAATAAGTAGGCATATTGCTATTAAATTTATCAGAATAGCAAATGTTGAGTGGTTCCATGATTTTGAATGTTTTATCTTTTTAAAGATTTGAATATCCTGCATACAGTATATACACTGGGAGCTCTCCAGTCTTATATGCTAACCACTACAACATAAGTTGTACAAATGTTGAGGAGAGCAAATTGCTCTCCTGAAAGACTCCAGAAGAGCAAAATAGTATTTGTGCTAATCGACAGTTTTGTCAAGGAGAGCAAATTTCAGAGTTTCGACCATCCCAGGAGAGTAATTTAGTGCTCTCCTGGACTTTATATAAATGAAGGCCTACTACACTGCTATGTAGTTAGTCCAGAGGGAGTTGCCGCCCAGGTTAATCTTGTTCATGACTCTGGTTCATTTCCGTCCTCCACATATCGATGTGTAGCATACCATCTTTGAAGCATACGTACCAGTGGGCCCTCCATTTACCATTGAACTCTCAGAACTAGAGTTCAATAGTAGATTAGAGGGCACACTGGTACGTATGCTTCACAGCCGGTATGTGGAGGACGGAAATGAACTAGTCTTGAACAAGACCACTATGTAGTACGCTCTGACAGAGCTCTCGCTAGGTTATGATGAAATAACGTTAGTGTTTTCATTATTCCAGAATAAGTCTTGTTTTACAAGACATATTGGTTACCTGGACACCAAAATTGTAATTTCTAGTGCATGAACACTTTTGCGCAGGTAAAATATAATAATCATAATCATACGATCATAGTTAGAACAAAATTCTTATATATATATATATATATATATATATATATATATATATATATATATATATATATATATATAAATATATATACATACATATATATATATATATATATATATATATATATATATATATATGTATGTATATACATACATATACATATATATATATATAACTCAATCTGCAGACAGAACTGTTTCGATCTTGTTAGATCTCATCAGTGCAGCTCAGAGTAGGTTTCAAGACTGAATGGCAAGGCTGACACAAGCATAACTTGCGTCAGTCCGGCCTTTCACGGTACACTGCCTATGAATACCAAAGTGCACAAGCTCTAAGGAGCGTGCTAGCATAAAGCAACAGTATTACGTCTTGACGAAAATGCCAAGACTACACAAGCAGTGTGCCATCTTGAAACTAGAAAGTGCTCAACAAAACAAGGTCTTACCGTAGCACTACCATGTTAAGGAGCGTAAATAACTCAATCTGCATATATATATATATATATATATAAGGTCAAAGTACTGCGTAGCACTTATGAAGTAGGTAGGTAAAAATGAAGTAGTAAATAGTGCTAAAAGTTTGTGAAAAATTCCACGACGTTTCGGGTTTAAACCCTTCATCAGGTGGCAAAAATGCAACTGATCGTTGACACGGCCAAACGTACAATTTAAAAAAAAATACACAATAAAATTGGGCACGGTAAACCTCGGCTAGGAAAACAGACAGTGTTAAGTGGTTACCACAAGTCAAAATAATGCAGGAATTGCTGCGTTATAACAGTTCAAGTCTAACGTTCAGACCATGTGGGGACAGGGTTCCAAGTTTCATGATTAGGCGGTTTTCGGCAGCTAGGCGGTCATGATCGGAACCTCGACACGAGATGGCCGCCGATGGTTTCGGCGGCCATCTCGTGTCGAGGTTCCGATCATGACCGCCTAGCTGCCGAAAACCGCCTAATCATGAAACTTGGAACCCTGTCCCCACATGGTCTGAACGTTAGACTTGAACTGTTATAACGCAGCAATTCCTGCATTATTTTGACTTGTGGTAACCACTTACACTGTCTGTTTTCCTAGCCGAGGTTTACCGTGCCCAATTTTATTGTGTATTTTTTTTTAAATTGTACGTTTGGCCGTGTCAACGATCAGTTGCATTTTTGCCACCTGATGAAGGGTTTAAACCCGAAACGTCGTGGAATTTTTCACAAACTTTTAGCACTATTTACTACTTCATTTTTACCTATATATATATATATATATATATATATATATATATATATATATATATATATATATATAGTAGGTAGAGTGACGTAGCGACTTTATATGAATGAGTCAATCCACGCTAAATAGTCGCACAGAGACCTTAGGCCATTTTTCCTCTAACATATATATATATATATATATATATATATATATATATATATATATATATAAATATATATATGTATATATATATATATATATATATATATATATATAACGCTAATTCCCACCTTAAGGGAAATTGTTGTATCTGCTTGTACATAGGGCGAAAAAAAGATAATAAAATACATAAGAAATAAATTCGCCCTAACGTCTAAACATATAAATTAACGTTATTTCAATGGCCAGCCATCCGTTCGTATTAACAGCTAGGTGTCCGTAAATTTGACAACTTTGAAGTAATGGCATCTAGTTTGTAAATCTAAGAGGGCGCCCTTGTAAGTTTACGTATCCCTATAGAAAAAGTGTGTGGAAACGTTAAGGCGAAACTTATATTTCACCCGAAATTTTTTTTCCCCTTAAGGTCGACTTTTCAACAACAACTTTCCCCCTAAGTGCCGAATTAGAGAAATATATATATATATATATGTATATATATATGTGTATATATATGTGTATATATGTGTATATATATGTATATATATATATATTATATATATATATATATATATAATATATATATATATATATATATATATATATATATATAATATATATATATATATATATATATATATATATATATATATATATATATATATATATATATATATATATATATATATATATATATATATATATATATATATATATATATATATATATATATATAGGTCGAAGAGTAATTGGTTAATACATTCGATCTTGAATTGAAACCAATCCTAGATAGAGCGTAGCCCTTATCAAAGAAGGAAAGGTTGAAAGAAAAGCACCAGAGAGGAAAACTAAGCAGCACTGGAACTTGAACTCGTGCGGTCAACGGCTTTCGCGGCCGTGCCTAGAACCACCAGCCAATGCAGCTTCTGATTTCCAGACGAGACAACAGACTTCTTATACCAGCGAGCTCAGTTTCTCTCTCCTTGTTACCATGGTAATCCCTGAAGCGGGAATGAATATTCAATAAGTCGTGATTGGTAGATCGAAGTTAGAATGTGTAGGTCGAAGAGTAATTGGTTAATACATTCGATCTTGAATTGAAACCAATCCTAGATAGAGCGTAGCCCTTATCAAAGAAGGAAAGGTTGAAAGAAAAGCACCAGAGAGGAAAACTAAGCAGCACTGGAACTTGAACTCGTGCGGTCAACGGCTTTCGCGGCCGTGCCTAGAACCATATATATATATATATATATATATATATATATATATATATATATATATATATATATATATATATATATATATATATATATATATATATATATATATATATATATATATATATATTATATATATATATATATATATATATATATATATATATATATAGGGTCGAAATACTGCGGAGCACTAGAGTAGTATGTAGGTCGATAAAGGTTGTAAAAAGTGCTTAAAGTTTGCGGAAAATTCCACGACGTTTCGAGTATAGACTCTTCATCAGGTGGCAAAGAAATGCAACTGAATAACAAAGAAGTAGAAATAGAGAAGAAACACATTGAAGAAAGGCACGAACAAACCGGTCGCACAGAACGAACACGGTGTAAAAAAGCGAAAGAAGGCTGAAAAAAAAAACTGGTAAAAAGTAATGAAAAGGGGAACAGGTTAAAAAGGTCCATTCTAATGTTAAGACCGTGTGGGGAGAGGGTCCCGAGTTTCATGATAAGCCGGTTTTCGGCGGTCTGACGATCACGGTCAGAACCTCTGCACATTAAGGCTGCAGTAACGGCCAAGTCTTTAATTGAGCACGGTGATGGGGGTTGAAATGAGTGGCGACCGGATAACCTTGAAGGTTTTGTTTGATGGACCTGAGGTGTTCAGTGATTCGGTCAGCCAGGCGGCGTTTGGTTTCTCCCACATACAGGCAATTGCAACGTCCACAAACTAAAATGTAAACCAAGTTTGTGGAAGTGCAGGTGAAGTGTTGGTTCACACTAAATCTGTTGCCGTTAGAACCCAAAATATTGATAAGTGTGTTCTTGCCAACCACTGGGCATGTGTTGCACCTACTACGACCACAGGGAAATGTACCTGGGGTGTTGTCAGTTGGTTGTTGTGGGTGGGAAGCCCGAACTAAGTGCTTGGAAATGTTCTTTTCGATTCTGAAGGCCGTAATGGGGGGTTCAGGGAAAAGGTCACGGGTTGAAGGGTCTTTTCGAAGAGTCTCTATATTCCTGTAAATGGCACGAATGATGGGGCGTACCGATGGGTGATGGGAAATTACCAAAGGAATTCGTAGATTAGTAGACGTGTTAGACTTCTTACTCAAAGCCTCCGCTCTGTCGATTCCTTGGATTCTATGTAGAGCACCGGTAAGGATTTTGGTGGGATACTGACGCTTCTCAAAGAATGATAGTATACTTTTTGAAGCGGCTGAAAAATCAGAATCAGGTTAAAGGAGTGGCCATGGGAACCAAAATGGGTCCTTCTGTTGCTTGCCTAACCATGGGCCACTTTGAAGAACAACTTTTTTCGCAGTACACCGGTTCTCACCCTTTCCTTTACAAAAGGTATATTGACGATATTGTGGGAGTGGCAACAGGGACCCGTCAAGATCTGGAATCTTTCATTCAATTTGTAGGATCTTTCTGTCCATTTTTGAAATTCACACATTGTATTTCTGACACTTCAGTGGTTTTCCTCGACCTTCAATTGTCAATTTGCGACCGTAAAATCAAGTCAAACCTACATTTTAAACCCACCGATTCCCATAACTACCTTTTGTACCCATCCAACCATCCCAAATCCTGTACCAAATCCATCCCGTACTCACAACTTTTAAGGGTCAGAAGGATTTGCTCAGAAGATTCTGATTTTTCAGCCGCTTCAAAAAGTATACTATCATTCTTTGAGAAGCGTCAGTATCCCACCAAAATCCTTACCGGTGCTCTACATAGAATCCAAGGAATCGACAGAGCGGAGGCTTTGAGTAAGAAGTCTAACACGTCTACTAATCTACGAATTCCTTTGGTAATTTCCCATCACCCATCGGTACGCCCCATCATTCGTGCCATTTACAGGAATATAGAGACTCTTCGAAAAGACCCTTCAACCCGTGACCTTTTCCCTGAACCCCCCATTACGGCCTTCAGAATCGAAAAGAACATTTCCAAGCACTTAGTTCGGGCTTCCCACCCACAACAACCAACTGACAACACCCCAGGTACATTTCCCTGTGGTCGTAGTAGGTGCAACACATGCCCAGTGGTTGGCAAGAACACACTTATCAATATTTTGGGTTCTAACGGCAACAGATTTAGTGTGAACCAACACTTCACCTGCACTTCCACAAACTTGGTTTACATTTTATTTGTTTGAAGTTGCAATTGCCTGTATGTGGGAGAAACCAAACGCCGCCTGGCTGACCGAATCACTGAACACCTCAGGTCCATCAAACAAAACCTTCAAGGTTATCCGGTCGCCACTCATTTCAACCCCCCATCACCGTGCTCAATTAAAGACTTGGCCGTTACTGCAGCCTTAATGTGCAGAGGTTCTGACCGTGATCGTCAGACCGCCGAAAACCGGCTTATCATGAAACTCGGGACCCTCTCCCCACACGGTCTTAACATTAGAATGGACCTTTTTTAACCTGTTCCCCTTTTCATTACTTTTTACCAGTTTTTTTTTTTTCAGCCTTCTTTCGCTTTTTTACACCGTGTTCGTTCTGTGCGACCGGTTTGTTCGTGCCTTTCTTCAATGTGTTTCTTCTCTATTTCTACTTCTTTGTTATTCAGTTGCATTTCTTTGCCACCTGATGAAGAGTCTATACTCGAAACGTCGTGGAATTTTCCGCAAACTTTAAGCACTTTTTACAACCTTTATCGACCTCTATATATATATATATATATATATATATATATATATATATATATATATATATATATATATATATATATATATATATATATATATATATATGTATATGTATATGTATATGTATATATATATATATATATATATATATATATATATATATATTCGATCTTGAATTTTAAAATTCAAGATCGAATGTACTACTATTTACCTTTCGACCTACACATTCTAACTTCGATCTACCAACCTCGACCTACTATATATATATATATATATATATATATATATATATATATAAGATTAATAATGACAATATTATTAAATGATGATGATGATGATGATGACGATGACGATGACGATGACGATGACGATGATGATGACGATGGTGGTAACAACAACAACAGCAACAACAAGTGATGAAGATGACGATGAAGATGATGACAATTATATTTTTCCTTCGGTTTTTGAGTGTTCTTTCAATCCTTACATGATTACAATATTTACATGATTCACTGATCACATCATAACGTTTCAATCACTCTTTACTAAATAGCCTTTAATTCATTACTGCAAATGTACAATTGAATGAAAAAATCCTACCCGGTTTAGGATTCACGCCCGACCGTGGCTTGCAGGTTCGGGGTATGACCTTGAAAAGTTAGTCTCCCTTTTGTGGACGACCTCAGGAAAAAATGAGGCGCGGCAAGTTTCATGCCTCACAAGTGCCAATCCCCCTTCCCCACTGAAAAAATCCTGGCTACGTCACTGGCAACAAGCAAGTAGAGAACAGTCACTTTACAGAATAACACTAGCTTTCCACTCCTTGCGCCTCACACACTCAGAATTAACTTCGTATAAACATACCATTTTCATTCTCAAAATCAGAAGTATCCAAAGACTCATAAAAGTGACATTTCCACTGTTACAGCATCTTGTATACCTCACCTCCCTAGGCTCTTTTTACTGGAGGCAGAACATCCACTGGCTGCAATGTTCTTAATATCACACTTTCTTGAGTGAAGGCACCCGTCACCCTCTTTGACAGAGGAAGTAGTCTTGTTTACAGCAAGTGAGACGAGATTTATCTGAGTATCATTCGAGGATGAACAGGATAGACTTCTAAAAGTTGTCATCACGTCCAGCTGAATACCGTCAGGTCTTGTCAGTTCTGAACGAGAAACAAGATAACAGTGTGAGAACTTGAACTGAATATTATATGCTAATAGATGAATACAAGTTAAGACATCTAATTAATTTTGATGCGTATTAACTGCAAACAGTTGTAGAGCAACTCATTTTTATTGAAATTTAAGCATCTAGGGTGATGGTAAAAAGTTTTGTTTTTGTAACATGTATTGCAATTCTTTATCAGCTTACATATTTATCAGGAACGCCAACAAACACTTGTTTTGAGTTTGTAGGAAGGGGTGAGGGCTCGAACATATTCAGTGGAAAGAGACCAATGTTGGTCTGCAAATATCACCTGAAAATTATCGCAGTGCAAATTTCTGTGGGCTTGGCCTCGACCCTCCCCGAAACCTCCGATGTCGGAGCCGTTGTAAACGTTGTGATTGTTGTAACTGTAATAATATAATTCACGTTGTAATTACTAACTTGTGCACCCAGGAACATACCGGCCAGGATGCGAAATCGACTCGTAGTTCCGCAGATAGTCTTTGTACCACCAACGTATTACTTGAGAGATTGCACCGAAATGAGTACCCCTTTCTGCAAAAGACGACAGACATTACCATTTCGTTTAGTTTTGCACTTTAAAAACCCTTTGTCGGTAGAGTAAATATTTTACAACCTGTGAAAAAGCTGAGGGTAAATTTTTAGTAAATGCTTTGTCTGACGTAATTCAGTAAATGTGTCATGAAATTAACAACCTGCTTTAACTAAAATTTAACATGCAACGCTGCCTTCATTGCAGTGATACCCAAGCAACCGTATAGCAATAATACTTTTTTATCTGTAGCCTAACTGAAGTGTACGTTTCTATGAAATAAACGAGTGCAAGCTATAAAGTGACTAACCTGCCGACGGCTCTTTTGCATATCCCTTCGGGTGGTAGCTAACTTGCAAGTAATTTCATGTGTTAGCCTGGTAGATTTTTTGAGGGTCTCTAGTGTTCGTATCGGCCGTTCCTCGGCCTTTTTGTGAGAAGCTTTTCAGGTGTCATGGGAATATTTAAACGTTAAGTTGTTTTAAGTAAATATCCGGACTTTTCAGCACAAGATATTGACATCCGAAATCTTGAGACAAGAGAAATTATGCACTCAATACGGGGCAGTCGCATGCTAAGTATGAGATTCATGCAAAATCTCTCCCTTGAAACATTATAATTACAAGGTTTTCACAATTTGACCTCCAATGATCTTAAATGACCTTTGGTTTCCACTAAATATTGTAAATGTTGTAGAGACCATATGTTCAAATTGAGTGCCCTCCTCAAAATATGAGATTCTTTTAGGCCTACGTTTCCTTCAAGATTTTGGACATTTACAGGATTTTTGCACTTCTACCCCTGATAAACTCCAATGACCTTAAAGACCTTTGAACTTCAAAAACGATGGGACCAACTACTCAATATGAGTCATCCAAATGCCAAAAAGAGGTCCCATAACCCAACATATCGGGTTTAAGAACACTTTGCAAGGTTTCTACTATTTGACCTCTGGTAACCCCAAATGACTTTTGACATTTACCAAAATATTAAGAATCCATCCACCTCACATGAGTCTTTTTCACAGATTACATATGAGATTCATTGAAGTTTCCTCCTGGGGTACTGTGTTAACAAAATTTTCACAATTTGACAGTCAGTGACCCAAGTGACCTTTGACCTCTACCAAAAAGATATGGATCATTTAATGAATAAGCTGTGTTCAAATGCTAAGTATGAAATCTCTCACGCTTAGATATCTTGAGATACCGTGTTTTTGAATATTTTTAAAGGTATCCACATTAAGAATATTTGAGGACCCCACTGACCTTTGACCTCCACCGAAATCGATACCGATCATTTTTCTAACATGGGGTATCGACATGACAAGTGAAATGTTCATCGACGTTTCCCTTCGTGAGTTATCGTGTTTACAAGCAATTTTCAGGGTTTTTACTACAATTTCAGGTTATACAAAAATTACAGGATCTCAATACCTACACATTATGATATCGAAAATATTGACAGTATCTTAAAATATATTTGAGAAGCAAGATGCGCAAGATGTTTTATCTCAATTGTCACAATTGCCTCTCTCCACCCAGGAGTTCAAGGGGTACTTGTCAGGTAACTTATCATTGGCGCGAATTAAAGCTGCGGCCCCATGGAGGGACTGTTCCAAGATGGGTTACAGCTGACCAAGCTTAATATTTGTGAAGCGCATTGATACCTCGGTGATAAAGGGCTATGTAAAAACCTATCGTCGTCGTTATCTTCATCGTCATCGTCATCGTCATCGTCATCATTATTATTATTATACCAAAAATAGTAGCTGTTTTAGGTCAGTTCGAAGCAAAATAGTACAAAATGGACCTAGAAGTAAAATTCTGATGGATGAAAGGTTGATCTGTCATACTGCAACTATGTTGTTCTTTTATATGCAAATGCTTGGACGGAAGTTTCCTTTTTATGTCATTAGCAGCTCACTGTCTCTGTAACTGCTTTCTAACTCAATCGTTCAAAGGCTTTTTTGAAACCCTAAAGCCTGGAACAATATTTTTAAAAGTGTGTTCATTTTGGTTCAAAGCAAATAGGGTATTTTCACCGATAAATCCCTCCTTAAAGAGGAAAATTTTCTGCATTTTTTTTTTGAAGTCATTGACTTTTGTCTCTGGCAACTCCCCCTAAGTATCTGAAAACATAAAATGAATAAACCATTAGACTTAAGGTTACCAAGGTGATGGTGTTACCCTGCCATTGTTCAATGTTCCTACGGTTCTCTTCAACACCACATGTTACAATTGACGGAGTATTGGGGGTAAAACCTTCTTCGCAGCCTAGTATGCAACTTGAGTTGAAAGGCGTGTCTGTCCCACAGCAAAGCGGATAGCCGTTCTGATGCACAACCAGGTGTTACTACCGATAATGTAAAAATCAACCGATAATGTAAAAACGACCGATAATGTAAAAAACTCTTTGAACCGATAATGTAAAAAGATGTACCGATAATGTAAAAACGCTCGTCTACCGATAATGTAAACAAAATTTACCGATAATGTAAAAACTGTTCTAAAGACGTTTTCATATGGAATTGGAAACGTGGAATTTTATCCAAAAAGTCATACGTTAATTCAGAATGGTCGTAAGTCATACCCCAGGGGAAGGGGCTCTCACCCCTAGAGACCCTATAGTGGCAAAGATTGGCCAACCGTTGTTCCCAGATACGCATTCTGATTGGACGAAATGTATGGGCACCATTTTGGAGCCAAAGTACGAGCTTGCAAGATCATGTGTAGCCTATGTGCATTTGAGAAGTTGTGCGGGCTGTACGTACGGCCGGACGTACTCATCCTATGTAAGATAAACATGTTTTGTTTCCAAAATTGCGGCCGGGTTGTGCTGCATTTGGATGCACGAACAGACCAGAAGAGGGTGCAAGTTGTATAGATTCCCATCCTGTAAAAAAGGAAGGCTTCGGTGGGCTCCAAAAGTTAGAAGGTTCAATTGCAATCCATCAAATAGCGATCGCTTATGCGATGTAACTTTACAGTATACAACTTAGTAGTACATGTAGGCCTAACGTTAGAGTAGGCTTAGCCTTAGAGTTAGATTACGACGTTCTGTACAAGGCCTAGCCTATACCGTATACGGCAGTTCCGTCCCTATATTCCGACTGCTTGATATTCCAACACATAAACCCAAATGCAACTCCTAAAACCCTTTGGCCTAACCGGCTAACCCTAATCCTAATACTAACCCTATTGGAGAGTTGTCGGAACAACCCCATAAAGACGTTGGAATCATAGGCGTAGGAAGCTTTTCGAGACGGGGAGGGGGGGGGGCTGACATGAGGCTAGAATTCAATAGGGGGATTTAGCCATCAGGCGACTTAAGACTTTATTTTTCACGGGTGAAAACGGTCTTTTCCCGGGAAACTTTGGCTAAATGAGCCTATTAAATTATAGAGGTATTAACTTCGGATCACCGTCCTGGGAGAGGGGTCTAAGGGGAGGGAGTGTCCTCCTCTCCTTTGGAAAATTTTCGGGCATTTGAGGGTCCTCAGATGCAATTTGGTGCAACATTTTGGACAAACTTAAAGGAAAATTACTGCAAATTTTTGACATTTCTTACAGAAGAGACAAATAAGGGGGTTTTGCCCTTGGATCTTGGGGGAGAAGCATACTTCAGCCCCTCACATTTTTGACGGGGGGGGGGGCTAAAGCTCCCCGCCCCCGCTTCCTAAGCCAATGGTTGGAATACCAGAGCTGCAGTCCCCAGTCATAGGTGTAGGAACAGTGGCCTATTTAGGGGTTCATTGGGCCATGTCCCCACCCCTCACTGATGCCGATTTTTTTTACTTCGTAAAGATACGTAGATTTTTTAACACAAATTTTACTGCAAATGGTAGCATATGTGGAACCAGATTTCATGTAAGGACACCTTATTTTTCAAAAATTTTCAAAGGGAAGGGGGCACCTCATTGGGCCATGGTTCCCCTTCACTGATGCCGATGTTTTTGTTTTATTTCCTAAAAAATACGTCAATTTTTTAACACACATTTTGCCTCAAATGTAGCATATGTAGCAGAAGATTGCATGTAAGGACACCCAATGTTTCAAAAATTTCCATAGGGGAGGGGGACACAATAACAGATCAAACATTGCTCCTGGATGTATTAGTAGCATGAGAAAACTGAAACATTTGCGAACCTTTGACTTTGATGTAGGTTTTTACATGGAATACATCCTGGTCAGTCACAGTTTTATAAAACCTTGGCCTAGGCCTTTCCATAAAATAAAAAAAGTCTCACTAGGAAGTGCTCCTCTATATTTACCCCTTCCCCCAGACCTCTCCTGAAACTTTCACTAAATAATGAAAAATCTTAAATGATTAGTTCAACTTGCTTACAACTTTCCATAAAAAGCACCATTTTCCATGTATGCCATCCTGCATTAACGTACTAGTAGTTTTCTCAGAAAGAAGAGATAGACCCAACCCAGAATAGACCCACACCCCCTTTCTTACCAGCATAAAAATAAGACACACTAAAATGAGATTTTTTTAAAATAAAATCACTTTTAAAACTGTCAAAATAGCCTTCACCATTCTGAATTTTCGTCACTTTCTATTAGCAAAAATTACTCAAAATGGAGGGTGTTATCCCCTCCCCCTAGACCGCTTTTCTTGCACCGGGTGACAAACTAAAGGATCCGGCAGGCAGTGCCAGCCACAGTAAACCAATACGAATGATTCTCACAAGAGAACAGAACGCTGTAACTCACTTTGTTATACATTTTGTACGGAAAATTGTGCCCACACAGTGTACATGATATCTGGTATAGGTGACATTTGGCTCCAAAATGGCGCCCATGAAATAAGTTGGTCAATCTCTCCCACTATAGGGTCTCTACTCACCCCTATTTTACAGCGCCCTCCCGCAGGTTTATTTCCCTTAAAAAGGTACATTGAAAGACAGCAGAAGAATTAAAGGTCACTTTTTCTCAATTGTCTAGGCCAAATACATAATGCTATAATATTTCTCCTTCATATACTTAAAGCGCCCTCACTCTCTGTTGTTCCGCAAGCTCACCAAAAAGAACATATCTACGATAAAAAATATCATGAACCATGTTTTATTACATAGAGGTTGGTCATACTGATGGCACAGCTTGTTTGCATAGGTCTATGGCCTAATAGAGGGCGCCCTCTAATAAAAACCAGATATTTCAAAAACTAAAGGACTGAAAATTATATTTTTGAAATGAGCATGTCAGAAAACCGAGGAGTGCTATTATCGTTATTCTAAAGCTGAAGGAAGGTTATTCCCTCTCACCCGTTCCCCCACCTCAGGGGAAGAAGGGTTGAAATCGAAGCTACTCACGCTTGATGAGAACTGCGTCCTAAAGGTTATCGACCACGCTGATCACACATCCGAAGTCAGTCATCCCGTCTCTCCGTCGTAGTGGGATGTGCGGGCCGTCAAGTAGTTGCACCTCTGATGACCTCTGATGACTCATATGACCTTCGATTTCCAACAATCTCATAGGCTTACTCATAGGCTTCCTTCTCTCTTGTATATCAAGTATGAAAAGGAGCCATCATCCCTGTCTTGAAATGTGTTTTTTATGCTTCCCAGTTTTAACCTCTGATGACCTTAAATGACCTTTGACATCCACTGAGAACAATAGAGTTTTTTCTTTCAATATATTCCAAGTACTAAGATTGCCCATTATTGCTATCTTGAGATATCGTGTTTACAAGCAGTTTTAAGGATTTCGCATTTCACCTACAGTGACCTCAGATAACCTTTTGACTCTACCAATAGCGTTCATCATCAGACTATAAAGTTTCCACATGCCAAGTATGAAAGGCAGCTATGCTTCTTACCTAGGGATATCGTGTTTACAAGGTTGTCGGTCTTCGACCGATGCTGACCTCACATGACCGTTGACCTCCACCAAAAACCATAGCGATCTTTCTTTCAATATAATAATTCTACAGTTTAAGTATGAAATTTATCCATCATTGCTATCTTGAGATATCGTGTTTACAAGACAAGCGTCACAAGCACTCTCACATACACAAATATACATACACTCGCTTGATGGCATGGATTCCTTTCGCCTTCGGCAAGGAATAAAAAACGGACGGTACCCTTACCATCAAGTGAAGGAATTCTAAATGAACTCTGAATTCTGAACGAACCCTGAATTCTGAATGAGTTCTGTAGTAAGTAGGTTGCACTTAAGCAGATTTAAATCCTCTGATTTTTGTTTTGTTTAACGTTTAATCGTACATTGACAGATGAAGAAGTTAACTCATGTATTTGTATATTTACTGTAGATGAATGCCGTGCTGCACTAGAAAGTATGGCCCTTAATAAGTCGCCTGGTTCTGGATGGCCTTACTCTTAAGAGTTTTACTAAATGTTTTTGAGCACAATAATTCCTTTGGTAGTAAATTCTCGCAACTATGGTGTTTTAAAGGAGACATGATTTCCGGAACAGCACGGGGTCGTTATATAAATGTGACTCCCAAGCCAAACAAAGATTCTTCTGATTACGTTCCTCAATACTGATTACAAAATCGCTATTGCCAACCTTCCAGAACTGTTTTCCCTCAAAGTTTTGGTCATAGTCAGCAGGCTCAGGCCCGTAGCCAGGCCCGGGCACGGAGGGGTCGTACCCCCACCCCCCGTGGGGACCACTGTACGGTCTGTACCCTCCCCCATACGGAAAATCGTTCGAAAATAAATTTCAGTACTTGTAAATGGTGGTACTGGTATGACACCAGGCGATTTTTGACCAAAAATAATCAGAAAAAGAGTTTAATAATTAACGTTATTTGTTTTCTGTAACATTTTTGATTTTGTTCTAAAATTACAAAATTTTTCGCGCGCTACGCGTGCTTTCATCTTCAGTTACGTATAGCTTTACTCCCGTTTCAGATATGTTGGCTTAATTCATAAAGGTATAGGTTCCACAATTAGGTTATTGTTCTTTCGTGTAGGCGTGATTCCCGAAAAAACACAAAATTGAATCAATGAGAAGTTCCATCTTCTTTCTCTTACGATCTGGAAGATTCTTAATTCAGACTCAACATCATGATAAACAGTAGCGTAACTGGGGTGCTTGAAGTGGGGGGAGGGATGAAAATAAGGTAAATGTACCGGCAGCATTTAGTCAATGTACCGACACTTAGTGTCAAAAGGTTATCACTTAACAAGTCTCCCCCGCACCCGTGACCCCCATTCACCAAGGGTTGGCGTCAGGATTTCCCCGACGGGAGGCCAGAGACCCGTAGCCTCGGACAGCTCCGATCCCGTCGAGAGGTTGGTGAGGGAGAACTCGAAGAAAACCTGTGTGTGCTGGACATATATTGCATAAAATTTGTATAAACTGGAGGGAAATAGTCCCGCACTGATCTATTATTAAAGCTTACATTTAGGTCAATTGTCCTGGCAGTTGGGCCCTATCGGGCACAACTTACATTGTAGCCTACTTCCCTCCTCGACAGACACAAGAGAATATTAACTAAGTTTAGTGAAATGAGATGAAATTCCCGATATTTACATAAATCCATGTATTCTACTTATTAAGTTACTTGAAAAGATGGAAAGGGTTTGTGCTAAATTTAGCCATAAGTAACGGAACTAAGGAAGAGTGGGTAAAGCGTACCGAAAATTGAAAAGTGCGCGAAGCGGGAGAAAAATTTTAGTAGGCTGAATTACAATAAAAACGTACGCAATCATTAAGAAAAAAAAAATAAAAACTGTAGGGGCTGTAGACCATATCGGGGATAACATACATTATATCGAAACTACCTGGACTACGTTCTGAAATAGCAAACCTTCGCTCCGCGAGTCCCTCACCAACTGACCCTACCGCATGACACACACAAGAGAACAGTTACTAGGCTTTGCGATATGGGATGAAATTTACGACCTCTGCATAAATTGTGCACTCTGCCTACATGTTACTTGGTAAGGGTGACAGGATTTTTGCTATTTAGCAATGTAGAATGAAACTATTGGAAAAACTAGTGTGACTCTACAGCGAGCCGGAAATTTTGGGTTCTGGAGAAATTGTCCTCTTGAGAGCAAAAACAGGTAAACCGCCCGGAAGACTAGTCGCCGTCCACACCGGGCGGATGTAAAGACAAGATCAGCAAATGTACCGACAGGCCATCCCAGGACGACAAGTGGGACCGCCCCCTGCTCCCCCTTACGTTACGCTACTGATGATAAACATGGTAAGAAATGTAAAGTGTCTCAAAAGCCAGGGTTGGTGGAGGGGACATCCCCCCCCCGCGACCAGGCCCCTGGCGTCTTGGTTTTGCTCTTAAAGACAGACACCCATAAGCCCAAATACATTTTGGTTGGGAGAATGCAAAATTCTCAACTGGTCATTGGAGTGAATGTTCTTTGATTGATATCAAAGTCAAAAGATGCAGAGTAGCTCACATTACACGGCATGCGCAGAGAACCTTCTGGTTACATATCATGGCCTTGTATGCTCACCAGGATATGACCTTAAGCAGTAAACTAAGTCTGTGTCTGCACAAGGAGGGCCTCAAGACAGTTTTAGAAGGAGTAACTTAGTCGGGATTATTGGAACTATGTAGGACAAGGAGCGTGCATATTCTTCCATAGAAACCCAAATTTTCTAACTTTCCTTAATGAGAACCAAAAATTTTCAATTTCTTCAACAAAACCCCATTTTTTTCGCCGCTCGCCCAAAATTTCGCGTTCGGCATCTTTTCTGTAACCCATTGCTTCTTGCGGGACTTCGGGTTGCTGGACCTTTAGGAGAGCTTGGTCCCTTCGTCGGGCTTATCTTTTCACCGCCGCTTGCTGAGTCTGTATGCAGGTTTTACCGTGGTAAATAACTTTCCTGCAAAATTTCGGCGCACTTTGCTCCCAATTCTCACAAGCGAAGGTATACCTACCATGAACATTATTAGCACAAAAATTCCAGTGAACTATTCTAGCCAAAGCCTAGGTGAAGGCTCAAAGTTAGATGCCGGACATCAAGGGGCTTTCATGTAGTAATCTAGTACCTTGAGTAACATTCGTAATGCGACTACTATATGGTTTGAAGCTAAATTTACTCGTACCACAAATTTATTCCAAAATTTACTTTTTCTGTACATGCAAAATTTCGTTCAAAGTAGAAATACGGTAATGACCATCTGAATTGTGAACTGTAAAGAGATTAATTTGGTGTGCTCTCACAAGCAGAGATGGTGACAAGTCAATTTTTGCAAGTCCAAGTCAAGTCACAAGTCAAAGTTGGCAAGTCCAAGTAAGTCACAAGTCATTTGTCTCAGCTCCAAGTCAAATCAAGTCACAAGTCAAGCAGTAGCAAATCAAGTCAAGTCATTTGGACTTGAGCACAAGTCAAGTCACAAGTCACCATAAATATTGACTAGCAGTATCTCACTGAAAGGACTGTTCTAGGGCTATTATCTTCTTTGTCGTCATATTCCATTCCAAAGCAAGCAAAAAGTTTGAGGCACCCTTTACATGGTACTGCAATCGATGACGAAAGTGAAGTATGTGGATTAGAGCAAGTTGAGTCAATCATTGGAAGGATACAGCGCACTGAAACGTAAACTGGAAAACCACATTAACCAACCATCTACATCACTACAGTGGCGTAGGAACCGGGGGGACCAAGGGGGCCATGGCCCCCCAATATGTTTTGAGGGGGGTCAAATGTCATTTTTGCCCCCCCCCCAATAATTGTGACAGTTTACAGTTTCGTTTTACCCATTTTTGCTCTTAAGAGGACAATTTCTCTAATAAAAACCTAAAATTTTCGGCGCGCTACGCGCGCAGGAGAGATATTCTGGTTTCTTCAATAGTTTCATTCTACATCACTAGATAGCGCAAGTCCTTTCCCCCTTACCATAACACGTAGGAAAAGTACACAGTTTATGTAGAGGTCGTAAATTTCATCCCATATTGCAAAGCCTAGCTACTGTTCTCTTGTGTGTCATGCGGTACGGCCAGTTGGTGAAGGACTCACCGAGCAATATTTGGCTATTTCATCGGATAGTCAAGGTAGTTTCGATACAATGCATATGTTTTTTGTGAAAAATGACCCGAAAAAATTTTCGCGCGCTTCGCGCGCTTTGCAGTTTTACAGTTTAGATCGCGGAAAAAACATTTAATCAACTCGGAACTTAGCTTCTCTAGTATATATAAATTTTATGCAATATATGACCCCAATGAAATGGAGGCTAGTACACAGGCTTTCTTCAAATCCCACCTCACCAATACTCGACGGCATTGGGGCTGTCGGAGTTTCGGGTCGTTGGCCGTTCGCCGGGCAAATCGTGGGGCTACCTATACTCAACTTAATAAGTTAACAGACTCTGGCTGTAGAAAATCTCAGTTCCAACTAATCCACTGAAATCCATGGGGGATAACTCAACGCTGAACAATTTTGAATCAAGTCGGATAGATTGTAACAGACTTAAAGTGTTCAATTCAAATCAAACTTTACAAAATTTGCACAACAAGGACACATCTTGATGGCTTCAAAAATCCTGGCAATCGCCACTTCCGGTGATTTGGGATGTATTAAAATCTCAGATTTTCTCGGTACGCTCCGTCCACGCAAACCTATGGTGGTGCTTTGCTTAGATAGTAAATGGCGTTTAAACTTCCAATCCTCGGACCCCAAGTCCAGGCCAGCTCAACTAATCTATCCTCACAGAAATGTGTTTTATAAAAAAAAGTCAAATCAAGCTTTACATTTTGTCACAAAAATTGCACATCTTGATGGCTGCTATCAAGCCTGACAAGTGCCATTTCCGGCGATCTGGGACGTATTCAAATCTAAAATTTTCTTGGTACGCTCCGCGCCAACCTATGGTGGTGCTCCGCTTAGATAGTAAACGGGAGTCACCCCCACAAAATCTCCAATCCTCCAAAGCCTCCTCAACAAAAAATCACTCCTGCTTGGTGTTGTTTTTGTTTCCTTTTGCTTTGAATATTTTTATTTTTCTCAAATTAAAATCGGAAGAATCACATTGAGCAAATGTGTTTTAGTGAGGGAAGGGGATTCAAGGTCGAGAAGTCACATCTAGTCTGGTCCCCCAATATCAAACATCTTCCTACGCCGCTGCACTATCGGTTATGGAATATAGTTTCAATGTTTGCGCGGGATTTCAGGGATTTAAGTGGGGGGGGGGTCAGTTTTCGGGGGGATCTTGGAAAATCACAAATCAGCAAAACGGTCAACTTTTCTTCATTTCATTAGGATGACACAACTTGGCGGACTTGTTCCTTGCATGGCTACATCCCATCGAAGCGTCCGTGTGGTAGTGGTCACCATGGTCACTTTGGTGTAGTAGTAGTAACAGGACACCGTAACAGTGAACCTTACTCACGAGTCACCATTATAGGGAATACAGTACCACACATGCAAGAGTTCCAGAATAATTGAGTTCTCTGGCTATGTTCAGTGGCGCCGGCACGGGGGCATGGGGCGCGTGCCCCCTCCCCGCTAATCGGTTTTAGAATTATTATTATTTTTTTCTTGAAATTTTTAAAATGATCCCAAAAGGCGTTTAAGCTATAGATTTCTGTAGGGGTAGGGGTGAGGTGTGTTTTCGACCGAGTGATGTATTTATTGTAACCATTTTCTATCACAAATGGTTCTCAAACTATCAGAATTATCGCAAATCCTTCGCAAACTATCGAAATTTTCGCGCGCTACGCGCGCTTCAAGCCTTACCTCAATGTTGTCCTTATTATCAATAATTCCTGGTAGCAACTCCCGCAGAAGCACAGCAACAACAGTTGAAAGCTGTTTACGAATTCTCAGGTAAAAGACTGGCTTTGTGATTGACAAATAGGTTTGTTAGGGAATTGAAAGTGTCTCGATGCAGAGCATGATGATGCAGGTTTTGTCAGGGGAATCTTATTTAATGAAAAATTTCGGTGCGCCTCGCGCGCATTGGTCACGCTTTTCACTCCATCTCATGACCATTATTAAGGTTATAATACATGCAACTATTCTAATCACAACACTTTCCGAAAAACAGAAGTGCATCTCCAACCTCTGTGGAAGCCTATGGGATCTTTCCATCTAATCTGTAGCATGATGTGGAAGGTTGAAAGTACCTATTTGCCGTTATACATTTTTCAACAATTTTTACCGAGCGCTTCGCGCGCAGCCATTATCGGTATAGATGGTGATTGTTAATACACTTGAGACGAAAAAAACATTCTGAAATGCGCTTGTTAGTCCTTAAGACCTTTTGCTTTACCTGTCAGGGAGGTCTAATATCACCTAACTGCACCTGTACTCTCCCTCCCATTCCCCATTGCTGGAAGCTGTTGGTCTGGATTTTCGTTCAAACTTAGTAAAAATACGATAGTTGTAAAAGTGTTCGGCATCGTACGCTATAGTATCATTTGGATGTCACGTAAATAAGCATCATGCCAGTTCCCCATTTCATATAATTAAGAAAGAGCTTCCAGGAGGCACTATGTCTACCAGTCTTAGATACCCTTTTATAATGCACAATGAAGCCAAGGAAAAGTTCCGTAATAGTCCAAGAACGTATCTGTGGACTCCACTGACGCACGTATATTTTTACGTAAAAACTTTCCCTGAATAGAAGGCAATAAAGTAGCCAGGGGGGGGGGGGGCTCAAGAGGTTTGTTGACAACATACCTTTCTCTAAGACAACGTTCTCTCCTCTTTCACCTAACCAAAAACTAGAATTCACTAAATTATGGATATTTTCCAGCCATATAAGATCAGTTCCAAAACATCCCAAAGATAGCACCATTTTGCAGCTATGCAACCTTAAATTAACAAAATTTGTCAAAGGGGAGGAGGACACCCCTTCCCCTAGAATCCTCCCTTAGGATGGTGACAAAGAAACGATCCTACACTGCTGTATACAATCGCAGGGACTCACACTCTCCTCTTTCACCTAACCAAAAATTAGAATTCACTAAATAAGGATATTTTCCAGCCATATATGATCAGTTAAAAAAATGCCCCAACGATAACACCATTTCACATCTAGGCAACCTCAAATTAACAAAAAATTTCTCAAAGGGGAGGGGCGCTCCGTCCCCTTTGACCCCTCCCCCAGGACGGCACCTTTATGTAGTGACAAAAAAGGATCCCACACTGCTGTATACAATCACAATGTGAGTACTGTGTAGTGGTTTGTGTAGGTAAATGTCGCGTACACTTTTGCGGTCTGGGCATGCCGCGGCAGCGCGAGTAGGGGGGATCGGGAGCGAGTTAGTTAAATCAAAACTGGCCATCTAAATAATGCTTCTGACTTGGGTTGGCGACAAGTCATTTGCTGCAAATCCAAGTCAAGTCACAAGTAAATCAATGCAAGTCCAAGTCAAGTCACAAGTCAATACGAAAATCTCAAGTCAAGTCACAAGTCACGAAAATAGTGACTCGAGTCAGACTTGGGTCCAAGTCAACAACCCTGCTCACTAGCTGTCATTCAAAGTCCTACTCAAAGCTCCATGCTAGTGTTCCCATTTTGTTAAGTCGCCATACATTCGGGGAACTTCCCCTCTGGGTCCTAACAAAAACTATACTGGACCAAACCATTTTTTTCCTGACTATAGTTCATACACTACATTACTGGCTATGAACTAGCCAGGTTCGTCTTTCTAGTTATTTCGATCTGCTTCTTACATCAAGCACTTTGACCTAGACGGTCTGACCCTCTATCCGTGATTATATATATATATATATATATATATATATATATATATATATAATAAGAGAAAATCCACGTATGCTCCATGAAACATAAAAATAATAATAATAAGTAGAACACACCACAAAGATGACAATACGAGAGCACAGATACGGTAACAGAATAGCGTATATTTCGGACACCCCTGTGTCCTTCTTCAGCGCAAAATGTGAAGTGAAGTTTAATTTACAAATAACAGACACAGCAATGAGGTTAAACCCCTTGACGAGGGTGATAAATCACAGAGGGGAAATCGCTTAGGATGCCCAGGTCCTTGTTTAGGCCACGGGTGTGTGTGGACAGTTTTATTACCCACTTGCTTTCGGATTTGAGTCTTTGAGTGACAGACGGGTAATTAGAACCGAGTAGAATACATCTTAAATTAGATAAAGAGTGGTTAGGTTCACTACTGAAATGTTTTGATACAGGATAGCTTATTGATTTATCCTGCACAGTTTTCTTGTGGTTATTAAACCTCAGCCTAAATTTGGTGCCGGTCTGACCGACATAGTTGCCTTTGTCACACAAATTGCAGCATAATAAATATACTACATTAGGCGTGTCACAATCCAGGGGAGGGGGACGGATGTTGCAAATAGTACCGGGAGGAGTAAATGTTTCGTCCGTGATAATGAACCGACACACTTGACACCTAGGCTTGCCACATAGGCAATAAAAAGTGTGGCAAGCCTAGGTGTCAAGTGTGTCGGTTCATTATCACGGACGAAACATTTACTCCTCCCGGTACTATTTGCAACATCCGTCCCCCTCCCCTGGATTGTGACACGCCTAATGTAGTATATTTATTATGCTGCAATTTGTGTGACAAAGGCAACTATGTCGGTCAGACCGGCACCAAATTTAGGCTGAGGTTTAATAACCACAAGAAAACTGTGCAGGATAAATCAATAAGCTATCCTGTATCAAAACATTTCAGTAGTGAACCTAACCACTCTTTATCTAATTTAAGATGTATTCTACTCGGTTCTAATTACCCGTCTGTCACTCAAAGACTCAAATCCGAAAGCAAGTGGGTAATAAAACTGTCCACACACACCCGTGGCCTAAACAAGGACCTGGGCATCCTAAGCGATTTCCCCTCTGTGATTTATCACCCTCGTCAAGGGGTTTAACCTCATTGCTGTGTCTGTTATTTGTAAATTAAACTTCACTTCACATTTTGCGCTGAAGAAGGACACAGGGGTGTCCGAAATATACGCTATTCTGTTACCGTATCTGTGCTCTCGTATTGTCATCTTTGTGGTGTGTTCTACTTATTATTATTATTTTTATATATATATATATATATATATATATATATATATATATATATATATAGAACACTACAGACGGGGTGTTCGTCTGATACAAACAGTACTGTAACAGTAGAGCAAAATACATTACGAATCAGTACAATTGGATATCAAGCCACTATACCAGTGTATGCATATATATATATATATATATATATATGTATATGTATGTATATATATATATATATATATATATATATATATATATATATATATATATATATATATATATATATATATATATGTATATATATATATATACACAGGACATCAAAAGTGAGTTTTGTAATAAAATGTTAGCGTACAAAAACAAAAACATATGCAAAACGTACAAGTGCAGCTATCTACAATAAACTATCCAGATTACCGTTTTGTAAATAAAGAGCAGCACGATAAACTAGTAAAGCTATTTTTAAACACATTAATTCTGAAAATTTGTGTTATTGCTTTGTTTCTCAGGTTTTTCGAATTAGAGAGTTAACTTCGGTATGCAAAGAAGATCTGCCATTTCTCTGTGTGCAATTTACATTTCTAATGAACTCATTTTTAGCAGCATTGTTTAAAGTGCTCATAAGGAAGTAAAAATCTACATTAAAACTTCTAGAACAAAACTTTAAAAGTAATAATTCTTTTCTTACCTTTAATTAGGAGAACGTGATATCAAGCAGAAACAGCATAGCCTACATTAGGTGTAGTAATTTATTGGCAGTAAACAGGCTCTTTCCCTTACATCAACATGAATACATGTAACTATATACGATAGAGTTGAGACTATGAAGTACACACGTTTCAGTATTCTGCTTATATGACCAGTGAAACTCAGTTTTCCTTCAATGCAAATACCTAGATATACTGTACGAAGAGTGCGCTCTACTTCGGCATCTTTAATTGAGATTGTAGTTAACTTACGAGACGTTCATGTTTAATATTTATATTCTCAAAACCATTTCCTAAGATTTCTTTGGATTTAGTCTTAGATTCTTCCCATCACACAGATCTACAATATTTGATACATCAGTTTTATAACTTGGTCAGCCTGCTGAGTTCGCTTTGATACACATTGCACACTATAGCAGTGTCATCACCATAGTTAACCACAGTGCATTTTGAAGTATACATCGTATTTCGTCAGTATAAATTGTGAACAGTAGAGAAGACAGAGGACCCCAACACTTATTTCCGATTTTTCCATCAGACCTTTAGAATATTTTGTCTGGACCTGCATTTATAAAATTTGATATCCAGTTCTGGGAGCTGTTACAGATGGATAAACAGTGACCAAATCTGTCAGAAAATATGTACTTGAGAATAATCCTTTTCAGGTAGCAAAATTTGATTGACAGGTCCCTTTGCTCTTATTGCTTAAGCACTGTTGCCATTTCTCCTTAATAATGATCCCCTTCTTTCAAAGCCCCGTAATCCTGAAACAAAGACTATTGTCAAGGTAATGCTTTGAATATAACTGCGCAGCCGATAAATTTGAAATGTTTTCACCGTTTTAAATCAGAACGATTCCGGATTGTTCCTGAAATAGCGAGAAATGTACATCTGTTCAAAAAGTAACGTAAATACACACTCTACCCTTTTAAAAAGTGGCACCTAGCGGCACACTAATTGATGACATAAATGTTACCTTCTTCGACCACTGGCAATGTTATTCCAACGGGTGAAATCATCCTATAAGCTTTCGATGTAGCAGACAATAAGAGCAATCGTTTTCACTGCCTAATCCCTCTAAGTTTTAGAAGAATTTCGGCAACAACGTAATGCGAAGCTTAAGTGCCGGCAAAACACCTTCAAAGGAGGAACAAGCGTTGTTTCTCCATACTAGTAAGATGACTTCAAGGAGTACGCCGTCGAAGTTCTTGAAATAATCAAGCTTTCGTCAGAAGTGGCTCTGACTTCTTCAGGACTGATGCAAGGAAGCATCATCATTATCATGACTCGTAATTTCTGAGTCGGAGTCCTCTGTAGGGTCAATGTCCGGTTTGGGCCAGCCGGGCACGTGCCCAGGGGAACCCACAAAATTACATTACTGTATTTCTGGGGCAGTTTGTAGAGATCATCTGTGCTAATTTTCGTTTTATAGGCTTACATGTACGTAAGAGGGAAATATGTGGAGTTCATTTCGAGTGGGGAGTGGAAGTGACCACAACCTTTGCTCTCATTTCGTAACTTGCAGCACTGTAGTCTTGTGGAGATTTATGGTCGAAGGGGCCCCCACATTATAGTTTCTGCACAGGGTCCCCAAAGGTAAATCGGGCCCTGTCCCCGTTAGCCCATATAACGTGCACTCCCTCCCTAAGTGGTTTGGGGAAATTCCAGGACAGTTCACAAAAATTGTTCTTTGCTGCTATTTCCCCACAGAAACCCCAAAATTTTACTTGGTTATTGCCAAAATCTCATGGACTAGGAGTACTTTATTCTAAAAATAACCCATTGGTTTGATTCTTCAAACTTCGACGCGCCTCAAATAGTATTTCAGATACCAAGATCGAGCTATGTAAGGGGAGCACATGGTGAATGCTGCATGTTTAAATGATATTCTGATATGATTATAATGTTGAAATACATGATTTGTCATTATAACAAGTATACCAGCCTGTAGGCTCCTGAAAATTGCTCCAGGTCTGAAACAAAAGCTTGACTACTAGTTCCCTGGACAGGACGTTTTTGGATACAAATAACATTAAACCATGGCCCGACTTGAAGGTAAATTCTCCAAACATTTGATCACTGAATGCTTACTACAGGTTCACTAGTGCAATCCCGTGGACGTTGTGTTTTACATTTGGTGCTGGATCCGTGCTATCTTCAATCTAGTCTTGGAGGCCGGTGATTGAGTAGATATTCCGGGTGTTCACTGTTCATACTGCACACTGACCAATGCACTGTACGCAACATGTATCAATGATATTGTACGTACACGTAGTGTACGTAATGATATTTTCAGCAAAGATTTTTCGTGCAGTTCCAATCTGAGTTTTACGGTCGTGGGACAAATAGTCGGTCTCGTACCAGATCTCGGCCCGAGTCCCCGAGTCATGTCAGTCGAGCGAGTCCGAGCCCCGAGGGCCGAGTCACGAGTCACGACAATCGGGACTCGAGCAGTGGCGTAGCTAGAAATTCATAACTGGGGGCAAGAGCACATTTTGGGGGGCCAAACTGTGCACGCCTAGCGTGCACCGCGAGCGCGAAACGCGAAGCCCAAAGTGGGTGGGGTCCAGGGGCAAAGCCCCGGTGGGTCCAGAGGGCAAAGACCCCGGAAGCTCATGGTTTTTAGTATTTCAGAAGCCTCAGGAAAACTGTTTTGAACAGACATTTTTCAGTGTAATGCTTTTGAGTTTTAGTATACATTTAGACTTGTAGGAAGGGCTAGTTTGAGCACAAAGTTAGTATTAGCAGTTACTGATGTGCGTCCCTGGATTAAAGTTTTGCAAGAGCTGCAATGTGTTTTAAATGTAAGAAAGGCAGGGAAAAAGTTTTATAGTTATCCGAGACGACCAGTAATTGGCTTGCTTAATTTATAATCAACTCTAAATGGTTCTTTTCAAAGAATATACAACAGTACGGATATTCCACTTACAAGCAGCAGTGACCAGCCCTTCACTAGGTTTTGTTAGCCTGTGCTTTCGTCTAGAATTGTCAGCCCTACATAATGGCTCAGCCTATAATAAACAGAGAAATCTATTTCTCGTTGTGAAAAATACTTCCGGCGTTGACGCATAAACCTGATAAAGGTTGGAAACAGAAACCTGTTATAGCCTAAGAGTTTTACCAACCTGTTTAGATCGGGAAGTTTGACAATTTGAAATTCGTGAGAATTTAGACAACATAGAATATTAAATGATATGCCTAATCCGTCAGTGATATTTAGACATTTAACACATAACCTTCAAATTTTGTGGGGGGGGGGAGAGGGGGGCGGCGGAAGTTTGGGGGGGCCTAGGCGGCCCGAGCCCCTCCCCGTGGCTAGGCCACTGGACTCGAGACCGGTCTCGAGTCATCCATCACTAACACATAAAGATACCCAGATACTCAGACACACACATCATGAAGTTAGGTGAAGCACAGTATCTCGTTTCCCTTTACATTACATGAAGAGAGATGAGCACATAAGAAAATGATGAGTCTTCCGATTACACTTAACGGAGTATGATGATACTTCATGATTAGACTACAGACTTAAAAGAGCCAATCACTAACAAAATGCTAGCACGCATTTGCCACAGGAAAATAATCATTGCTGAAGTATCAGTTTATCACGCTATGACAGTTTAAAGGGTACTTGGGTTTACTTATTTCTAGTACTTAATCGTGACGCTATCAGAGCACATCGCAATAATGCACATCGGTAGCAAATAGTCTCACAATATAAATTTTAACGTTCCTGTCACGGTATAAATATGCCAGCATCTTTTGACAAACTAGGTAGTTTGAATATAACAAAATAAGCAAATACTGTGTTAACTGTTTCATTTTCAATTTAGTTCAGTTTTATTCTTTTCGTAAGCGAGAAACCTTTGTGAAACACGGGATGATGACGAGATTCTTGATTCACATCCTCCTGTTCAAGGTTGGGACCTTCTGTTTGGACTCTGCGAGTGCAGTTTCAGTCGATGGCGTGGCGACTGGCGAATGGGACGGTATTGATTTTTACATTTCAGTTAAGCGAGACGCCATCCAAAAGAAACTCGACGCCTTCCATATCTCTAGGTCTAACGGATGTGACGATAGTAAGTGTAGCTTTATACACACAATTTTTATTTATTGGCCACCAACAACGGCCGAAATGTTTCATTTCCGTCGTTGTAACGCCCATCTTTTAAAGCTTAACACTAAACGTCCAAGCTTTAACTACAATCCTTCGTACACGAATTACGCGATCGTTGTTGCAATAGCTTTCTATACTCTGCAATGTTTGATTTCCTTTTATTCTTTGTAAACCAACTAACGTCCCCCAAAAAAGTATCTTTATAGTACAGGCGATTTAAAAGTTGCGATTCTCTAAGGCATTATAAAAGATCTCTTAAAACTTGAAATATTTTCTGAGTGTTAACTTTTCAATGAAAACCACAGTTCCAAAGCAAAATACATATTTTTATTAGAACTGAAAAGAAAAGTAAACAATGGATATCTTAAAAAGGAAGTAGAAATCCCCATCCATGTCCCACAACTCTTAATTACTACATTATTGCTAGACAGATATCAGCTTGGAAAAAGTCACCAAATGATAAATTTTGATGCCGGTACTGTATAGGGATTTCCCAGAATTTTTATTTTCGAATATCAACGGAAGTGACAATTGTCACTAGGTATTTGCTTGATCATTTTTTGCCCCAGTTTTACCAATACATTAGTTCTGTTCTCTCGTCTTTCCTTCAAGGGCCAAGACTGTATGTACCAGATGGTCCCATCTTACCCGATTTACATAATAGTGATCGGCACCCAGTTTACATTGACTTTGGACATATGAAGTCACATGATTTTGACGGCTACCTAGAAGAAAATCCGAACACATGTGTTTCAGTCTCTGGACTAGAGGTGGCGGTGACGATTCCCCTTCTAGCTGGTGCCCCCGACGGACCACCTGTCTATGCCTTGGCTCTGGCTAAGTTTTACGAAAAGTCTCGAGGCGACATGCCTAAAATTAATTTTCTGTATCCTTACATACCAGTTGATGAAATCAAAATGAGCGATTACGGCGCCGTAGTGAGAAACGGGAATGACGAAATGAGAGTTACCTTCAATCGACTGATCCACCCCTGTAAGCCACTCGATTCGATGGTTAATGAGGAGTTCGAGGAGTTTATTCATAGTGATTTCCAGTTTGGTCTCCCTCAGCCTGATTACTCTTTCTGTGACCGTCACTCGTTTGAGAGTAAATTTTGTGCAAATGCTGAGCGTATTAAGTGCGGTGTGCAACGCTACTCTCCCAACCTTTGCCAGCAATGGTCGTCAAAAACCACTAAACACTGTGTAACGACCGTGGAAATCAAGAAGATTACGTCATGGTTTCGGGAGTATATCCTCCTCGGTGACGACCCCGTTAATATTCTCGCTTCAGAAACCCACAGCAGCAACTTTTCAATAGCTTTGAAGTATCCATGTCAAGAATAGCTACTGGACTATCTCATAGGCGTAGGAAGCTTTTCGAAACGGGGGGGGGGGGGGGCTGAACCGTGTTTTGGATCGCCGTCCTGGGGGAGGGGTCTAAGGGGAGGGGGTGCCCCTCCCCTTTTGAAAATGTTTGGGTATTTGAGGGTCATCAGATGCAATTTGGTGCAAAATTTTGGACAAACTTTAAGAAAAATTACTGCAAATTTTGACACTTCTTACAGAAGAGACAAATTAGGGGTTTTTGCCCTTGGATCTTGGTCGGCTGAAGCATTCTTCAGCCCCCACATTTTTGACTGGGGCTAAAGCCCCCAGCCACCACCCCCACCACCACCCCACCCCCCGCTTCCTACGCCTATGGACTGTCTGCCTAAAGAGACAGGCGCCAGATCGCTTAATTGCTCTCGGCAGAAGATAAAAATAAGGGAAGGAAAGAATTCTAGAAAATTGCAGAAGAAATTGTGAATATTTAAGAGAAACATAAATGTGCCAGGTGTCTTAAAAAGTGCTCAGATTCTTCGGCACGCTTCGCCTTAAACAATCCAACACACGATATGGTTGTCTCATCACAGCCCTACTTCTTGTAGTAGAGCTTGACGACTGGGATTATTTTGAAACCATGTGCAACCACCTCCAATAATCTGTTCCTCCTCAAACCGCCAAACTCAGATCCCTCGCAATATCAAATCGACCGCCCATTAGTCCTAGTTCCGCTATTATGAAACATTGTAATATTCTGACTTTGATGGTAAATTTAGTGCGCAGCCAATGTCACTTGAAAGTATTTATACGGTGCACTTTGGTTCCCCGGGTCACAAGGTAGGCCCATACCCTAAAACATGGTTGATAAAATCAGAAACATAAACAAGCTCCTCCAAGTTTGCCTTTTCATTTGAGACAGGATCTGGCCCTTTTCAAAGTATGTCCATTTAATTTGATTGTTTCACTTATTTTCTGGATTCATATCATTCATACTGTCACATCACTCAAACACAACACTCATACTCTATACGCTGTACTCTCACCGTCGAAATTAGTCCGTTTGCAATATTCGTGTATTGTGAGAATGCCTTTTCCTGCTTCAAGGCCTGGAAATTGCCATATCCTCTAATCTGGGAGGCATTTTTACCAAACGTTGGTACGCTAAGCGCCACCGATGGCAGAATCAGAGTCACAACGATCCCTGTGGGGAAAAGGTCCTGGACCAACCCTTCCCTTCTCTGCAAAAACCTGGATCCACCTTCTGAAAGGTCAAAGTTGAAAAAGCACTGTAGTATATACGGTAGTAAAATTTTGTGTATACGTCACTATTTTAACCCAATATCCCTTTGTCGTAATTTTTTATTGACATTATTCATACTTTCACGAATCATCGACTATTTTGCATGGGAAAATGGATTTTTTTCTTATCCATGTAATACGTGTTTTCTACAAGATGTAATGTATTCCTCAGAATTCATCAAAATGAATATAACCTGTGTATTTTAGTTTTTTTTTTATAGGGGCATAAAGTTAAATCATACTCATCATGAAACAAATGTATGGTGATAGAGAAAATATAAGCAGATAATCCATTTTGCTTGTGTCATCTAGCCTTGTTCACATGGGGACTCTGCTTTACATCAATAGTGTGTTTAAAATGGAGCCGGTAGGTACAGGCCCCACCTACGTGGCCAGTTGGGATTAATCACTCACTCGAGGGAGTTAAGGAAAGAGAGAGAAAGATATTGAAGAGATAGAAGAAGCACCCGAGCCGAAGACTTCAGAAAGACTAGAAATCTATGAGAGTAAAATAACTGAACGTTTCATTTACAATCGTCGCAGTGAATTAAGAAAATGACACAGTTGGACTTCAGCTCTCAAATTCTACTAGATGACTCCTGTAATCTTCCTCAACATGAGTTAAAACCCTTTTTAATTTTAAAACCTAACCTTGGTTCCACACTATATACATGGCAAAGTTGTATGATGACCCCATGTTACTGCACACGGTGGCTCTACTATACCTCATTTGCAGGGACTTGTGTCGTGCATGTCCTTTTGGTTTAAGTCATTTCAAGCCTAATTTCATTCTTCCACAAGTCCAGTTGAGATTCAGAAACACTGATGGAATACTTGAAATCCCTTTTGAGATTTAAAAACCATATTATAGTACTTTTTTGTCAAAATGTAATTCATATACCATCTCTTTGGGATCTTCTGTCCTGCACTGATTCCAAATTTTGGTAGTGTATTAAAAGGCCTACTTAGATTCAGAGCTTTAATGCCATTGGAATCATTGGCATTGGCTGTGCATTTACGTTTCACTTAATTCCTAGTCTGAAAAGTTCTCAGTACTTAAAGCTACTCCACATATTGCCTATGTAGCAGGCGCGTAGCCAAAGGGGGGCGAAGGGGGCAGCCGCCCCTTGAGCATATTTTTGGTATTTTTTGATGTTCATTTTCACAATATTTCTAGTGTTTCCCCTATTTATATGCGGTAAATAGGAAAGGGAAGTGCCATTTCCAGCGACCTGGGAGGCATTTTGGGCCAAGATTTTCTTGCGCTTCGCGCAAAGCAATGGTGGGCCACCGTGACAAATTCCTGACTACACCCCTGAGCTGCACAGCATATTCCTTGGTCAGTTATATCCCTGGAAAGCCTTAAAGAGGAACTGAGCAAACAGAGTCCGCTCTGCGGGGTAATCCACATGGGCCACAAAATCCTAAACGAAGCTATCAACCCGAAGCAAAATATTATGAAATTTAACTTCACATTGGAAACTTCAAAAATATCATCACATCACTCTAGAAGCCCAAATGAGGGGAGTTTTGTAGAACAATTATCACTTGAGAAGCGCCAGAAGGTGCAACTGACAGTCAGATAATACTAGGTGATTTAAACCACTTATTTGGGAAAGAACTATATGTGCTTCCGCTTCTGTTCATTTTGTTCCAATAAGTTTGACCTACCAAACACTCTTTGGCACTAACTAAAATATAAAAAAAATGGTTCCAATGCAACCAAAAGCGCACACTTCTATGTAATAAATTCAAAAGAATGACCCCAGTTGCATCAATGAGTTCCTGGAATATTATTTGAATGAAATGAAGACTCTATGACACGGTTACACTGCAATTTCTACACCCCCCCCCACACACACACATTTCTTACATGCACAGTGTAATGCTACTGTGTTACAGTCTGGGTTATCATCGTTACTGGCCTCAAACCCTCAAAGTAGAACTAGTTTGTAGAAGAATGTGTTTATTTCTTTGTTTATGCTCTTCGTAAAGAGCATAGCCTCCCTTTTGTTCAATTTTTTGCAGACGGCATCTTTAAGATGTTAAGAGGGGAGTTTCATACTTTAAAAATACTATCAGGAATCCACCTGACTTCTGAATGACTGCAGCCTAACTTAGGTACAGACTATCTAGTTTTCTACTGAGAAATGGCCAGTGAACATTTTAAAATAGATCTGATCTGAGGAAAGTAGAATGATGAGGTAATGACAAATAAATGGTATGTAAACACAGTTAAGGCCTACATCCTAGGTTCTAAAGATAATCATACATGTTTAGTAAGATCACAAATGCAGCAGCACATTCCACCACACAATACATGTTACTGGTACATTGATTCGCGGATTAGGATCCTGTAAATTCTTTAGGGGAGGGACGTATGGCCCACAAGATCAGCAGATGTTTCAGTATAACTTACTCGCGCTGAAAACTACACAAAAGTTTGATATACCCTGACCCCCTAGTACAGCAAAATCATGAGAAAAAAACAAGTATTTGCACCAAAAGTTACTCGAAGGTGATATTGACCACATACAAATCAGGGGCGTATCCAAGGGGGTTTGGGGGTTTAACCCCCTTTGATTTTCGAGGATTTTTTTCATTCTTATAAAATATTATTTTTCCCGGTATGTTTTGAAGGTTATTTTCAGTTACAACAATGCAATTAACATGCCATAATAAGTTTGCTGACAGCGTATTTTTCCTTCCATCGTCCCGATTCTCTCTCATTCAAAATCCTGATAGAGTCAGTGAGTCCTTCAAGAGAAGGTCCAGCTCTATGATTAGCTCACCAAAGAAACGTAATGTTTCCATGGAAATGACAAACATACAAAACATGAAACATGAAGATGGCCTAAGTATAGATTGTAAGGTCTGAGAAGGGTCAATTTTTTCAACCGATGGTCGCGCTCCGCTTACATAACGAGACAACCAAAAATCCATGCTTGCGATCAAGTCTACCAGTTGAATTTTGAGGCCCCAATATCAAAATACTTGCAGAAGATATCAAAAAGAGAAACCAAATTTTCTTTACTGAGCACAAGCCAGCAACTTTCAGTTAGTCACTGTGAGTGCCTAGAGAGAGCACAACAAATGACTCAATGCTCCTAACTCCTGATGCCCAAGATCGTTATCGGCACTGGCGTAGTCAGAGGGGCCAAGGGTGCCATGGCTCCCTAATCAAATTCTGATTTTTTTTTAGGAATTAAAAAGAGTTGTCGGCTCTCCAGAGCTCAGTGACGTGACTGAAGTGATGATATGCCAGGATATACAAGATACCTATAATGTATCCTAGAAACGTCAAGTTACCATGTTATGGTAACTAAAATAGGAAATCATGATACCAGGGATGGGTCTGGTTTAAATGGTAAAGAGTGACCTTACTTGGTAGTAAGCCATAGCTGGTGTGCTATTGCTAGACGCGTTTCGACCATGGAAGATAAGTACCAGGTCTCATCAGTAGCGGTAGGGTTAAGTCGGCGATAGAATACCAACGAGTTGACGTAGAAATTTGGTGAACCAATCGTGAAATCTGAATTCTCGTATTTTTCGATAAGCTGGTGCACAGCTAGCAAAAGAGAAAAACAAATCGGTTGCATGATAACAACAAGACCCCCTCCCCCAAAGCAGTATTTCACTTGATGGAATGATTTAGGAGTGTTACGATTCAATGCTTCTTTTCGGGTACTGTATGTCGAGTTTGTGCCAGTAGCGGTTAGAAATGTCAATGGGTGAATGGATATTTACGTAGCACAAGACTGCGTCTATACGAATGGTTTACAAAGGATAAAATGGCTGTGAAAGAAGCAAGGATGTAACCGACTGGATGTAAAATTATTTTTCCAGAATAAAGTAGAGCTAATTCTTTGTAGGTGTCGAAAGTTTCCTGAATTTACAGAAGGATATGTTTCTGTTTTAGGAAGTTTCTCGAGTGCAGATAAACCTTGATAGGTTGGTTTTCTCCCTGGTAAAGTATAAAAAATTCTTTTGAGGTTTTTACATTAGCTTGATAATACACATGTCTCATCGGTATGACCAGAGAGGCGAAAAATACTCATGATGTGAATTTCTTCAGATAAACAAAGCACACCTCCGATACGACTGATGTTCCGATGAAAACAGAAAACACCGTTATTCAGTGTATTTGTATTCGGAAGAGATTTGGTAAATTTGCTGTGACACTTTAAATGAAATTGTTAGAAACGCATAGTACGACCAGTGTTCCGATAGGTTGGAAGCACAGTGCGCGCAAGGACTTACAATTCTATGTTGTTAAAAGGTAAAATCTTTTTCAAAAATTTCTCAAAGGGGAGGGGGACACCCCCTCTCCTTTGACCCCTCCCCCAGGCCGGCGATCAGGTCCTGCGGTTGGCCACCCAAAATCAAAAATCCTGGCTAGGCTAATGGTTATCGGGCTGCAGAGCATGCATCTCTCACAAGAAGGAAGACAATCTTCTGACAGGACATTTATCATAAACTTTCTGACACAGGGAATTTCAATGAAAGCTTGTTTTTATACCGATCAAAGAGTCTAGGAAACGCGTGGGAAATGCAGTTTCCTGCAATCTGGGTATCTTCTGGATCAAAAATTTTCTCTGTACGCTTCGCGCCAACCTATGGTGGCGCTCCGCTTGGATAGTAACTATATCGCAATCCCCCCCTTTAGTCAAAACCTGCATCCGCCCCTGCACATCAGAAATTGAAGACATCACTTCAGCAACATATGCCAAAAAAAAAAAGTTTTTTTTCGGGGGTTTTAAATCCGTAGGGGAATATCCTCCGCCGGGATTTCCCTTGGTGGTGTGCTAAAGCACACGGGCTCCGAATATGATCACATAGAGCAGGATATTTCCTGCTTTTTGCCCGGCATCAGATTGAGGTAAGAGCCACCTGAAATGGTCACTAATGCTACCATGTTTTACAATTTCTTAACATGTCTATGAACAGAAAAGTTCAGGTATATGGGCATCTTCCGGTGGGTTGGGGAAGTATAGAGGGGTATCTTCCAAGAGTCAAGGTGCTGAAAATCAAAAATTTTGGGGATAGGGGAAAGTAAAATGGCTATTATTTTACATCTAGACATCCAAGAGTAAAAACGACCCTCAAATTATTGGCCAAGAAAGTTTTTCGGTCGATGTACAGACTTTGTGAATCATGTGCCTGATGAGGTCATTAGAGGTCTAGAAGGTAAGAAATTTGACATTTGACCTAAATACTGTCTATGTCATTTTAAAATGTAATTTTGTACAGTAAACTGGTTTATTTTTAACCTGAAATTTAACTTCATGTCCTTATATAATTTAAGGCCAATAATGTTCCCGGGTTTTCAACTTTGAATCACCAGTGTCAAATAAAATATATCAATAATAAAAAAATTGTGAAAAAACCTAATTTTACAGCTCGATAATTGCAACCTGTTCATGGTTAATAATCATTACGGGAGGTACATTATCTCGAGTACATTTTCAAATTCATGAAACATTCTCTCTTATCGCAAGTTAATTCCATCTCTGCATGTACATATTGACATCCTTGGCCCTTGTATATATATATATATATATATATATATATATATATATATATATATATATATATATATATATATATATATATATATATATATATATATATATATAATAGAAATTATAGAAATTAGAGTGGACACCGCCGGAAGGTCGCAACTATTATATCGATAAGTTTGCTAAGACGGCAAGATCTCATCTGGACTCTTTTTTGTCCGAGCAAAGTAAACAGAAAACACACGTGAACCTCCCCTCGGCTCAAACACAGGCCATTAAGAAGTTGCGAAGGAATACAGACATCGTTATCCGACCGGCAGACAAGGGAGGAGCCACAACTATTCTCAATACGGCTGATTATATAAAGGAAGCTGAACAACAACTTAGCAATTGTCACTTCTATAAATTATTGCAGGATGATCCCTCTGGCTCCTTCCAAAGTAAAGTAGGAACTTTGTGCAATCAGTTATCCGAGAATGGAGCTGCCACCGTTAAGGAACTTATACCCAGGAACCCCATATTAGGTATATTTTATACTTTACCTAAAATCCATAAGTTACCCCAATTACTTGCCACTCATTTGCCCTCTAACTTTGCCCATTTGGATCAAGGAAATTTATCTAGGGAACGTATTCGCACCTTAGCCGTGGAGCATAAAATTTTACCCCCCGGCAGACCTATTATTTCGTCAATAGGGACCCTTACAGAGAACTTATCCGGGTACGTTGATTCTATACTGAACCCACTTCTCAAACATATACCCAGTTATGTTCAGGATACCACCCATTTTCTTAGACTTATTAATTCTATACATGACCTTCCCCAAGACTTTTTTCTGGTAACTATGGACGTGTCATCCCTTTACACCAATAGGCTATCCCCCAGGATGAAGGTATTCAAGCTTGTCAGGAATTCCTTCGAGAACTCGCTGTGGATCCCCAGCTGGTGGATGACATGGGCCCCATTTTAAGTTTCGTTTTAAATAATAACTATTTTACTTTTAATAGTAAGTTTTATTTACAAGTTAATGGCACTGCCATGGGTACCAAGATGGCACCTAGTTTTGCCAACATTTTTATGCACAAACTTGAACAGGACTTGTTATCCACTTTTTCGTTTAAGCCGCTACAGTATTGCCGTTATATAGATGATATTTTCTTCATTTGGACCCACGGCATTGATGCATTAAATCAATTTAAAATACATGCTAATAATTTTCACCACTCTATTAAGTTCACTTTTCAAAAATCATTTACTGAAATAGCTTTCCTTGACGTTCTTGTCAAACGTGTTTGCAATAATCTTTCAACCTCAGTCTATTACAAACCTACTGATACGCACATGTATCTTAATTACAACAGCTTTCATCCTAAGAGTATCAAACATTCTATTGTATTTAGTCAATGTTTAAGGATTAAACGTATCTGTTCGGACCCTATTGATTTTGACAAGCAGATCTCCCAGCTCACTGGCTATTTCCTCTCAACTGGTTACCCCCTTCCCGTTATTAGGAAACAGATTAATAGAGCTAGGAAACGTAGTCGTTCAGAACTTTTAGAGTATCGGATCAAAACTCCCAGCTCCCGTATTCCCTTTGTCACTAGCTACCACCCTACTATTAAAAGACTGATCGGTATCCTTAAAAAGGACTTTGAATTTTTAAAGGAAGATAATTCCCTTGTCACTACTTTTAACCAGCCTCCCATTTTAGCCTTTCGCCAACCCCCTAATCTGAAAACGTTACTTACTTCTTCAAGACTCCCGGTAGATCGCAGTCCTGGTGTAGGTAACACTGGCTGTAAGAAACCTAGATGTCAGATTTGCTTCCACATCACTTTGGGACCCAAAGTCTTTATTCCCAATGTCACTTGGCCCATTAAGCCCCCTGCCCTCACGTGCGATTCCAGCAATGTAGTTTACATTTTTTGTTGTACTATTTGTAATTCTGGTAATTATGTAGGAGAAACAGGTACTGCTTTTCGTTTAAGATTCAATAATCATAAAAATCTATACGGGATAACCTGCCCGGTTTTCCAGTGGCGGAACATTTTAACCTTCCTAACCATTCACTTGAGAATTTAAAATGCATTCTTGTAGGTTCTAATTTCAGTTCTTCAGCATTACGTAAACGTAAAGAAATAGAATGGATTTTAAGAATTAATTCCTTTGTTCAAGGTATCAACAAAGATTTAGAAGTTCTCACTCCGTATCAGTTCTGCAAGGCCTGACTGACCTCTTATCATGGGTCAGCCAGCGCCCTTAATCCCCCAGGTGAATTAGTTTTACTTAACTTTCCTCAATGCGCCTTTATTTGCAGCTTTTACAGCTCTCTGGACAGTTGTCTCACAGCACATCTTACTGTACATTCTGGTTTTTACCATTTATTTCTGCTTTCTTTTATATCCTACCAGTTATTTACGCCTTTTGTGCTCTTTTAATGCTACACTGGTTGCAGCCCATTTTTGAATTCTTTTAAGTTTTAAATCTTTTAATACTGCTTCTGCACTTCTCGACAGCGTCTGTATTTTTATCTGTTTGTCAGTTTAGTAGTTGCCGATGAAGGTCCTAGGTAGGACCGAACATTTCAACAATAAATTTCTTTTTAATGTATTCCTGCTGTGTCAACTATGCTTTGTGTTCTGCTTGTTTACCTATATATATATATATATATATATATATATATATATATATATATATATATATATTATACATATATATTCATATATATTAATATATATATATATATATATATATATATATATATATATATATATATATATATATATATGTGTATGTATACGGTATATAAAATAACGTAAGAGTTCAGTTGGCACCTCCGAAAGTGCTCGAGTCTTAAGAAGAGCTTTTATAAACGTGATAATAATGGGTGGAGCTTACAGGCAGACGGACTGTTTCGTACACGGCTGCACACATCAGTGCCTAAAGTAAGACTGTGTATACCCACTTCGTGTTCTAAGTCACTGCACTTAATAGATAATTGTTTTGGTGTCTACATTTTGTCATGATTTCGTTTCTTTTGTTGAGGGTGCATAGTGCCGGCTTCAATAAGATAAAGAAGTATTTCTCGGCTATGCACAGGTTGCATCTTTTTGTTGCGGGATTGTATGGGCGAGCTTTCGTGATAATTCTCCACTTGATATTAAAGTCTTTTTTGGCGTTCTTCAGATCCCAGATGTGTTTGCTTAGTTCTGTTGCTGATTTCTTCCTTGCTTATTTTGTGGAATAGTTGGGCGTAATCTAAAGCTTTTAGGAGGAGCTCTTCGAAAATTGAGGGATAGAAATCCACGATGTCGAGTACTATAAAACTGTAACTGGGTTTGTTTGTTATGTTGTTGTATCAGTCTAATACACCCCTTGTGCTTTTCCACAGGTTTACGGTGGTTTTGTTTTTTATGCTGATAATGGCTCTGTCTAAGATGTGTTTGCTTATTTGTCCGATTTCGGTTTTTGTAGGACTGATTAGGCGACATGTAGGTTTATTCTGGAAATTGTCTTTATGGTCTTGTAGTGAAAGAAAAACCTCTTTCTCTGCTAGCTGGTCTATTCGGTCATCTAATTCTAGTTTTACTGCTAATTTCTTTGCTTCCTTGTTAAGATTGGATGCTTCTTTTGGGTTTGCTTTTTTGTAGTCTTTGGTGATGTTAGCGTGAATTAAAGATTTATATTTACCTGCTTCCATTTTGTAGTAGTTTGTTGTTTTATCCGCTTTGACTGTTAATCGCTTGTCCTGTTTGATATTGCGTAGGTCTTGGGGTAGTTTTTGCTGAAATTTGTCGTTTGACGTTTTCCATTCTGCTTTGGCAATTAGGTTATCCAATTCGTTTTCAAAGACTTCCAGTTCCTTGATGTGTTGGGCAGGTTTTCTAGACTTAAAACCGTAAGCGTCTTTGTGTTCTTTCTGTGAGTCTGGGTGGAGGAAATGCCATGCCCTTTTTCTAAGTCGGTCTTTGAAGGAGATTGTTGTCTCAATCCACTTTTTCATGAAGTTTCCTTTGCTTGAAGTTGGTATACACTTGGTGGAATAGTCGAAGTTTATCCGATCCATAATTGGTGGTGTGCTGTCCGTGAGAGTGCTCAACAGAAGTTTTTCTGGAGCTGCTATAATAACGTAAGAGTTCGGTTGGCACCTCCGAAAGTGCTCGATTCTTAAGAAGAGCTTTTACATAATTATGATAATAATGGATGGAGTTTACTTTCTTCCTATATATATATGTATATATATATGTATATTTGTATTACTAATATGTTACATTAACAGTCTACTACACGTGTTTCACGCTGAAAGCGATTTTCAAGTATGACGCATAGACACTTTTTTACACTCAGGTAATACCGTCACGGTGCTCTTAGTATTTCTAATTGAACACTATTTTCCCACGAGTCTATAGCATTGCAAATCTATCTATCCTATCTATCTATCTATCTGTCTATCTGTCTATCTGTCTATCTGTCTATCTGTCTATCTGTCTATCTGTCTATCTGTCTATCTCTCTATCTCTCTATCTATCTATCTATCTATCTATCTATCTATCTATCTCTCTATCTATATATATATATATATATATATATATATATATATATGGGAAGAATGTAAGAAGAAACAAGAAGGAAAATTGCCAACACGGGACGGTCGCTTTCCGGGCGACTGCCTTGACAACTGCACCGCCGTGACTAACGTGATTTTCGACTCTACTAACTCTTCGACCTATATATATATATATATATATATATAAATATATATATATATATATATATATATATATATATATAAATATATATATATATGTATATATATATATGACCACTATATATAGGTATATATAGTGGTCAGAGCATCCGCCCTGTATGCGGGAGGTCGCTGGTTCGAGTCCTGCTTCAGGCTAAGATTCCCATTCACAAATAGATATCCTCTTTCAGTATAGGGCCAGTGCCTATGTTAGAGGGAAATGGCCTAAGGTCTTTGTGCGACTATTTAATATAGCGTAGATTGACCCATCCATACAAAGTTGCTACGTCACTCTACCTATATATATATATATATATATATATATATATATATATATATATATATATATATATATATATATATATATATATATATATATATATATATATATATATATATATATATATTTTGACCTTTTACCGACTCTACATACATCGCAGTTGCCGTCAGTGTTTATTCACCGTCAACTTTGTGCTGTCACACGTTTCTGCATCTCTTCGGAGATCCGCTGGCGGGTTGACAATTGTGTTCGGCTGAATTGCATCATTTCTGATCTCTGGTAGGGCTTGCATCAAAGGAGAACTAGTGCTGTTCCCAAAAATAGGTGCCTGCTCAGGAGGTGAATTGCAAGTGCTTCATATGGGGTTTGAACAAAAAATCTTGGCTTCATGGCTCAGTGGTTAGAGCGTCCGCACCAGCAAGCGGGGGGTCCCGAGTTCGAATCCCGGTGGAGTCGACATTGCTTAAAAATGAGAGTTTACCGACTCTCTCTCTCTCTCTCTCTCTCTCTCTCTCTCTCTCTCTCTCTCTCGCTCTATATATATATATATATATATATATATATATATATATATATATATATATATATATATATATATATATATATATATATATATATCTTCATACTGCGCGTCAGATTGTGGTATGGTCATTAAAGATACGTTTTTTTTTTCGAATCCCATTTTTATGAACTGAAAATTCAGTTAATTACAAACTTTGAGTGGGTTAGGAAAATATGCAAAGGGTATTTGCTTATGGTAGCCAGTGTAGAAATATCACAGATTTAGCCTGGTTGGGAAGTTAAATGACTATATATATACATCAAGTAGTCCTAGAGTAATAAACGCTCCCTTCAGTTACCGGTATTGGTCTAGGAATGCCCTTTTAGGTGATAGGCAGATTTTACTAATCACGGGATTAATGAAGTCAAAAGAGGTCACATGGTCAAAAATTTTTTGACCTTTTACCCAGATTTGAACTAGTTTTTAGATTGACTTAAATCGTGCCCAGAGAAAGGCTTAATCTGTCCTGTTCTGACCTGAAACAGATTAATTATATATCTTTTCTCGGTTTAATTCCACTAATTTTGAAGAAATGTTGTCAATTGACAAAGATTTAATACTCTTGAGTCTTTGTTATATCTAGTAAGTCTCACAGCATAGTCAAATGTCCTCATGTCGAGACACTTGGAAACCTCTGTTACACCAGGCCAAATTAAGCAACAAAGCTCTTGTTGTGACCAGATTTCCACAATTTCAACTTTAAACTGCAAGTGGAAAAACTCATACAGGAAAATACATCTTTTATCCCATATAATGTGAAGTTAAAATCTTTTCATAAATGTGCTTTTTTAAGCGAGTAGAATGATATTCGATATAACTTTCTTTCAAGTTCAATTTTTCTTTTGTGTATTTGCTTGTTACCTCTATTGATGTATAGAAGGGATATTGCACTACTATGCTACTTTGTTTACTATGAAAACAAAAGTAATCTCTCTAGTATTGTACTGGTAATAATTCGAAATGCACTGTTTATATCCATCGATATTATTGTTGATGTTTTGCACTATTTGAAAGAATAAAGATGGTAAAACAAGCAGCTTACAATTATTGAGCATGTTGATGGTGTAGTGCAAAGGTCGGCAAACTAGAGGTCCCGACCCTTTTGAGGGTCGCCAAAATATTTCGGAGGGTCGCAAAAAGGATTCCTGAAAGAAAAATAATTGCCAAATTTTTCATTTAAAATAAGCAATGAGAGTGATTCTAATCTAAGAACCAGTGATCTGCTTTATTAACACTGCATAACCAAGTCAAATCAAACTCCTCTCACTGACCCGTCAATTTGAGGGCCACCAAGATTCCGGAGTAGAAAGCTGGGGCCACCAAGCAAAAAAGTTTGAAGACCCCTGGTGTAGTGGAAAGTGCTCAGTTTTCCATTCTCACGACCCGGGCTCGAATCCTGTGCCAGCACGTATTTTTCGCAGTCTTTGTAATTCAGTATATGTCTTCTGTTACTTATCATACTTGGGATGTAGATTTTTCTATATTGAGAGGAAGAACCCTCTTGTTTTCTTGGAAGTCAGAGATCATTTGACGTCAAAACTGAAAACCTCTGAAACACCATATCTCAAGTTAGGAATCATGAACGCGTTTCTTACTTGAAATGTGGATCCTAAAAATGCCCCTGTTGTTTTCGGTACAGTTCAAAGGTCATCTGAGATGACCTGCCGTGAAAGTACGAAAACTTTTTAAACTTATGGACCTCATACTTTGATGTCACATACTAAGTACAAGAACCCTTTTATTTTTGGTGGAGGTCAAAGTTCATTTGGAGTCACGAGTGGTCGTATGGTGAAAACCCCTAGAACCGATAGATCATAAAAGGTAATCTTGACGGATCTCATAGTTGCAATGTGATATCCCATTATTGCGTTCAATAATTCAATTGTTTTGGTGGCGGTCAAAGGTCATTTGATGTCAAAAAGATACGTCAGACTGTGAAAACCTGGTATAACTGTGAGGGATCTTATACACAGCAGGTGGACCACCCGGAGTACCCCCTAGGTCAAACTGTGAAAACATATCTCAAGAAGGATTACTTTGAGGGATAAAACTCGGTGCTCAAGTTTGCTGTACTGTACTGTAGTGTAACCGTCGCGGTTCATGCGGATCGGCCCGCGTCTGCGTCTCCAAGCGCAATATCGTCTCCATGTTGACACCTGTTCAGCGTTCAAAGGAAAGTAAATAATTGGTTCTGTGAACCATAGTCATAGGCGGGAATCCGGGGGGGGGGGCACTTGTCAAATGCCATAAAAATGCTAGGAGGATAGTTTTCTCTGCTCGACGCGCGCACCCCCAGAGAGAACTAACTAATACAGTTGAAAATTTTGTCTGGCACCGTAAATTTCTTTCAAAGCATGGGCTTCTCCTACGCCCCACAATATTGTGACTTGAAGCTCTGAAATAAGGGTCAATAAAAGCGCCTATGTACGTCATTAAATGCACCAAGGTCCTTGCAAACAAATCCAAAACCTACTCATGTATAAGGGAATCGCAATTCTCGATAAATTTTTCAGCGTCCTTCGCGTGAGCCTAATATAACTCCATGTCTCATTAGTACTACAGTGAGTCGGAAAACTTTGGTGGAATTGAAAATGCCAAATGACCATGTGACCTTTGACTCATGCTAACTGTAAGTGGCTTAAATTTTTTTGAAGTACATCAAACATACCTGTGAAGGTTACACGTTGATGCTTTTTTGATACGGTGTAAAAGAAGAAATTCCAAAAAGAGTTAATTTAACCCAAATTTGGTGACCCTTGACCTAAGAATTGTAAACTTCGTGATTTTTACCCAAGGGTACCAACTCAATGAGTTTCAAGGCTATTGGGTAATCAGTTAAGGAGCAGCTATTGGCAAAAGTAACAGCACACTTGCTTAGCAGTCAGATGTACAAAAAGACCGACTTTTAGGCATATTTGGTCACATAATCAGAAACAAACCTTACACCACTCTTTTCTGTCCCACCCCCTGGGTAGCGGTCATAGAGCCCCAAATTTTACTAGCATGTATTTCTATGGTTACGGTTGCAATGGCGACTGACAGAGGTAAAGGTGTGTACTTTTCAACAGAAAACGAACCATAATATCTCATCCTTCGCATACTACGTATGCGGGGATGAGATAACTAGAAGTGGTAGACTAAAAGGCAAAATTGGTGTGCACTACCGTGCACTACCTATGCAGCTTGTTACAACCGATAATGTAAAAATCAACCGATAATGTAAAAACGACCGATAATGTGAAAAAAATTTACCGATAATGTAAAAAAAAATTACCGATAATGTAAAAAACTCTTTGAACCGATAATGTAAAAAAAAAAATTACCGATAATGTAAAAATGTTCGTCTACCGATAATGTAAAAAAAATTTACGGATAATGTAAAAACTGTTCTAAGGACGTTTTCATATGGAATTTGAAACGTGGAATTTTATCAAAGAAGTCATACGTTAATTCAGAAAGGTCGTAGGTCATACCCCAGGGGAAGGGGCTCTCACCCTATTTCATTGCGCCCTCTTGCAGGTATATTTCCCTTTAAAAGGTACATTGAAAGACAGCCTGACTGCCAGAAGAATTAAAGGTCACTTTTTCTCAATTGTCTAGGCCAAATACATAATGCTATCATATTTCTCCTTCATATACTTAAAGCGCCCTCACTCCTCTGTTGTTCCACAAGCTCACCAGAAAGAACATATCTACAATAAAAATTATCATGAAAGGACTGCAACATATTTTATAACATAAAGGTGGGTCATATTGATGACACAGCTTATTTGCATAGGTCAATGGCTCAATAGAGGGCGTCCTCTAATAAAGCCAGTTATTTCAAAAACTAAAGGAATGAAAATTATATTTTTGAAATGAGCATGTCCGAAATCCCAGGAGTGTTATTATCGTTGAAGGAAGGTTATCCCTCTCACCCATTCCCCACCCGAGGGGAAGAAGGGGATGAAATCGAAGCTACTCACGCCTGATAAGAATTGGTCCTAGAGGTTATCGACCACGCTGATCACAGATCCGAAGTCAGTTATCCCGTCTCTCGGTCGTAGTGGGATGTGCGGGCCGTAAAAAGGCCAGTTTTAGGGTCAGTTATCCCAAGAGCAGATTTTAGGCATTCCAAAACACCCAGTTTTCATACTAGATGGTTACCAATCAAAATTCTGGAATATGATTTCGATTACATTTGTTAAATGTGGAGTGAAAGTTTTCCCTTCCATATATGGCTTCACTAATACGTGGGCGAGTTGCGCCTTTCCTCTGGAGAAGGCTCCTATCTCTGAGATGATAGCGGGAAGGGGATTACCCCGTCAAAAGGCCATGCATTGGCCTACCGTTCCTGTGAGTCACAAGCTTGTTCTTTCTCCTACTAGCTACGCTGTATACATTAAGTTGAAAAAAACGCATTTTTTCCATATATGCTAACACTAATTTTGGGGCCGTGCTTCGCTTTGCCCCCGGGGAAGGTGCCTCTCTCTAACCAACCCTTAATTTACCCCTTAAAACTCGAAAGGTGATAGGCCTATGTGTTCTGTATAACATAGGGAAGGCGTTTGAATTGGGAGGCTGGTTGGTTTTGGATTAATGTTGGCATTCCATGACAAACATGGGTTTTCAGCTTTGAATGCGCCCTGTCTAGTAAGAGGGGCACACCCTAACAACCCTCAAGGGTGATATATGGAAGGGAAACTTTTAATCCACATTTAACAAGTGCAGTCGGAATCATATTCCTAAATTTTAATTGGTAACCATCTAGTATGAAAACTGAGTGTTTTAAAATGCCTAAAATCTGCTCTTGGGGACACTGACCCTAAAAGTGGGCCTTTTAACGGCCACAGTCCACTTCGGCACAGTCCACTACGACCGAGAGACGGGATGACTGACTTCGGATCTGTGATCAGCGTGGTCGATAACCTCTAGGACGCAATTCTTATCAGGCGTCAGTAGCTTCGATTTCATCTCCTTCTTCCCCTCGGGTGGGGAAGGGGGGAGATGGATAACCTTCCTTCAACTTCAGAATTACGATAATAACACTCCTGGGATTTCGGACATGCCCATTTCAAAAATATAATTTTCATTCCTTTAGTTTTTGAAATATCTGGCTTTATTAGAGGGCGCCCTCTATTGAGCCATTGACCTATACCACGGACTTCTTATATACATGGACAGGGCATATTGCACTGACGTCCTATACGTAAATTGTCTCCACCGTACGTACACGAATAGGCTTACCAATATGGCTGCCTGCTATAGTCTTGTGTGTAAAAGTTTGGACTTGCTCAAGTGGCTCGGTATCGACAAATTGTGTGAGAAACTTGTAATATTTTCGAAAGAATGCAAGTTCAGGTCAAGTTCAACAAATAGAATGGAGGACTGAGATATTGTTCTTCCATTCATACTGATATTTTGTCTGAAATGTTGCAGATTCATCGTCAAATTGGGCAAATGATAGTATCCCGGCGGCCATCTTGGTTAGCCAAAATTTGTTGGAACGGTGGCGACCGTATTGATTGCGTAATCCTCTGTCCATGTATTGAAGTCCGTGACCTATACATATAAGCTGTGTCATCAATATGACCCACCTTTATGTTATAAAATATGTTGCAGTCCTTTCATGATATTTTTTATCGTAGATATGTTCTTTTTGGTGAGCTTGTGGAACAACAGAGGAGTGAGGGAGCTTTAAGTATATGAAGGAGAAATATGATAGCATTATGTATTGGCCTAGATAACTGAGAAAAAGTGACCTTTAATTCTTCTGCTGTCTTTCAATGTACCTTTTAAAGGGAAATATACCTGCAAGAGGGGGCTGTGAAATAGGGGTGAGAGCCCCTTCCCCTGGGGTATGACCTACGACCTTTCTGAATTAACGTATGACTTCTTTGATAAAATTCCACGTTTCAAATTCCATATGAAAACGTTCTTAGAACAGTTTTTACATTATCGGTAAATTTTTTTTACATTATCGGTTCAAAGGGTTTTTACATTATCGGTAAATTTTTTTTACATTATCGGTTGTTTTTACATTATCGGTAAATTTTTTTTACATTATCGGTCGTTTTTACATTATCGGTTGTAACAACATCTGTGTATGTCTGTGTGTACGTAGGTAGGTAGGCGTGTATGCAGGTAGGTAGCAAACTTTTTATCGATAATGCAAAAGCTCTTCTGACGTCAATATCCAACGGTCCTATGTACTTGTGTGTATGTATGTGTGTATGTAGGTCGGCCGGTAGGCCTGCCGTCCTACAGGCGGACAGGCGGTGGGGGTAGATAGTAGGTTTGTGCGTGTATGCGCATAGGCGCATGCCACCTAACTGAGTTTTTGAGTGTATTTAAATGGGGCACAAAAGTAACAGTGTATGTGTGATTGTAACACAATGAAATAAAGACTTGGGGTACCTAACCCACTATACTCAACATACATAGCTAATACGCTGTGTGTAAGTCAGTAGCCTACGTGGTTTATTACTGGATATCGGAATTCTTTCTTGTTGTTCGAGAAGGAAAATGGATGAAACGCCAGGAAAGCATTGTCCGATCGGACAGGTTACTCGTGATATGAATGACCTATTATATGTATGTGTGTGTATATATATATATATATATATATATATATATATATATATATATATATATATATATATATATATATATATAATATCAAAGGAGAACTAGTGCTGTTCTCCCAAAATAGGTGCCTGCTCAGGAGGTGAATTGCGAGTGCTTCGTATGGGGTTGAAACAAAGGCCAAACCATCTTGGCTTCATGGCTCAGTGGTTAGAGAGTCCGCACTAGCAAGCGGGAGGTCCCGAGTTCGAATCCCGGTGGAGTCAACTTTGCTTTTTCACCTCGCCCAGATTTTTCAGCTTTACCGACTCAATACTATATATACATACATACATACATACATACATACATACATACATACATACATACATACATACATACATACATACATACATACATAGGTCTACTCAACGAAAGGGTCACCTAGCGCACCCCTCGTTTTGCCCCAATAGTGATTTGCATAGTGCTGATAATGAAAAGAATAATGTCACGATTCTAAATTTCGGGGAGAGAAATTTACACCTCCGTTAGTAGGTTAGTAGTTCGCATAAGTCCGCCGTCATGTTAAAGGTAAATTAGAGGTCAAAACGTGCTGAAATGGTAAAAGAAGCCAAATTTTAAGTAGCGAAGCGCCTACACTGGAACATTGACCTCCTGAATTTTGGGTCCATATCCCTCCATAAAGCAAAATAGTGGCTAACCCTAATTTTCCGTTACCTAGTAAACACTAGGGTAACCCTTTGTTGGCCCATAAGTTGCCATAACTTTGTCAAATTTATTTCAATTTGCACGGAACTTGATACACGTGTTCCCCTTGCTCGAATTTAATTGATGCAGACGATGAAATGCTATGACGTTATTTACGAATATAACGGAAATTATTTTTCGAGTCATATAAAATGACAATTTTTTGAATGAATATTTTTACAAACTACAAACTGTAGTAGCTTTTGCCCGAATTTTAATTAGTTTCTTTCAAAGGCCCATTACAACCAGCCTAGATAAACCATCCAAAAGGCCTCGAGCTTGTTGTAGGCAACACATGGACCCATCACCCTTGAGGGTTGTTAGGGTGTGCCCCTCCTACTAGATACAGGGCGCATTCAAAGCTGAAAAACGCATGTTTCCCATGTAATGCTAACATTAATATACCCGACCCGCTCCACACGTTTTCGACCTGCTCTCATAAATCGCCAATCCAAACCCAACCAGGACAGTCTCCCCCAAACCCCTTCCCTATGTTATACCTGATACATAGGCCTATCACCTTTCGAGTTTGAAAGGGGTAAATTAAGGGTTGATTAGAGAGAGGCACCTTCCAAGGGGGCAAAACGAAACACGGCCCCAGAATTAGTGTTAGCATATATGGAAAGATGCGTTTCTTCAACTAAATGCATACAGCGTAGCTAGTAGGAGAAAGAACAGGCTTGTGACTCACAGGAACGGTAGGACAATGTAGTGCATGACCTTTTTGACGGGATTATCCCCTTCCCACTATCATTTCGGAGATAGGAGCCTTCTCCAGAGGTAAGGCGTAACTCGCCCACGTATTAGTGAAGCCATATATGGAAGGGAAAACTGTCACTCCACATTTAACAAGTGCAATCGAAATCATATTCCTGAATTTTTAATGGCAAGCATCTAGTATGAAAACTGGGTGTTTTGAAATGCTTAAAATCTGCTCTTGGGGACACTGACCCTAAAAGTGGGCCTTTTGACGGCCCGCACATCCCACTGCGACCGAGAGACGGGATGACTGACTTCGGATCTGTGATCAGCGTGGTCGATTACCTCTAGGACGCAATTCTTATCAAGTGTGAGCGGCTTCGATTTCATCCCCTTCTTCTCCTGGGGTGGGGGAATGGGTGAGAGGGATTAAACTTCCTTCAGCTTCAGAATAACGATAATAACACTCCTGGGTTTCGGCCATGCTCATTTCAAAAATATAATTTTCAGTCCTTTAGTTTTTGAAATATCTGGTTTTATTAGAGGGCGCCCTCACGTGGGCCAGAGCAGAGCCGTATATGCAAATAAGCCTTAATGTAATAAAATACGGTATGTTGCAGTCCTTTTATGATATTTTTTATCGTAGATATGTTCTTTTTGGTGAGCTTGCGGAACAAGGAGAAATATGATAGCATTATGTATTTGGCCTAGACAATTGAGAAAAAGTGACCTGTAATTCTTCTGCTGTCTTTCAATGTACCTTTTTAAGGGAAATATACCTGCAAGAGGGCGCTGTAAAATAGAGGTGAGAGTCCCTTCCCCTGGGGTATGACGTACGACCTTCTGAATTAACGTATGACTTTTTTGATAAAATTCCACGTTTCCAATTCCATATGAAAACGTCGTTAGAACAGTTTTTACATTATCGGTAATTTTTTTTTATATTATCGGTAGACGAGCGTTTTTACATTATCGGTAATTTTTTTTTTACATTATCGGTTCAAAGAGTTTTTTACATTATCGGTTAATTTTTTTTTACATTATCGGTTGTTTTTACATTATCGGTAAATTTTGTTTACATTATCGGTCGTTTTTACATTATCGGTTGTAACACAGCTTAATTGTTTAGTGGCCATGACACGTAAATTGGAGTAACGGGAGGCTAATTTAGCCTAAAGTACACAAAAAGCTCTTTCTAAAACTGTTTTCATCACCCTTACAGCCTTGAGCGTTAAAAAGAAATTAATGTTTCAAAAAATTGCACCAAAAAATAGACTGTTGAAAATGAGATTTCAAGCCAACACAATAATGACCTCATTTTAGGAACATCAGCCTCCGTATACCGAACCTGGCGTACAGCATAGCCTATACATACGTAAGGGATAGTAATGATTGTTATTCCCGGCATGTCTTGAATTTGAACTTTTTTCTGTCAGTTTGGAGAGTGGTGTCGGCCTGTTATATTTTGATGCTGCAGTAGGCTATTACTAATAATTACAAATACTCTTGATTCATAACCGAAGAACGAAAAAACTCGGCAGTGTACTGTTCGGTTCAGTTTGCAGTAATACGTACAGTGAGTGGACTGGCAGCAGCCAGCGAAATACTGTGCACACTCGATCATAGGCTAGTTCCACGATTTCCACTGACACTTACACGAAAGTAACCTAAAGTTCATATTTTGACTGCCTACATAAAACTTTCCAGCTTAAGTCCCTTTCAATTGCTCCAAATGCTTCTCATGCTCGAATTGTTGTGGTGTTGTACTTTCACCTCACCTGACAGTCTCAAATCTATGCGGTTCTATGCGCCGTAACGAATTACTCACCCCATCTGCACCACTGACGTCCTGTTCAGTATCGCCTTCGCTTTTCTGATTTCAAATCCAAGAAAACCCACTTTGCCGACAGTCCAACATTCCTGTCCGATCAGGGAGTTGTCATTAGATGGCAACTCCCTGTCTCAGATCAGCCATTCCAAAGAAAGTATTAAACTTGATTTCACATAGTACCTACTACGAAACAGTGCTGGTGATACATTGTGTAATATGTTGTGTACTGTACCCATGGAAGTAGTACTTCCATGCTGTACCTATGCTGTTGCATTGTGAATGTTTGTACATGCAGCTACTTTTCATGACACCAAGTGGAAAAACCTGCGTGAAATGCATTTAATTGACTAAAACAACTGGTAAGCACGAGAAAAGGGATAACAATTCCAAAATTTACAACTTTTCACGCAGGTTTTACATTGTATCGACCTTGGTAACCGGTACAATGGAATGCAAACACTGTATCAAATGTCCAAAGGATACCACGGCAAACAACGATCAGTTCCTAAAGTGACGTCACATGACGTAACAAGATTTTGAAAATTTTCGGGAAGACTAACTTTTGAAGGCTGGAAGAGGGTGTCTTTTTTCTCAATTTTCGAAAAGAAAAACAAGTTGTAAACAAACAGAATGGTTGTTTTTCGTTGTAGGAAACGTATTCCTAAAGATACCAAAGGGTTTAAACCGTTAATTTACACGTGGCATGGTTATCGTACAGATGTTACTACTTCTATATATGTACCTAACAGTGGCTACTACCAGGAGTTTTCTCCATGTGAGATATACCTTTAAAGGTATATGTATTCAAACACCTCCGATGTAGTTATCTTCCACTGGAAATTTCACGTGATGTAAAAACTTTCGTAATGGAATGAAGGGTAAGAGACCATTTTCCCCTAACTGAATAAGAACAAAAACTCGAACATTTAATTTACACGCAGTTTTGTTGGTACCGTGCAGAAAGTCATCTTCTTATGCATAGGCGTAGGATGCTTTTCGAGACTGGGGGGGGGGGGGGGGTGAACCTTGTTTAGGAGTAAATTGAATAAGAAAGGAATGGAACCTAACCCTGCGATGTGTAAAGAATTACTCCACAGAAAATTTCAGTCTCGAGAACCCGCTGTCTCGCTGACCCTAATTTAGTTTCGGTTTGAGGGACCCAGACTTACTTTCGGTCGATCTGACCCTCTGTCTCCCAAACCCTAATTCACGTTTGCTCTCGCGGACCTTAATTCATGTTCGGTCTCACGATAAGTTATGTTCGGCTTCTCCCAACGGGAGCGCTAATACAATTTCAGTCCCGAGGAAACCCTCACTGTATCGATTGAACTATCTTTCAATCAAGTTTAACTGCTATCACCTCTAATCAATTCAGTTGTGGCGTTTTTAGAGTAGTTGGCAATGGTACGGATCCTGTCTTTGTAACCCCATGCACAGAATGTTGTCCTTAGTAAGGGTCTAGAGGAAGAGACCCTTCCCCTCTTTGAAATTTTTGTTAATAAAAGTGGTCAAGGTTTAGACACAAAAGTTTGCTATCTTTGGTAACCTTTCTTAGACTTATTGTACGTTTTAAAAATTTTAATCCCATTTCGTAGAGAATGTTTCTTATTTGGGGGGGGGGGGGCAGGGTTTAAAGGCCGTAGAGGTTTTGTTTTGGCTCGGTCCCTTCGAAGGGGGTACTTATCTCTTTTTAAGCAATTTTCAATAGGGTAGGGTGCATAAGATGCTAGCTTTGGCAAGATTTTGCACTGATAGTTTCTTGGAAAATTTTCATTATGTAAAGAATGTGTTTCCTTTGGCATGGGGGTGGGGAAGTCATTTTGTTAATTTGACTGGCTAAGATGTAAAACGTTTTACCATTTACCTTGAGCCAAATCTGAAGTAACCTTGTTTCTGGCAATTCTCAAAATAAAACATTAAACACATTTACTAAAGTAAATGTGTTTAATGTTTTATTTTGGAGTGGACTATGACATGGCTCCCCCCCTCCTTGACCGGTACCCAGGACTGAACTGTCCAGTTCGTGCATGGGTATAAAGCAGGGTGCAGCCATGTAGTTAATTCTTAAACTGTTCTGGTGCTATGGTGGTCACAACTCCAGACTGGCTTAATTACAGCTCGGGTTCGAGTCCTCTCCGTCTGCGTGCCAGTATTGTAAACCATCAAAAGCGAAATTACATGGCAACATCATAGTTGCGTGTTAACAGCAATTTACACTGCTGCGTTGTACATTCAAATTCCACCCAAGTTGTTAGGCACCTTTGAAGCCGATTTTAACCATCATCACCAATCGTAAACCTTTAAGGTTGATCAACAAACAAGCACTTTATGTCTTCTTCTTTTTTATTTATTTTTTATTTAGTGTGTGCCAAAACGTCAGGTCTGTGTTTATACTATCTTGAAAAGCTTAGTAAATGTAAACTTTACGTAATTTTGAAACAGGAAAATGAAATTACAAGCGTTTCTGTTAAAAAGCTAAAATTTAGCAGAACGGGGTGTTTTAAAGATTATTAATGTTAGTTTTTTGAGGAACAGTACCTTCATTTTTAATGAACTGCTTGTTTTTAAGCACATGCATGAATGTTGGTTAACAGTAAATTTATTTAATACATAAAAAACAATAAAAAAATTACTGTATAGAAAATGAAAGCAAAGCAGTGGCGGATAAAGGGCAACAGGTGCACGTCCCCAACATTTAGGGACCACTAAAATTTTGAGTAATGATGTTATGGTACATGACATGTAATTTTTAGAAAGTCACGTTGGCGCGGTGGGTCTCTTGTGATGTTTTGCCGACTACCATACCAAGTCCAGAGCTAGGCCCCGGGCAGACCTATAATTGCTGCAACACGAATATTCAAAAATACTTTTATTCCCGGCCTAAAGGAATCTATGCAGTCATGATCAGGCGCGGATCCAGGGCTTCAAAAAAGGAGGCACACTTTTTGTGGGCGAAATCCGGAAGTCCCTGGTGGGGTATGGGGTCCTCCCCTCGACAATTTTCTGCGATTTAACAGTGTTAGATTCCATTTCCTAGCATCCGGTAACCAGAAAAAGTACGTAAAGGAACCATTTTTTCGTTTGAACTTTTGGCCGTCAAAGGGAGGGGACGGGCGTGCTCCCCTCTGTGACCCCCAGGATACGCGCCTGATGATGGCGTGAGTCTGTGTGTGCGTATAAAAATCAACCCCTTTGGGCATACTCTGTAACTCGGGTTATCTGGTATCAATTGTTCTTACTGAACCAGTGGGGCCCCCACAAATTGCATGCACCCCCACACACTCACACAAGCTTAGTCCGACCCTGATGTAAAATAAACAGCTAGTGAGACTAGGAGACTAGGATGGTGTAAAAGACCTACCTATATAGATTCACCTAACTTGAATTAATACATAAAGCGCTTGGAAGGCAAGGGTAAAATTCTAGGGTCATTTATGAGATTTAAAAGAAACATGTCTCCAAAGAGTAGGAAGTAAGGGGTAGGCATGGGATAACGGTGGAAATTGGGCACTTCCCCCTCCCACTTTTTTCAAGTTTAAAAAATAATAAAAAGGATAAAAAATGAAGGGAAGGAAGCGAAAGCAGGAAAGTTGTAAGAGAATTTTTTACATAACTGATTAATTTTGCAGTATAAAATGCAGTACAACAATAAAAAATGTCTTAAATGCTAAAAGGTGTGCTCCACTGTAGCTATGACAGTGGCGTAGCTCAAAGATGTGGCGGCAAAGGGGGAGATTGCTGCAAGAGGACTGCATGGGCTTCGGCTCTCGGCCCCATGCACCTTTGTGAGATACAGTCATTAAATGAAGGTCACTAACAATACCACATAGCTCTACGTTATTACGTTATTACGTTATTCGTGTTTCCTGCATACACATTCAGAAACCTAACCGTAAATCGGAACTCAAATGTTCAATATTTTTTGGTGTGGTTCTCCCTTGCCCTTGTCTCATTATTACCGCGGTCCGTTAGAACACTTTAGTGAAGTTAACTCGTTCTTAAGTTCCGTAGAGTGGAATTATCGTTTACAAAATCCCTGCAACCCCTCTCTCTATCCACATTCCCATAAACTACCACCATCCTCATGAGCTTGACCGAAAGTTATAACTTTCAATTTGCAATCTTCATCACCCAAAATATTTTTATAATCATTTCAAATCACACCAGGAGGACCTAACGTACGATTTTCCCTAGAAATGTTTAAAAATATTCGCGAAAGCCATTAAATTTAGGGAGTATTCTAGAGGAGGACCCTCTGTCCCCATCCTCTGGCATTGCCCTTTTGGCTCACGCGCTTAAAGGCTTTTCAGGCCACACTTTGCGACGATGCAGCTTTCGTTGAAAAGTACTCCACTATTTTTTTTCGACTATTTTTTCCTGCTGCCCCAACCGTTTTGTCTATGTATGAACTATCGTACCCTTAAAAACATTTCACTGAATTTGAAAAGTATATCCAACCCCAACCTTGGTCATTCTTGGAAAATAATGCTGTTTCTTATATTTTCGATACACATTCTTCAGTAATTCTCACAGTAATAAAACATTTGAGCAATTACTTTTCCCTAGCCCTAAGGAGCAAATAACAAAAGTTAGAAGACTATGTAGGTGGAGAAAGTAGGACAATTTTTATGTAATGCTCACTTTTTGAATAAAAAGAAAAGAAAATATTTCGAATGTCCCCAGTAACGTTGTTTTCTTCGGCAGCTTGGCCCACACCCACTTTAAACATTTGTTTCGCTATAAATTCCTGTAGAACACTTTGATTGTTCCATAGCCTAGTGGAAACCCTTCCACAATCATTGTCCCTAATAACAAGCTTAGTGCATCATAAATCTGACCTGTAAGGCTACTGCAAAATCGGGCAAATTGTGCTTTTGTTATCATTTTGATGTATATCCAATGCAATTTGGAAAATATTCCTATATAAATATTCCTATATATTCTTCTTTGTAATGGTTTCCACACAGCCGCCAAAAGGTCAAAAAGCCCAAAACAAGTCAAAGTGGCTTAACCAGCTTATTAAGTTATGACACAGTCAAACTTTACGAATGGTCTAAAAAAAAAACAGTGAGACTCCACACCAGCATGTGCAAGAAAATATCAGATTGTCTAAGCTTCAGCCGCGTCGCTGCTCCGGTATTAACTTTATATTTTACATTGTGGTTTTTTGTAACTGTTTTCTTCTGTACGCCACGCTCCTCTACATAGCATTTATTATGCTTGCTACCCCCTGTGGGCTGGGGGTTGCAGAATATGCCCACGGTATTCCCCGCCTGTCGTAAGAGGCGACTAAAGGGGAGGACTTGAAACGAATTTATCTAGTTGACACTATATAACACATTCGTGTTGGTGTGTCGTTAAATATTATCTAACTAACTAACTAAGCTACTGTGTCAATTAGACCAGCATCTTTCTACAAGGGAGGTAATATTCTCACCTCCTGTTTCGACAAACCTGTAAAAGTTGCGAAACAAACTAAGAAATAAACTAGATATTTTCCAGTTTTGACGTGAGTAAACTTCTCGCAATACATAATGTTGCGTATATTCCTTCTTCATATTCTCCTCTTTGAGGTTGCAATCCTTTATTCAAGCTTTGTGACAGGGGTTTTAGTCAATGGCGTGGTGACTGCCGAATGGGACGGGGTCAATTTTTACATATCCGTAAAGCAAGAAACAATCCAAAACCAACTAAACGCCTTTCATAGCTCCAGATTTAACGGGTGTTTTGACGGTAAGTTCAATCTAACTTATAGTCCAGGAAGTTTTGTAGTGTTTTGATAGGTTGCATTTTTGCTATAGTTTATACAAAGTAATGTTGTGTAGAATAGACACAAGAGAATCAGAAAAAAACGTGTTAAATTTTTTCAAGTGCATGGTTGGAGGATTGCCAGTAATTTCAAAATGGCCCCCATTTGGATGATTTTATGCTATTTTTAGCATAAAGTTTTGGTCAAACCTTGAGATTTAATTTTACTACCTAGTGTATAGGACAGATTTAAGTCAAATGTGTTTTTGTCACTTATAACTGAAGTACAAACAAATGTGGCCAGCTATGGGCTTAATATCATAATTATTTGAAAAAATAGGAAAAAATCGACCCTAAAATGTCCAATTTTACATTTATTTTATCTTCTTATTGAGTAAATCATATCGGTACCTTATGGAACGTATGAATTTCTGTGCCCTGGCTTGTGATAATAGATGTTTTGAATCATAAGTAGCCCTCATTTTCCTTAACTATTAATGAAAAAACACAAATTTTGCTATACTTTTTCATGTGTAAGGAGGGTGCCGGAAATTCCGGTCATCAGTTTGTGCTAATTTGAGTATTATGATTTTTGTGCAACTATGATAATTGACCTTTACTACTTAGTAATACAATAGTAAAAATCAGTGTCAAATGCCGCTTATAGCTACCCTATAACTATGCTACCAGTCAATATCCTACCAGAAATATGTGATGTGATCACATGTCTTCATCTTCTCTTCACAGAGAGTCTGGTAGCTTGATAATTCATCGCAACATAAAAAGTCCCACATGTAAACCTTTGAGGTGTATACTTGAACCAACATTTCAAAAGGGGAATTCAAATGTTGCAATTTCTCAATGTTTATAGTGTAAATTATTGGTTTGTGGCCCCTTCTGAGAAGTAGCATATTTCATTTCATTTCATTTATTGTTTCTTTTCACAACAATAATCATACATGCAAAAACGATTTACGTAACATCATATTAACAATACATGTCGTGAAAAGGGAAGTATGTTAAAAACCCTGGAGGGCTTGACGTGAACACACTCCCCGGAAATTACAAAACCAAAAGAACTACGTGCAGTATACTTCAAAAATTACAAAAAGTATACTTAGGCCTAACTAGATCACAATAACAATCCCCCCTCCTCCCCTTCCCCAGTCCCTCAACCCCCTCCCCTCCTATACCATAAGAAGCTACAAAAAGGATATACTTAGTATAGGTTTTTCATGTAACGCCGTAAGACATTTCTGACAGACTTTACTGAAGGTTTACCAGCTATATTAACTTGACTTGATAGGTTGTTCCAAACTTTCACAGCGCGATATCGCAAGCTGTATCGAGTGAGGTTTGTCCCATACACAGGACGAAGGAGTGAAATATTTCTAGTGCTGTATGAGTGGAATGAACAATTTTTCTCGAAGAAATCGTAAAAAGAAGATGGCAAAGCGTTTACAAAAAAACGATAAGTAAATATTGAAATACTTAGCCTTATAATGTCGCTAAGTTTTAGAAGGTTCAATGATATAAATAACTTGTTGGTATGATCACGAGGCCCAGCAGAGTAAATGTGACGTAGGGCTCGTTTTTGAAGAACAATTAATTTATTCAAATGACGATTAGTGGTGCCAGACTAGACAGTACAGCAATAAGACAAATGTGGTAAAATAAGAGTAAGGTAAATCTTTCTCAGGATTAATTGGGGTAAAATATGCTTCAACCGACAAAGAATACCAACACCCTTAGAAACCTGATTACAGACGTGTAAGATGTGATTTTCCCATGAAAGATTTGAATCGATATAGACCCCAAGAAACTTTACATGATTGGCCTGTTTGATTCGTTGGCCGTTAATATATATATCAAAGGTGTAGTTTTTGTTACAAGAGTTAAATACCATGTAGTTAGTTTTAGAAGCATTCAAAGATAGCTTATTTGCTGCAAACCAGTTTGAAATTACAGATAACTCACTACAGACAGTATTATGTAATGTTGGTAAGTCACTATCTGAGAAAAAAATGTTTGTATCGTCGGCAAATAGAATGAGGTTAGAATGTTTAGAAGCAAAACTAATGTCATTCATATCTTTAAGTGCCACACGATAACCTATTATCTTCAATGAACGGGGATACAAGTGCCTTAGTAGTAAACAAACAGATCTTTGACCCACACATGTAAACCGACATTAAATAGGGAACCCAAATTTCTCAAAATAACTCAAACCTATAGTTTTAAATGATAAATGAAGATATTGCACTTTTGGGGGCTTCATCAATGAAACATGTATTCATCTTCACAAAATAAAAGTTTACATGTGTGTAAGCACTTGATAATCTTCTTTGCTTACCATATTAGAGTTATTACGTCTGGCTTTTTAATCAAGGCGATATTGTATCTTAAAGACGGTCACGGTCCATTAAATTTCCCATAAAAGCGAAGATTGCACTATTTCATTTAGGTTATCGTGTGGTAATTATTTTTTCCTTTGTATTACCAAACTACCTGGACCACCTTCCAGGTGAAGATGATGACATCGTGTGGACACGTATTTCAAAGACTTTTGCACTCAAAATTGGCCCCCAAACGACAAAATTACCAAATAGTATTTGAGGCATGATGGGTATTATTCGACAAAGCACTGTGAAAACAAATGGATATTTTGTACAGGACTCTTACATATTATGGAAAACATGTTATGTACTCTAAAAGATTACTAGAGCGAAGTATCGGAGCAAAAGAATAATTCAGCAAAATGAGGGACCATTTGAGTAATTATGTCTAAAAATATCCCATCATACAAAGCAGACACAGTTGCTTAGACATCAGTTCTGATTTAGACAATAAAACATAGAAAACGAGTGTAAATGGAAACTTTAAGGGTCACTTTTGTCTATTTGAATTTTTTAATATTTTACACAAATTGGTGGCAACTTCTCCTGTTATATGAAAAAATGTGGCAAGACTTTTAGATCCTCTGGGTGTCCACTCTATATTTTTTAAATTAAGCAAAAGCTGCGACCCTCAATAATTTCATTGACTATTACACAATTTATTAAATTCGTTGTCAATCAGCAATGACTAAATTAAATCTTTCAACTTTCCCAGATATGTGCTTTGTCTTAGTATTAACTTTCGTAACAGCTGTCTCTCTCTTTCCCTTTACTTAACAGTGACACATGTAATTTGTTTCGCTGTCTGTATATTGCGACTTACTTGCCAATTCACATTTTACAGCAGATCAAATATTATCATTACAATCCTCTTTCAAGATCGATTTAAACTCTAAAATTTTTTTACGGTGGAATGTACAATGTTTCTAACAGAAAAGTTCTGTTCCAAGCTATACTGCTTTGTCTGAAAACTCAGACACCCATCTCCTCTTTCATGTTACATATGAAACTCATCTTAATTTTATAGTAATGACACAAAATCAAGTGGTAAGGATATCAGGTAATGATGAAATTTTGACGGTTATACTATTTAGAACATTTGGTGATTACAAATACCAGTTTATGGGACATTTGGTGTCATCGGGTTTTTAGTTTGATAAAAGCAAGATAGAAGACCCTTTGACAGGTACCAAAATGTGTAAAACATTTAAAAAAAATTCAATCATAATTCACCAACACATGACTTCTGTTTTCTTCTTTTCTTGAAATTGAAGGACTAAGGCTATATGTGCCAGATGTTCCCATCTTACCCGACTTACATAATAGTGATCGACATCCAGTTTACATTAGTTTTGGACATATGAAGTCACATGATTTTGACGGCTACCTAGAAGAAAATCCGAACACCTGTGTTTCAGTCTCTGGTCTGGAGGTGGCGGTGACAATTCCCCTTCTAGCTGGTGCCCCAGACGGACCACCTGTCTATGCCTTGGCTCTGGCTAAGTTTTACGAAAAGTCTCGAGGCGACATTCCTAAAATTAATTTTCTGTATCATTACATACCAGTTGATGAAATCACAATGAACGATTGCGGCGCTGTAGTGAGAAACGGAAATGACGAAATGAGAGTTTCTTTCAATCGACTGAATGATCCTTGCATGCCACCCACTTCGATTGTTAAAGAGGAGTTCGAGGAGTTTATTCATAGTGACTTTCAGTTTGGTCTTCCACAACCTGATTACTCTTTCTGTGACCGTCACTCATTTGAGAGTAAATTTTGCGCAAATGCTGAGCGTATTAAGTGCGGTGTGCACCGTTACGCTCCCAACCTTTGTCAGCAGTGGTCGTCAAAAACCACTGAACAGTGCGTTACGACGGTTGAAATCAAGAACATTACGTCAGGGTTTCGTAACTTCATTCTTCTCGGTGACGATCCCATTAATATTCTTGCTTCAGAAACCGACCGTAACAATTTTACAGTGTCTTTAAGGTATCCATGCCAAGAACAGCAAGATGGCGGGACATTGTAGGCTAATATAAATGAAACGGTATGGTGCCATGTGGATTTTGTCTTTAATCGAAGATCTGATTACGGTATATAGTTTTATCGGTACTTGACTTTTTTATATTGCAATTGCATTTGCATGGATGCAATTTTTCGATCCCCCTGGTTATATGATTTTCTACATGAAGTAAGCGACCGACCGTTAATTGTGGTTCAGGACCCAGAAATTGTTCTAGGAAAAACTTTGATCCACAGTGCGAATTTCCAGAATATTGTAAAACTACCGTACTAAACAAAAAAGTCTGTGAATTTACTAAATCAAATGAACATGACAATACTTAGTGTGTCAATAGCAACAAATAGTTGATATGGATTCCTATACGAGAGGAAAAGCAGTGGATGTTGTTTGAAGGAAGTTCTCTTTCTAGTCTCATCACCTTCCAAGCTTTACATGATTGTAGAGGATGGTAATTCTGTGACGGATACCAGTCAACCGCCGACATTTGGAAAAATAATTTAGAACATTGTTTTCATGAATTATGTCACAATACTGACACCCAAGGGTTTGATTGGTTGTTATTGCCTATCAACCCCGCAGAGGAAAGCAACGTCAATCGAATACACCAACAGATATAACGTCGTCACATATTAAGGTATCCAGTGCGGTAATACTTCCCTCGAGCTCGTCAACACTGAAGTACAGTGTGACCATGTGTCGAAGAAGGCAAACCAGATCTGATCGTCGTGAAACTTTATCCAGACTTAAATTTATTTCATACAAGTTAAACATAATCGCCATTTCTTTTCCTTTTATTTTACCTCCTTTGACTATCGATGGCTATTTAATTACTTTAATTCTTCTATTGCAAATGAAAGGATCGTAATTTGGTCAAATGGTTAATTGTTTAGTACCATCGTCAGGTCTCAGTGTCAAATGTAACCTTCGTACAAATAAACTTTATGAAATTGTCAGAGTAAGTAAAAAACTAGAAACGAATCAGTAATTGTCAAGAAATGCGAGTACTAACCGGGAGGCAATGGCGTCGTAAAGGTATCAGCACCTGGAGTCATCTTTACTTAACCCCCACCCCTCCGGGGCTTTGTTAACACGAGACAAATGGAACCAGTACAAATATAATAATTTAGTGCCCATATACTTTTGTTTTACTTTATCTTTCATCGCGATACTGGGGAGACTTGTTGACCTGAGGACAAATTCCATGAGAGGTGAATCGAGGAGAAAGAGATAGCCAACAATTTGAAGGTCTGTGGACATGTACATGTCACACCTGCCTATCTGAGTAAAAAACATTAAAAACTTAAAAAATAATCGCAATTCTCATCAAAACCCATCGCATGCTGACAATTTTACAAGACAACTACTGATTCTGCACTTATACCATAAATAAACAGGAGTTGCAATGTAGATTTGTGACGTGGAAAGAGGGACTCAAAAGATACGTCTTATGTTATCCTTTGTTTGTTTATCCTTTATACACAGATTAGTTGTAACGTTGGCATGTCCTGAGGGGGTTAATTTTGGAAGAAGATATTGGCTACTGTGAAAAAGTCTACAATTAAACACCAAACTAGAAACTACCTGTAAAATAATTAGCAGATAAATTATAAAAGATTAACGAAAGAAATAAAGGCACTGTGCGACACTTCACATCATAGCTAGGTTTTGCATAGATAATGAGATATCTCAGACGTGGTCAAACTTTGAAGAGTATACCTCGAGAACGGTAAAAGATGTTCAAATTATTCCAACAGTTTTGTCATGGGATCTAAGTCTAGCATTGCGAGTAAAATAGTTGTTTTGATTACATGTCCACATCCCCTCAAGACGGTGCGTGTGTATGATGGCCAAAGACGGCTCTGTAGAACTTACTTTTGAATTTCTTGAAAAAATAAAACATTTCACCAGCGATAGCTTTAGCCTAGATTCGAACGGAGAGAAAAATGCTTTTCCACTTCCTGATCCCGCCACCATCATATGAAAGTGAAATCTTCTCCAGGGAAGCTCTTCCATAATTAATGTTTTCTCCTTGGTGCGATGGAAAAGTTTATAAAAACTTGAGGTTTGTTTTGCGTCTGGTAAGTTATGAAGTTCCTTAGTGGAATGACTTGTAGATGGAAAGTCTGTGCAGGTTCTTGTCCTTTTTGAACAATAAGTCAGTAGACCAAGGGATTTAAGAATTTGACTGAAGATTAAAATGGTTATAAACTTTGTAGGCGGTCAAGGGATTCATTAAATTGTGTCTAGATTTGCTTAAGGGTTAATTGGTGCAAGTTTAAGCAGTGTTACTTCAAAATTAAATATTTTTGAAGAAAAAATAACATAAATAAATATAGGTCAAAGTTCGTTCTGATTTCTATGCATCAGCCTGTTGAAGAAGGCATACAGTAGAACATTAAAGAACCAACAGAAATAGACCTAGTATTAAGTATGAAGAAGAATTTCAAATTTAGTGGACATTTAAAAATGACATATGTTATATGTTGGAGCCGTGAAAAACATTCACCTTTTATTACATTAATACTTGTTTGAAAACTCTGATGCAATAATTTCCTCTAAGAAAATGTAGGTTTTAGCGTGAAAGTAATCTGTGTCACCATCAGACAGCTGTGTATGACGTGTGTTCTAAATTTACAGATTTTCGATCTAATTGAAATTGTTCGTGCATGTCGCGTTTTATTTTAGTTATTTTTTAAAAGTGCACTAAAATAAATTTTCATCAGAGTAGCTGGCAGGATCTGAAAGTATATTCTATTACCCTTAAAATCACTCATGAATAACGTGTCAGATAGGTGAAACAAAAACTATTTCAGTTATACAAATAAAACTACATACGAAAAAGCCGTCTAATGGGTTGTAAACATGCCTTTTGGAAAGCTGACGTAACTTTGGCGCTAGCATTTGCTGACATCCACGGCTTTGACCATGGAGCTACCAAGTAGTAGCTCCATGCTCTGACGATAGTGCTTCGTTTGTCTGATGGACACGGCAGGAAACTAGTCTGACCGTCATTAGGTTGGTAAGAGCCTGGATTACATACAGTACAGATATCTTCCTGTTTAAAAGATCCCGCTGTACATGGCACTAATAAGTAAATGAAAAAATTTTATAATACCAATTGTCCATGCATGTCCATTGTCCATGTTCACATTTAAAAAGCTCAAATGCACTGAAATTTTTCCCCGTAGAACCTTCATCAGCCAAGACAGAATAGTTCCAAGTCTGTCTTGCGAGAATAAGGTCCCACGTACGTGAAACCCACAATTTTAAGTGCAAATAAATATATCCTAATAAGATCCACGTGTATCACAAATGATAATTAAAAATACATATAAACGCAAATTATGTTAGAAGACGCGGGAATACTGAAAATATCATAGCGTTTATTTCAAATTTCAATTCAGATTACGTGCGAAGGAGGTTTCATGTGTACACACAGACTATGTGTAATCAGGGTGCTGTAAGAAACAACTCACTTGCATGATGGATGTTTCATCATGTTTGTAGAGAACAAGCAGTGGCCCTGACATTATTTTTTGATATCAGTTTAAATCTTTCGAATCTCCTGTTACTTCCTTTTCAGGACTTTTTATGATGTGCCAGACCGAAGTGTAGTAAAATTAAACCCATAGGTTGTCTAACGTAACTTTAACAATGCAGTAAACAAAAAACTATTATCACATTATTAAAAGACATACACACAAATGAGTATAGGTGGGGCGCTAATTCAAATTACGTGAGTTAACCCAGGGCCGTAGCCTGGGCGAGATCTCAAGGGGGCAGTTCGTGACACTAAGCGGAACACCAAGTGGCGTGCCTGCAGACGGTGGACACCCGAGCGGACCGTTTCTTTTTTCCCCTGTGTATGCCGGGATGCCAAATACTAGGGGAGGATGCTGAGGGGGAGGGATACATGTAAGACCTGGCTTAGGTGTAAAATTGTGCTGTCGTTATCAAATCTTTAAAGTGATTATATCTTTACAAATTGACAATATTTGTGATATTTTTCCTATCTTTGGCTAGGCGTAAGGTTAGAGGTGATGTCTAAGAGCAGGGGACAACTTTAACACCCGATACTCTTTGAGAAATTTTTTTGTCTATGTGAGGTGGTTTGGATGCAAAATAGTGCTATCTTTGGTACCCTAAAGCTTCGTAAGGCGTTGAATTGATTGTATGTTTAGGAATCCTCATTATTTAGTGATTTTTCTGTTTTGGTAAGGTGTAATCGAAGGGGATGTTGCCCGAGGGGAGGGATGACACCTCTACTTTTTGAGAAATTTTTCTTGTTCTAAGTTTTCTAGATCCAAGATGGAACTATCTTTGGTAAAGCTTTGGACTGATTACATGATCTGAAATTTTAATTATTTACTGAATGTTCGACTGTTGCTTGGCACTCCTACATGACCGATGTGGGTTTTCCCTAGGGCTCTTAGTACGCCACTGGGGGAGCCACTGGCGCGTAGTCGTAGCGTAGGCCTTACAAATAAATGTTCGGAAATGTCTCCCACATTGGGGAGGGGGGGGTGACACATTTTAGACCCTAAAGTTGCATCTAAACCTTTTTACTTTTAGATTTCGTGCATTAGAAACAAATTTAGATTTCAAAAAAGAAAACTTAGATTTGATTTAAAGGGAAATTTAAGCCACCCCAATTTTTATTAGCCTGCATGAACTCGGGTATGCTACTTCATGGATGGCTCTTGAGGATCATATGACAATATGTTTCTCATTGAGTTGTAAAATTCACGTACAGAGTAACTCCTTGGTTTACCTTGAATATGCAATATTTATGTTCTAATATATGAGAGATTGTTGAAGTGAAATAAGAGGATATTTGTTTCAAAATAAGTTTGCCGCAACTGCTTATCCCTTTAAATTAAAAGTTTCTTTATAACCTCATTGAGTCTATAGCTGATAATGTAAGGTAACCGTAGCCTGTTTTAGTTTAATCAGCGTATATGCTGGCGTCTTTAAGTGTGTGTCTTGTAGGAGAAACAGGGTGGTTTAGTCAGGAACTTAGAAACTCACAAAAAACGCGTCCACGGCGGGGGTCCGGGGACCTCCCCGGGAAAATTCTGGGAAAATAGGAACCCTTATATGCAATTTCTTATGTTTTTTGGGCCCTGAAAATCATAACTTGGACAGTGAATCTTTTACCATTTCACTATTTTTTTTCAAGTAGGCCAACTTTCATTTTCGATTTGGAAATCTCAGGGGGTCAGTAGCCCCCCTGCCCCCCGCAAACTACGGCCCTGTAACCGTATGTATCCTTTAAGGTTTTAGTTACAAAATTATGATGTGCATGTTAAATCTGGACGGCCCCACGGTCCTCCAAATCAATGTTAGTTCTTGAAGCCAGGACTGTGTGAAGAAGCTATATATCTCTGATCTGCATAATTGTAAGCTATAGTTTGGCTTCAGGATCCGGTAAATTATGATTTCGTAACAATTATATGTGGAACGGTTTTACTTTACTTCATTAACAGCCGCTATCTCTCCATCAGTGCAAATGAAAAATTTTCCCACTTCCTTCAAAAAATTGCGTCATACACCTGATTTTTTAAAGAGGTTTGGAATGTACCATCTTTGGTCATTTGCCAGATTGTGGTCGATAGATCGTCCAGGTCAGTGATGGCTTTTTAGTACTCTCGTCATCTGTCACTGTTGAATAAAACGAACCAAGATACTGTCTCGATCATAACAAACCTGGATGGCGATGCCATGTGGCAGCAATGCGTGTTTGAAAGTGAGGGGATATATTGTAGTCAGTGGCACTATCCAAGCGAAGCGGCACCATCAGTTGGTGCGGAAGTGAAATTTTGGACAAAATACATCACCGGAAATAGCCCTTTCCAGGCTTTGCAACGTGATACTATGACAGCTGTCAGAAGTGTTTCCTTAAAAAGTTTTCTCAATAACCATTTTAACTTTTTACAAGATTTCTGAATCTGTCGGGTTGATTTCATGGAGGGGGGGGGGGGGAGTGTACAGATCCTCCAACCAATTCTGTGGGGAATATATCCCCCATCTTTATGAGGATCGCCTTCCATGACAGGTGCTTAGGGATGGAATAAAATTGTCACATGATAAAATTCAGATGACGACAAAGGTAAATACCTTTGTCGTTAACTGTTATTTTCATACCATCTCTCCTAACAACAAGATTCATAAATAGCTCACCCAGACCAAGTCTATCTTGTGTAACGGAGGTGGAAATTTAAAGTTAACAACCACATGATAAAAATAAAATCCTTCGTTTTTAGCACCGAGTTTTCATACAGTTTTTTCAGATGTTGACGTGATGAGACTTGTCTGACATGAACTTCGAAATTTATTTTGTTTATTTATTTTTTTGTCCACGAAGCTTGACACATTATAGAATATTTTCCGAAGGAAGGTCAATTTTATACACAACATCCCATGCAAGCAAGTAACGTTAGATTCAAATTATTGAATTTTTCCGCAACGAGTTATGGCTTTCTCAAGGCCGGTAAGGGGAAAGGGGCCATCAGTGCCAGCACTAAAGCGTTGCGGTATTTGTGCTCAGATCACTAGACTGTGGCGAACAGTGTAAACAGTGAGTTGGCTAGCAACTCCCTAGTCAGATTACACATGAGTATCATCTGCACAGTGTCTGTGCGGCTGGAGGCCAACTAATAGCACGTAGCCCCTTTACGGGTTTTTGAACTCGAAAAGAAACTTATTGTGAACCTATAATGAAGGTAAAATGATTTGCAAACGTTTCTTTGACCAGAAGCACATTGCATTTGAATGTCTTATTTGGTCAAAGGAAAAAAATTATTCGAGATCGTAATGGGCTATTGTTACTCTGAATCAGCTGTTGTCTGATTAACTGGTCATTCGCTAACTTTGACGTACCTACTGACGTAATGCAAAGTTATGAATAAACATAAGTTTACATAATGTCACGCCTCAGCTTTGCCGAAATGGACAAGACGTTAGTTCTGGACATAACCTTTGAGTTTGCTGAGTGGCATACAGTTCAGTTGACATACGCTCCCATTTCTGCGGAACGGAAGATAGAAGATAGGTGGAAAGTAACTAACGTCTTGGGGCAAGTTACAGTGCCGTCTGGAAAACATGTATGTTACGTCGAAGATCTTCGGCGTGAAGTAAAAACCTTATACACCAATCTGATGACGTGATTTTCTTGTCCTTTCTTCTTCTTTCTTCTTTCGGATCACGGTGACACATCCAAAGGACATTACTACACCGCACATGCGTCAGGGGTGCCCTAATTTGCCCTAATAAAATTGGTAATATATTGAACAGGATCTCTATGACTATCTAAACCATCAATCAAAGCAGCAGGAAAGTTATTCAAATCTTTCAGAGTACTAGGAAGAAAACTAAATTTATAACAATTAGACCGAGAGTAGAGTTGACAAAAATGGAGGTTGTGCATCCCACGAGTTTTCCGAGTTGGATGACTGAGTTTGTCCATGGGAATATTAGCCTTACCAAAAAAACCTTTCGAGAAGAGAATAAGTCTGTTTTGCTTGCGACGGTCTGCTAGCGTGGGGAGATCAAGGTCCTTCAAAATAGATGTCATCGACCCTGGCTCGGGAGAAAATTCGGAGCTTACAAAACGAGCCGATCTCCTCTGGATGCTCTCTAGCTTATCTTGTAAATAAGACTGATGTGGGTCCCATACGCAACAAGCATACTCCAAAACAGGCCGAAGGAGACCCTTGTAGGCAGCTAACTTCACATCGCGAGAGCAAAATGATAAATTTCTATAAAGTATGCCCAAAATCTTATTACCCTTATTGCGGATAGACTGAATGTGCTTATCCCAGTTTAAGTCGTTAGAAATCGTGACACCTAGGTACTTTATCGAGTCAACCTTAACTAACTTCACATCGTTCAAGACATAATCCAAGTTGACCGGATTTTTTTTTCTAGCGAAAGTAATGATGTTGCACTTAGAGGGCTGGAATCTCATGCCCCAAGTCTTGGCCCAAAGACCTAGATTATGTATGTCTTTCTGGAGCAAACAACAATCATTAACATTCTCTATGACCCGATAACAGACACAGTCACGGTCATCAGCAAAAAGTCTAATATTAGAGGAGGCAGCATTTACAATGTCATTAATATGAACAAGGAAAAGAATGGGTCCTAGGACAGATCCTTGAGGAACACCAGAGACAACATCATCAAGAGGGGACCGAGTACCATTAACTACAACAGCTTGCTTACGATCAGAGAGAAAGTCGTCGACCCACCGAAGAACCTGTTTGGAAACACCAAGGCTAAACAGTTTGGTTTTTAGCAGTTCATGAGGCACGGTGTCAAAGGCCTTTTCAAAGTCCAAGATGAAGACATCAACCTGCTTTTGTGAGTCCAGGGCCGAAGCCCAGTCTTCGACGACTGATACTAGTTGGGTATCACAACTATGCGACTTTCTAAAAGCATGCTGCTTTGTTGAAAGTGTATTGTTTGCCTCAAAGAAGTCCATCAAGTTGGAACTTATAATATGCTCTAACAATTTACAGCAAATACAAGTGAGCGAAACAGGCCGGTAATTACTAGGGAGAGAACTGTCATTTTTTTGTAAACAGGGCAGACGTTTGCCATCTTCCAATCAGCCGGTATCCTTCCGCTTGTAAGGGATTGCTGATACAAGTGACTTAACATAGGAGCAAAGTCAGAGGCAATTTCACTAAGGACCCAAGGATGAATGTTATCAGGTCCAACGGCTTTGTTTTTATTCAAGCCCTTTAACAGTTTTTCAATTCCATGAGTAGATATGGTAATATCAGCCATTCTGCTACAAGCTGGTCCGCAGAAAGGGATAACACTAAACAAAGTCTTGGTAAATACACTTGTGAACTGAGCATTGAAAGCACAGGCCTTATCCTTTACATACACACTGTACAGTACTTAAAACACAGTACAACAATTTGTCGTGACGTAAAACTTGAGAAAAAGAGTTGACTGGCTTAAAAAATCGGTGTAGCAGATACGAACTTTCCATACTGGTTACAGTGTATGCTGGGAACGTTTGTGATTGACTAGGCCCTGGATTGACAGCGATTGTATATTCGGCGTTCCATGTAGAGCTTGCACAACCGCGCCACAAGTTAAACATTTGGAAAACACACACGAAAAAGATAAGTTAGGGCCTATGCCCAACCTTAACTTAGAGGTAATGTATGAAAAACTGGCTACGTTCATTGCACATGGTATACGAGATAACATGCATTAGGCCTAGGCCTATCTGTTTTTCCAGCATCAGATGGTAGAAATATTTTAGTCGAGAAAAGCCAACCTGTTACAACGTGTGTACGTTTTCCACGACATGGTAACTTGACCTCTAGGCCTAGCCTATACTGAGTGTAAGTAGTCTACTTAGCCTAACGTTAGGCCTAACTTAAGTTTCTAGCCTAGGCCTAGCTCACTAAGTAACAGCTAGCCTAATCAGTAATGTAATGTAGGGCTAGCCTGACAGTGATATGTTCAGTTAGGCTAGTACGTATGTGTGTATACACACACAGTCAAGTCGTTCCTTCCTACCATGCAAAGTCCCCCTAAAAAGTTGCCCCCACAGCAAACAGTCATGCCGAGAGTAATTGCATACAACGCACATGAAAGCTGAAGGACTAGCCTACAGTATGTGTACCAATAGCCTGAAACCTATAAAACTGTGCTTACCGATATCTTAATAAAATTTGCGAGATTATTTTAATGCTGCATGAAAGACTTTGTCTTTGTACTGAATGTGGGTGATACTAGATGTACAATTTGATAAGTTCTGAAAACTGCAATCAATAAATGTGTTTCACGCTATTGGTACACATACTGTGTGCCTATGGGAAAATGTAAGGCTAGTGTTGTAACGAGTCACCCTTAGGTTGATTCACAAGTCAAGTCAACAGTTGTCGAGTCACAAGTGAAGTCAAGTCATTCGTCACATTTTCAAGTCAAGTCAGACATTTTGGTCGAGTCAAATTGAGTCAGTTGCTGGCGTCTACAAGTCAACGCAAGTCACACTGTTACATAATCATAGTAAATGTAAAACTGGTATTTCTTCTTTGGTGTGACCTGGAGACAACTGGTTCGTTTCTGCCTCTTCTGAAGTATACCTGTCACTGACTGCAATCTTTTCTATATGGTATGCCACAGGTACTTGTGTACAGGTGACCAGATTTTTAAAAGTAAAATACGGCACACTGCATGGTTGGAAGGTGGGTTGTGTGCACGTGTAGCGCAAAGCCCTCATCAGGTGGGGCACAGGGGCCCGCCTTAGGGCCCCTGGTGAGGTCCAGGGGCAAAGCCCCCGGAACCTTCTGGATTTGAGTGCATTCAAAGCACCAGAAAGTCGTACTTAGAGTGGTCCAAGTTTTGATCACAAGGTCCAAAAAATGTGTTGAAAATGTCAATTACTAGACTAGTTATATTTCTTTTTGATGACACAGCTTTGAGTAATTGCCTACAAGATTGGGCATATGTAACAAACTCAGAACATGTCATATAAAAGTTACAATTTGCAGTTCTGATTTGATAAGGGAGACTACAACTATTTCTGCAGGTTACATACGACTAGTATGATAAAGGCACCAGTGTTATGCGGGACTAAACTGCGGAACTGACTACGAACCTCGACACTATCCTACGTTGGCCCACAATTGTAATACATAAACACGTGGGGGTGAGCAGCTTTGAAAAGCTGCTAACGCACTCTACAGTAGATTTCAATTTTCCTTGCAGTAGTTGTACCCGTCCATTCTACCAGAGTTGTGTCACCTTTTTGTGTCTATTTTGTAAGGAACCCCCTTTAGCATCATGGAAATACGGGACAAATAGGCGTCCCGGGGAGGTTCAATACGGGACGTGGGACAAATGAACCAAATACGGGACAATCCCGTATTTACGGGACGTCTGGTCACCCTGATACCAAGGTACCACACGTAGCTTGCGCCCAACACACAAATGCTATAACTAACTACAACACACTAACTATATGCTCAGGCAAGCAATGATAATGCATATAAGCTGGCCGTGGCACAATCTCACTTCCACATAGCCCTAACGTTTGATGTCGTCTCCCCATGATCCACAGATGGCCAAGCTATGGCAAAACATACACTTTTATTGAAGGAAGATGTCAAGGACCTAGCAGTAGCACTGTGCACCACTTGGAAATAAACTCTCCGTCAATAATGAATGATGGCAAAAACGAATGAAAAAGTCCACAGTGACCAGGGGCGGGATCTGATTTCTAAAAATGGAGGAGGGTGGGCAAACCTGTGTGGACTGCCAAAGGTTGGGACTTTGGAACAATAATTTTAAAAATGTGAGATTTAGAACTCAGAGTAGGTGCGTGCTAAGCGCGCTGAAAAATCACATTTTTTAGACTTTGTAGTGATATTAGTGATAAAAAGCTAAGAAAAGTATCCTCAAGGAGAGGCTCTTTGCTAAGCGTCTGTCCCATATTATGGTACTGGAAATGAGACTCTCTCGAGCCTTACAACTTGCATCTAAACAATCTTCAAAATGTCAGTAAATTTACCCAGATCGATGGTGATAAACATTTTGCTTTGAAAATTTCTGGGGGAGGGGGAACTTCCCCTCCACTGCGTAAGGCCATGGGGCATTCAAGGATTCCAATGATAATGCAATAGTTTGAACGAAGCTATGAAAAACGAGATGTTCTATGCTGAATTAAGAAAACACATTGAGACGTTTAATTTTAGCTTGTTTTTCTTTAGTTTTAAATGCAGTATTGTTCATCACACACAGCACAAATTCCTTCCTATATCCTGCTCTATGGTTCTTTCTTTCATGTTTCATTTTTGTTGATGGTCTGGGACAATCCCGTTCATCCTTTTTTATTAATTTGAAAAATTAGTGTCGATTTCGAAGGTTATCAGGTTATAGAATATAATTCTGATAATTTAAAAAATTAATGAAATGTTTTACAGGTAGTCTTTAAATGGACATGGCCAAGGCCAGGGGTGCCAACCTTTGTTGACCTACTGTAAGATCTACTTTTCAAGTAGCCAACCTCCTGAGATCACAAAACATACACTGTCATACAGTTACATATAAAAAACTTTATTTTTTTCAATTTTTCCTACCCCTCATGGTCGACTTGGGATAAGTCCGAGATCTACCAGTGTACCCTGATCGACTGGTTGGGCACTCCTGGCCAAGGCCATATGCAGTCAGATAAATGCCATGCAGGGAAGTAATTTTCATTGGAGGCTGCATCTTGGGAAGTTGTGGCCGTAGAAACCTTTAACCGTGAGCGCCGAAGGCTGGAAACTGAGGTTCCTCCCCGAGTATTTTTTTCTAAATTTGACGACTTCTGCGGGAGTTCTGGACAATTCCTCGAACAAATTCTGCTTCTACACGTGTAATTTGAAATGCTAATGAAATAGGTTTCTTATAAAAATTGTAAATTTATGGTGGTATCCGTCAGCCAATTTGCTGAGGTTGGTAGTAGTTTGTTGAGAAAGTGGACAATGAGAGGTGTAGCGAGGTTTTGGAAATAGTAATTTACTCAAGGTGTCCTACAAGAAATAATAACACTTGAGGGAATTCCACCAAAGTTTTCCTATGCACAGCCATACAGCAGTACTAATGAGACATCAATTTATTTCAGGCTCATGCATGGGAAGCACACCGAAAAATATGTCGAGAACTGTGATGCCCTATAGATGGTTAGAGTTTGGGATTTTTTTTTTGCAAGGACAGATTGCATTGAGTGACGTACAGCACTTTGAGTAACTCTTTTGTCAGAGCTTCAAGTCACAATAGTGTGGCACGTAGGAGAGGCCCATGCTTTTAAAGAAATCTTACCATGCCAGACAAACTATTAAATTGCAGTCAGTTTTCTCTGAGGGTATGCGCCAAGCGTGCAGAGAAAAATCTTCCTAGCATTATGGTGTGGTATTAATGTTTCCCTTCATTTAATATTGCAAGATTTAATCATAATAAGCTATTGAAAATTCTCTTATAGTTTCTATTGTCTCGCATCGCTTTGTTATTTTGTATTATTTTTTAAAGTTTTCAAAAACAGCTGCACTATTAGTTAAAGATTTGAAAAGGAAAAGTTATGGCAGTAAATAAGGACTTAAGGTACTATCTTTGCTATAAGAAAAATAATCAGACTCGACCACCACTGTGCTGGTCGAAGACCCTGGATTTTCAATGGGTCGTCGTGGTAAGGACCGCGCATTGAGAGCTATCGGCAACCAGCTCTACACGTACCTTCACTGAGGACTAAACCCATTAAAGTTGCACAAGCAATATTATTGAGTAAGTGCTTTACGCAGAGGCAAGAAAATTATTATAGAGAGGACAGAATGAACAGACTCATTAAAAATCTCGTACAACGAAAGTCCTTGAACCACAGCAAGAATCATCCAGATGGCAACCCTGTCTGTGCAACATGTTGTTTTTCGATTGAAACCACTGAGATCAGTGATCATAATGGTCCATGCCTGGCATAATGTGTACATAGTCTGATATGACATGCTTCCCCAGCAGTGAGTGCGGATTTGTCGAATTGCCCGGCAGGGCGTTTGTCGAATGACAACTATACTATAGGCAGGGATGTAGCTACGGTGGGCAATGACACCCAGCACTCAATATTCCCGCCAGGCACTCTAGGCAAACACACGTCCCCCGTCCCACCACAAATTTGCCTAACGAGACCTAAAACTAGCCCTAAATTTACTCCCTAAAGTAAAATGAGGGAAAAATGAAAAATTAATGGCTGAAAAATGGGGTAGATGCCATGGGGTGGGGTGAGGTGCTTTCCCAAGATCAGACAGTTACCTGGCACTCAAATTTTGCTAGCTACATCCCTAACTATAGGCATGTAGTGCTGGTATTGATTCCACAGGCACTGTGTGTTGCGGCCACGTCTACCTCGCAATCGCGATATGCACGTGCACAGTCCAGAATTGGGTACAATTACAAACATTAAAGTCGCGTCAAAGGACTTAAGTCGCAGCAGGAGGCTCAAGTCATTTTCCCTGACACGAGTCTTCAATTGGACTCGAGTCATGGTATGCTCGAGTTCAAGTGAAGTCAAGTCATTTTAGGTGGTGACTCGAGTCAAGTCAAGTCATTTAGGGTTCCAGACTCGAGTCAAGTCAAGTCATTTTGGCTGATGACCAAGTCAAAGCAAGTCAAGTCAAATATGCAACTCGAGTTGACTCGAGTCTGAGTCAGTGACTTGACTTTTTACAACACTGCTATTGAGTGTCATCAAAAACGAAAAGTCTAATTTGAGAATGATTCATCATGATCACGTTTAGTTACATAGTGTAGCTAGGCCTTGTTAGTATTAGTGTTTAGCCTAGTTAGCCTAGTACATACATCAATCAGTGATTTCCAACCTTTTTCGGCTCATCATGGCTTCTTGCACCGATGGTGTGTTGAGCAAACACACTCCGCCCATGTCCTAAAAATATGAATGAAAATAAAAGAACGCTCAATGTCAATAAAATATGAGTGAAAAGAAAATGAAACCATGTGGTAAGATTTAAGGTATAATTAATTAGTCCTAGCCTAAAGTCTTTATGTGTGGTTACAGGGAACTGCGAACCATGCGGTGAGGGGGGGGGGGTGCAGTTTATGATGGCGAAGTCCGAACCTGCAATCGTTGAAGAGGTTGTGATTTGATAGGGTATGAGGGTCTTCCATAGGACAAATCCCCAAGGAAATGTTGTTAAACACAACTTCCTGGCATCCGTTTAATTAAAATTAGCATGCAACGGCAAATATTTGTGGTAAAATCATGTTGTATAATTCAGTGTGCCTCATGCAATTTGCCAGGATGGGGAACCCAGTAATAATCATTCATCAGTCAAATGGTAGGTTGTTTTAAACACATTTAGAGAATACTTATTGGGCCTACCACATGAAAAAAGTTTGACATGTATGCAGCTCGGGTACCCATAACACTGCAAAATTTTTAGGGGTGTCATGTTTGGGGAATATTCACCTGTATTCACCTGTAGGCCATCAGAGAAAAATCTGATGGCAGACGGGGAAGGGAGTCAAACATGACTCATATTATCCCCCATTAATGACATCAGCCTACCGGTGTTGAGAAAGGCCTTGAAAGCTTCCACTGTGGTACATCCAACTGCTTCTGCTGGGAGGCTATTCCAGGCATTAACAATCCGGAATGTAAAGGAATATTTCCTAATGTCTAAATTACATCGGCTCTTGTATAATTTGAGACAGTGCCCTCTGGTAGTACCTGTGTCTTTAAACTTAAACAATTCTCTATAATTAACATCCTGAACACCATTGACAAGACGAAAAACTTCAATAAGGTCTGATCTGAGACGTCTCATCTCTAATGACATTAGCCCTAATAGGTTCAGTCTACTAGAATAAGTCAACTCACTTAAACCAGGGAGCATACGAGTGAAATGACTCTGAACCTTTTCAATAACCAGAATGCAAGGCATTCATACTCGCGAATGAAGGCGGTGCTAAGGTGCACCTATTAACAGCTTTACATTTCGACCTGTCGCTTTACATGTTTCTCACTCCTCCTCCTGTTTTGGTTGGACCAGGGAGTTGTTATTTGGAATAACAACTCCCTGGTTGGACTACGCTGAGCTAATATTCAATTACAATACGGTTGTTCAAAGGAACCGTTTAAAATTTGTCTCATAAGATCGCTCAAATATGTGCAGCGGGAGAGTCCACAACTGTATCAAATGTCGGGTCACGTGGCTACTGGCAAAGCAAGCACTTATTTGCAAGGGAAATTCAAGTTTCAGAAACTCCTACGCAGTTAGTATTGCGCAATTTTTTCATCCGGGAGACTTCGTTATCTTATCCGTTCACTGTGTCTTAACCTACTGGAAGTCTACAGTTCCAAAGAAAATAAAACGTAACTCTGTAGTTTGTTGTTCTTTTTCCAAGTATGTTTGATCTATTGTAAGGACAGTTCACTTGTACAATTTGTTGCCCACAATAACACATAAACTTTTACTTCAACAGATCGCTCAAACGTTTCAAAATATGAGCAGATAAGGGTGTGCGTCCATTTCTAAAATAACAGCTGTTGACAAAAACCGTAGAAAAGGCCATTTAAGAAGGTCATACAGTCGTTCCAGGAACCATACAATTAAAATATCTGTCACAGAAAATGCCTCAAAGTGTAGTAAAGCTAGAGACACCCTAAATAAATTTACTTTATTTATCACTAACATCTATTAATCTACAAACACTTATAGATTAACAAAACCAACAAGACACAGAATGAAAACACTGTGACAAGTCCATAAAGCGACTGCTATACTTTGCATTCGCTCGTAAAAACTATATCCTGCCTCAAGTAGGGGTTCCAGGCTCTGTATTTTTAAAATGATTCCATTTGCAAAAGGACTTATCTTCCCTTATTTTAGATATTGTAAGCTATAGCCTACAGTGAAGTGCTTTAAGCTTGAGTGATCCAGTGATTGTCCAGAATTTAAGTTGTTGATTGGATTTTCTTCAGTACATGGACATAATATATTTTGTAAATCTTCCAAAAAAGAATTGCTAACCTGTGACTTCTTTTGAGGAAAGTTTGTCTTCTCTGCTTCCCACCTAGTCTCTGTATTAAGACTGTATCTAGGATCTGTTATCTGGTTAATATGCTTATTATGTTTTTTATGACTTGTGACTTGACTTGAACAAAATTGACTTGTGACTCGACTTGAAGGAAAATGACTTGCGACTTGACTTGAGAAAAAATGACTTGGCTACAACTCTACCTGCAGCCCTTAACAAAAAAACATCTTAAATCTTGCAGGGTGATTCTGCAATTGTGCCATTGCCATCTCAGTTCAACAAAGTTGCCTCCTCATTTTAAACACAGAAAAATGGCTACTAATATTCTTTCAATGTTAAATGAAAAGTGGCATATATGAAAGCTTTCACACATGCAATGGTTAGGGACATTGAACTGTAAAGCATATTAACCACAGCCTTAACCAGCAAGATACAAGTGTACAGGCCAGATGTACTGTAGATTGGCTGTTACATGTCAATCCCTACCATCATTTTGTACTGTACAGTACTTATGTATACTTTGTTCAAAATATACACATATGTACAAGTGATGTACGGTATATCACAATAAAACAAGCCCTACGCACCGTATGTACCTACTGTACTGTACGTTCTTGCACATTTTGTATGAAATCGACCTGTCTAAGCTACTGTGGTTCAGTGATATACAGTCTGTGATAGCCCAGGTTGTAGGCCTAAATTTCTCTTGAATTCACATGGCCATTTACAGATTTTTAAATGCTTATGAAATCTTTTTCCTGACGATGATCACAAATCAGTTTTTCACTGAAAATTTCCATATATTTGCAAATGCGCTCCCCTACCAGGAGGTTTTCAAGAGTTGACTTTACTGGTGGTGTCCATTAGTGGCAAAACTCAAGCCTAGGCACTAGGGTATTACAAAATAGTTAAAATAAAATCATAGAAAGCTGATTTCTTCAAGAGATGTTACTTTGAAACCATCAACTGTGCAGGTAATAATGTCAAATCAGCAATTAAAGGACTTAGGCTGTATGCACTTGATAAGAGCAGAAAGTTGCCTCTAGAGGCAACTCCCTGAAAATGGCTAGTTTAGTGCAATTATCTTTTAATGAATTATTACTGTCTGAATTTTTAAACAGAATAATTTTTGATGAAATTTTTCTGGGGGAAGTTAGTCAGGGGATGAGTTTGTGAGGGACATTTGCCAATGGAGCAACTTTGAAAAGGGCAAGTTTTGCTAGGGGATGAATTGACTGGCAATCATGAGTACTTAGCCAATACATATGAAGGTGGAAACTAAGAGTCCACTCATTAGAAAGAGTGCTAAATAATTTGTCTCAGCCAAAACAAAACCAAAAAATATTTTGGCTCATCATCTTTCAACAGTATGTGGCAAATCTTCAAGTTATACTTAAAGCTGGCCCTTTGTTTTAAAATCCATTCTGAGGTTTTTTGAAAGAACAATGTTCCATTCTCCCACATCATAATAACAGTGAACGAATTTGCAGATTACATGCAAAATTGGCATCTAGAACCCAACTAGTCACATCAGTTTGACTCCTGTTCCCATAAACTTGCTCAATAGTAACAAGGCTTTCTTAATACTGAAAGGAAAACCAAATAATAGCAACTGGTACAAGATCTTGACAATATTTCAATATTTCAGAGACTAAATGGCATTTATGTATAAAGGTAAATGAAATCCTGGCACTCCATGCTTAGAATAACCATTTCTAAATTCCCAGTAAGGAGCCTGACATGACAGTCTTCAGCCATGTCAGGTCACTGCTTTACACTGGGGTCATGTACAAAGGTATTTGTTACATGCCCACCAGGCTACACATTGAATGCACTGGCTAAATCAAACTGACTGTGCAGAGTTTTAGATGGTCATCTGCAGATAGGCCTGATGGGCACTGCTTATCTTTTGAGATGTATATCTCCAGTTTTCTTCTTTTTGTTTCACATCATTATATCATATGTGGTACAACCTGTAGGAATGAATTTATTCATTATTGATTTTTTTTTATTTAAATTGGTTAGATTTTCCATTTTGACCTTGCTGACTTTAGAAAAGAAGAACAAATCAACATCCAGCCCTAAGTAACCCCAGATAAAGGACAGGCTGCCCAAAAGCCAGAGAATCTGACAAAAATGCCAGATTCATGGCCACCCTACCCATGCTGTAGTACACGGTGATGTCACTGTCAGTCACCCTGAAGATTTCTGTACCTCTTGAAGGAGACTGATGGAAATCTTCAAAGTGACTGTTGTAATGCTTCCATATAAATGTTGGCTACTTACATACATATTAAAATGTCATCTGCATAAACATACTACCAAAAGTATTGTACACATACAAAATACAAATACATAAGGAATTTACTCGACCACAGGATTTCTTAAGCTAAACATGCTTTGCCATTGACACAGTGTATGGTCTGGTTTTCAGCTTCAATTGCCCTTCTGGAGACCTTTACATCTTTGCCATTTACAGTAAAAATATTATCAGCAGATGGACCATGTGCAAAAGAGTTAATGGACAGATTGAGGTGAGGAAAAATTGGAATTTGAAAGGGTGAGAGGTCTCGGGGACAGTTTGGTCAGAGAGTGTGAAAAATTTGTTCTCTACACAGGGGCTGTGACTTTTTTCCTTTCATTCAACTTTCAAGAATAAAACTTGTTTAGCAACATGAAAAATGCTTATAAATCTTACATTAGGCCCTTAATATAATTCTCAGTCAAAGAAGTAAGAAAAATTAAAACATGTACAGTGTATTATATTTAAAAACAAAAGTCTAATGAAAGTAATACATAGAAATGAATGTATAAAATACTGAAATGAAAGTAAATGGAATAGATAAAAAGATAGCAAGGTCATGAACAAACTTATCTATCATTACAAATCATTTTTTTGTAGCATACAAGTGTGTTTGCATGCTTTATGTTAGCACTGAGTTTGTTTACATTCTTTTCCTTCGGAGTAAAGTATTTCCATGATATTCAGTGCGTGCTCCTTTTACATAGAAATTCCTTGACGATGAGGATCATATTGCTCCAGTATGTATGTATCCATTTAGGGGTACATAATTCTTTCAAGCAAGATGGGGTGAGAAAATTTGTAATTTTGTACAACATGATCATTTCTTTCTGCTTTACTTGTTTGTCAAAAGTCTTCCATCCTAGTTCCTCTAATAGCAATGTTAATCTCTCAAAATAGAATACTGTACATTTAAAGTTATCCTAGTAGAACTCTCCTCTACAGTAACTTTAAAATTCTTCCTTTGCTCCCACTGTTGCACACTCTCCATACAAGAAAATAATAATCCAAGCATGGTAAAATATAGCCTATCCTAGAATGAGATGGCAATATCCTTATCTATTTTTTTCCTCCTAAGAAGGGCAAGTCTAGAGCAAAATTATGTTACATAAAAAAGTGACTTCTTTCTGCCATAGAAAATTACAGTTCATTCTAGGGCCTAAAATAAAATTTTACAACTACTCACAGTGTATTAAAGACAATGACCATTAATAGCAATATTTAACTCTCCATCATTCAGTGTCTGACAACTTTTAGAACAGATCAGCATAGTATTTGTTTTATTAGTATTAATAACCATCTTGTTGGTTTTACACCATTTGCTTACATTGTCTTGGATTTCAATAAGATTAATTCCAGTAACATGGGGAGTAGGGTCATCAATGTTCTTGTTTATACAGTGCTTTAGGCATATTTCAGAGTCATTAATGTAAAATAAAAGTGAGTGAGTGATTAATGTAATGGAGGAGAGTAATGGAAGCAGACAGCACTGTTCAGATAAACCTTGAGGATATTATATCTCCATGTGATGAAAGATATTCAATCTGCCTTATGTGTAATTTGATTTACAAATATGACATGGGGGAATCTAGACCTACATATAAGGTCTGCTTGACTGAAAATATTCTTTGAGCTACATGTACATGAAGAGCATGGACTGGCATTAGGAGAAGTGATAGCGCTCCTCATGTCAATTGGAGTAGACTTCCTAACATATGTAATTTACAATTGTTATTCTTACAGTATTATGTATATCATGTTTCATGCTTTTTGGGAGGAAAATTTTAAAAATTGCAAAGTAAGTACTGTGCAGTCTTGAAAATCTTTCACAAAAGTGGACTCAAGCAGACATGCTTTCAGTTAGGCATACTTAAGCATGTAGTCTTTTATTCTATACTTGAGATGATTACCTGTGAAACAATGACAATTTGAAAGGGGATAGATCCCCTGATTCAGCAAACTGATAGTATTGCACATCACATTGAAAAACTTAATATCATTCTAAGCAGAAATAATTTGTTTTAATAGAGTTACTTCATACAAAGTCATACAATATCAGGAAGAATTTTTCTTCAAATATATAATTAATCTGCAGAAGAATTCCTGAAGAGATAGGAACTGATCTGTAGTACATTCCATCCATTTCATGCATATTTTCTGTTACACATTTGCTAAATGACTACCTAATGACACCATTATGACGTGTGTTTCTTTAATTTTTCACTAGAGATAGTCTACAACATTTAATACTAGAAAGATGAAGACCAGGTAGTTTGAAGTTTTTCGTTTGCTTAAATTAGAAGGAAAAGAAAATTCTGTGACCTTACAGAAAAAAATTGATAAAGATGCGGAGGTCGGCTGCTCCATCACAAATTGGCAGTGCTGCCAAGAAAGCCAGATTTATCCCCCCATTGCTACACAAAGACTCCACACCAGTCAGTACCCCACCACCTCACCTCAAGCAATCTGAAGACAATGCCTGTATTTCTGACAGTCCCAGCACACAGTCATCAACTGTTTCACCAAAAAGGAATGTCTTGTCACTGCTCCAAGGCAAACAGAATGTAGAAATCTCTACAGGTATGCCCAATTCCAGTAGAGGCAAAGTTCAAGTACCCCAATTCTCTGATACTTGTAACACCCGAGATGTTTGCAAAGAGAATGATTGTTCTGGTGCTGAGGATGGAGACAGTAAGAGCTTGCTTGCACAGTCAGAGAGAATGATCCAACATTCTTTCAAAGGAGCCTACAAATCTTCATTGGGTTCCATGCCACCCACATTAACGCCTGCACTAAAAACTTCAACACTGAATAGAATGTCTTTCAAAGCTCCAGTGCAGCAAAACCCATCAGTTACCAAGGTTGTTTGCAATAAGGAGGGCACAGAAGAGGAAGCAAGCTACTACAGTGTCATGTGGTAAGTCAGTGGATACTTATTTGGGCTGTTTTGGTTATTCCTATTGCTGCATTGTTTGATGCAACCTTTTTTAAAGATGTAGGACTTTCACATCTGTGGACATGTTTGTTGTAAAAATTATTAAGCATGTTAAGAATAGCATTGCAAATGATAAATTTCTGGAATGGTAGAACTTTGAAAAGGTAAATCTTGAGAACGGGTGAAGATATTGAAATAATTGCAATGCTGATGCATCAGGGGATTGTAATCTACCATTGCTGAATGAAATAACTGCTTTGTTTTATGTCCGGAGACCTTTAAGGTAGTACTATGTCTGTTGTGCATCTAAATTGTAGAGAACAGTATTCAGACATAAAAACCCTTCCAATTGTACTTTGAGACTTTTTATGCTGAGCATAAAAAGCAAAGAGAAAAAGCCCAAAGAGCAAGTAACTCTTCCTCATGTGTTGCATGGGATGAACAGAATAACAGTTTACTTCACACTCTTATTCTGTATTTCTAAATTGTGGGTTTTTCTTTTTCTGGTTTATGGAACTGTTTTACCCATATTGCATTTAACATGGCAAGATATACTGTTACAACTCAGTTTTAAATATTAAGACACCTGATTGAACATCATTTGAACAACTTTGGATGTAATATGTCTGCCACTGTTAGAATACAGGAATATTCCAAATGCATTCTGCGAATTTTGATGTTGTGGTATGTTCATTATTTAGCCATTGGTCATATAGGTTACACCTCTCTGTTCCAACGTCCCTATGTTCCAAAACCCGCACCTGTAACACTTTCATGCTAACCTAACCCTAACCTAACCATGTCCTAACAATGACCTTCATGTACACTTTCAGAATATAGAGACGTCGGAACAAGGAAATGTCGGAACAGAGAGCTGTCCCCAGTCATACAGTATATACTGTACAGTACTGTATGTTTACAATGTTTATGAAGGTCCTTAATTTCTGAATTTCCCTCAGATATTTGTTAGGTTTTGTATACTTCATTTTATTTTCTTAAAATCTATGTGTGAATTGTCAAATTTGCAAATATGTAATGCTTTTCAAAATAAACTCATACACAGGTGCAAGAGATCAAAGAAAAAACATAAAAAGTGGGAAGGAGATGGTAAGCTTGTTATGATAAGCCTTATTTCTTAGAATGTTTGTTAAAATGTTATTACATGTATTGTATAGTGTTGTACTGATATTGTGTGATTGCATGTATTGTATAGTGTTGTACTGATATTGTGTGATTGCATGTATTGTATAGTGTTGTACTGATATTGTGTGATTGCATGTATTGTATAGTGTTGTACTGATATTGTGTGATTGCATGTATTGTATAGTGTTGTACTGATATTGTGTGATTGCATGTATTGTATAGTGTTGTACTGATATTGTGTGATTGCATGTATTGTATAGTGTTGTACTGATATTGTGTGATTGCTTGTATTGTATAGTGTTGTACTGATATTGTGTGATTGCATGTATTGTATAGTGTTGTACTGATATTGCAAGTAGCTCATATCACTGATACTGATATTTCAGTTCTCAGTATTGGCCGATACCAATCTGATATAGATATTTGGGAAATAAGCATTCTGCAACTAACCATAGGCTACAGGACACCACAGTGAAGTGACGTTTCATCTCAATGAGGTAAAATAAATGGAACTTGCATTCAAAAACACTCAGAGTACCATTTTCACGATAATGGGACGGTAAATATTGATTAGGTTATATTCGCATTTAAGGTAATTTTTAGCGATACCAATACAGGATGAAAATGGCAAATACCAGCTGATACTGATGGTATACCAATAATCATTCCAACACTAGTATCGTAAATAGTGATAAAAGAATACTGTAAGTGGGATGTATGGTACCATACATACTACTGACAGCGCTTTAGCTAACATTGAAGAGATTGAAGTATCCTCAATATTAATGGAGTCACAAGCCTCTACAGGGGTGATTAGGGGTATATATGGGAGGCATGTAATGTGGTATAAACCATATATCCACATTGGGTCAGGTATTATTGTATTAATGAGTACCAAGTTTTGCAGTTTGTTGTGACTCACCAGCAACTCATTTGAGTTTCTTACATTGGTATTGCTTCCTTCAACACTCTCATACATATTAATTCGATTTTCTGTATAATGTACTGTAATGTAACACTTTGTGACTCATTTAGAACACAAAATACCTGTAGTCTAAAAGGGCTAGTGAATTTGAAGTCAGAAAGTCTCTTGTCTCACTATTGACCAAATACCAAGTTGTTTTATTAGTGGCTCTATACAATTCTGCTGTAAAGTCATCCTTAAAATGTACAGTGTTATAGCATTGCTATTTACAAAATGGAAGTGTTTAACTTTTTTTTCACAGCTGTGATGATCACCAAAGGTAAATCTGTTTCTCTTCTGGACATGGATGGCAAGGAGTAAGTGATATGTTAAAGTTATGAAGTGCTTTCATTTAAAAAAATTACTCCATTTGAATTAATGGGTACAAATTGTCTTGTTGGTAAAATCAGATGTCTTCAAAAGAATACAAGAAATATTCTGTCTTTTGAAATCCAATAGATCTGGTACAAAACAGAATAGTAAGGATTTCTTAACTCTCATATTTTTACAAACCTTGTTCCTCTCTACCAGTGTTGCAAGCGGGTCCTTTAAGCCTGAAATTGCTTTTTATGTGCTATTGATGCATGTGATTGTCTTTGATTGTGAGCAGAATATAATGAACTTAATATCCTTTGATAGTAGAGTAGCTGTGTTTATATTCTTATTTTCAAGAAGCTGCTATTGCAAGTACTTGCAGAAAGTAAAAATGTTGTGAAATTTAATAGCTGGTTCGTTTGATTACATACTAGGATTGGAAGGAGCTCAGGTTATAAAATCTCAGAATTAGAGAGCATGGAAGAAGGCCAGAGTCTACTGGTTGGTGGAAAGGAGATTGAGGTATGATAGGTTTGAGAATAGAGACTTGACTTGCTGGTTAGAATTTATATCTTGCATTCTAAAGCCTGCAGATCAAATGCTAGTAAAATCACATTGAAATTTCCTCCTGACTGAAGATTGCTTAGAAGTTTGGAAAAGCTTTTCTTAGTAATACTGGAGGTGATTAAAAATTGGTGAATTATGACAAGTTTGTGGCTGTCCAACTTCAGTTTTGTCTGCTTCAGGTTTCTTGACATTTGGAGTAGGACATGAAAGGACGTATTTCCTCATGCCAGATAGCTAATAATTCTACCAACTAAGTGTGCTTTTAGTTCAGCCTCCAATTTAATAATTATCAGGCTATGTTACCTGCCAGACAAAAATTCTGCTGAGTACACTTGTCTGTTGCATGGCAGTGCAGGCTACATATTACAGTTCACTGATATTCACAAGTCATCATTGACCAATCTGAAAGCTGTATATTTAAAGGCATAGTTTGAATTCATGTCAATCAAAAATTTAGAGACTCCTAGCTGTATTCCTGCAGTATATTTATGTGGTATAAATGATAGAGCTACTTAGAATGGAAGTCTAAGGAGCATGATTGGGGTTGCATGTGCACCCCTGTCTTGTTACAGTGTTTCCAAACTTTTCTTCTGTCCAATGCCCACACCTCAAACTGAAGTATAGCTCTAAAAGTAAGTAGTGATGATCATGTTTAGCAGTTTTTGGATTGCATGACTGAAAAAGGAGCACTGTGTGCTTGTTTGGAGAATTATAGTTGCAGTACTGTACATCTAGCATATGGTACTGTACATCTAGCATATGGTACTGTACATCTAGCATATGGTACTGTACATCTAACATATGGTATTATTCATCTAACATATGGTACTGTACATCTAGCATATGGTACTGTACATCTACCATATGGTACTGTACATCTAGCATATGGTATTGTACATCTAGCATACGGTATTGTACATCTAACATATGGTACTGTACATCTAGCATATGGTATTGTACATCTAACATATGGTACTGTACATCTAGCATATGGTATTGTACATCTAACATATGGTACTGTACATCTAACATATGGTACTGTACATCTAGCATATGGTACTGTACATCTAGCATATGGTACTGTACATCTAGCATATGGTATTGTACATCTAACATATGGTACTGTACATCTAGCATATGGTACTGTACATCTAGCATATGGTATTGTACATCTAACATATGGTACTGTACATCTAGCATATGGTATTGTACGTCTAACATATGGTACTGTACATCTAACATATGGTACTGTACATCTAACATATGGTACTGTACATCTAGCATATGGTACTGTACATCTAGCATATGGTACTGTACATTTAGCATATGGTATTGTACATCTAACATATGGTATTGTACATCTAACATATGGTATTGTACATCTAGCATATGGTACTGTACATCTACCCCCCTGTGGGCTGGGGGTTGTAGAATATGCCCACGGTATTTCCCGCCTGTCGTAAGAGGCGACTAAAGGGAAACCAAACTTGAACTTGAACCATACTTGAAAATAAATTTAAACATTGAACTTTTTATCGAGTTGACTGACACTATATAACACATACGTGTTGGTGTGTCGTTAAATCTCATCTAACTAACTAACTGTACATCTAACATATGGTATTGTACATCTAGCATATGGTATTGTACATCCAACATATGGTACTGTACATCTAGCATATGGTATTGTACATCTAACATATGGTACTGTACATCTAACATATGGTACTGTACATCTAGCATATGGTACTGTACATCTAGCATATGGTACTGTACATTTAGCATATGGTATTGTACATCTAACATATGGTATTGTACATCTAACATATGGTATTGTACATCTAGCATATGGTATTGTACATCTAACATATGGTATTGTACATCTAGCATATGGTATTGTACATCCAACATATGGTACTGTACATCTAGCATATGGTATTGTACATCTAACATATGGTACTGTACATCTAGCATATGGTACTGTACATCTAGCATATGGTACTGTACATTTAGCATATGGTATTTTACATCTAGCATATGGTATTGTACATCTAACATATGGTATTGTACATTTAACATATGGTATTGTACATCTAACATATGGTGTTGTACATCTAGCATATGGTACTGTCAGGGCTGGTCATGAGAATTTTTCAGGAGGGCAAGCAACTGCCCGCCTTGCTTTAACTGTTACACTTCAAGGCGGGCAATTAGTTGCCCACCCAAGATTTTAGGCGAGCAGTTGTGTAAATATAAAATTTACATTTAAATTTATCTTAGCTAAGAGCATAACAGTATTGTACAAACTGAACTGCAAAGAAACCTTGTTGCATAATAAAAACAAGAATGAGGGTAAACACTTTCATGTTTGACTGCAATAACTGCAATACTGCATGTGCAAAAACTCAGGCCTGGCTCAACCCCCAGATCTAAACTTAAATGCAACACTCATAACAAAAACAGTGGCGCCATGTTTTCTAAAATCATGTTATAAATCAGCCAAAAAATGAAAATGATTGTATCTCAACTTGCCACAAATACCCCCATTAGCAACATCATGGCACCCTTCAGGGTAGAGTTGGTGCTCTATTCCCTTCTACCATATGCACCACTGTGGACAATGGGCGGACCAAGTCCGGGGTAACATATGGCGGAACCACTCCATGAATGATGCTAGTAAGGGTCCAAGGATTAACTCATATCCGTACAGTAAGGCTTATACCAATATTCCTTCTTCGATGGTACATACTGTAACTGTCCAGGCACAGATCCAGAAATTTCGAAAAGGGGGGGCTAAAAGCCCCCTTAAGTATTCTCCTAGATTAACATTATGCTAATTTTTGCATATCTGTTATTTTTGATGTGGCCAGAAAGGGGGGCTGAGGCCGGGAAAGCCCCCCACCCCTTGGATCCGCACCTGCTGTAGTCGGGCCCAGGCCTCCAGTCCGGAAAATGGCAGTGACAAGTTAGATCTAATCTCAAAGCTTTGTGTCCTTCTTGTGAGTAATTACTAAGTATGCTCAAAAATCATACTTATTCCCCTTTAATATAATGGGTACATACTTTGATCATCATCTTCCGCCAGGAGGGGGAGCTAGGTCGGGGCCATGGGCCTCAATGTTTTCGTCTGGTGGTAACTGATGAATCCTCCACCCCCACATAGCAACAGAATGAGGATTTAGAGTGGTGTTACGTTCATGTCACTTTAGGGACTTCAAGAGACTAAAAGTATTTGCTTCTAGTAACAGTAATATGTATGGCAAAAGGCATAGAAAATATTCAAGTTGGTTTGACAAGCAAAGACCTGTTCTGGCCATAAATATGTCTGAACTCTCATACCAGCATCTCAGACATTTGATAACACTTTCAAACAAAAATGATTGGTAAATTTTAGACCCTGTAGCTCTACGAGTAAGCAGACAACTTCTGCATATTGCAGCATATCTTAGTAGGCCTATCCATGTATTTTACATGTTAGGCAACGGCAAAATTGCAAAGCCCCTCTAGAGAAATGTGCCTCGTGGTGAAAAACCTTCCAATCAAAAATTGTCTGTAATGTAGATACTTGTTTGAGAGTCTTTTGAACATGTCAGGACAATGGTTTTGTCATTTTTGACAAATTTGGTAATGTTTGACAGTGAATTGGCACTCAAAAACGATGTATTTTGAAAAAGTACTCTCTGCAGTACAAGATGCATGCAGCAAGCTGTAGCTTACTTGTGCAATCGAACCCTGTACAGTAGAATCAAGCTGTGTGGCATTGTCAGATTATACGGCTGGCTGTTTTCGCTACGGAAGTTGCCGAATATTTTGGCGTGGAAAGTCTTTAAATTTGGGTCTTTTAAATGTACTAATTTGCATGCCATTTTGATGGTTTTAGCATTGTATTTTCACACGGGCGATCATATTTTCTCAAGGTGGGCTGTTTGTTGCCCAGCACACAATTTAAGGAGGGCATTTTGTTGCACACCTTGGCAAGTGTTTTTGCTTCCAAGGCGGGCGTTTAGGCAGGCATGGGCGATCGCCCGGGTCATATGACCAGCCCTGGGTACTGTACATCTAACATATGGTACTGTACATCAAGCATATGGTATTGTACATCTAGCGTATGGTATTGTACATCTAACATATGGTATTGTACAAGAAGTTTGTTCCCGACTATCGCCTATAAAATGCGCACATAAGACCACTATTACTCATCCCACGACTGGCGGGTTGTCAGCGCCACAAAACCGAGTAAGCCCCTCCATGGTTGGGCCCGCTGGGGGCTGGGGGTTGTAGAATATGCCCACAGTATGTCCTGCTTGTCATAAGAGACGACTAAAGGGAAGGACTTGCACTGTATTTAAACTTTGCTTGACACTATATAACACATTTGTGTTGGTGTGTCGTTACATTTCATCTAACTAACTAACTAACTAGCACCAAGGCAAAAGTCATGTGGTTAATCACAGAATATTCAGTTTGCAACACCCTCTTCATTTCATGCTTGTAAAATGTGTTCCATCATAGATACCACAACCAGAAGGTCTTCACAAAATGAATGTTTTACCAAAAACATGAAAGCTATCTTGACCAGTACTGTATCCTACTGTCTTCACAAATGCTGAAGTATGCCATTGAGGTTAAGTATGTCTAGCAACAATGATTGGAAATTTGCACAAGTAACAATTTTGGAAAGATCTCAACATTTTATTATCTAACTGATTTTATTGACCAGGTCATGGGAAAAATATCAAGAAAAGATTTCCATGCTGGGAAGTGTTTTCAGAGTGCCATCACAACCTCCTCAGATCACAGAACTCTTTCACAGGTATCAACTAAATCATTTTCCAATCCACAGAAGAGTAAAACCATGGTAATTTTCATAGTTTAGTTATTTTCTTCTAATATTAAGTTTATCAGCTTTGATGGTTTCATCAGTACACACCCTCAGTATAACTGTGTTCAGACCCTAACCCTTAACCAGTGTTTGAGGGTTTTGGGGCCAGACCTCAGCTTGACGCTAATTTTTGAGGTCTTGGCCTCTGCCTTGGCCTTAGGAGGTGATGCCATGGCCTGGTGCCTCTGGCCTTGGATTATTTAGCTGAGGCCTTTGAGGCCTCATTGAAGCCAGCTGTTCAGTAATAGGTAATAATTGCCCAAAGAATTGGTTCCTGTGTGAAGTATTCAAGAGTATTTCTCACCTAGTCTTTCATGGCATTGATTTGAAATACAGTACCCTCCTGGGGCAATGCTCCCCCAGCTTTGTTAATGCCCTAAACACCCTCTCTTCTTGTGACCCCCCCCCCCCAAAAAAAATGTGATTTCAGTTGAAGGCGAATTTTGTGTTTAAAATGCATCAACATGGCACAGACAGAAAATGGCTTTAATAATTATTACACCATTCAGTGTTCCTGATAAATTCTGGCAATAAAGCTTTTTTTCCTTAAAATATTACACCTTGGAAAAGTTATGAATGTTGCACAAGTTGAAAATTTGAAAGTCTGGGTGAATAAATTATTCAAGTGCTTCAAAGTAGTGAATTTCTTCCTGTGAGAAACACATTTAATAAAAGTAAAGTGGCCCAGCTTCCTTGTTTTGAATTGCTTTTCATTCTTTATAGATTTGTGTTTTTAAAGTTATGATAATTTTCCATATTACAATTGCATTATGTCCCTTTCAAGACACCAGTGATGCGAGTGCCCCTTTATATATAACTTTGTCCTCCAGAAGTGAGCAGTTTACAATTTGGCTCCAGAGTGAATCAACACAGATTATGATGTATTGTTTTATTGATGATGTTGCCTTGTTCTTAAGATCTGTAATATGAGTACTTTCAAAATAGTGGACAGAGTTGTCAGTTCAACCGGCATAAATTTTGGCTTTGATATCATGCATATTGAAGTGTACCTAAAGTCTAAAATATCAAAAATATATGTAACTAAGCTGGAAAAATGAATCCAAATGATCCAACTCCCATATTACAGGACATTCCTGAGCTCAGGTGAAACATGTTGAAGCTTATTCACTCAATTTAAAATGGTAGATTGTGCAATAATTTGTGAAGTCATTCTTGTACTACTCAAATTACATTCTTTTTTCTTCTTTGTCTTTTCGAAAGCCACTGCACCTTGTACCAAATGTGATCACTTTTGTAAATTACTGCTGTAGGGTTAATACTTGACTGAAAAACCTTTTCGCACAACATGCTTTTTGAGACAACAGTAAATTTTCAAGCTCACATAAACATTTTAATTCCAAACTAAACAAAAGCAGGTATTGTGAGTTGTACAAGAAGGACATCAAAAATTATTGCTCAATCAACAATTTTAAATTAAGTGGATAAATTTCAACATTTTATATCTCAGCAATGGAGTAAGCTATGAAAAATGGAAGTTGGATGAATGGAATTCTGTTTCCAAACTCTAAAATAATATCTCATAATTCTAGACTTTAGGTACACTTTGAGAAGTGGGTGGCTTAACATGATATTCTGTGTCAGTATCCATCAGTAAGCCGTGCCACCCAGGTGCCTCCCCCCCTTGGAAAAGTTTGGAATGCACAGATCTGTATATAAGCCCTATAGAGTGGGCGAGAATTCAGAATTGTTCCCCCTAGGAGAGGTTTGTGACCCCCAGTGCCCCCCTGCTCAGAAAATCCTGGCTCCGCTACTGGTGTAGATGTCTGCATACTTCCATTTTTACAGGAACAGTTCCCACTGTGGACATATATGGTATGAGTTTTCTGGTGAAGGTGTTGTCAGGAGGGTTATTTTGAAGGGTGGTTATTGCAGGGGGATGTCGGTCATGAAACAAAGTCCATATTCAGCAGCCATACATGATGCAAATTATGTAATTATCTGGCAGAGTTGGCAAGAAGTAAAATTTAAAGTTTACACTTCATCTTTACAGGTAGAATGTGAAAATATATCTTTTTGAGTCTGTATTTGATATTCTGCACTCTCATATCTCAGTTTTGATTTTGTGATGTCCAGCGTTTAATGAAAATATCTCTCTCCACAGAATATACAGTTACCCTCTTCTGCTCCACAACCTCTATATGATCCTTCATCACTCAATGCTTTAATATTACCAAGACCCTCCTCTACCCATCAGTGGCAACATAATAACAATCAGGCCTTTGTGGTAGATGTTGTTGCTGATCCTTACCTGGTGTGTAAACTCCGCCCACATCAAAGGGAAGGCGTTACATTTTTGTATGAGTGTGTCATGGGAATGAGATCATTCAAAGGACACGGTGCAATTTTGGCGTAAGTGTGACTATTCTCATTACGCAGAGGTAGATGTTATAGTAATATATTTGTGGAGGCTTTCATTCAGAATTTTATAATAGCTATGCAAAAAAAGCTGCCTTGTACTGAGTTGAACATGATATACAGTTGTACACATGTACATACATGTAGGATTCACAATGTATACATGTCCCCACACATATTTCCAGAATGGCAGCATAAACAAATTATGTCGTGAAATAGGTTTTTGGTGCTTAAATAATGTTTCTCTCAGGATTTTTTTTACAATTTAAAATCTTTCATAGGGTCACTAGGTCATTGACACTCAGTATATGCCATTCATTAAGTATTCAAGTATATTAAGTATAAGTTAACTTAAATTAAGATTCTTTAGATCTGTTTTCCCCACTTGTGTTAAGTTTGTTTTTATTCATATCTCAAGTGGAAAAGTTGATCTATTTTCACATCATATGGTCCAGTTAATACTTTGTGGGTTAGGTTAAGAGTTAGCACAGCAGTTTTGAAGGTGAATGATTTCATAACATTTGTGAAAACCATAGGCTTACACATAAAGACTAGCACTTATAGTGACTCATTTCCTTATGCTGTACTAGATAAATTATTCGCAGTGGTTGGATTTGGGTGGTAAAAGGATACAAAGACTGTTATACTACCCAAGTACTTGTACTCATAGTAAAGGGAATACAAATATTGAAGGCATGAAGTCCGCCACCTTACTATTACCAGTACTTGGTAAAATTATCAGTTCTGATTCCTTGACGAAGGCAGGCAAGCAATCTATGTGATGGTGATGTCGTGTGTATGTGTGTGTGTATGTGGCACTTAGCTTGTAAACATGATATCTGAAGATCTGAATGACTGACACTTTTCATATTTGGTATATAAGTTTGTCATGTTGAGAGGAAGAATAGTATTGCTTTTGGTAGAGGTCAAAGGTCATTTGACGTTACTGGAGGTAGAAAACCAAAAATCTTGTAATCACGATATCTCAAGATAGGAATGAAGGAACTTCATATTTGGTACATAAGATTTGTTGTGATGTAAGAAAGAACCCTATTCTTTTGGTGGAGGCCAAAGGTCATATTAGGTCACCGGAGGTTAAACGGCAAAAAGCTTGTAAATGGCTGGTAAACATATCTCAAGGTAGCAATTACAGAAACCTCTCATATTTGGTATGTAGATTTGTCATGTTGAGAGGAAGAACCCTGTTGTTTTTGGTGGAGGTCAAAGGTTATCTGGGGTCACCAGGGTCAACACTGACAGCTTTGTTAAAACAATATCTAAAGGTAGGAAGCTTGGCTAGATTTCATACTTAGTATGTGGATGCATTATGGTGATAAGAAGCCTGTTGTTTTTGGTGGAAGCCAGAGGTCATCTGGGGTCACCTGGGGGTCAAATGCTGAAAACCTTGTTCACACGATATCTCCAGATAGGAAACTTGGATATATTTCATACGTGGTATGTGGATGCCTTATGGTCCAAGGAAAAATCCTTTTGTTTTTGGTGGAGGTCAAAGGTCATCTTGGGTCACCAGAAGTCAAAAAGCAAAATTTCCCAAGAATTCCCAAGATCGTCATATGGGGGTTACCAGAGATCAAAAAGCAAAATTTCCCAAAAAGTCCCAAGATTGTCATCAGGGGCCACTAAAGGTCAAAAAGCAATTTCCCAAGAATTCCCAAGTTCGTCATATGGGGGTTATCAGAGATCAAAAAGCAAAACTTCCCAAGAATTCCCAAGACTGTCATCAGGGGCCACTAAAGGTCAAAAAGCAATTTCCCAAGAATTCCCAAGTTTGTCATATGGGGGTTATCAGAGGTCAAAAAGCAAAACATCCCAATTATTCCCATGATCATCAACTGGGGTCACCAGAGGTCAAAAAGCAAAATTTCCCAAGAATTCCCAAGATCATCATCTGGGGTCACCAGAGGTCAACAAGCAAAATTTCCCATTATTTTAAAGATCCAAGATCCATTGGAGTTAGAATCCCTCTGAAGACGCTTCTGTTTTTCTTTTTGGTTATATTTGGTGGGGTTCAAAGGCCATGAGAGGTTAGCAGAGGTCAAATTGTTAAAACAAAATGATATAGTCAAGAAAATTAAATTTGAGGGATAAACCTCAGTGCAAAAAAGCATCACCATTCGTCAAGGAATCACTAAGCCTTTAGGCTTTCTGGTCCTTTTAATTAATTTGGTGTTTCTCTCTTTCTTTATTCCATACAAAAAGAATGGGTTTTTCTATATTTATACAAAAAGAATGGACAATTATGCACCTTTCTCTCTATCAGAATGTGTCATCTTTGAATATTTCTCACCAGTGAAACTGAAATATGTCGCTCTACTTCCATTTTCTGTAATATCAAAATGCAATATTGCCCCCAAGGTTTGGTGCAAATGACCCACAGTTAGTACACATGGCAACTTCTGTAAGGATTGAAAAATCTTGGTGCAGTTGTGCTTTGCAGTGAATGATAGTTCACTGTGCTGTCCTTTCCTGGCCATAAATGTGTTGGAAGATTCCTACTGTATTTTTGAATGCTTAGTAGTGCAATTTCCATTTTCCAGAGTGGGGATTATATCAACAAACTTACTATTAGTTAGTTAGATGAGGTTTAACCTCCCAGTTTCCAACCAATTGGTTCAAGTCGAGACGACCACAGCCTTTTTTCCAGTTGTGGCTTGTTTGCCTACTCCATTGCTTATGCTGAGCACCAACTTGCTATTAGACAAATAGTTGGTAAAGTTTCCTTACAAACAAGTTGGATTGAAATCAGCTTTGCTGAGAGCAGTTGACTAATATAGTACTGGTTTTGTGTAACAAGTCATATCAGTACCAGAATTTCATAGTACTGCTCAACCCTTCCTGTGGTCATGTAAACGCATCATTTTTTGGTACAGAAAGTACAATGCAAAGATGATGTGAGAATTCTGAGGACATCCCTACTGGACAAAAGTAAAATTTATCATCATTTCTAGAGGAAATATGCTTCTACGTAGCCTTCAAGTAAGGAATTAAGAACACTTTTGCTTGAAGCTATGGAATGAAAAATGAAACTTTGAAAGAAATTTTCTCCTTCATTTTGACAATGTCTAGGTCTATATCCCACTCTTTGTGTACAGTAAAGAATGCAAGAATCAGTTCCTGAATCAATTCCTAATAGTGTGTAAGAAGGCTGTCTTAAAAGCATGCTCTGTTGACTCATTTAATGCTTCCCAAAAGTGCTGACAATTTCAAGTACTAGGAAGGTTAAACTGTATGGCAATAATACTGTAATGTATGCAGAGCGTGGCATGTAGTGATTTCCAAAAAGATAAATATTTCAGAAGTGCAGTGCATGATATGAATGTGCAGTTTCATTTGAGCAAGTTGGTGTTTACATTGTTGATGCTGATGCATGGAATATTTAATAACTTTGTATACACGATGGCTAAACTATATACTAAGACAACATGGAAAGATATTCAAATATTCTAACAGTATAAACTTAACATTCCATTCTCAAGAATGGAAGATGTACTCTAAAGGTAATTTACCATCTTTATATTATGCATTTATGCATTCTTGATTGACACTGGAGGTCTTTTGTGGCAGAGATGATTATTTTTTAAAGAAGTGATGTATTCTGTTATGAATCAAGTAATGTCAATAAGTTTACAGAACTTGTTGTCCTTGGGTGTCTCCCATATGACCCCTATTAGATGCCAACAGAAAATTTCGTTAATATTGCTTCATGTCCAGCATAGCAAACAGTGTATTGTTAATGTTACATAGTAACATGGTGGGACTTGTTTGTGGCTGGTACACAAGTCATTTGTGACTACTATGTGAAATACGAATCCTGTTGTACAGTCACATCTGAATTAATGAAAGGAAGCTGGTATAGGCCAATTATCAACTGGTGCCTGAACTTAGTATTTTGTAACACTTATCCAGTGCCATTTATGATTTCATGCCATGACACTCAGACTACATCAATACCAGACCTCAGTGAGTTGGAGAGAATGATAAAATATTGTAAAAATTATTCTGGACATTCCAAGTATGATAGATGACTTGTTCTACAAACATGATGTGTATGGAATAGCAGCAACTACCTTTTAGGCTTACAACAGCTCCAACATTGGAAGGGTTTTATCTAGTTCAATTTATCAATCAATAGTCGTAGAGATGTTTTATAGACAGTCTGATATCTACCTAAGAAGTGTAAGAACTCCTCATACTCTAAATATATCACCACCGTAAAATTTAAAGGAAATAAATACAGTGGAAACACAGCAGGGCATATCTTTTTGACCATATGCTGTTTATTTATATTTTTTGTTGAGATATATTTGTTAAGTATGAACCACACTTTGGGATGGCTAGAACTCAGATAAGGACATTCTTGAAAGACTGATATTTTAGGACATATCTCACATGTTATTAAGTGTAAAGTCTCTTTCAGAAAGGAGCCATGCTGAGTAAACCATATGATCATTTATTATCTTACTCTTAAACTTAAGTTAAAAAATAGTCTTGGAGTTATTAAAGCAAAATATACTTCTATTTGAATATTTATCATCTCTTTTCATTTGCAATGATATATTCCACAGAGATGACATGGGACTTGGCAAAACATTGCAGTGCATAACACTTATTTGGTAAGTTTGTGAAAGGAATGGTTGCTATCAATGTTTTAATTAGTAGAACACCATAAAACAGGTGTAACTTGATGTAAGAGCTATGTGCATTAGACTTAATGTAGACATAAACTAAACTGGTTTGCAAGGGAAGGAGCAATGCCCATTCCCCACTTTATAGAATGCTCATAACAACCCCCCTCCCCCTTTTGCATGAACATAATTGTTCTAAGCTGCTGGCAGCGATCTGGAATGGCAATTGGATGACTGCTGCCCTCATTTTCAGAATGTTTTTGGTGCTACTGTATTTGTAAGTAGTTGCAGTGTACTGTAGAGATTAATTTGACCGTTGACAGTTTAGCACTGGTGTATTTTCTTCTTATATCAGGCAATGTAAGGTAGCAAAGATATTCAGTTATTAAGAGAAAATTTAAAAATTACCCTTACTGTGGTGTATGTTTATCTTTTTTGTAGGACCCTTTTAAAACAGGGCCCGTATAATGGAAAAGCAGTGATAAAAAGAATTTTGGTAGTGACCCCTGGGAGCTTGGTTAAGGTGAGTTTTAATCATAGCTACGTCTGCTATGTCCATTCACGTATCTAACAGTAATTGCTAGCAACAAATATCGAGAATGAGTTTTGCAAGGCTACTTCCATGGCATAAAATCATAGAAATGCCAAAACCCAAATCAAGAGAAATCAAAAATAGCAAAAAAAGTACAAAACTATACCAATTTTGAGGTGAAGTTGACAAGGGTAGAACATTGTCATATCCTTGCCAAAAAATGTCACACAATATCATGCATATTCATGTCCTCAATTGTCCAATGGAACCTGTAGACATTGTTTCATTGCCAGTTTTAAGTGGAACAGTGTTGTTGTAGTATTGTTTATATGTACAGTACATACATGCACTGTTGCACATTTTCCTATACTGTGAGATTGGATTTGTACTGTAGCATTACTGCTATTCAGACCTTGTACTCAGTCATTAAAAAATAATATTCATTCTGTATTCACTTCAAGAACCTGTACTGTATACTTGTATTCATACATATGACATTGTACTCACTCTACAACTCTGCTTTAACCCATCTTTGTCCTGTATTTTTCTTGATCAGAACTGGTGTCATGAATTCAACAAATGGCTAGGCAAAGAGAGATTAAACGTGTTTGGTGTTGGTAATGAAAAGAAGATTCAGGTAAATTGGACAAGCTGTATTTATGGCAATGGTGAACATTATTAACATAGGCTTGTTCTGTGTAGTGCCCATATGAGGGGCCAGTCACTGACTAGTGAAGGCTGGAGGGTGTAGCTCTACAGAATCCAAAGATCAACATTGAACAAAATTACATTGTCTGTTCTTTATTCACTGTGTTGATTCCTCAGAAAGAATTGTAAACATGTAATTCAGGTGATCAGTACAAATATTGACTGGCCATTAAAGATACGGAAGCTCACAAGCTTCTAAAATATGCCACAGTTTGAAGATTTGGCCTTGATTGGGTGTGAGTTGTCAGATTAAATCAAACAAATGAATGATAACATTTAATGACCCAAGGAGGGGCAATGAACTGTTTGGAAAACTGCGCCCATAAAGTTGAAGTTGAGTGTCATGCACATAAGAAGTCCATGTTTACAGAATATGCAAAATAGATCCTACTGTAGATCATAAGACAGAGCAATGCCCTAAAAGATGTAGCTTGCAAATAAGTCTGAACTAAATGGAGATTGAAGAAAGTTGGCTGACCTCTATACTACATTACTTGACACTACTTAGATAAAAAAAAAAAGAGTAACTTAATATGGTTTATGGAAGTCTTGAGTGGACCGAGAGGTACTTAAAGTTAACTGGGAACTTCATTTGTATCAAAGATTGTATGTTTCTCTGGGTCTGCTCACTACTTACCTATTTTGTCGCTCTTAATTAAACATAAATGAAGGCAGTGCTAGATTTTGACTATTCATCCTCACTTTTTGCAATTTGAAAACATCTTAAAAACCTACAGGTTTTGCAGCAGTAAAAATTCATTGGCTTTTGTAGTTTAAAGTACAGTTGAACTAAGCAATAGTAAAGGAGTGATTGGTAAAAATCTTTTATTGCTGGTATATAGACACCCTAGAGTTACAGCAGGAAAAGGTTAGAACTGTACTTGCCGATCACTGGTGTATCTACAGTTTGTAATTGTGCAAAGTTGTGGTGTGGTAGTGTATTGGTGCTGATATCAGGCATAAAATTTGGCCAAAATAAACATAAAAGATAATTTTCAGTTATACCCATTAGTCTGTTAGTCCAGCTTTTGACTATTCAGTAACAGTACAGAATAGACTGGTGTGGGGAGGTAATTGACGATACCAAATGAGGGTAGCTGCATCCACTGGAAAGTTCAAAGGTCAAGCCTAGCTATTACAAAGGTCTTGTACTTTGCTGGTCAACTTGTTTAGCACTGGTTACTGTATTTCATGCTGTGTGGTAAACCAAGAAATGATTACCAGTTAGGCTTCAATCTTGAAAGAGCTTTGATGCAAATGATTATGGCATGCATATTCATAGTGTTCAAAAATACATAGTTACTACTACTAGTAAGTTGATTTTTTTGTTTGAACAGAGTAAATTAGGACCTGAAACAATAGGTGCCAATACCAATACCTAAACATTCTGAAGCCCATTGGCTGACAGTGTTTCCTCTAAGAAATTATCCATTGCGTCAATGTACTGAATTTAAGAAAATTGGCTCACTAGAAATGTCAATTAAGTGAAACTGCGCATGCGTAGGGCACACGTTGTTTTTCACACTGCATCAGAAACCCTCTTTTTTCATTTTTCTCACAAATATCAGTGTGTTACATTGACAAATCATTGCGTCAAAATCACGTTATAGCAGCTAAGTGGAAACACTGGGGACTATACCTACCAGGTTACCAGCATACAGCAAAGAAAATATACTCTCATCCAAAAATTTCTGTCCAAGCAGCTAAGGTTTTCTGGTGCCACTACCCCCCCCCCTTCCCACAGGCCCACATATACAGATGAGATTGTTGTTGTTATTAAGACACTCATTGACACTTCCCAACATTCCTCTTAAGTTTATAATTCAGACTTGATTGGGACATAAACATTCACCAGAAGTGCACATTAAATTTTGCATAAGATTTCCTCAAAAGTGCTAGTATTCCAGCATTGCCTCTGCATCTATTTTGTAATGCATGCCCTAGGCACACTCCAAACACCCTTCCCATCTAATGCACTACTCTAAAGTGACTATAGGCACCAAAGATATGGAAATTCAATTTTTGCTGCTTTCAAGAAGGTTTGAGAACCCTTCCAAGAGTCTTCATCAAAATATCCATAATTACACCTTATGTCTGAAGCTTTGCTTTCTTGCATGCCTTCAGAGTTGTGGCTAGTGAACCACTAAAGGGAGCCTGCAGTCTTGATATGTTACACTGTCAATGTATGCATAATGCACTGTTACAAATCTTATCTGGTATCATATTTAAGTTTTCTTTAAACCTTCAGCCTTGAGCTTTTTCAGAAGTCATCCTTAGCCTAGCAGATGCCTTTAGGCAAGCCCTTGGTGTTTTGACTTTTAAGAAGTATTTCATGTTGGTATTGCATCATATGCCACCAAGCCCTATTCTGCTTTAGACTCTCTGAAATGATCCAAAATTAAATTGCCTGTAGGTTCTGCCCTGACTAAGGAAACATTGAAACTTAGCAGTGTCTAAAGAAGAGTTAGCTAACCTGTCTTCAAAAACTAGCAGATGTGTCCTTTAGTTGAAACATGTAACACTGTACTCTATATTGCAAATACAGTCTTACATGCATTGTACAACTGTTTTCATTCTAAGAAGAGCTAACAGTCTTTTAATGCCCATAGTTTGTTGTTCTGTCGCATGATTCATCCCTATCTTTTCACTACTCTTTGTCAATTTTGCCCATGTTTTCCCTACTATGTAACTTGAGAAAGCCCTGTTTCATCCCTACTTTTTCACCAAAAGCTGCCAGAAAGACTGAGTGCACTGCCATGACAACTAGCTCCTTGACAATCACAAAAACATAATGGCAGATGCCCAGTACACATACAATCAAGTGTTAATGGTGTAAACTTTCTAGCCGTTACTGGCATACAACTTGAGTAAGAGAAACTCTGCATGTGACCCATCTGTGCTGCTTTGCTTTCAGAGTCTGAGATGATCAGTTTGGTTTCAAGTCTATAATGTTTGATGATTTGTTTCCTTTATTCAGGAGTTCTTACATTCACCAATCTATCCAGTCATGGTAGTATCTTATGAGATGGCAGTCAGATATTCTGAAGATTTACACAAAATAAAGTTTGATTTGATGGTGTGTGATGAAGCTCATCGACTCAAAAGCAATACTATTAAAACCACCTCGGTAAGTTACAGATTAATTGAGTGTATTGTAGAAATTGTATATCTGTCATCAAGGTATTACTCCGAACATTTTGTTGCAAAGCTGTGATTCTGTTTGACTTCATATATCATTACAGGTTGGTTGCTCACCAGAATGTGAAACTTATGACAATGCCAGTGAATTAATGGTTACAATTTTGAATCAGAAAAACCTGCATGGAAATTTTGTTCCAGAAAGCCAAATAAGGAAAATTGTCCTCACTACAAAGTACACTTGCAGTAGTGTCCATAAAATATGTGGTAAACAACATACTTTGATTGATGTAGAAAAAGGGGAAATCCAAATTGTTCCACCATGAATATGTGAGCCACTCTGATTGGTCAATAAACTGTACAGATCAGTGTGATGCAAACGACTCTTGCCAGCAGAGTGTCATTACTAAGATCATTCAGATTCTAAAATTTCATGAGGGTTTAATGTATAGAAGCAGATTGTTTAGAAACTCTGACAAGTTATGTAGTCTCTTCAGCACTAGAGGATTGCTTTTAGGCAATTAAACTGCTTAGTGAGAGGTTCTAAGACAGTTGCTGAGACTGGAGGGTGAGCTTAAAATAACTTTGATGAGATTTTCAGGCTTGATGCAGTTTTTTGTTACATTGAGAGTAGGATGTCGTTACCCCTCAATAGTATGATGAAGGCTTTGGTGGCAGTGATGGCAACAAGGATATGAATGTTAATGACCAACCAATAAAATAAAATGTATTCAACCACTCAGTGCACTTTTAAAGGAAATGTTAACAACCCACTAGGCTCTAGTCTGAAAATGACTTTGTTTTGAAAACTTGATAATGTAGACAAAGCCTGGAGACGTTCTGGCAGCTTGTTTCAAATGATTTGAGTAGAGGAGAGATTTGTAATCTCCAATTTTTTAAAACTTTACATGCGTTCATCTGGCTGTTAACAGATGAGTGTGAAGATCAGTAATTTAAACATTAACTGCAGCATTTTAGAAGCCAGTTAATTCTTAGTGTTGATGTGTGTGTCATCTTTTCTGTATCATACCTTTTTCCAGATTTTAAATAGCCTTTCCATCAAGAGACGAATTCTGCTAACCGGAACTCCAATTCAGGTGATGCTGCATTTAATTACAATGTGTTGATTGAGAAAGAACTGTTCAAATCTTCTCAAGATAGGTGGTTATGTAATCATAAAACAGTATGTTCATACAAAAGACATCTGTAACAATCCATCAGCTCTTTAGTTAAAGGAATTCTGAAATAACTGTACTTTGTCAAAGTCCTAGGATTTTTTACCTTGCTATTTAATTTTTTATGAAAATCTCTTAGGAATTCATGCCAAGGAGTGATTCTGACCATCATTTTAATAAGAAGCATTCAAAGTATCCTTAATATGTTTGTAATCCAAGTGAAGTGTCTTTTATGTGTTCTTACATACTTTATTCTTTTATCCTTACAAGTAAAGAAAAACGATACCAGACTGGCACTGTCTTAATCGCATGTGGGAGTATGGCAGATTAAAATCACTTTGCAATACTTATTTTATTGAGTGTAACTAAACAACGTGCCAAACACCAGTGTTTGTTTCTACATGCAAGTTTGACGTTTCAAGATTATAAAAAACTTAAACTTAGTCTCCTTGTATTTTCCATCGAATGGTGAACAAGACATCTTAGGAACTTATTAGAAGAAGGACATAAGCTCACATTTAGTTTTAACATGTAATAGGGGTACTATGTGCAAACATTCTACTCTTATTTGCATTCAATGCCTATTTGTGGTTCTAAAGATATCAAAAATGAAGTTGTCACATTTTCATCCCCAAGTGTACTTGAAGCAAGCACATGTGACATTGTAGCCTCACATTAACCACTCTGTTATGTTTCTCTTTAAACTTGTCAACCAGTTATCTTCTCTGTTATCTTATGCTTATGTAATGTGAATTAATGAGAGGAATGGGAAGATGGCAAACTTTTTGTTCTCCATGGAAAATCATATCCCTATCTATTCCAAGATCAAAGCAATAGATTGTAAAGTAAAGAAAACAAAGCTTTTCTTCAATATTAATATGAAGGGATGACATCACTTCTGCTTGCCTTGAGTTTCCTTTTCGGCACAAATGTAACTTCATCCACTAATATCTTAAGAACCACTTATTGGAATGGATCAAAAATTTCATCAGAATGAGTAGATATGGTTAATCTTTCACTTACCAAAGGTAAATTGTTGCTTATGGCCTTCCTTCTCTTAACATCCTTTGCTGACATGGTTTGCTTCATTTAAGTTACCATTTTGCTTCTTTCATTTTCACTTTTGTGCTCCGTTTTGTCCACAGAATGATCTCAAAGAGTTTTACTCCCTTGCAGAATTTTGCAACCCATCTATACTAGGTATGTTATAACATGAGCATAAAATCAAAGATGTTGCTGCATGAACAGAACAAGTGTCACATACTCAAACCAAGGTTCCCCTTGGCTCCCCTACCCTTGGTCTTAACCCCTTAATTGAAGTCTAAACCTTTGATAGGACAATGCATTGTTTCTATTACCACCAATTTATGAGCAATAAATATTGCTTGGGAATTGTTTCTAAAGGAATAAAAAAAATTCACAACTTTTACATCATGTCAGTGGTAAGAGTCGGTAAGTAGAATGTGTTACCATTTAAAACGTAATGCAACTCATCAGAATCATTCACAGAATCAGTGCAGCTCAAAGGAAGTATGAACAGAATCAATAGTACCTATCAGCACCATTCACAGAATCATTGTTACTCATTAGAAACATTCACAGAATCAGTGCAACTCATCAAATAATTCACAGAAACAGTGCAGCTCAATGGAAGTATGAACAGAATCAGTAGTACCTGTCAGCAGCATTCACAGAATCATTGTTACTCATTAGAAACATTCACAGAATCAGTGCAAACCATTAGGGACATTCACAGAAACAGTGTAACTAAACAGATGGATTCATAAAATCAGTGTCACCCATCAGAGAGATTTACTGAATGTTAATTTTGCCAGAGAGCAGCACAATTTGAACAGTTCTAGACCTTCAAATTGACCTTTTTTGCTTTGGTAGGGAATGTGACAAGTTTAGGGCAGAAGTGACTTAATCTAGTAAGTTGTTTTGACAGTTGGATTAGGATTTAGATCTTCTAACATAAAGCATAACTTGGAGTAAGTCTGGGTTTTAGGTTATATATCAGCCCCATTGAAAGCTGAGACCATGCAAAAAGTTGTCTTGGTATGACTAGCAAATTTCTGCACATTGCAAAAATGAGGAATTTTTTTTTTTAAGTCTGGAAACAATTTATGCCTGTGTCTCAAAGCTACTCTACTTATTGTACTGTTGGTCAAAGGATTTCCCATCAGAAATGGCCAAGTGGATTCTGAGCCATGGTGAACGGATGGAGACAGCATTCACGGAATTGTGTAAATTACTATTTTTCCATCACAAATTTGAATGGTAACATTGTGGTCTTTTGTAACAGGTTCTGAATCATCATTTCATCGGCTGTATGAAGAGCCTGTTCTGAGGTCACGGCAGCCAGGTGCAACAGAAGAGGAGAAAAATATTGGAAAGATGAGAGCTGAGGAGGTGAGTGTTGACTACACACTTGAATGCACAGTAACATTATTCAGGTCTTGAAGGGCAACAACACTTATTATCCAGGTACCTGGGAGAAGCCTGTGAGGATGTATAGATTACATCTTACATCCAGTGGCTTTTAGTTAAACAATTTAACTCAAATTTGTATCTATTTGAGTGTACTAAGTCAAGTTTAGAACAGAAGACTGTGAATTACACTGGGATGAATATCCATCTGAGGATTCAACCTTCCAATCTCCTGATTGATACACTTCATCACTTGAAAGATCATCACTCATTTTTATCTATGCTGCTTTGTAACCTTCTTTCCTGGGGTAGTCATTGATCATAATCACATGTCAGATTTCCTGGCTCTGTATAACTGATAAGTACAAACCATTCAAGGAATCTTCCTTTAAGATAAAGTGATAAAAATGGATGTAAATTTCTGCACATTGAGATGATGAAAATATAACAGGATGCTGCATGGAAGTGTAGTTTTTCATCACATGCCTAAGTGCTAATGTCTTGTCTACAACTCAAGATATTTTCCTGAAGATAGGTTACTTTTATCAAGAAAGACTTCCAGTTGCTTCAAGGTTACAAAAGTGTCTGGTATACTGAGAGATTGGTTCTAAAATCTCAATTTTTTTAAACTTGTTTTTGACCTTAAAACTTGGCTCTAGTAAAAGAATTGAATAGTATCCATTTGTAGAATGAACTTATCTCTACCTTGTTAGATCACACGAAAGTGTCTACATGTCACATGTCAAGATGATAGAGAAGCACAAAAGCCTTGTTCAATGACTTTGTATGGTATCACAGATTTCCCATCATTCAATGCACTGCTCTCTAATTAAGATTGATGTGAAAATACATAACTTCAGAATTCAAAGTGCTATTGAGAGATGGATTTTCCCAGGTGAAAAAAATTCCCCCATTTTTATGAACTTCTATACTTTTCCACTAGAATGGTTCCTTTAATGCTGGCAATCATGTAGTTGGTCTTTGTCCCTGCAATTTATCAATAGAGATGAGTTACAGTCATACAACCATGGATTGCTTGTGGATATCAGTCTGCAGTATATAAAACTTAATATGAGTAAAAGTACTTGTAAATTTCTTCACATTTAAGTGGCTGTTTGTAAAATGGGGTTTGAGAGGGACTCATGGAAATGCACATTTTAAGTGAGCATATTACTAATGCTGTTTATAGCATTATTTAGACAGGTTTCCACTTGTTAATTCTGGTAACATTTTTTTTGTTACTTGAAAATTATTCCATCTGCAAGTGAAATTTTGGATTTTCTAGTTACACTTTGCTTTCATATTCTTCAAATATATATATTTTTTGAAAATGTAACTTTTAATGATGTCACTATTTCTTTCATTTTTCATTGAATGGGACAACCTAATTTGTTTATATAGTGATATTTCTTTGAACATTCTTTCCTTGATCTTCCATCTTTTTTGTGTTAAACAGCTTTCCAGGATCATGGCCATGTTTGTTTTGCGAAGAACACAGGAAGTGAATAACAAGTACCTACCTCCAAAAGGTTTGATTTATCATGACAGATTGGCTACTGTAAATTGACCTACAGGCTGCAGTTTGCAGGGAAAAGGAGGGGGGATGGCAAGCCAAAGTTTTTGCCCCCAAAATTGAAGATTTGCCCCTAGATCTATCCCAAAATTAGGAAAAGTTTCATTAACTTACCAAGTTAAGCTATTGTCAAGGCAATGCATCTGTCTGTGTGTTTGTCTGTCTGTCTATCTGTTTGTCTCTCTGTCTTGTCTTGTCTGTCTGCCTGTCTACAGTGGTAAGAGGGCTGCTTTTTGCAGGCTCTTTGACCATTTGTTGTCAAAGTTGGTGAAGGAACACATAAAGGGGTTAATAACTATGGTGACAGGAAGTAGGTCAAAGATCATTTGGGGTCACAGAGAGGTCAAACAGTAAACTTGCAAAAGCTTTCATCTCTTAGAGGTTGTGTCTGAATCTTATCAACTTTGGCCACAATGTTCAGTAGATGAGGGGGTCATCAAAATTGTACTTTGGAAGTAGGTCAAAGGTCATTTTGGGTCACAGAGAGGTCAAACAGTAAAATCATGCAAAAGCTTGCAACTCTTAGAGGTTGTGTCTGAATCTTACCAAATTTGGGCACAATGTTCAGTAGATTTGTGCTTTGGAGATAGGTCAAAAGTCATTTGGGGTCATAGAGAGGTCAAACGGTGAAATCAGCCAAAGCTTTCAACTCTAAGGGGTTGTGTGACATTTGTGCAATTATTGTTCTTCATTTATATCTCTTTGCCTGAAAAATGAGGTGGCTACCCAATTTCCTACCTACCATTTTAGTGAATGAGGGAGAAGGGGGGGGGGGACTCCTCTCCTCCCCAGCAGACTTGTGTACCTGTGGTCTTACCAACTCTGTGAGCTTAAAACCACTTACATACTAAAGTGCCCTGGTCCATACAATGTTTATTTTAATCTAGTATGGTTCTTTACCACTAACAAAAGTAGTATAGGAACATTCTGAGTGGTGTTTCTGGTTTTAATAGTTCTTGCCATGCAACAAAATTACAGGAATTGTGTATTTGTCTCAAAATTAACTTTTCCAAGCCTCACTGCTTTCAATTTCCCTTGCCTTGATCTGACTTTACTATGTACTTCAAAGTTCTACTTTTGTTAGTAAAATGCCAGCACTCACCCTCTCAGTCAAGCAGCACACTGAGGATGGGTTGCCTTTGGGAAAAGAATTCAAAAAGTGGGTAACAAAGGGAGAAAGTTTGAGGCATGTGAATGAATGGCACATATTGTAGTCATCACTTCAGAAAGAAAAATTATAGGAAATATACATATTATGCAGGTTGAAAACTTAAATTTAATTGTCTAATTTGTAATTTTATAAGCTAATTTAGTTGTTAAACATATAGAGTTCAGTCAGTTTCCTTGTAATATCATTATTGCATTACTGTGCTTGCATCAACTGTTTGGGCTTTATTTTGAAAGCAATGTGGTTAGATGATCAGGAAAACAAATCTTCTCTTGTGAAGTATCTCCTGGGAAGAGAGCTTGCATTGTCATGTTACTTTATTTGATCACATATTGTAAGATGGTTCTAATGCCTCTGTGGAATACAAAGGAAAAGAAATGAAGGTTAGGCTGACTTACACAGAGCAAAATTACAAATTATTGTGTTATTCCACTGTTACATTTGAAAGGAACTTAATTTCAACGTTTTCTATCTTGCACAGAAATTTTAAGATGGTTGGTGGGACAATAAGTTCCCTTTTCGTCCTTTGTAACATTTTTTGGTTTCGATGATAAGAGAAGTCTATGCAACTGTAATGGCATGTGTATGGCATGTAGTGTCCCATATACAGCATAGAGCATAGACAGAATTTTCATGATGTTGTATTTGGCCTTTTTTCAGTGGAAAGTGTGATATTTTGTAAGCCTAAACCCCTTCAGCTGAGCCTTTACAGAAGTCTCCTGGCCTCTAGACTGGTGAGGAAATGCCTCACTCGAGGTATCACTGGAGATGTAACAGCACCACACCTCATATGTATTGGTGCACTCAAGAAACTTTGCAACCATCCAAGTTTGTTGTATGAACCCAGTCAGAAAGCATCAGAGGAGAGTCGAGCAATGAAAAACATGTATGGAGATGAGGAAGAGGTAGGACTGTCATGGTGACTCTGTCAAGATGATTTCTAGGAGTTAAAGTAGTTCTCCAAGTTGAAGTTAAGGTTTCATTGACTGAAGTTTTTGAAGGTTTTTGGATGTACTCAAACTGTACAGTTCAAGATGTTGTACTAGCAAGTTCATGCACTCATAAAACCTTGACAGTCATGGAATTGGAAGGTATCAATCTTTATATGTATTAGATGTTAGTCTTCTTTATCCAATTTGTAATTACTGATTGAGGTCAGTTCAGAGAAGTAGGACACTTCCCCTGTATTGTATTTCCTTCTTGGATTCTGGAACATCTTGTAGCAATTCTACATTCTTACTTTAGCTCACTCAGGAATCTTCTCTCGTCTTCATCATAAATCTTTGTAAGGCATAAAGGGCAGTCAATATAAATGGCAGTCTGCTGCTATTGCTGCATTCCATTGCTAGTTTGAAAGTTGCTACTTTCAACTTCTCCACTTTACGTTTGCCTCTATTGTGTAAATAGCATTATGATAGATGTATGATTTGTGCACTGAATATGAAGCCCCAACATATGAGCAGAAATAATGCAAATGTTCCCATGTAGTATGTTATGCCGTCATACTTGTAGGCTGTACAGAGTGGATGTATGTGTAAACATATAAGACAGAAGTTGTACAGGCCAAAATGTGGGTGAAACCAGTAAAATCCAGTGCAGTTTATTAGGCAGACTTAAGCTTAGTCAAACATACACCTACATAAGAATTACTCCTTTGTATAGGCCTGCAATATTTCTATGTGGGAAAACTTTTAACGGAATCTCCAGAGTGAACCTTAAGTCTAAAATTACAAAAGTAAATTTTAAAAGGTTGGAACATTTAACATCCGATTGGTCCAACTGAGGCGAGGATCCATGGGGGGGGGGGGGGGGCTTTCCTGGGCTCAGCCCCACTTTTTTGCCACATTAACAATAACTAATATGCGAAAATTAGCATAATGTTAATCTAGGAGAATATTCAAGGGGGCTGTTAGCCCCCCTTTCGAAATGTCTGGATCCGCACCTGCAACTCCCTTACTAACAGGTCATTTGTGCACTGAGAAATGTTATGATGAACTTTACTCCATTTATTTAAAATGGTTTCATCATAATTGATAATTCCACTCATGCACTACTTAGATTGCCTTCCTTCATTTTATTCATTTTACGTAGCACCATTGCATCTTGTTCCGTATTGTGATCGCTGTGCTAAATATTGTAGAGTGACTTGACCATGCATGCCCTCTCGTCAAAACAAGCTTTGCAAAATAAGAGTTATGTTTTCAAGGTCATATGAGGTGTTAACAATTTAGATTTCAAAAGAAAACAAAAGCATCCTGCAAGTGGGACATCATGGGTTATTGTTCCATGGAGTATTTCAAACTTAGTAAATGAAATTCATAATTTTTTTTCACAGCAACTGAATAAGCTATGCATAGGTTGTACTAATGTCATTAATTTTCCAACTTCTGTAAAATATATCTTTGTAAATTTACTCTTTTGGTACACCACATGAAAATATAGATATCAAATTATAGGTATTTCAAAATAAGGCAGCATGAAAGCTTTCTTTTCCAGAAATACGGTTCTTACAGAAAAGAACTCCGTTATTTATAGCTCTAGACTTATTGTTGTCCCAGACTTTCAAAATTTCAAATGATGCACACCCATAATACTTGTAATGCATAATATTTTGAAAAGATAAAGCTATTGTCTGAGTTTATAGGTGAGCCTGGATGGATTAATAATGATCAAAGCTGCTTTTGTTGTATGCCATGTTGGTGCATTTTAAATGCAATACCACCCTTCAACCAAGGTATCAGTTTGACATTTAGGCCAGCTAAATGTACAACCTGTCAGAACTACATATCAATGTTGTCGACTGAGGTTACTTGCCATGATTCACCCACTGTTTCTTCATCAACCATTTTGTTCCAAGTGGTGAACTCAAGTTGCTTTTTATGTCCAAACTCTCTTCTCTTGTTCTCCAGTTCAATAAATCAGTGGAGTGTTTCCATTCCAATAAAATGTAACATACATCCCAGACAATATTTATTGTCTTTATGTCCCAGAATCCTCCCTTTGTTCTTTCAGATCTCCCTGTATGATGGGTTGCTGCCTCTCTTTCCCTCTGATTACACATCACCCTCTGAGTCTGGGAAACTAACAACATTAGCTGCAATGTTACAAGTGCTTCATACTTCATTAATTCAGGAGAAAATAGTGGTTGTGTCAAACTACACCCAGGTATGTTACTAAGTATATACATGTACAGCAGGAGTGCTGTGGTTCTTCTCACAGGGTTTCCCCTGGCATTCTTTTCGTGAGGCGGCCACTTCACAGTTTTTGGCCAACCACCGAACAGAAATTTGCTATAATTGCCACCCTTGCTGTACTAGCTATAGAAGTATTGATAGTCTCCCTCACTGTTTGTGCTAAAGCTGGCACCGCATAACCACCATGGACTTATACCACCTCAATCTCTCCAAAACCTGGGGTAAACCCTGTTCTCAGTTGGTGATGACTGGAGAAGAATTGCTTTGAATGTTTCAAGGTGATAGGCAAAATAAGACAGCATTGTAACACAAAACATTATGACTTGTTATGCAAGGGAGCTAAGTGTAGCAAATTTTATGCTGTTGAACTTCCTCTGATCAAATAGTAGATCTTGCAAAGTTAGTTATATAATTACATGAGATAGGTATTTGCTTACAATTTTAATCACAGCTTCAGAAATTCACCTATAAGAGGAAGTTTTAGGAGGATGTTGCATCAGGATCATTAACAGCATGTAGCCTCATGCTCACAGTCTTGAACTTTGTTGCTGTAAGTTTACTTCATATTTTGTAAAATAGCTGATACCATTCATTGATACACCAAATGATATCAGAGTTAATCCTGTAAAAGTTCCCTTTTCCTTTTTTTTCTCTTCAACAGACACTGGATATACTCCAAACTTTCTGCGAAACAGAAGGCTACATAGTCAGTCGCTTGGACGGCACAACTCCTACCTCGAAAAGGCAACAGATTGTGGATCACTTCAACTCCAAGCATTCCAAAGAAAGTAAGGCTATTTGTAAAAAGACTGAAAGAAGTACATGCACGAATTCCTTATCATGCAAATGTAAAAGTTAAAAAAGCATGATTCTTAGAAAGTGGGGATTCTCTTTTAATTTCATTTGTAGTGTGATGAACACCCGAGGTCAACCTATATAAGGCTATGTCCATTGATATATCTAAAGTCATCTGACGAGCTTTAAATGATATTCTACAACCCATATCTATCCGTTATTCACTTTCTTGACTCCCATTGGCTAATTTAGCATCATGTGACCATTAAAAACAATCCGTTATTTTGCATTAAAGGACAGTTAGTCTCATTAACATGCAGAAGTCAGTAGCAACATTACCTCTTTGGAGGGTATCAAGACTTGTTGCTGTGCAACAGAACTGTAGTGGGTCTACCTACTGGACCATACTACAGTATACAGTGTACAGTACTATACTGCAAAGGTCAACAACACCTTCTGTAACAATGGATATCCCTGCTTTGATCTCAAATGTGAGCCATGTGATGTGGACAAAGAAAATAGCAGTATCCTGCTTGTAGATTTCCACAACTGTCTGAAAATGACGTAAAGAGTATTGAAGCTGGAAGACTAGAAGCTTCAACTGCACGAGCCACAAAGTACAGGGAGTACAAATTTTGAAAGGTCAGTCACCCAGCAAGCATAGCCAATACTTGATTGAACTAGGCCTAAGTACTAGCAAGGTTCCTTACAACGTACAACAACAAACTATTACATGTCAGAGATAAAAATTGCTCTGGCATTATCTTAAATATTTACTGTAATGACCTTTAGCAAATTAGGCAGTGAGAGACAAGAAAGTGAAATACGGATAGCTAGGGGTTGTAGAATCAAGAAATATATTGTCATGGACCGCTGAAATTAATTGACAAAGTTCAAAATCATTGTATCAGGGCAACAACCTGCACAGCACAGCGGGCCATGAGACCCATGAAATCATGGCAATGACTGGTCACAAAAGTGAAAGCAGTGTATGTTCGTATGGTTAACCGTTTGAGTAGTGGACAAAAAAGGCAGTTATCTGACAATTTAAGCGCCCAGTGTGTAAGTTCTGAAGTGTACACTCCACCAGCAACAGCTTAGTGTTACACTACGAAAACAGTACTACTGATTAATGTAACGTTAGACCCCTAACTGATGAAGAGCCTAACGTTAGGCCTATCAGTATCACTAGGAACAACACTAACCAGTAACCTGTCCATGTTGTTCGAAGAACAGAGCATTGCATTATCATCAGTATTTCAGGGCTGCAACTTTCGTGCACCGGTATATGTGACTGTCAATAAATCTTCTTGAACGTTCATATCTTTTTATTTCTCAAGAGTTAATTGATTTATCAAACGTTTCACCTTATTTCACTTCACCGTTTTCACACGTTACAGTTGATTTTTACAATTTGTTGAAGTATATGCTTTCAGTAAGTGTATTCTGCACTTTGGTCAACCGTTAACTTTGACCTTTGACAATTGCGCAATTTCGAGTCCAGTAAACAAATTCTTTTTCAAGTTCAAGTAATTCTATGGGAAATGTGTACGAAATGGATAAAAAAATTGTCTAAAATATTATATGAGTGTTTACTGTTAATCAACTTTTGAAGTATCTATGAATTGTTGAATTTATTTTGCCATTGTCAAATTTAGTGTGTAAAGAAGTCAGTTCATACAGTAGTGGCATATATACGTGACATACATACTGTACACAATACGCAGTGTGTATTTTACTTAAAGGGGAATTTTCATGATCCCAGACAGTTCCAATTCTCCCAACTATGCATCTTCTAGCTCCTCCCATAAGTGTATGGGGCTCTTCCTTGTGCAAGAATAAACCTGTTTTATTGCTTAAGGCCATGTCCTGGTGAGTACACAAGGCTATAAAATGTTATAAAAGTACTCTCTCTGCCTTGTGTGGAATGTGAGCTACTCTGCATCTTTCAAATTTTCAAACTTTGATGTCAATCAAACAGCAGTCACCAACTGAGAATTTTGATATACATACACTAAAAATATACTTTGGGGTGATGACAGTCTGTCTTTAAGGCAGTCAAGGTCACCATTTTGTTGTTCGCCAGGAAACATCAAAAGACGAGAATAGTGGTAATAGAAACTGTCTGAAATGGTAATTGCTCATTGGTTGTCATCACTGCCTGTTATTGTACTTGCTGTAAATCGCTTTTTGAACTCAATTTATTACAATTTCTTTCATTTTTCTTGCTTTTTATCAGTTTTGGGGTTGTAGAATAGGAATAAATCACATCAGTCTGCCTTTTATTGACTCATAAACCTTCTAGACCTCGTCTGTTATTTTGCCAAATTTTGGGTCTCGACGGTTTATTCACCAATAAAAGGCAGCCTAATGTAATTTATTCCTTAATTCTTAGGTATTGAAGATTTTTTCATAGTAAAAGTTGTAACTCATGAAGATTCAGTACTTTTCTGATTTTTTTTTTATTATTTATGTTCTAGTTATATATTTAATTTTACAGCTGTGTTTTTGTTAAGCTCTAAGGCTGGAGGTGTAGGACTGAACCTGATTGGTGCATCTAGACTTGTTCTCTATGACATAGACTGGAATCCAGCCAATGATTTACAGGTGAACTGTCTTCCTTCTTCCTAATTGGTTGAAAGACCAAAAATGTTGAATTGGAAGCAACATTGCATTTGGAATAATATTGCCATCACATCAGCTCCACATTCTATTTAAAATCTTTAAATGTTTTAGGGGCCCAGAAACTTTGGAGCCACTATCTGATAGTACTGCCAAACATGAAAGGCTAGCATAAGCAAATAGTTTGTTTAGTGCTAACTTTACTTCAGATGTAAAGTGCAGTCACCCTAATGTGAAATAAGTATATCCCTATATTCTCATTCATTTATGGCACATTCAAAAAGCAATATTCATATTACTGAATTGTTAAATTTGTAAATCCATACCTTTTTGGTTTACCTTTAATTTGCAGTTTTTATGTCCTTAAGCATCTTGCTAAGGGAGATTTGTTACATTTAGTCAATATTTTAAAATTAACTGGGAGCAACAGTATCTACTCTTTGGTCAATGGCTTGTTACATGTCAGCTACCCTCCACAAACTATGCACAAACTCTATGCAATATGAAGTACACATCTCAGTTTTAAGAGATGATCAGTACCAGCCTAATCATCACACGTCAAAGCCTGTTTATTTACAACTCCATACTAAAATTGATGAAGGTTTAAGATCTTTCGCAGAGCAGATTATATCACTGTTCTTCCATCATGTAAACTTGCAATTTATCTTCTTTTACAGTCCATGGCAAGAGTTTGGAGGGATGGACAGCGGAAGCAAGTTCATATTTACAGACTCATCACAGCTGTAAGTGTTACTCCTCATCAAATTAAGCAAGTACTATCCAAAAATTGTGCAATAATGTTTGTTGATGGAGTAATTCCATAATTTATTTAACTCTGGTCTGTAGGGCACTGTGGAGGAGAAGATATTTCAGAGACAGATTTCCAAACAAGGTCTCAGTGGTGCAGTGGTGGATATGAATGATAGATCAGAGGTTAAGTTTTCTTTGGAGGATTTAAAGGTAAGGTGAATTAAAAGCATGAACAAGTTTCTGAAAACAGAGTGGGAATAATTCTCAATTATTTATCAGGTGAAGTTTTCGTGTACCTACATTCAGGTGGGATGAGCCCTTTATCCATTTTTCACTATTTTGATTGAAAATGCCTTGTGGTTACTGTTAAAATAGGTGTCATAAAATATAGTGCCAGATTGATTATGCTTCCAGTGTTGGATAGATATTTGATAAGCTGCTAGGTTTACTCATGCAGCCTTCAATTTATTTTATTTTATTTCATTCATTCATTCATTCATTCATTCATTCATTCATTCATTCATTCATTCATTCATCCATCCATCCATCCATCCATCCATCCATCCATCCATCCATCCATCCAATCCAATCCAATCCAATCCAATCCATCCATTCATTCATATTTATTTTTTTTTCTTGGGGTAAGGGTGATCGATTGGTGGGACCAGTCACAAGTCATTATTTTTGGAGTTGTTCAGGAAGGCAGTATTAGGTAATGATATTGTATCACATGCAGTACGTGGTTAAAAAAAAGTTGGTGTAATGCATTATTCTATCATGGTCTTTGTTGTCAAGGAAGATCATGAATTTTTCATGATTTGACAATGGAAGAGTCACTGAATTTCATTGTCTTTAAAGCACTAAAACCCAGATAAATCAAAAGGGATGCACAGTTGAATCTTGTTGTCACTAGAAACAATCCTCAGGTAATCTATCCAGATTGCCCATACTTCACTTTACAGGATCTGTTCACATTACATGAAGATGTTTCCTGTCTAACTCATGACATGTTAAACTGTCCTTGTTCGGGTGATGGTAGCACTATCACAGAAGATGACTCCACAGAGGTCAGGCCATGTCAACTTGGAAAACTGGCTTCTACTGCAGCAACTAAGAAGGTACAAGAATACTCCAGTTGTCTCAAATGTACAAAGCTGTCTTAGTTTCACTAAATTCATCGAGAGTACTGCAAGGTGTTATTTGCCTGTGTAGGACAGTTGGGGTATGGGCTAAACAGTCAAGAAGAACAGTCACAAAATAACTAGAATGAGGAGTAAGTCACAGTTATGTGGTACATACAGTTTATTGGTTAATAAACACTTAGTGTCACACTGTACCAATAACAAGGGCAGGCACTCACTTGACACTTACATGCAAACCAAAACATTACACAAGAACAGTGTGCAGTATACAAAACTCCTTTGCAGAAGCAACCACTATGCAGCACCAAATTAAACAGTACGATAAACTGTTACAGCCTGCTTAGTTTGCTTTAAGGTCTGTCACTAAATTAAAGAGGCTTATTTTGAAGTTAGGAAGATACTGAATTAAGAATTTAAGTGTACCTAAAGTCTAAAATTTCAAAAATATGTGTTAAAAAGCTGGAAAAATGCATCAAAACAGTCTAACTCCCATCTTCACAGGACATTCCTAGCTGAGGTATAAAATGTTGAAGCTTATTCACTCAGTTTAAAATGGTAGATTCCACAATAAGTTGTGATGTCGTTCGTGTACTAGTCAAATTACTGCTTTTCCTTTTCGTTTTTTCGAACAACACTGCACCTTTTGCCAAAATGTGATCACTGTCTTACTGCTGTAGGGTGACTTGGCTATATTAGCCCTCTCCAAACAACATGCTTTGCAAGGAAACAGTAAATGTTTGAAGGTAATATAAACATTTTAATTTCAAAAGGAAACAAAAGTAGGTAATGTGAGTTGTACAAGAAGGACATCACAAATTATTAGGCAATCCACTATTTCAAATTGAGTGAAGAAATTTCAACATTTTATACCTCAGCAATGGAATAAGCTATGAAAGTGGGAGTTAGATAAATGAAACTCATTTTCCAAACTCTAAAATATATATTCTTGTAATTCTAGAGTTTAGGTCCATTAAAGTATCCTCTACTTTTCATTGCTAGGTGATACCTGCCTGGTACTAGTAGCAGTACACTAACCTCTACTGCACAGTGTAGGGTTTTACCTGCCTAGTATTAGTGGTAGTAGATATCTTTTTCTCCTTTAATGATATACTACACCATATCATGTAAGTCTATTATTTTAATAAAATACCATTGGAGATTATGGCAAGTCATGTGACATGTTAGTAATACATGGCTGTTTTTTCATCTTGCAGAAAACCATCTCCATGGCTGAACTTCTGAAGTGGAAACACTACTCGTATCCATTCCAAGGATGTTTTAATGTAAGTGCACGCTATTCAAATTAGCTAGCTTAAACAGCATTTATTCTGAATAATTAATTTTGTTTGTAAAAATGTAAGCAACATTGTTCATTCTTTTTATGACCCTGTCATCACTTATCTATTTAAGAGTTAATTTGTCCCCGTACTGGCAGTATTGTTAATTGATGTTTGCTTTTATTTGTTATTCTTATATTTTGTTGTTAAGAGCATGTTATATAGGCTCAGTACTGACATTCTATCCCTCATATTACACCATCATGCCCAGATTCAGTGTGACGTTATATTAAAAGAGACTTTAACTGCATTCTCCTCCAAATGTTCCACCTTGACAAGTACATGTCTAGCTCCTTGTCCATTATCAAAGCAGGAATGGGACATAAATGGTATCATAACTGAAACTTCAATTTGTACTGATCGTATTAAATTTACCTCTGCATGAGAAAAGCCTTGTATGATTGATTATTGGAATAAAGTTCATTTTTCATTTATCTTGATACTGCTACCTTACCAGAAGGATTACATGAAATAAAGTTTTGATGTCTATAAACTAATTGTCAGTAACTAGTTCTTAAGTACAGAACACTTGCTTTGAAATTCAAACTGTGTATTCCAGAAATCAAGAGATGCCGGTAATACAGTACAGGCTTTCAAGTGACTCCTTATCCTACTTTCTCCTACATTTTGGTTCTTTCTCCTACTTCTTGCAAGTTTTCTTGAAAATTCTATTTTATCCTACTTTTTCACACCTTTAGGACTTGCCATTACTTTACAAACCAGAAAGACAAAAGGCTTAGTGAATCCTTGTATATTGATATATTTTGTAACAAACATCAATCACCCACATGACAAGCATGAGATCCATCACTGTTATTCTTCTTGAGGTATCATGTTAATAAGGTTTTGACCTCTTGAAATCTTGTGACCCAAAATGACCTTTCACCTCCACTTAAAACAATAGGGATCACCTAACTTGTATCTACATGCTAAATATGAACAATCCACAGGCCAAGTATGAGATTCCTCACAGTTATCCTCCTTAAAATATCATGTTTACTAGGTTTTGACCTTTTGTGAGTCCAAATGACCTTTGACCTCCACGAAAAATGATAGGAATCATCTACACAATATTAGCAATCCACATGCTAAGTATGAGATTGATCACAGGGATCCTTCTTGAGATATAGTGTTTACAAGATTTTGACCTCTTGTGACCTCAAATGACCTAAGATTTCCACTGAAACCAAAAGGAAGTATCTCCTCAACACGAACATTCCACATGGCAAGTGTGAGATCCCTCACAGTTATGTTTCTTGAGATATCGTGTTTACAGTGTTTTGACCTTTGGCCTCTGGTGACACCAAATGACCTTGGACCTCCGCCAGAACCAATAGGGATCATCTACTCAGTATGGGCAGTTTGCACGCTAAGTGTGAGGTCCCTCACAGTTACCCTTCTTGAGATATTATAGTGTTTGCAAGGATTTGACCTTTTGACTTCTGGTGACCCTAAATGAACTTTGACCACCAAAAACAGTAGGGATCATCTACTAAATATGGGCAATCCACATGGTAAGTATGAGATCCCTCACAGTTAATCTCCTTCAGATGTGTTTACAAGGTTTTCACCTTTTGACCACTGGTGACCCCAAATGACCCCAAATGACCTTTGACCTCTGTTAAAAACAGTAGGGATCATCTACCTAATATTGGCAATTCACATGGTAAGTATGAGATCTGTCATATTTATCCTTCTGGAGATACCATGTTTACAAGCAATTTCCAGTGTATTTACCATTTGACATTTGGTCACCCAAATGACCTTTGAACTCCACTAAAATCAATAGAGATCATCTACTCAATATGGGCAGTCCACTTGGTAAGTGTAAGAATCCTCAAAGATCACCTTCTTGAGATATCGTGTTTACAAGGTTTTCGCCTGTTGAACTCTTGTGACCCCATATGACCTGTGACCTCCACCAAATACAACAGCGATCATCTACTCAATATGGGCAATCTACACGCCAAGTATAAGATCCCTTGGAGTTTCTCTTCTTGAGTTATCGTGTTTGCAAGCAAAGCATCACATACAAACACATATACATACATACACACACATGACATCACACACAGCTTCCTTGAGCCTTTGGCAAGGAATCAAAAAGTAGTAACAAGAGAAAGTTTTAAAATTTTCCTCACATACAGGCCTGTCACACAGATTTTCTTTGAGCAGCAAGAAACCTTTTAGGAAGATTCCAAGATTACATGGTCCAAAAGCTCCCACATGACTAAAACTAAACATTGTTGTAGTTATTACACAATGAATTTTATGTTTGATTTAGCATGTAAATGAAGTTAAATTGAAAAAGAAAAGATAGTATACTGTGATTTAACCCCCCCCCCCAAAAAAAGAAACCCTTTTCAAAGAGTGCAAATAATATCCATTGCATACAAGATAGGACGGACAGTTCTCATACAGTGCAAACAATGGATTACTTAAATCATTAAAACATCTCTAAAGAGCATGATGAGTTTTTATTGATTCCTTGCCAAAGGTCGAAGGAATCTGTGCGATGGTGATGTTGTGTGTGTGTGTGGGTGTGTGTGTGTGTGTGTGTGTGTGCGTGTGACACTTTTGCTTGTAAAAACAATATCTCAAGAAGGGTAACTTCGAGGGATCTCATACTTTGCATGTTGATTACCCATATGGATAGATGATCCCTATTGTTTTTGGTGAAAGTCAAAGGTTATTTAGGGTCACCAGAGGTCAAAAGGTCAAAACCTTGTAAATGCTGTCTCAAGAAGGGTAATGGTGAGGGATCTCATATGTACCATGTGGATTGCCCATATGTAGTCGATGATCCCTATTGTTTTTGGTGGAGGTCAAAGGTCATTTGTGGTTACCAGAGGTCAAAGGTCAATCCTTGTAAACACGATATCTCAAGATGGGTAAATTGTGAGGGATCTCATACTTAGCATGTGGATTGCCCATATTGAGTACTAGATGATCTCTATAATTTTTGGTGAAGGTCAAAGGTCATTTGCAGTCACCAGTGGTCTAAAGGTCAAAACCTTGTAAACATGATATCTCAAGGAGGGTAACTGTGAAGGATCTCATACTTAGCATGTGGTTTGCCCATATTGATCTCTATTATTTTTGGTGGAGGTCAATGGTCATTTGCGGTCAACAGTGATCAAAAGGTACAAACCTTGTAAACACAATATCCCCAGAAGGGTAACTGTGAGGGATCTCATACTTAGCATGTGGATTGCCCATATTGAGTGGATGATCCCTATTATTTTTGGTAGATGTCAAAGGTCATTTGGGGTCACCAAAGGTCAAAAGGTTAAAACATTGTAAACACTATCTCAAGAAGGGTAACTGTGATGGATCTCAAACTAAGCTTTTCTATTGCCCACATTGAGTAGATGATCTCTGATGATTTTTGGTGGAGGTCAAAGGTCATTCGGGGTCACCAGAGGCCAAAAGGTCAAAACCTTGTAGACAGGATATCTCAAGAAGGATAACTGTGAGGGATCTCACACTTGACATGTAGATTGTTCATATTGACTAGATGATCCCTGTTATTTTCTGTTCAGGTCAATGTTCATTTTAGGTCACAAAAGGTCAAAATGTAGTAAACACGATATTTCAAGTGAGATACTATGAGGGATCTTGTACTTGGCCTGTGGATTGTTCATATTTAGCATGTGGGTCATTTTGGGTCACAAGATTTCAAAAGGTCTTGACCTTATTAACATGATATCTCAAGTAGGATAACTGTGAGGGATCTCATGTTTGTCTTGTGGGTGATTCATGTTTCTTACAATATATCCACATGGCAAGGAATCACAAAGCCTTTTGGCTTTCTGGTTTATTTATTCTTAACAATAAAAGCAGTTTGTTCAGTTTTTCACTCATACCTTTTTGACAGGCACATAGTTTTGTGTGCAGTGTAAACATAGTTCATGGAGAGACAGGTGTCCTGTAGGGCACAAATTTGTGAAATTGTAACTTGTAACTACTATGTAAATGTTGGCTTTTCATAACTATGGCCAAACAAACTGATTTGATGCTGCAGTTAATATACAGCATTCTGTAAAGCTTCCTTAAATGGCTAACAGTGCAAAACCGCTGTTGTCAGACCCAATATGTAACATGTGCCCATTGATAGAAAAATTTAAAAAGCTGGGAGCTCCTTCCTGAGATATTTTGGTATTTGGATAGAATAATGCAATTTTTTGCTTTCTTGTACTCAAAAGTTTGTAAAATTGAAGGAAATTTGACTTGGCTCCATCCAGGGAAACAAATTTTTTGCCACCCCTGCATATGCAAACACAGTAGTAGTAGATCCTGTTGCACATTGCATACACAAAGAAGGTTGCATGGTACTTGATGGTAAATAGGGACCTTACCAATAACATATTTAAGAGAGTTTTAACATCCAGTTGTAATGAAAAAAAAACCTGTATGCTAGTTCATCCTTCCAAAAGAGCTGGAAGTCATAAACATCTTAATTTTTCTTCAAATGCATTTTCTGCAAACAAAGTTTGTATAGGTTGACCAAAGGCCCAGCTCTTTGCCAGATTGGCCAGTCTTAAGGCAGCTTGTCCTCCATCTGGCCTTATTTGATGCTGGATGTTGATTTTTCTTACTTTGTGAGGTTTGCAATGCCAAAATAAAGAATACTGCAAATTAGGAGCAGAAAAAAAAAGCAGTTACTAATGAATTTATGCCTATCACATACGATGTTATGGCACTAAAAGTAAAATTTGCGAGTATATCTCAGAGTTAAGGGAAACTCATAAAATCAGGCTTGCAGACAACCATATTTAAAATCCCACAGGTGTAGTCAGTTTGAATAGCTAATAAGTTGTATGTGAAGCCTGGTGGGCATGTATAGCAATATTTTTGTACACAATGCTAGTGTGTAGCAGTGACCTGACATGATTTAAGACATTACAACAACCATGGGCTCCTATTTGGGAAACTGGAAATGTTTTGTAGCTATAATGAACAATCAACATTTTGTGATTCTTTGAATTTGCTGTTTTGGTTTGAACTATCAGGCTATGATGTCTGCTGTATAAAGGTCTTTCAGAAATCCCACCAAATCTTAATAGTCAAGAATCAGCATTGGAAGTAATAATTAATCACAAACACTCTGTAAGTCATGCTTCATAACAAAAATCTTGGAATTTCATAATCTTCAGTCCTAACATATTTTCCCAAACTTTCATTTAGGAGTACAATATAAAGTGTATTATAAATGTATTTTTCTAAAGTTAATATTTTGCTAAATAGTCAGCCAAAATTTTTTTCCACCTTAGTCCCAGCCATGGTAAGGCTGTGTCTGGCTGCTAGTTGGAATCAACAAATGAAACAGTTCAAGACAGCTCTGCCGATATTTGTCTGCATTAATAATGCAAAGGCTTAGGTGCAGGAGTAGTGAGTAGCTTTGCTTCAGGGTCAAATAATTATGTGAGCTGTGAGTGTAGGGAACAAGTCTAATATAGGCATGTGATGCCATCAAGACAGATAAAAAGTAGTGATAAAACAGCTGTTATCCTGAAAAACTACACGTTCCACTTTTGTCCTGCTTTGACTCTTCAAAATCCTACTTTTCTCCTATGTTATTAGGAAATTTGATCCTACTTTTTCGCCTGGGTCCAATTGAAAGCCTATTCATTAACACTGCTGCTATATGCAAATGAATGAAAAAAGCATATTAAAGATATATGCAGAAAAATTTCAAAAAGAAGTAACGTTCTTCACTTTTCGCAGTTACCCCTGTAATAGTTGTGCAGCAACAGGTTTGCAAAAAAAATTGTCATATATCATTGTACTCTAAATGATACCAATTTACTGACTGTGATCTACATACTTCTTTTTGTTTTAGGATGATCTACTGAAGGCTGCTGGCATGGACATCACTTTCATGTTTCAGAATGAGACAAACATGTCTCAGACTACAGGATCTACCAAGATATCTTAAGCCCAAGTTATTACTGTCAGAGGTCAGACAGGAGCCTGGTAGCCTGATGCTTGTAGTTAGCTTGGGGCAATATGTGGATTATAAAGAGGAGCCCGGATCCCTCAATATAATAATTCTCACTGCCCCCACCCCTGAAAATTAACCTGTGCTCATGAAGAGGGTATTTTTGAAATGAATAGTTTATTGTAAATTACAATAGCATTACATTGGTAGGTGGGGTTTTGTGGAGTGCACAAATTTACCAAATTAAGGCTTTGAAATACAGGCACTGACTGTATGTGTTTAAATATGTATTTTGTAAGCTATAGGCTTGGCTAGCTACCAGAACTTATTTCAATCAAGTTGACAGGAAGGGGAGCTGGTGAGTACATTCACTTACTTAGGAAATGTCAGGAAAGGGAGAGTTCATTAGCCCCAAGAGCCTTGACAAGGTCCATCACCAGAATCAGGTCCCAACTCACAATATTTTATGTAATACTAATGGAAACCAAATTATTCTATTTAATAAAGTGATGATGATATAAAGGGGAAGGTGGCTGCCACGGCTGAGCCTTTTAATGCATATGTTGATTCTATCCTTCTAATCCCTCTATAAATCCAACAAATGAGATCAGTTGTGAAACAATGAGATGAGTGGGTTACAAAAGTAAATATATATTAAACTAACAAGCTTCATCTATTTTTGATTTAACAAATACATGAATACATAACAAGCTTTCTCACTGTTGGTATTTCTTTTTATTTCTATCCACAAATGAAGGTAAATAAATAAAGGCAAAGCATTTACAAATGCATAAAAATGATACAATGGAAAGTAGGAATTGCTGAAAACTGTGTGACGTTCATTGTCACATCAAAGAAATTGTTCAACCTAGTCAGGCATCAATAAAGGAAATACCTGCATTCTCAAGGTAAATGCTGTCCCCTAACTGGGAATGGTCATACATAGTAAGGTACCATGTCAAAATAGTAAAGCTGCAGCTACCTAAGCCAAGCTACAGCCACCTAAGCCAAGCTACAGCCATGCTTTGCTTCTGATGCTCACTATAATAGCAAGATCATACTTATTTTGCTATTGTAATGAGTAGAGGGACAAAGCTTAGCTGCAGCTCCTGCAGCTTGTCTGAGGCAGCTGCAGCCTAAGATTTTGAAATGTCTAAAGTAACATTGTTTGACCCCTGAAACTGATGTTTAACTACATATCTGTCACATTGTAGTAAAGCATTTGGATACTTAAGGCTCAGCTGGTTCTTGGACATAAGTTTTAGGTAAATGTTAGGTAACTGCATTGTGTCCTTCTAGCAAAATGTAATATATCATGAATTTAACTGTCAATGGCAAAGAACTCAATTAAAAAACAATAGCCTTGACCCTAGAAAATATTTAGTGAGAACATTTAAATGGCACAGAAAACTTTCATCAAAGTGATCATGTTAACACCCAGTATTAAACTTGTTATTAACATCAACAACTATTGTGCTTGCTCCATAGCACACCAGGGAGAAGAGAAGCCTATGTGTAAAGTTTTAATTTCATTATGGAAAGGAATTGTGACTTGGGGCAGGTAAAATAATGGAATGTCATTTGTAGGCATTCACTTCTAAGATTTTCATAATTTAGCCCAAACCCTTATGATGACCACTTAAATATTCATACTTTATGAATTCTTGAGTAATTCAAATATTTAATGAACAAACTCCTTTGGATACACAACATGCTTGGGTCAGCTGGACCCCAAAATAACACTTGCCTCCAACATTTTATGATCTGCGGTAACAATATTTAGGGACTGCTTGTCACAGTGTGCATATTATGAATATACTGGCAGCCACACACAATATCATCAAACTATAGTATAACTATAGATCTAACCAATCTTTCAGTATTTTAAGAACAGGGTTCATACACATTTTTCAGATTCAAGGAGTTTTCAAGCACTGGAATTCAACGTTTACACAGATTACATTTCTAAGTTAGGTTACACAGTATGTTGTACATAAAGTCAATGTGGAAAATGAAGCCTAGCATTACGACTCTCTGTGTAATATAAGACCCACGCAGAAACTTAACATAGTAAAAGATACTACCATCCACAACCAAATGTACAGAGACCTTTGATTATGTAAATCCAATCAAATGTATGTGCCTGACACTAATTTAAAGTTTTCTGAAGGAAGAAAGTAATATATTAAGGGAGCATATGGAGGTCTTGAAACATGACAATGCGCGAACTACAGTTAAAAGAAGGGTTTAAGCAAAAATTTACTTTTCATATATGAAAGAGGAATTAAATCTATACATTTTGGTGAAACTTTCATTCAAATCAGAGTTGTATTACTTGAGGTATCAGCAAAAGAAGTTACAACATTTGTGACCCAAAGTGAGCTTTAGGCAAGTGGAAGTTATATCAGTAAGCAGCTCCCTGATATCACTTCCTCAGATTGATAAGGAATGCTTTGTTTCCTTTGTTTTTTCAGTCTGTTGTGTTGACCTTGAAATTAATAGGGACAGGACCTCTCCATGAGGAATGAGAAGTTTGTAATTTTCCCATGCCTTGCATGCAATCACATTGCGATAACATTCAATTGTTGAAGAGAAAATTGGTGATAAAGTTTAAAGAAAAACAAAAGACTGCTCATTAATGTGAGGGTATGACATCATATGTGCTTGCTTCAAGTTCACTTTGAATTGAAAATGTGACAACTTTATCTGCTGATATCTTGAGAACCACTCATCGGATTTCAATGGGAATTTCACCAGCTTGCTTAGAATAAGTACCCCTCTAATATATCAAAGCTTGATTTGAGCTTAGGCCCTTCTTTTAATAAGTCTATACCTGACATGTATGTACTGTAACAAGTGCTTATGTTTCCCATTCAACTTTACACATGTAAAAGGTAGCACTTGATGTTTCCATGCTGGACGTCACCTACGCAGCATATTAACATTTCCATAATAGTACTGATGCAAGGCAATATTAATGTAATCCAGTGCGGTAGGCCAAAGTGCATTTGTGAGCTTTTTACGTTCAGCGACTTATCACCACATATTCACCGACAGATGCACCAAATAATTTCCTTTTTTTGACAATGATGACTACTTTTTATTTTTTACATTTTCTTTTCACATCTGTAAAGAAGTATTTTGCAATGTGTATAGACCATGAAATGAAATGGTCTATGATGTATGAAATTCAAGCACTTTTCAAGGACCTGGCCGCCACAAGCAAAATTTCAAGCATTTTCGAGGCCTTGCCAATTGTCACATCAAATTCAAGTATTTTCCAGGTCTTCAAGCACTGTGGGAACCCTGAAGAACCAAAATTCACCCTCCCCCCCCCCCCCCCACCACGAATATGATCTCTAACACCACACTTACTGCAAAAACTTATTGCCATGGTTGGATGGCATATTCTGACAATTTAAAAATTAGTCTGCCACATGCAAGAGAGGTGACAAAGGATCAGAACTTCTATATCCAAATTCCCAAAAGGACGAATAGGCTGGTGCAAATGCTGATATTTGTAACCATAAAACAGTGAATAATAGTGTGGGCTGTCCATTTTGCATGATCAATGCATCAAAATTTATTCCATTATGTACAATCATTCACACCTAAACAACAACTACAGCTCTTCACTATTGCTTAGAAGTAGTGATTAAAGCTGAGCATGCATACAGTTCAACAGCCAACCAGTACAAACTAGTATACAGAGGATCATGATTCAATGGATGCAGGCACTTGTAACTCTCCCCAACTATCTCTAAGAGATTTTATTGCAATCTCCTTGGCTCCTTATGTGTTCCAAAATTTTGAAAATTTGTACAGAAATTTCCAATTTTTCAACCACAAATGAGTTATACATCCTCTCACAATGTAATGAATACCTTTGCAGGAAGCCAGCTTTTACATATATTCACAAATGGGGAGCCCCACCTACCTAAATACTAGCATATTAAGGACTTGCAAATTTCCCCCAAACTTCAGCTCAAGGTGATTGAAATGTGTTAGGGCTACACTTTGTCTATGCTCATGCAGCAAGCTCACCAAAATAAGTTTCACTTTCTAACATTTCACATTTCCAACAATTTATACTTGAAAGGCAAGTTTCAAGAATTTTGCCAAGAGACTTGCATGAACAGACACCACGCAGGGAAATACTCAAACTTTACAGTGTAGACCAAACCATTCCTTTATTAAGTACTCCCTTGTTTCATTCATCTCATTGTGTAGAAAATCCCTTGATGATTTTCTCATATAAGCAGCAGCAACCTGCCAACTGCTTCAGAGACCTACAATGCAAGAATGCCACTATGGGCAATAGATGGCAGAACTCTATCTTTCAATTCATTTCTCATATGTACATAATCATCAACAAAAAATTAAATTCAAGAGGCTATGTTCACATTCACATATATACATACAGTATGATGGGTACTAGTGAAAACATTTCTGTTCATCAAAACATCTTGGGCAATCCCAGGGGTGGTTGGAATTAGCAGCAGGGTATAACTGATTCCTTGCCATATGCAGAGGAATCTATGCAATAGTAATGTCGTTTGTATGTGACACTTTGCTTGTAAACACGGTATCTCAGGAAGGGTTTTGGTTCTCATACTTGGCATGTGGATACCCCCTATTTAGAAGTTGATAGTATTATTTTTGTGAAGGTCAAAGGTCATTTGGGGTCACCAAAGGTCAAATAATTAATACCTTGGAAATTTCTTATACTCTATCTCAAGGAATCTCATACTTGGCATGTGGATGGCCCATATTGGAAAGGTGATCCCTATTGTTTTTGGTACAGTTCAAAGTTCATTTGGGGTCACCAGAGGTCAAAAGGTTAAAACCTTTTAAACACTATAGTTCATGCAGGAAAACTTCAAGAGATCTCATACTTGACATGAAGTTGGCCCACATGGAGCAGACGATCCTTATTGTTTTTGTGGAGGTCAAAGGTTATTTGAAGTCACCAACGGTCAAAATCTTGTTAACATATTTCAAGCAGTGGAGCTTTCATGAATCTCATACTTAGCATGTGCCTGTATTGAGTAAATATGATGCTCATCATTTGTGGGATGTCAAAGGTCATTTGGGGTCATCACTCATCAGAGGTCAAAATTTTTATAAAAACAGTATCTCAAGCAGGGAAACTGATGGATCTCATACTTGACATTTAATTTTAAGTGAATGATCCTGCTTGCTTTTGGTGGTGGTCAAAGATCATTTGGGGTCACCAGAGGTCAGAAGGCCAAAACTTTATAAACATTATCTCTCAACCAGGGTAACTTTGATGATTCTCATATCTGACATGTGGATGACCCATATTAAGTTAATGATCCCTATTGTATTTGGTAGAGGTTGAAGGTTATCTGGAGTCACCAAAGGTGAAAAGATTAAAACCCTGCAAACATGCTATCTCAAGCAGGGTAACTTTGATGAATCTCATACTTGACATGGGAATGACCCATATTGATTAAATCCCTCTTCTTTTTTGGTGGAGGTCTGAGGTCATTTGCTTGAGTAGTTCAGAAGGTTGAAACTTTGTAAACACTATAAACACTATTTCAAGCAGACAGATTTTGATGAATCAAATATTTGACATGTGAATGGCCCATATTAAGTGAAGGTCAAAGGTCAATCAGGGTCACTGGAGGTCAAAAAAATATTAATTGGCATTTTTGTGTTTGATCTCTATGCCCATGGATCCTAGACATTCTGTGCCAAAATGGTACAGACAATTTATGAAACACCATCAATTTGAAATCACAGTATAAATAGACTTACATTTCAGTGGCAAGGAATCACTAAGCCCTTCAGCTTTCTGGTTTGAGGGGGTGACAAAAAATGTTACACTTATATGGGGTTTGAATTCAAGGGAGATGGTAGCCCCTAGCCATTGGGAATTTTTGTACAAGCAAAATGATTCTCAGACACATGCCATCCTTTTTTATAATGTTTCACATATCTTACTTTCGAGAAATACAAACAATGAGCCTAGTTTTGTACATTTTTTTTTAAGTACCAGATGTTGTTAGAGGATACAGGGGAAATGTGTTGCAAGGATTCAACACAGCTGTTGCACACAAGTCTGACTCATGTGTAGTGAATGATGAAATTTTAACTAGGAAACTTGACACAGTGATATGTAACTAAAGAATTTAGAGGGCGCACTGTATGACTAGTCCTTACCAAAACACAGAATGGAATGGCTCTTTTTCATACATATTAAGAAAAAAAAAAATCTGTTTTCATTTGTAAAGGTAAAACATATCTGCTGATAAGCCAGCATATTCTGTTGACATGTAAAATGACTGAACTGCAAAAGAACAGATATTATAATCACATAATGCATGCAAAGCAGATTGCATTTTGCTGCATTGAATTAGTACAATCTATGTATTCCTCACAGGCTCAAAAACTGCCCTCGGTGTGGAATCAATACACATAGGTACCATTTGCTATGGTAAGGAATCAATGGTAAATTTTTGACACCTTTTAATGAAAATGTTGCAGCATTTGTAACTTTAATACAATATTATAGGTCGTTCCTTCCATTCTCTTTTACTCAATTTCAACAGCTCCTGATTGTAAATGGTACTGGGCACATAGCACTATCATATCTACAGTATATGACTAATGATGCTGTTATAACACTGCAGCAGCTACAGTATGTAGCTGCAGATGCTATAATGCCACTAGCAGGGCTGGAAACAAGACATGAGGCCATACTAGCTTTTAGGGCACATTTATGCATCTAAAAGTGAACCAATGCCAAACAGAAGATTTGTGTTATGTCATATATGTCTGTTTCTATTTTGTTACGAAGGCTCAAAGGCCAGTGTGGCCTTGAAACATGCCATGTTGTAGGCACCAAGGTCATTACCAAATATACCAAGGCCATGGTCTCTGTGATCACCATTTATTTCCAGCCCTGCCACTTCATCAGCTACTGACTACTGCTGTTTACTCCACTAGCAGTACCTTGCTTATGATGCTCTCTGTCCACTAAAAGCACTTTCCAGATTTCAACTGACTAGTGATGTTCTTGAGCCACAGCAGCATCTACTGTTTCAAAGAGCCTACCACAGGCTACTGTCAAACCACTAGTACCATTCATGCCACCCACACAGTTTTTAATTAGTCATGCCCTTAGGCCACTAACTGCATCTACTGCATCCCTAACACAACCAGCTGCTGAATGCTCCTAGGCCACTAGCCAGATCTACATCATTTCATCTGCTGCAGCTATCACTGACCAACATTTAAGACAACTGGTACAATTCATTGCATTTCAATCATTCTGACTGGTAATACCGTCACACAACCAGTACCATTCTTTCTGTTCCAATTATTTTTAACACTTCAGCTACAAGCAGCACCAGCAGCACCTTTTTCAGTCTGTTACAAAACCTGTACCATTTATTCCATTCCAACCATATTTAACAAGTGATGCTGCTGGGTCACTAACAGCACCTATTTCATTTTACAACTTCTGACTGGAGATGCTGTTATGTTTATAACAGCATCTATTCTACTTGTTGTGAGCACACTTTCATGCTATACAGCAATGATCCCCTTGACCTGGTTGCATATTATTTGCCAGTGGTTCCTTAGTTATCGCCTGCAGTGTCTTATGAAGAAGTATTTTTTGTCCCACTCGCACATGAAGGGCAAACTGCCTTTTTTTGCTCAGGTTATCAAAGTTTTCCTTTCTCAGCAATCTTCTGTCTTCATCAATTGTGTTCACATACTTCTCTAAACAAACCTTTAATACACCACTTAGAAGTTGCTTCCAGTTTTCTGGTAACTTGTGGAGATTTTCTGAAATGTGAAAGACAATTTTTATCACCATGTTATAAAAACCACCCACCATCCTTTCCCCCACTGTATACAGTATGACATAAAACAAGTCACCAGAGTTTATTTTATCAACCTTACACACTAATATTCAAACTTTGGCACATACTCATACTAATGAGTGTTAATTCACACTCATTCTCACCAAGTCTGATAGTCATCACGAATGGCCAAAGAAAGTTTTGTACTTGCACTCAACAACAGTCAGAGGTAAAAGGGACTCACAAGATTGCACTCACACTGCAAATATGCTATCAACTTGTTGAAAACAACAATTGAATAATATTGTTCCCCTTTTCAGTAAAAGCACCCCCTTTGTCAGTACAAAGGGGTCTCTTGGAATATCTTTATTAAAGCATTGTGAAACCTAGCAACATGTCTCTAATAAAGACCTACTGTCTAATGCACCACAAATAAGGATGTCGACCTGTGCTCTCTTCTATTCAATCTAACAAATGACTAAAACATGTTAAATGACTAAATGTTACACAGAAAAAATTTTACATCACAAAGTTTGCTTTCTTTTATGGACTGTTTTCACAGAGAAGGTCCAAAGTTATGCTATTAAACATCAGAAGTTAAGTCTTAAAGCATACGTGTGACATGCCTCACTACTTCACACGACATTAAAAAACAACTGTTGGCATTTGTTTCTGGTGGAGGTCAAACTATGAAAAGCTTAACATATCTTGAGATATGCAGCATGGATATTCTCCATACTTAGCATGTAGATGCATTATACAAAAAGAAAGAATTATTTCTGGAGGATTAAAGGTTATCTGAGGTCATTAGAGGTCAAATTTTGAAAACCTTGTCAACAGGATATCTTCAGATATGAATCATGGATAGTCTTTATACTTAGAGTGTAGATGCATTATATAAAGAGGAAGGACACTTTAACTTTTGGTGGAGGTCAAGGTTCATCTGAGATCAAACTGAAAACATTGTCAAGACAACATTTCACAGTACGAATGATTGTACTCTTCATTAATAGCATGTAGATGCAGAATATGAAAGAAATCATTGGTTTTGTGGGAGTCAAAGGTCATCTGAGGTCACCAGAGTTCAAATTCTGAAAAACTTGTAAACACAATTATCTTAATGGAGCATTTCTACTTAGCATATTTAGCCATGTAGATACATGATATTGAGTAAAAGTGCCTACTGTATTTGGGAAAGATCAAAGGTCATCTGAGGTCAAAATCTGAAGAACTTGCCTTGCAGTATACTTAATGCTTTGAAACTCAAACTTTTATGCATGGTTTTTACCATATTCATTACAAAAAGGCTGTTGTTGTTTTTGTTTTCAGTGGAAGGTCATTTCAGGTCACCACAGGTCAAAGTCTGAAACCCTGTAAGCATGGCATTTCAAGTTAGATAACTAAGGAATTTCTCATACAAAGTGGGGATGCATGACATTGGTACAGAACATTAACACTGTTGGGCTTTTGTAGTTCTGGATGAAGCTCAAGTTTACTGAAATGAGTTCATCAAAACCTCAATGTATTTTTGTATTCTGGTTATTGAAAATTTTGGGTTTGCTATTACACAAAATTTGAAAATTTGGGGCTTTTATTGAAGAATCAGCAGCCCATGAGAGAAAAATTAAGCAAACTAATGGGGCAAATGGTCACCATTAGGGGTTACCTCTATCATACCTATGAAGTTTTGTTTCATCCTGCTAAACCCCTAGGATACAGCCAGCAGATCTTTCCACAAAAAAGTTTTTACAGAGGACAGAGCCCTGTACTACTACTTACCCTTTTGTTTACAATAACAATTTTACACAGCTCAACTGAGAGAAGAGAGGATGGTCCTCACTCAAACAGGAACAGAGTCCGCATTACTGTGAAAGTTTTGTACAGCAATTTCTGGTCTTGTTTTGGCCAAATGTAATTCTGCATATGTTTTTGTGTATAAAAACTGCTATTCATTTCAGAAATTGTGTAGCAATCACACTCATTTGAGGAGCATTTCGCTATGCTATACCACCTAATGCAGACACTGGACAGGGAACTACAAGTAGCCTTGCTTCTGCTTCTGTACTTAAGTACTGAAGGAGTCAGAGCCAATTTTGATGAAAACTTGACAATTTTAAACTCATTTGATGCAAACTCTGAAAACCTCTTTATTTGTTTTTTATTCCAATCATTGTGAAAGCCTTCCTACTTATTTGTGAGTAATGAGAGGAAAGCTACTTTCAAAGATGTTTCATGCATTTGTACCTTACTGTAATTGATAAATAGTCCAGGTTTTGTTTTAGCACTTCTGGGGCACACTTCTGGGGTCTTGTTTTAGCACTTCTGGGGCTCTCTTCATGGATACTAAGCAATTGACTGATTAAAGGGAAATACTTGCATTTGAAAAAATACCACGACGTGACTCTAATTTAATCCGATTGTGGTCTTTTACCCTTTCCTAACATGGAACACAAATAACTTGCAGCAGATCATCACTAATCTCACGAAATATGGAAAGAAAGAAGCAACAAGTTTTGTATCTAAGAAGCTCGTTATAGAACGATAAGCCTCGCCCACACTATGCAATGTTCGTACTGCTGCATATTCATTTAGGAAGAATGGTCATGTCAGGTCATATATGCAGCCATTATGCAATACATGTTGACCTTGCTTACCGTAATTCCAACGACCCTGCTCACAAACTACCACCACAGTTTCTGTACCGCTCTGTGCTGTACAGGATATTGGAATTTAAAACGCACACATGGAGACGTGGCATCATCTCCCTGGTTCACCGTGAGTGTGCGTTATTAGTCGTTACAGGAGAGTCACTACAAACGTGTTAATTTATCTGCAAAAGACTTGTAAGCCCTGCATATTTCTTTTGTTTTAGACAAGTGGCAACCACTGGCATCACAGGTTCGTAAAATTTTCATTTTGTACCACTGTCAAAGCACCAACAGTCTCTTTTACATCCGGCTGTTTTGAAAGTGAATCAAACCTGCCAAGGTCCAAGGGCTGCAATTTGAATTACAGAATAATTGTAACTGTGTATAGTATACCCGGGAGGTGATAAGACCACCTACTGTAATATAACGGTAGTTCCGTTAGGTTGTCAAATAGAAACTCCCTGGTTCAGTAATACAGACATAATGTAGTAATAATTCCCACTAATGTACTGCACTGTACTTAGTTCGTATTTTCCGAACTTTTTGTACATGCTGTAGAAGGTGTTTGTTATTGTCTGACATAATGTGATAGAAATGATTTGATTGGTGGATTTCAAATCAGGGGTGATGAAGGTGTGAACAAATCTGTTAGTTGTTACAGAAAGGTCAATTACTCCTTAATTAGTGCTCGGAGGGTAGAATGTTTTTCTTAGTTACCTCTCTTTCATCGAACAGGACCCGATCGCAAGTAAACGGGGATAGATTCAATAAAAAGCCAGACAAATGCAATATTTCCCTTTCAAACTTGACTAGCTGTTCTCCATGTAGTGTAACAGATTTAATTGTTTGCCCAAACCCTGTTTACGCATTATTAAATTAAAATACACACTAATTGCTGAAACATTTGAAGGAGTTAAAAAGTGAGATGCCCACAAGACTTCATTTGATGAAAACTTCAGCAGCTTCAATGGTACAAAATAAATACTATAAAAGATGGCAGCATTCAAGTCATCAATTAAAGTAAAAGATGAGTCTTACCATGAGAGAGGATGATGTCTGCCTCTTCTGTGTCTTCATCACTCTCCCATCCATCTTTATTTTTGTAATCTTCAAACTCATCTTTGGTCATGGTGCAAACCTTAAAAGAAGAATGCGGATGAGGTTCCATAAGCCTCATTCACAAGCAGTTATGGTGACTGCAACTTTGAGAAGTATACAATCATATGATAGCATTAGAAATGCACAGATTACAGTATCACAAATTCCTACCTACGGATCTCAAAGTGCTACTTATTCTTAGTTCATTATCATTGTTATTATTACTCTGCCTTTTTATTGCCTGCCATAATGGCACAAAATATCAAACCACTAATCCAATTTGCCAAACTTGCTTGTCTCTTACCATGTATTTGAACAGATGACTTTCACACTACATAGGTTAAAAATACAATTTATTATATTTATGACTAGGAGATTCATAGTCACAGAGGTTTTAGAAACAAAAGAACTAACGAAGTTTGAAATTTCCTGTTGATGTTAACGAAGCATCCTGTCTACTGTGATATTTACAATAGATAAGTTGGGAATTAAATTTTGTTGTACCATGTAGTACCACAGATCAAGTCCACAGACATATTTTGCATGCTTTGAGCAACTGTTTTTTGTCTTCCACAATTTACCGTCATACTTTCCAACCTTTTCAGTCCATGTTAAGGAGATTAACTTCAAAGAGAACTTTTTCCCTTAAGAATGTTCTCTTTGAACCATGATTAATGTCAAGAGAACCATATTTTTTAACTCGAAAATTGTGTGTGATTACACAAAATATCTGTCTTGCACGTGCAGTCTGTTATGTTTCCCAACTCATCAATTCAAATTGACACTTTGCCTCACCCACTCACATATATATATATATGGTTCTGTCAACACAACCTGATACAAACACAACACTTAAGATCAGGACCAGCCTACATATACTTCAAATATTGTCTATCTTTTTTCCATAATTTTGCCTGTTTAGAAACATTGCAATACCTCCCACTTTCTTTGTCAACAAACAGTAGCCATTTAAGGTGAAATTAAGAGCTTGCTCTTCATACTATCTCTCACCTTTAAGGTTGTATACAGTTCTTCAGGGGTCAGGATTCCATCTTCCCCTATGACAAAGTTTCCTTCATCAGAAACAACGTCAAGCTGCTCCAAGAACCTCCACCTTGCATTGAGATCAACGATAGGATCCGATGTCATTGTCTCCCTGATGTGATTAAGAAAGAATTTCATTGGTATATCCACCTGAAAGAAACAAACCCACTTAAAATTAGGTTACTAATAACAGAAGTGTGACAACTACAACTAATGTAATGCAAAAAAAAAAAAAAAAAAGAGACTAGCATTGTAAAATAGCTCAGGATTGATGGCATTACCTCAAAGTGTTTGCTGCAAGGAAGAGGGGCAGGAGGGGTGGCTGTGAATGATAGCAGGGGTGAAGTTTTTAATGTGGTAATAACAATGCCCATACCACATTTTAGGATGATAAGGTGAATTCAGACATCACCATGCTAGTAGAGGCAGGGTTGTTCAAGATGTGTGTGTGTGTGTTGGGGGGGGGGCAGGGGGGCCAAAACCTAAACAATGACTTTAAATTGCTACGTCTGCATCTTGCCAATGACAAATCAAAATACGATTTCAGGATTGCATTTTGTGCAAGAGACCAACAATCAGTACAATTACTCTTTTTTCCAAATATTTCCATCTTTGACTTTGTAAAACTTATCTGAGAAAGGGTTTCCACTCCTACCGTATCAAATATGTTGTCTGGATAAGGTTCTGCAAATCCATACATATGTAACAGCTGCCAGTTTGCTAGCTCCCCAAATGTGTTGTAAATTTCTTGTTCCTGGAAGTTAAAAAAGAGAAATTCATGCTTAATGAAGCATACTAATCCCAAAATTTCGTGGAACAAGTTTTATTTTAAAATGTTTAAGGTCAGGTGACATAAAAATGACAGGTGGATTTTGATATAAAAAGCATTAATAAACTAGAAAATAGACACAATTCCTATAAAATTCCATCACACATTGTGACCATTTTACATGGTTATTTCTATTTCACATTTTTATCAGGAATAAACATGACCTAAACATGCCAATTTCTGACTTTAAATGAGGAACAAACATATCAAATGTTATCCTTCACTTTTTCAACTTTCATTTCAAGGATTTGGTCCTCATATGTTCTAAAGAATTTACTTTGGAAGTTTGTCTTGTCTTTTTGACAATTATCAGTATCACTTCACCAAACTATAAACTATCTGCAAAGTATTAGGAGATAATTTATACATGCAAATGCTAACACTGAGCAACATTCATTATTTTTGCATAGGCAGGTATTTCAAGTTTGAAAAAGTATATCTTGAGAACCAAAAAAACTATTAAAACAATTACACTAGATTTTTCCTTGGGATCCATTAGGCTTGGGCTGGTTACCTTGGGTTACCTTACCCTACTTGGTCTATACTCCTTGCTAGCAGTCCAGTGGCCACCCCATTTTCCTTGGAATCACGACTCCTGGGTAAAATTTTCAATACTGTCAAAAACATGTACAAAATCATATTTTTCAGTTCAAATTTGTGTTAGTTTGCAGGTTCAATGAAGTAGGCCTATTAAAACACAACTGGCTCTGTTGATCACTTTCAATATTCAACTGTATGTTTTCCTTTCAGTTGACTTCTACAAATCTGTCACTTAGGCACCTCTGCCACCCAGTATAAGCCTACTGGTGTATTAATACTCATTTGTATGCTAGTAGTGGATGGTTTATATCTGCTGAAATATTATGCCCTGTGTCAGTTCCAGTGATATCAATATAACTGTCGTGACTCCTTCGGAGTTGCAACAAACAGGGATGCAGGTACCTGTCTCTAAACTTACTGGAGTTGGCCAAGCCTACTCTCCATACAGTACTAACAACAAGTCATTTCATGTATACCTTCCGGATCGGCTTTGTTGATACCATCTTTAGCTTATCTTTGTCAAAGAGCAATTTAGCATTGTTTTTGGCAATATGATTGAGGGCATCAGCCATTGGAACCATCACTGGGGGAGGATGGTGTGTCTCTGTCTCATTCTCATCATCATCATCTATATCTAAAGATATTGGCAGTCTTTTAGATGGTTCGGTGAAACTGTATGACATCACAAAAGCCACCATCTTCTTGTAGAGATCAAGATTGTGTATTTCCACACTGCACAGAGAGAGAAGAAGCAGAAGTATAATACTGTTGCTCCATCAACAAACATGTATTTCTCCTATATTAACTGGACTAGTAGTGCTAACAACCACAAACCTTCCCACGATTTTCTTGTCCATTTAAAAAAAAACAGAAAAACACAAAGTTCACAAAACATTTACTTATCTACTTTCTAAAACTGACACATTCTCTTAAAGGTGTTGTTTTTCATCTGTTTTAACATAAAGTTTATGTTTTTCTTCAATTTTGAATATTATATTGTCATGTCACAGTGAAAGCCATGCAACTCCTCAGTCTACTGCTTTGTACTGTATCTACATATTTCTACCAACACGCAGCACTTTAACTAATTTACAGCCTACTTACCTTCACCATTTACAGTAGTAATATACTATACAGTACATCACTGCCTTACAATCAGTCTTTCTCTATCTCTCTTTAAAGTCTCTCTTCAACATGTCATTTAATTTACAAATACTCATTAAGCCCTAGGCATGCAAACCCATATGACAGGCTTTGGAAAGCAGCTCAGGTGTGGGATACAGGGGGCCTTCTTAGGGAACCCCATTAGATTCTAAGGAAAACCTTATAGGTCTGTAGAGAATGTTATTTTTATATGAGATGAACTGTAAACAAGATATCTATTTGTGCTACTAGTTGAGTATATGCCAGCTATGTGTTCAATCAAAGGAAACATTAACTACATAGGCCTATATGCTGTAAAACTAATGAAAACATGCTGAAACAGTCAACTACAACTTTCATACGAAGCCTTTTAATACATGTACGTCATTAATAACCAGTAAAACATGATGATCCTAATGATCTACAGAAAACATTTTTTACAAGTTAAACCACTGGTGGATGTCAACATTGATTCCAAAAGTAAATTAGTGGACCATTTAATGTGGATGCATGTTCAGCTGATGATTTTACTTATTTATCAAGTAGAGACATACACATACTGTCAAGTGATACTACTCCAATGACAAATTTTCTCTACAACAGAATTGGGGACTATCCCTTGACAGTTTTGTGCATATACTACTGCATAGTCAAGTACTGTACATTGCAACTACTGTACTTTGATTTTCATATATTGAAGAATTCCCCTTTTTATTATCTTCTACAATTGTAGCTGCAGACTGAAGGTTTCCACATTACATCAATTTCATAGTATGTACAAGAGCACTGCATAAATTTTTGACATTAATCACTATTGATTCATTCTACATGCATCTTCAATAATTATGAAAATGAGAGTTAAGATGAATTTTCTGCCTCTCTCCCCCCCCCCCCTCAATTCAGAGCAAATGGATGAAGTCCACTCCCCCCTTCATTTTCAAGGGAAGAATAATATTGCCAAAATTATGGCAGAAAAAGATATTGAACATAGTATATTAACTGTTTTATATATCCCCAGAAATTGCAGACTGGTGACTTTCTTTCCCTCCTCCCCTGGACTCCCACATGTAAGGCATTTTTGTAATTCTGTACCATGAAATGACTGCTCTGTGTCAGGTCTCTTTAACCTAATACTAATTAATATAGGTTGACAGTAGCAGTGCATTTCCTGAATGTTATTAATGCACATTACAGCCAGTCCCTAGATACTCACTGTAACACAGTTCAACACAAACAGGATCCTGTTCCACGTGCCTGCATTTTTGTCTGGCAAACTATTCACTAGGAAGCCCAACAATATTACTAATGTACAAGGTGATGGACTGACTATCAGTATTCAATATTGATATCGGCCTATACTCCTCAAATTTTTCTAGTATCAGTAATACTTACCTAAGATGCTTTTTTCTGTACTTCAAGACTGATATTACTACAGTATGCCTAGACTTTACACAAAGTTATATACTCTTATGTCATAAATCGTCATTGTCATCAAAATAATCATAATAATAATGACTTAATACAGCGTTGCCATCATATGATATGTTGGGCAGCACTTTACACAGTAACCAGAAAGCCAAGAGGCTTAATGATTCCTTGCCAAAACTATCAAAATTCTTTCAAAAACTTCGCAAACTACCAACATTTTTGCCTGCTCCGCGTGCTTCCAGCCGTACCGCAGTGCTGTGTTTGTTATTTGCACCATCTCAAACATTTGCATTATTCATCGGTGCGGGTTTAACAGTAACATCGACTGTCTGTGCCAGGCATTCAAGTCGTTATGGAGGAGCACAGCACTGGAAGAATGCAAAGCATGGGAATTCAGGGGAAGGTGTATTTTATGAAAATTGAAAGCCTAAACAAATTACCAGGCAAAAGACTCGCCCTTTAATTGGTGGATACATTTTGTAAGGGAAATGAAAGTGTTCCAGTACAGAGTCAGCACCCAACTTTTGTTACAAAAATGATTTTTAATGCATTCGTCACAGTTTGTATTCTGTATCTAAGGGCCATTATTACGGCAATAATACATTACTCTGACCAAAACACTTTTCTAAAAATAGAGGTACATCTACAACCTCTGTCTTTCTGTAGGGACCCTGCATCAACAGAGGATCTTAGTGTAATCTAATATCAAGAGTAGCATAAACAGTACTTTTGGTGCAATTTTGGTTATACGGTTTTTGTAATGGGTGCCATGCTACAGCCAAAATATCACCAAATAATGACAATTTCTAAGCATAAAATTAATTGAAAGATTTGCCAAAGATACAGTACAACCATTTTGCATCTATGCCACCTTATATAAACAAAACTTTCTCAAGGGGGGAAGTTGTCACCACTCCACTTTGACAATAACCCCTCCTTTACACCCACCAAAAATAAAATTTCACAAGATTATGAGTTTTTCAATATATGATCAGTTCAAAAATTTGCCAAAGATAGCACCATTTTGCATCAAAGCCTTCTTAAATGAACAGAAATTTCTCAAAGTAGAGGGAAACACCCCCCCCCCCTTAAAACCCTTTTCCACAACATCACCTGCACAAGGTGACAAAGGAAGGATCCATCCCAGGTGCAAACTATCACATGTATGCATATACATAATTTATTCCTGGTTTATCTGAGGTGGCGTTACCACATCATCTTTTGTGGCAGCCCTCTCCCCCAATCACAAGCCTCTGGCAGCACCAATCTGTATATTATTTATTACACGACCTTATTAGTTCATAAAGTTCATTTGCAGCGAATATTCATTATGAATGTGCTTACTAATCTTCTATCACTTTTGTTAATATACCTTTACTCCTCTCCCTGTCATTCCCCAATGGAAGCTGTTCATTTGGATTCTCATTTAAAATTATTACACTAACTTTTTTGTAAAGTGCTTGGTATGCTCTCCTGTAGTGCCATTTGCATGTCAGTAAAAAGCATCACACTAAAGGACAGGTCACACTACAGCAATTTTCAATTAGAAATCCGATCCAAATTTTTCTAAATTGGACCAATAGTTTTTTATTCAGAAATTGTTCTAAGGATGATCACTCTATATCCACAAGTAATCCTAGTTTGTCTCACGATAGACTGTTTTGCTACCATTTTATAACTTATACCGCTCAACAGAGCGGCATCTGTTCGAAAATCAATCCGATTTTTGCACACATGTCCAATAAACCCTGTCTGCCGATGTGACATCACAAAATAGTGCACATTTCATTTTCGTAGTCCTCTAATGCAAATCATATATTTACACAGGAAGGCAAATTTTTGCTCTTTCTGACCAGGTATGGAGAACATTTTAACTAAAACCTACAAAAATCAGACCGTAATCCTATCTGAAATCGCTCTAGTGTGACCTGCGCTTAATTCCCTACTTTGTAATTACCCCAAAGCTTCCATGAGGCCCTCAGCCAGTGTCATGGTATCATGATGTTTATGCCATGCAACAGCCTAAACATCAATAAATATTGGTAATTCTTTGACATGTCATCAGTTAAAGCTGTGCCAAAGATAGCACCATTTAGCATCTAAGCCACCTAACATAAACAAAAAGTTGTCAAGGGGAGTTTTGCCCACTCCACTTAGACGTCACATCCTTTCCTTGCACCCAACCAAAATAAGAACAATTCACGAAAGTATGTGAATGGGACATAACTACAGCCACATTAATGTCTGTGATTTACATTGGAAGAATCACCGAATTGCACAATGTCATGTTCAGTTTTCAAAAAGACACCCCCTTCCCGAACCCTTCCCCCCCCCCCCCCATCACCACTTCCTGGCTCACTTGTGCCTCCGGCACTCAGTGCACTCCCCTTTCCTAAAATCCTGTATCATGGATGAGAGCTGATTAATGGAGACTACAGCCCTTGCATGACAACACCTATATGCCTATAATGACTGATGCAGTCTGGAACATAAAATACCTGATCAATCAGTAATGAATTTCTCATTATGCCATCTTTCCACTCCATGTTTCCAAGTTTCAACTGCATTTTCCCGGCCATTTGGGAAGTTACAGATTTGAAATTTGAAGATGATGTGAAATGTGTACTGTAAATTCACCTGTAAAATTGCATGCTCACTGATAGTTATTTGGGGTCCCTAGAGCTAATTTTGGCCATAAACTCCTTCCTCCTCTAGGGATTTTTATATTTGTGCTCAAAGTTTGCAGTTGTTCACAGGTTTTTCATGCCCAAAGCTTGTTCACGACTAATCCATGACAAAAAAATGATGTTTTCAACTTTTAAGGGGGTAATTTTTAATCTAAAATTGAACGTTCAGGGTTGGAAGGAATTTGTTTGTTATTATCCATCCAGGTTGTAATTTATCAAATCAGAAATTATGAAAGACACCTATTTTTAATAAACCAGGAATTGTTCTTAATGACCTTGTGAATAAACACAACCCAAAGGTCAAGCCTTCTCCTGTTAAGAAACCAGCTTGAAAGAGATGCCACTGAAGGGCAGTAAATAATTGTAACAAAGTAATATTTTGCACATATTACTGGTATAGTGAATTGTCTAAGCAAAAGTTTCCACAGTGAGAGTTTTCCCGGCTGAGTTGCCCATTGAATGTCACCGAGAGGGAATTGGCCAGATGTTGTCCATTCACCTTCCAAATACGTTAATGTACATTTCACTGCAAAGCACCAGTGTTTTCACCACTGGTGGTCTAGTTCTTTAGATTTAATAGAAGCTGCACACAAAGCTATGCTGCTGTGCTATATGTCATATTTTCATGTCAAGTAAATCAGTTTCAGACTAGTTTCAAATATACGATGGGAGCCAAACTATTTACAACTGTCATTTTGTTATAAGACTTACAATACCATTTTCCTACTTCAAAGTCACTTTGAATATCCAACTTTGCTCTTTTTGGAGCCAGTTTGCTATACACAGTATAAGTAGCATTTATGTGAAACTCTAGTATTTTATTACCAGCATACTGAAACCCCTGGTTTCTAGGTTTCCCAGGCACTGTCACTCAAAACCCTCCATGAGAGTGGCAAGTAATGTAACTAACCCCAACACTTACGTACCGTACACCACAACGTGAAAGTCACCTTGTCAATTTTTCTACCTCTGAAAAGTTTAATTACACATCTGAAGAAAGTTGAAGGTCACCTTCAAAACTGATTTCTGTGATATCAACTAATCCATAAACAGGAAGTTAGTTTTAGTTTCCTATGTTAAGTCACTACTATGCTACTTATTGAGATCATGATAGGTAACACATTAGTAAAATTTGATATTACATATACATATTGTTTATTTAAAGGACATTATCCCAACTCCTGTAAGTTGGCTTTGAATGTTAATGTACTATCAATGAAAACTAATTACACACATGTACAGTCCCACATGTGTATAACCTAAGAAAATAATTTCATTATGTGAAATACAGGGAGTCATTGGTCTACATCCTAGGAACACAAGTGGCAGCCTACGGACCACAGAAGAATCAAAGAGCTCACAGTTTTAAAAAGAAACAAGCAAGTTCTACCTACTACAATAAATTAAAAGCAAAAACTCAAGAAAAGTGGCCCTTGACCAGAAATGCTTCAGAGCCCCTGGTTAGTGAAACACAGCCCACAAATTGTAACCCAATGATTCCACTAGTGCTATGGCTGACAGTTTGGATGAAGGCAATGAAATTAGAAGAAGGGAGTTGTCAGCACTGCTACTTAGTAAGCAATGCACTTACTATTCACTTTATGTGGTACCAGCCCTAAGTCACAGGTGATTTGATCCAAGTTCAATTTACTAGTTGGCAACATATACTGACTTTCAAATTCAAAAAGATTCCAATTTTGAGTAAACATATTTACTTTGATGCCATCCAACAGGAAGTTGTAATCACATACTTTTGCATGTGTTTCCCACAACACCGCAATTCAGCTACGGTAAGTGTCACAAAATATTGTCTTTTAATGTCAATTTTGCAGTGACTCATTACCAACACAACTAATTTACTTTAACCACAACACAAAACCAATTTCAAGTGGAAAAACTGGTTAAGAATGCCTGCCCAACCTTAAATAAGCCCTACCACAATATTTTTTAATTTTCACAACACTGCATCTGGTCAAACTATAAGTAATGAAGACACTATTTTGTCCCAAAATCCCAGATGTACTACCAATCATCTCGCTACCTTCCCCATCCCCTATCTACCCTCACCTAGACAGACATACATTTGTCAATTTGCACAAGTTGAACACTGAGTGAGCAGCTTGTCTCTCACATATGATACAAGTCATTACAAGCAGTGTCCAGTTTTGGCCCAAGGAACCACTTCCTGCCACATGAAAAATCTCACAGATCAACCCACAAAACCAAAGCACTTGGCAGACTACCCTTTTTTTTTGGACAGTTCCCTTGTGGTTCTTGACCACAGGTTGCATAACATCACTACTGATGATCTACAGATGGTTCATGGACCACAGGTTGCATAACACCAGTACTGATCTACAGATGGCTCATGGACCTCAGGTTGCAAGCACCAGTACTGATCTACAAATGGTTCATGGACCACAGGTTGCAAGCACTAGTACTGATCTACAGATGGTTTATGGACCACAGGTTGCAAGCACCAGTACTGATCTACAGATGGTTAATGGACCACAGGTTGCAAGCACCAGTACTGATATACAGATGGTTCATGGACCACAGGTTGCAAGCACCAGTACTGATCTACAGATGGTTCATGGACCACAGGTTGCAAGTACCAGTACTGATCTACAGATGGTTAATGGACCACAGGTTGCAAGTTACCAGTACTGATCTACAGATGGTTTGTAAACCACAGGTTGCATAACACTGATCATACAGTAAGGTGATTAACAAGCAATGGTTTACACAACCCTTAGCTGGTTTATTCAAAACAGGCTAAATAACACTGGTCTAAGAGTGTTCTTGTAGAGAAAGCAGCTGGTGGTTTAAGTAATGTTCTAAACTACAGTACGTATTTCAAATTAGAAAGGGACGCACATGACCTCTGACTGATACTCACTTGAACAGGTCTGGATGCTTGCTGATACATGGCAGCACAATATTCTCATATTCATGTCTAATATTTTTAATATCTCTATTGACAGCCTCTGGAACACCAGTTCCTTGCAGTTCTGAAAGTTCTTGTCTGAGAAAAGAGCAATTACAGAAAAGCTGATAAAGAATGCTGGAAAAGCAAAGTTACAAAGCCAGGCTTTGACAAATTCTTTTTCATTACTTGTCCATCGGGCTAGCAGTTCTCTTAGTCTACTTGTCTGCATGAATATCTACTTGTCCACCTTTAATATGCCTTTAACTCCTTTGTGGAGGAGACTTCGCAAGGTTACTTGCCCGGCAGGCTATGATATTGAACAATGTACTTCCCCGAGTAAGTTTTTACTTGTCCTGGACTGTTGGGCGGGGGATTTGTCGAAGCCTGTACCACGCAGCCTGCTGCTGACAGTTTTACACTTCCATGACACTCTATTAATTTATGATGTGTGTGCATTTGCTGGTACCTCATTTAAGTTGAAAACAAAGCCTACTACTCTGCTCATAGCTATTTAAAGTACATACTGGTGTAAAATCAAAGTGAATGCATCAAATGTAGGGTAAAATTAAACTTAAAGTCCAATGGCTTCTGAGGTAAAAGCTTACAACAACAAAGCCTTATGCAAACAATATACAACAGCACGCAAGGAACATTGGACCAATAAACCTTGTCAATATCAGTATCTGTCCATGTTTTTCTTTTCTGTCCAGTACTGGTTTCAGGAAGAAAATCCCAAAATGCCAATACTACCCACTGATATTTCTCAGCCTGTACTTTATAGAAATGTAACATAATTTGTCATATGACTAAATATATCCTGATATTTTGCCCCATCTAAATGAAACATTTTATGGTTGTACACAATTGCCTATGGTTTAGTACACAGTACACTAATTTCACAAATATCAGTACCGGATTGCTATTGGCCAATACTGAAAATGGAAGTATCGCACATTTATTATCGGCTTGTTTGCAACATCTATACACTATTCAGTATTCCTGTATGGAGGACCCAGTATTTAAAGACCCAGTTATTTGCCAACGTGACCCATGGAATTACTGCCAATGACCTTTCCAAAACACAGAAACAGTGAACTTTTTACGGTGTACATGAACTTCGCCACTGACGAGAAGACTACAAAATGCTACTTACAGTGGGTTTATACTTCCAACTTTTCACATGTTCTTAAGGTACTAAGATCATGTATAGTCATGCTTTGCCCTTCCAAGCCAGGGCTATGGCCCACAGTAGAACAGTGTTCAACTTTCATAGCTTTATAGCGCTATACTGGAGTATGAATTGGCCGTCACTCTTGTCAAGGTATAATTATTTACACATCAGCAAGGTAGACATCACTGTAGTAGGAAGTTTATTTCATCGGATAAACATTCTCCCCAATTAAGAGTTAATTTGCTCACAACTTTCTGACTACAAAAGAGACTCAAAGACCAATTATGCAGGTAAGGGAAAACCTAACAGTGGTACACCATACATGACAAGAAGGCTTTCATATTTAACTTGCTGTACCTCATGCTGAAGAGGTCAACCTGCAATACTACAGTTACAGTATATGTCAATAACTCCTCCTATTGTCTATATCACAAAAGCACATATGTTGTTATTCTAATTAATATCAATGGTTTATATTATTGTACACTTATAATAACCAGAATGCAAAAATGCATTGTGGTTTCAATGAATATAGCACTTAATGTGTGATCTCAAATAGTGCCATGATGTCCTGTTTCTTTCAGTCATTGGTTGAATGTGATCTCAAAGTGCTTGAAAATTACAGTTTCATGTTCATATTTGACCTTGGGAATTCTTGGGAATTTTTATTTCTTGGCCTCTGGTGATTTCAGCTGGCCTCTGATTTCTGACAAAACTCATAGGGGTTTCTGATGGATTAAATGCAATGCCATGGGAAGTATCCAACCCTCCTAACTTGAGCTATCTTGTAAACAAGGTTTTCAGAGTTTGACCCCAGATGACCTCTGACCTCCACCATAAAATAGGGTACTTTCTCTCACCATAAGTCATCCAAATACTATGTATGAAATCTATCCAAGCTTTCTACCTTGCGATATCATGTTAACAAGCTTTTCAGAGGTTGACCCCCAGTGAACCCATTTGACCTTTAACCTCCACCAAAAACTATATGGTTCCACCTCTGACTATAAGGCATCCACATACCACCTATGAAATCTATCCAAACTTCCTACCTCAAGATATCCTGTTAACAAAGTTTTCAGACTTTGACCCCTGGTGACCCCAAATGACCTTTGACCTCCACCAAAAATCAATATGCTTGTACCTCTGAAGATTATGCATCCACATGCCATCTATGAAATTTATCCAAGCTTCCTACTGTGAGATATCATGTAAACAAGGTTTTCAGAGTTTGACCCCTGGTGACCCCACATGACCTCTGACCTCCACCAAAAACAATAGCATTCTTCCTCTTACCATAATGTATATACATACTATGAATGAAATCTATCCAAGCTTCCTAATGTGAGATATCGTGTTAACAAGGTTTTCAGAGTTTGACCCCTGGTGACCCCAAATGACCTTTGAACTCCACCAAAAACAATGGGGTTCTTGCTCTCACCATAATGCATCCACATACTATCCACATACTACGTATGAAATCTATCCAAGCTTCCTACCTTGAGATATCATGTAAATAGGGTTTTCAGAATTTGCCCCCTGGTGACCCCAAATGACCTTTGACCTCCACAAAAAATAATAGAAACCTTCCTCTCACCATAATGCATCCACATACCACGTATGAAATCTAGCCAGGCTTCCTACCTTGCGATATTGTGAAACAAGGTTTTCAGAGTTTGACCCCTGGTGATCCTAAATGACCTTTTACCACCACCAAAAACAATAGGGTTCTTGACAAGAAAGCTTTCATATTTAACTTGCTGTACCTCTTGTTGAAGACATCAACCTGCAATACTATAGTTACAGTATATGTCAATATCTCCTCCTATTGTCTATATCACAAAAGCACATATGTTGTTATTCTAATTAATATCAATGGTTTATATTGTTGTACACTTACAATAAAAATAAAATCACACAGGTCTGATCACATCAGATTAAGCTTTCATTGATACAAGTATGACACACCCCTTACAGAAAACATAAATGAAGATCTGATTCATTATGCAAATAAACTTACTTATCCCAAAACATAGGAAGCTCCTGCTCTGAGAAATTAGGAAACAGATTAAGGTACGGCCTCCACTTTGAGCAAGGATTAGTAAACTCGTACATGAGACAAACAAGAAGAGGAACCCAGCCACTGGCACTGTCCAGCTGGTCCTTGTCTAATGATGAAACAAAATGAGATTAAGAACAAAGGTGTATTCAAAAGTGAAAAATACCTAGTTCCCATTCTAGTTCTGTCAAAGATCTGGAAAGATGTTTCTTAATTTTGGCCATATTTACTTCATTAAAAAATAATGGTCCAGGTAGCTTAAAAAATTTAAATACTTTACATACTTTCAAAAGTTCACCTCTACCTATTATTTAGTAAGAGAAAAAGGGACTGTAATTTAGGTGTTCATTTTTAATCCCACATTTACAGTAATTTTATGGAGGCAAAGGCATTTAGACAACTTCCACACTGTCATCTTAGAAGTAAGCAAATCTGTCCAAAATTAGTCAAGCTGACTGAGAATTAAGACAATTTCAAAGTCAGCCCATTTACTGCTTTACCAAGTAATGTATAAAGTAACTACCGTGATATATAAAGTTTGAACTGTTGTTTAATGGTGCTGTACTTGACAACAACAATTACTGTAGCATAAATCATTCTAAGAATGTTGTAAAATACTCAAAAAGCCATTTTGAGTAACTGCACTCTTTCAATTGTTTTGAATAGTTTCTGACATTGCAAAATGATACCACCATACCAGCTTACTGCCCTGCAGTATTAATATCAGAATATTAACCACCAGCTCTTTGTCCTCCTCTTCCATTTTGCCACTTCCCTCTCCCATTACCCATGATGCCATTCACTGATGTTTGTTCAAGCAGAAAATCCAGTCCACCTCTAATTTGTCCTGATGGATTTCAGGTACTGTATGGCAATATCCAGTTCCAGCTGGATGAGAAATCTGGATGTGTGCATCATCCTCTTATAGTCTGGAGATGTTGAAATTTCACAGTAAGACTCAACTACTGTACCCTAAGTTACAATTGAACAAAAATGCAGTATTCTGACAACTGCATGCATATATACATCTATAGGTATGTACCATGTGGGCCAACATTGTCATTAAAAAATTTACTATCAATGTATGTCCTTACATAAACACTAAACACTTAGGGATCATCCATTTTCCTCCATCATTTCACATACATAAGCACAAAATGCAATGGGGGGGGGGGGGGGGAATCAAAGACCTATAATTTAATACTTTCATGGATGTTTTTGAATGACAGGTACAAGTATACGGCCTATATCTGATAATGAAAGATGTTATCCATGATATGCAAACTGAAAAGAGGGCAAAAGAGGCAGAAGATAATCGGGGGATTTATGTGCATGGACCTTTAACACAATTTTTAATACTGTACTACCACACACAGCGACTACAGCCTACTGTCTTGGTTATGCATGGTGAGGGACAGTCATTGTGCCTTTAAAAAAGAAAGTACTGTAAATTATACCACCTGAATTGTCAGTTTTCAAACTTTTGTCTGTTTGTGTGTAAAATATATTAAATATATTATACACAAGACTGACATCAGTCTCATGGTAGGTCAAAAGACCCAACTGTCATTCTATGATCACTTAGACCACCAAAACCCACTTCCCCTCTAGGTCGCATTTAGCCTGCGAAGCACCTCTGTGGCTACCACCCCCCTAGGCTGCTGCTCCTTCAAACCTGCCATCAATAGCCAAGAATTCCTTTCACAGAACCCAAAAGTTGATGAACTTAATATTCATGAGTATTGTTTTAGCTAACGGCCACCTGGTCTATTCCTGAGGTAGGCAGTGCTCAATGATTCTAATCTTTGCAATGCTACATTGACCACAAATTCTTTAGACCACAAATACATTGCATTTGCTTAAAGCTTCTTACTGATGGAAGTCTTAATGATCATGGACAGCCTCTTATGAACAATGACAAACTTCAAAGAGTTTGTTTAAAAGTTGACAAATAATCTTTGGTTGAAAAATATCGTAACTCTCTTTTCTTGTGGCTGTGTGCTGCGTCGTTAGTAATAAGTCGAATAGTTGCTGTACTGTGAGTATGCACAGACGGTACCACAGAGTACCAGGCTGGTGTTGTGTTACATTGACCACCGTGGTTCTACGTACTGTTGTGCCACGGATGGATTACGACTCACTTACTCTGTTCCACCCAGAGGTGCTTCAGAAGGCCCAAAGGGCCAGAGAAAATGAGTCACTGACACACCAATTCCAGCGATCAGAAAGAGCACAAAACACCAAACAACCTCAACACGCTGAACTGGCAAGGGCAGAGAAAGGACCGGACAGAGAGGCTCCAAGCCACCAGCTCAGTCCCCGCAAAACAACCAAGACACCCCCCAAAAACCAGCAGCCGCCTGGCCCAACACGGCGAAGTGAAGGCATCCGGAGAGTTGTAGAGCCATTCTTGGTGGCAATGGTTACCCTTCAGGGTTTACCCATTGGTATCGTTGATGCAGTGACACTTGTTCAGGGTGTGGATGCTTCGGCAGGGGCCATTTTTGTTGTGCGATGGAAGCAGTGTTTCTCTTTTACATAAATGTTTAATAGCCTTACTTCAGCCAATCACCTTAGAGCTATATAAATGAAGTTTGCGTTGGATTTCCGAAGGAAATTGAAATGGCTTTGGCTCAAAGTCCTGCGGACGCTGACTGTTTTGCAGCAAAGAGCTGAATGACAAAATTTTATTTGCTCTACAGGGTAGGTCGCATTTGGTCCTGGTTTTGGGAAGTCCATGAGGAAATTACTCCCATACCAGAATGGTAAGCCAACTGTTTATCTATTCAAACCTGAAGTTTATTCATCCAGCCATCCCTCATCTCCCCTAAGAGGATTTACTTATCAGCTGCTAGCTGAATAAGCCAACAATTACCACAACTGTGTGAGCCAGGAAAATAGAAGTCCATGGTTTGTGAAAGAAGTTCCAGTCAAGGAAAGCTATCCTGTTCTTGGTGTGAGTAGGATAAGCAACTTTCAACAATTTGTTTGATTTTGATATTGTGGAAAAAACTTTTTACCTATGTAGTCTGTGAAAATGGAGGGGAGGATGGACAGATGAGGGACCGAGGAGGGGGGATTGCAGCACTGATAATAAACCTCAAATCCCGGATGTACTACAGTATTTTGCAGACTGCAGACTTGGATTTTGCAGAATGGATGTTACAAGATGCAGAATGTAGTACTAGATAAAATAATGAAAATACCATCAAGTTATCCTTCTGAATAAAATACTTACATAAAAACTGATCAAAATCTTAAAATAAACACAAAGTTAATCGTTGGGTTTCTTTTCTTGTCCAGACCTTAAGCTATTTTCAAACTGAACCAGATTTTCCTCCAAGGTGCATTCCTCATGAAATTCATTTTGCATTTATGAACGAGCAAAACCTTTGATCACTTTACATATGACCCTCACTGGTTCAGGCATGTATACTGTAAGCCTTAGCGTGTCTTGGCCGCTACATGCACTGCAAACGAAGTGTTTAAATCCAAATTCAGCAACTTGAGCCACGTTGTGTACTTATACTCTTGTATTTATTTATCACTGCTTGACACGCTCCCATTGCACTTCACTGACATGCAGTGCTGCACACCCTGGTTGGGCTATAGCCGATTATGTGTTTCGCAAAATACACCTGAAGCATAAAGTTAACCACATGCCAGATACGAGGTACTATCTTGGAAAATTCGACTTAATAAATTTACAAATATTAAAATATCGGAAACGTGTATTTGTGTTGGAATGTTTATGACATGTTTCACAATAAATGACCCAATTTGTTCCCACAATGGAGGAAAAAAAAACAAAAATTTCCAATAATGCTTAAAGCTCCCTTGGTTTGATACATCGGGCTCCACTTTTCAATAAAAGAATAAAAAGGAGATAACTCCTTGTGCATTTCCTTTGTTCAAATGAAATTTTTCTAGGTTAGTGTTAGGTTCCCACTACAGTGCTGTCAATAGTAACATTAGCACCTCTGACACATGGTGTCAAACATTAGGCATACCCTAATATGAAATGAAAATAAATATGGTGTGTTCAATAATGGTTTGGATAAAAAATTGTGAAAAAGTGTGTGCTAATGTTACTATGTTGCAGACATTAAGTGTTCTTGACAGCAAACCATACCTTGTCAGGTGAGGTGACAGAAATATGGATATTTGTCATCCTTACTATTATTTTAGTTTCAGATGGGTAGATGCTATAAATTGATCATGAAAGGATACATTCAGTATTTTTCCAATGGAATGCATTTATTGTGTGTTGATGTTAAGTGCTAAAAGTTTGACAGCATTGCAAATACTAACATTAGCAACATCAAAAGCAGAAAACTAACCATTTTCACAATTAGCTACTAGTGTGATCCTAGTATCACTGAATTACTATCCTGGTAATCATTCATTCATGCAGCAGTCTCTGTCTTTGTGGATTCCAGCTGCAGTTTTCATTTTTGTGTTATTTTTGACAGCAAAGCATAACATTGGCATCAAAATTCAATTCTGGACCATAAACTACCCAAAACAGAAGCATAGATGGCTGGTTTTTTACTTTATCAATGGAAGAGGTCAATGCTATCTGGAAGAAATAGTTATTTAAACAGAAGTTTTCATACATAGACAATTGCTATCATGATTATAGTCATATTTGGAGAGCATTTTCTATGTGGGGAGAACTAGCTGTCAAATTTTAGTGCTTTTCAGTAATGAAATTTTTTTGTGCATTATACTGCACATGCCTAGAAGCTTCATTTTAATTTTTCTATCTCACTAGCTGGTCTGATGATAACTGGACATCAAAAAGGATAATAAAGATATTATCTCCATTTTGATTTATCACAAAAGAACAGGTCTATCTCTTGGTACAGTTAGTGTGAAACATGTCTTAAGCAAGGGTCTTCTATGATTGATAATTAAAATCAATACCAGAATGTACTAGACAAAACATTACAATGGAATTCTCAAAGCTTTGATAAATCAAATTTTGAGACTAGAAAGTTTGGGTTGTTGAAAGTCTTGAACTTCAGGTATGTGTGCCCAACGTACACACCGCATGCATCCAAGATCGAGACAAATTGTTGGTTCTTAGTTGAATTTTGATTGGCCATAATCCTTCATTTTCGAATCTCAAGGTTTTTTTGTATTCTCATTGTCACCCCTCAACATAAATTGAAGGATTTTGATGCTCAAATGACTTCTTAAAATGTACTTGTGGGAATCTATGATAAGAATAAATAACAATATTAAAAAATATTAAAACAATGCATAAAGACTGTCTAATATATGAAAAAAATATTCAATTTGCAGCTCAGCGCATGCAGGGCAGTTTGAATATTTTTTAATTGATCCAATCGAGAGTGGGAATTTCAAATTATGACCAATCATGAAGAAGCAATTCTATTTCACATCAGAATACATGCAAAAATTTTTCAGCACTTTGAAAATGATATGACCAGCAATCAGTATCTCTGGAGTTGCAGAAGGCAAGTCAAGTAGTGCCAATTCCAGCAGGCTGCAAGCGGGAGGAGCCAGCCAGGGAGGTGGCAGAAAGGTTGTTTGAATTAGCAGATAGGTATTTTTTCGTGGGTGATTTTCGTCTGGAAACTTGAAGCGTACTAGGCTATAGCGCTTGATTTTGAGAGAATAAATTGGCATGCAGAGTGTATTAAATCGCCAAAAATTATGACATTGAGTTTTGAAGGGAAAATTGGGGACCTCCCTCTCATCGTTAATGTAAAATGGATGAATTCACCTTCATTATTAAAATAACATGGCAGTATGTGTAAGTAGGCCTACTGTGCAGTTGCGTCTGGTCAGATTAGGTATGTATTTATGGCGGCTCTACAGAAATGAAGGACCAACGTGCTCTTCGTTGCTATCATTCATATGGTGGCCGAGACATTGTACTAGGCTAAGTACTGTACTTGGCTCTAGTGGGGGCAGAGAGTTACCACGCGACTCTTGGGAGTACATAACCCGTCGCGATTTACGTATACCAATCGAATATTTTTGCTTATTCAAAAATGCAAAATGCATTTCACTGTGAACCCACCTTAGAGAAAAATCGTGTTCAACTCAAAAATTGCTTCAGTCTGGACAATAAAAGATATTCCCCGATTAAGTTTAATTTTCTTTTTAAGAATTCTGACCACTTTTTACATCTGCACCTAATTCAGAAGTGTCCCTTGAAGAAATTTTAGTTATTTTACCTATTACTACATTCTGCAGTTTGTGACAGTTTGTGACATCTATTCTGCAAAATGATCAAAATTCCAGTCTGCAAAATAGTACATCCACATCAAATCCTGGCCTGTTTTAATTGTGCTGACCATCAATACTGCATCAGCCATCAGCTACTGTAAGAGTCCAGGGGCCCTAAGTGTAGTCCACCGCGCAAAAACCCCGGAAGCACCGGAGTGTTAGAAAATTACAAAAATTTGAAAGAAGCTGTTAAACAGAAGCTTTTGTTGGAAAAAAGATTTTCATACATATCTGTACGAAGTGGTGACTGAAACTATTCAAGGTTCACCCAAATAGTTTTTAAAGCCCCTCTAACCTATCTGATTTTTTTCTTTTTCCAAAATTATTAATACCTATTAAACATCTGTAGCTAACCCAGATCCTACTCATTATTCTAACTAAAAGCAAGGAGTTGTTATTTGGAAGGAGATAGTTCGCTTTGAAGTGAAGTTTACACCGCCAAGGTCACACAGTAATCTGTCTCTTGTATCCTTCTTGGCATTTCTATAAGGCTTACACTGGATTACGTAATTCAAACAAAGGGGATTTGTCGTCTGCTAAATCAACAGTAAAACTGGGGATTTGTCGCTACTGCCATAGCATTGCCAGTCGCTGGAAAATTAAAAATTATTGCATCTTTGGACGCTCGGTATCGCGGATCAGAGTATACCAGTAAGGGATTATGTAAAAATCTGAATCTGATTGTATACCTGGTTATTTCAGGAAGCTTCAGGAAACTTTCCAAATTGTTGCGACAAAATTTAGACTTCTCCCTCTGCAGCTCACTTGCATGACGTTCTTTCTTTAGGACGGGGCAAACCTCATTGGTTTATTTCAGTGGTTCTTAACCGGGGGGAAAGTTCCCCCTGGGGGGAACTTTTGGAGTTCCAGGGGGGAACTTTTTGCAGGGGCTTTCAGCCTGATTCCTTTTAGAATTGTGCCTTGTCATCCACCATCCCTGACATTGACCATCTGGCTGCCCAAAAGCAGTGCCAAAAATCCCACTAATAATGTCGTTGGAATTAAAAAGTTGTTTTCTTTGTATCAGATATGTGATACTCGAATAGTGCCTCTGTTGTCTTTTTTCCTAATTTCGAAAATTATTCTCACTGGAAATCATGTTTTTCTGATATATCTTTCCAGGGGGAACAGCCCGATCGGCTGATTGGCAAGGGGGGAACTGCAAAGAAAAAGGTTAAGAACCACTGGTTTATTTCAATGAAACAGTCCTTTCGAGTTTTGTAGCACCTGCCCCTGAATTGGTGGCGGCGTAAACCTACTCATCAAAGCATTGTCCAGAGTAAGCCAATTGTGATAGGTTTACTAGACCTGAATGATGTTGCTAACATATCGATGTCGCATTGAAGCGAACGAATAAAAGAAAGAATTCCCCATCAATGGAATAAGTAGCTTATCATTAATAATCTCCTCGGTATTTAGTGGATCGTAGCGTATTAGCATAAATTAAACTTTCCGTTAAACCTCCTTCCAAATAACAACTCCCTGCTCAAAGTAGATTTCTGGCAAAGTGGATTTTCTGGTCTAGTTTAGTGGGTATAAAAAATACTCTACACCTGTGCACTGAACAGTTGTCTACTGCAGGTTCTTAGTGTATACGTATTACACTACAGGCAATGGCCAAAGTAAAGCCACTCTAAAGAGGACTGTCCATTGACAAAACCCGTTGAACTAGAGCTTGTGATTATACAGCAAATTGTTGTTTTAGGGTCTTCTGCACATGTCAGGTAAATACTCTTGGCATTCTTGATTGATTTGGGTTATTTTAGATTATTCTGATGAACAAAGTTGCAACATGTGTTTTACACAGTACAAAGTGTATGCCTAGAAGAACTGCACCTTGCTATGAGGACAAATTATGTATTTCGGGACTGAAACCTCTTCCTTTTGGGAGTGAAAGCATTTGCCACATGTGCCAAAAACAAATGCTAAAATAATATCAATGGTGCAAGTATATTTTCAAGTCATTTCAAAATGAAATGGTCAACATTTTGATCGAGGTCTGAGGGCTTCTCTAAAAGAGAGATAACGCGGTTACAAGGTTTTCGGTTTTTGACCTCTGGTGACTCAGATGACCTTTGACCTCCACCAAAAATAATAGGGTTCTTCCTCTCAACATGACAAATTTATATACCAAATATGAAAAGTGTCGGTCATTCCTATCTTGAGATATGGCGATTACAAGTCACAAACACACACACGACATCACCATCGCATAGATTCCTTGCCTGCCTACGGCAAGGAATCAAAAAAGTATTATTTTGGAGACAGCAAAACGAAGAAAGAAAACAGCACGAGGCAAATCATTTCACACTTTTTCCACAAGAAATTTTCAAATTCTTATAATCATATCGTCTCGCAAAACAAATTATCGCGATAACAATAATTTTCGATATATCCATTATCGCCCAACCTTAAACAGGGGTGATATGATCAAACCGGTAGGTACTCCTTGTAACTAATCTTGCAGCATTGTTTTGAATAACCTTAAGTTCAGAGATCCCATAATCACTATTCTAAGTGAGAGACTTCCTACAATAGTCTAATTTGGACGTAATGAAGGCACGAACCAGACTTTCTGTAGTAGTTTGATTTAACAAGTGACGAATTTTTGCACATTTGTGCGATGACACCCTGAAGTGTAATCTCTCACTCTGAAACTGCAGAAAGCAAACAGGAAACCATAAGAGTAAAAGTGCAAAGACAATATTTTATTATGAACAGTCTTACTTTCAAAGCACGTATTAGATGTAAACTAAAAGCATGTGACGTATGAAGTGGAATCCGTATGCAAGCCAAACTAATGCACCTTCGTGTTGTCAGATGCTCTGTTTGCGACCATTGCGAGACTGATGATGACAGCAAACAATAGAAGAGGCATGGTGAAGGTGTGAAACAGGAAGTCGGGTTGGAAGTTTTATTACCACACTTTTTGCAGAAAAAGTGTGGTGTTGATGTGCAGTTTTGAAAGGGGAAGACTTTCGTAATGCTACAGTATGCACACCTGTAGTCACTACAACACCTCATCCAATTAATGCAGCTACTGCCTGAACAGTGGCAGCACATGGGGTTTTTAAGTGGAGGAAGAGGGAGGCAAATGGAGGAACAATAACTTCTTGGGGCAAGAGCAATAGTGTGTCAGCTGCACCATCTGTTTGCTTGGGGCAAAGGGGAGCAAAAGTTGGCCAGGAAAGCCCCGACCCCCCACCACCACCACAGGCCACCACTGGCTCTATACAGCAACTTACTGTTTTCAAAAAATTCTCTAATGGACGAAGTTTCAGGGTGTAATAGGCAGTCTCGTGGCACTTCAAAGAGTATTTCTCCTTTTGGAATGTCACCTTTTGCAATCATACCATAATGGGCACATGATCCTTCTGTTGCTACTGTGACCTATAACAGGAGAAAAAAAATGCTAAGGTAATGCTCACTTGCACCTTACAGTTATGAAAAGTTTGCTAGCTATACAAAATGTGGGTAAAGGTTGTCATGTACAGTAGAGGTCAATCACATTTGACACAATACTAAACAATCTTCGTCAGGGTTCATTTCATTTCCTTTCATTGCTTTTATCATCTCATGTACATAGATTGGTACAGTACTGTACATGATAAAAGAATCAAGAAGGAAGTATTCAAAAACACATAATACCAAAAATAATAGGCAAGGTACAGGTAGAGCAAAGAAATAAGACCCACTCTTGGCAACCCAAAATGAACCCTACTGTACAGAAAGCAACCAGCACTAAAATTCAAAAGATGCATTAGACATTTATACACTGTTCATGCAAGATAATAATATAAACTCTAAAATGCTGCATTTCCGATAAGTCAGCATAATGCTGGGATCAAAATTAAACTTTTTGGCCACTGTTGCATGGAACAGAGTGGTTCCACGGAACAGTGTGGCATGCCCTTTCTAAAAATACTGTTCTGAATCAAAATTCACTGTTCAGGATTTTCCACCTTAGGCCTCCCACACACAGTAAATACAGTTAACGTTGTGGAGTAAACCCATCGACATCACTATGTGTAAGCTATAATAGATAACGTTCATGCTAACGGTAATGGCATGTACACATCTGGCTTAAAGTAATTTTCCACATTGATTTGGGGGGGGGGGGGGGATTAACTTTAACTTGTTTGCAAGTTTCAAATGAAGCTGTTATTTTTCCAAGGTTTTATGAAGGGATTCATCGTTTCTACACTATTTTCACAAGCATACAAAATGTAGGCTATGCTGGGTGCCTAAAACCCATACAGTACATGTGCACTTTTTATAACAAATGACAATGATTTTTTCCCACAAAATCATCATTATTCACACTTTTAAGACCATGCTCTGAGAGGGGCCAGAAGAAAGGTATATTGTGTTCATGTATATGAAATGGACGACTTCGACAATTTTTCTTACGGAATTACAAACTTTTTTCTGAAGTTCTAAAGTTGTGCAAATAAAGTTTCCAGGGCTCAAAATAACGGGTGCCTGTGGGCCCGATGCTCCTAGAAATTCACTCGGGGCCCGTAGCTTCTACAGGGAAGGGGCCCAGTTTGCTCCTAAATATTTCCAAGTCTAATTGTACAGTCTGCACATGAACCTCTCCATCCACAAGTCAACGACCTTATATCTTGCACGGCCTGTGTATTTCATATTAACAGTAACTAAAAACCTGCAAAACACACATTATCCCTGAAATCAGTTCACGTCACTCACAAACAGTCTGCTTTGTCACAACAAGGAAGATCACTCATGCAGACATACACCGATGTCATTCATCAGTAATGTAGGCGGAGCCTCACAAGATCAACTCACGAGAATCTCCTTTTTCAACCTCCATACCTACAAAGTGGCATTTGCAGTGCTTAATTTACATTGTACTGTAATGCATAGATCTGCACTGGAAAAAGTATGCCATCGCCATAGTGCACCTGCTATGTAATGCATGCAGAAGGAAGTGCATTGGAAGGAAGTACATTCTTCGAAGACTAATGTAAAAAGGGAAGGGTTGAATTTAACTCTTGGTACACTTGCACATATGTTTTCACATACAATTTCAAAGCCTTTTGATTTTTGGAAGAACCAGAACAACTATTTTCGGGACTTTTAGCTATTACAAAACTTGGCGAACGTAGTGTCCTATTTGTTCAATGAAAGCCATGTAGTCAAAAATCTATCACATGTAATGCAGTAGCATACAGTTCTAGTGGCTTCAGGTCTCTGTAGTGTTATGTACATACTGTAGGCCTAGTACAGAGGGATTTCATGTAATGTCACGCGAGTGGGATTCCCAGGCACTGAAGGGCAAAACACACACGCAGTATTATAAAGCATATTTACAGCACATCCGCACGGCATAAGCATAGATACTTCTATGACACAATGGATGCATGCCATTCAAAACCATTTGATTGGTGATACTGCCCGTCAAAACCAAAGAGACCCGCAACTGCACATATGAAAAATGTCAGGTAATCCAATCAGATTACAATAAACTAGAGCACCAATGGTGCTGAAGCTCATACCTTCAACTGATTAAGGGTCCCTGGCTTGTAGTCTTTGTTAGTACAAGCATCGTATGACTTTAAATGATGACAAATGGCTTATGACCCCAAATCTCACATACCCTGATGGCACCTTCCTGAATGTCACAAAAAATTTGTCATGCTTTCTTTGCTTTGCAAGTTGTTTCATGAATACAATTTAAGAGAGCAATAGCCCCTAGGGCCCATCTTTGGCCTTGGACCCCAAACTTTGGACCAAAATTCTACAAAACCAGAAACAGATCACTAACCAAGCATCATTATAACTGTCAACTCTGTTAAACATTAACTGGAGGAAAAGTTAATCACTTGCAATACTACACAAAATGGACCCTATGGTCCATCTTGTGCCTTGGACCCCAACTTGTTAAACACCCTGAAGGTACCACTACCCGAATATAATTATGACAAACCATCAACATTGTACAAGAGAATCTGCAGGTGTAAGCAATTTGCAAAATGTCATATAAAGGGCCATAGGGCCCATATGGGACCTTAGACCCAAACTTCCAGAACACCATAAACAGATCACTAACCAAGCATCATTATGACAGGCCTTCAACTCTGTTTAAACATTAACTGGAGGAGGAATTGACCATTTTGCAATATTTCAAAAAATGGACCCTAGGGTACACTGGGCCTTGGACCCAAAATTTTTTGTACACCCTAAAAGAACCATTAACAGATGATCACTATGACAAACACACCCACGTGCTCTGACAATGCACACACAATGGAAATCCCATTAAGCAGTTCCCTTTAAACTAACCTAAACAACTGCACAGGATTGACCTCTTCTACACAGACAGTTTTAAAGAGGTTGCAGCACAAAGAAAAATAGGTAGTAAAGTGATTTTGTGAGACTGGTAAAATAGAGGGGTGGCACAAAATTGGTTAGAAAGGTATCAAAAGTATTCTTCATCCCAAATTGGAGAAGTAATTTGTAAGGACCATTAACAGAACTTCATTATGGCAAATCATCAACACTGAACAACACAATTTGTAGGAGCAAAAGTATTTTGTAAAATTTCATACAATGAGCCATTGGGGCCCACATGGGACCTTAGACCAAAATTCAAGAACACCATAATGAGATCACTAACCAAGCAATATAATGAGAGGCTGTTATCTCTCTTTACACATTTAATAGAGAAGAAGTTAATTACTTTGCAATATTTCACAAAATGGACCCTACGGTCCATTTTGGGCCTTGGACCCAAAATTCCTGAACACCCCGAAGGGACCAATAACAGAGTAACATTATGGCAAACCATCAACATTGTACAAGAGAATCTGCAGGAGGAGAAGCATTTTGTAGAATTTCATAAAAAGGGCCCTACAGTCCACAATGGACCTTGGACCAAAAATTTCTGAACACCCCAAATGGCCCACCACCCAAGGAACATTGTGCCCAAGTTTCAAACAAATCCATGAAAGCATGTGGGAGGAGAAGCATTTTGAACAAGTGTGGACAGATAGATAGATAGATAGATAGATAGATAGAGTGACGCCGCGTGATCACAATAGCTCACACCAGCATGCTGGTATGAGCTAACAATAATATGAGTGACTGAGGGGATTTGCAAAACCTGCCATACTAAGGCTGACGGCTCAGGCAAACATTTAGCGTTCATGACTGACTGGTTAGCGGGAAATGAACAGTGCCCTTCATTTTAGAGGGTAATAATTTCCGGAGTTACGAGAAAATTTTGAAAATGCACACTACATGCAACATGTACGGTTAAGTACTGGTGTGGACAGATTGGTTTCAGCCTCAACTTGCCTTAATTATACCCATACTACGTTTCCAAGCACGTAAAAAACACCCGTACACTTTAACAGTCCTTTTTTATTTGTAAGTTTTGGGCCCCTTGATTTCTCATTTGACCCCTAGATTCCATGGGCTAGGGGTGTGGCTGGCCCCCAAAGACCATACTGTAAGATGGATAATTAAAAGAAAAGTGAAATTTTACGAAACATTGTGAAGCAAGAAATGAAAGAAGTAGCCTACAGTATTCCCACCAGGGCAGAAAATATTGGGAAATACTGCAAATTGAGAAATACTAAAATGCTTTCCACCTCAATAAGCTCGCACCAAGACCCTAATCAGCACCTTGTTTTGATGGAGGGAGCAAAAGTGTTCACCATACATTAGTAACTGGGAATGTATTTAGTCTGGTGTATTTTCTTCTTGTCTTTACTTGGAATAAAATTGTTATCTTTGGAAGGGTAGGCTATCCCTAATGGATTGCAACCTATTTGGTATGTAGGACATCCTGCACCACGACATACATTTTGACCCTTGCTACAGGGCCCAGGAAAAGAATTGCCCATATCCCAGCATTCCTGGGCAGAACCCGTTTTAATACATCCTTTGGAATGGTACTGTATATCTGAGCCAGAACTAACTGTTGCAAGCTGAAGAAAATGTGGTTGTTCTCCAGGCATATATTGGACAGTCAGCGAAACTGAAGGCAATACTGGACAACACATCATTGGTGAAGCTGGGGGAGAGAAATATGTTAAGCACAGAACCGTATTGATTCAAGACTGTCAAATGAGCCAAAATTGCAGCACCACCAAAATCCACACAAAAGAACTCTACGGAGAGACTGAATGGGATTTAAGCTTAGAAAGTTTTATGTAGGCATTAAATCAACTTTATGTTACATTTGTGCAAGGGTCTGTGCACTTCGAGGCAATATAGCCTATGCATAGTACTTCCCTGGTTGCCAGTCCACTCACTATATGTATTACTGAGGACCGAACCAAACTTGGAACTGCCAAGGTTTTTCCTCCTTCGGTTATCAATCAAGGATATTATCAGTAATACTGCAGCCACAAAAACATCACAGACCAACATCACTCTCGAATTTTTCCAACAGACTGAATGTAGAAAAATTTTTTAGACATGCTGTGAATTATGCACTTATCGATTGAATGACACACCCCACTACCCCTGGGAATGGTCAGTCAAATGTGGGTCTTTGACCAATGACAGTGTGACTCACATGTTCATCATTGTGCCAATATTGTCAAACATCAGAGTGACAAAAAGGTGAGTCATGTCACCTCAGATGTCAGTCACTTTACTGACCAAGGGATGATTCCTTGTGGGTTATTCACTGCACAATGGTGTCAACCTTCAGCATTGCTCTGCATATACTATCATAACTTTTGTCAGTCAAGCTGGTGACTGACATGTTGGTCAAATCACAAACTGTCAATCAGTTTGGTGACTGAGGCTGAGTGAGGGGTACATCAATGTACACATTTTGTCAATAAAGTTGTGGACAATGACTGATCATGCTGCATTGGTACCTGTAGTGGTGTATCATTCAATTGATAAGTGCATTACAATCATTACTATAATAGTGTAAGGAGGCTGGCATCAGGGCCTTAGCTAGGGTGATATGTTTGGGGGGGGGGGGAAGGTCCCAAATTCCGACTGGATGAGTGTTTTTTCCAGCTGAATGGCGGTGCATTGCACCTTTTTATGTGCCCTGCGTTTTGATATGTACAACATTGGAATCCTTACTTTGTTACTACATCAAGGTGCCATCCTGTGAGAGGGGCCTACACCCCTTCCCCTTTGAGAAATTTTTGATTATTTACTGTAAGGTTGCTTGGATGCAAAAAATGGTGTTATCTTTGGGATATTTTCGGAACTGATCTTATATGGCTGGAAAATGTCCATAATTTAGTGAATTCTTATTTTTGGTTACTGTATATTCTCTAATAAACACTTCACCTCAAATAAATGCCCCCCCGTAGATTTTTGATAGGTGAAACAGTCGTTCAGTGGTCACTTGCCGAGGGAGAAATAGAAGGTGTTTTTATTTTTTATTAAAAAAAAAGGGACTTTAGCAACAACAGTTACAGGGAAACGACACCACTGCAAGGAAGCCAGGGGATTAGAGGTGCCCTGCAAGTAAACCTTCACCACTACATCAAAGAAACTCATAGCTCGTTTGAAGACACTAGTGTAGGCTTTAGTAGTAAGTTATTTTTTTAAAAGACCTTATGCAACAGCATATGATGTCACAAAGGAGAAAGTGCGCCCTCCTTTGGAGGAAGATGGCGGAAAAGCGCGTATCATTGCAAGTTACACCAATAAATGCAGACAGCTGATTTGTCAACCAATCGTATACGCGCGTAAGTCTATTACACGTGGGGCGGAATCCACGCCGTTCGTGCTCGTGTGCTTCACTGTTTTCACCCAAAATGATGTCAGTGTGATGTCAATGCAGGTCTATTAAAATATACCCTCACATAAATGCCCCCCTTTTCAAAAATGCATTGTCCCCAGGGCATTTATTATAGAATATACAGTACGTGAAAGCAGAGAGTATGTTGTCTAAGAGAAGAATATGTTGTCAACAAACCTCCTGAAGGCCCTCCCCCCAGCCATCCCCCCCACCCCCGTTTGGCTACTTTACTGCCTCCTATTCAGGCAAAGTTTTTATGCAAAAATATGTGCATGAAGTCAACAGAAACTTTCCTGGAAAATTACGAAATTTTTCCATTTCCTTCACTGTGCATTGTAAAAGGGCATCTAAGGCTGGCAGATACCTGTATAGGGCCTCCTGGAAGCTCTGGGTTAATTATATAAAATGGGGCAATTACATAATGCTTATTACTTGACATCCAAACAGGCCTCGATTTTAAGAAAATTTTATGGTTGTCCATTGGACAACCTGTCTGCCTGTTTTGGTTGCCCAAAAGAAAATTTAGCAGTCCACAAAGAATTTGCAGTAACCTTAGAAGCAGTATGTTAACTTGTTGCATGAACTTTGGTTGTTCCAATGGACAACTGAACCACCATTTTTGGTTGTCTGCCACACCTTTCAGTCATCGCGGGTGACCAGACGACTGTTAAAATCAAGCCCTGCCCAAATCATAACATAGAGTATGATGCCAAGCACTTTACATCTATCATATTTTTACTAATTTTGAGCAAAACTCCAGATAAACAGCTTCCAGCAACAAGGAATGGGTGGGAGGGAGAGTATGGATGTAGGAAGGTGATATTAGACCTCCCTGATAGAAAAGAAATTTGTTGGGGTGACTGAATGGTCATCTTCAGGGATAACATTCATCTTACCCATTAAGGCTCCCCTACAAAACTGAAACATCTTTTTTCTTACAAATTGTTTGCCACGATGGCAAAGCTGAAGAAAAAGATCTTCCAAAAGTTACAGGAAAGAGGATAGAACTTGCGACGATGCATTTTCGTGTTTCTCTAGAATCACGCCTACACCCAAGAAAGATTTTTGTGGAAACGCTGAATAATCAAATATGGTTGAAACAGCGTGCATCACCACTAGACAGAACTGAAGATGAAAGCGCATGTAGCACGCAAAATTCCTTGAAGTAATATACAAAGAATCATTATAGAAAATACTCGCTACGGGCCTGATGAATAGCCATTTGGAATATTTTCTGGGCATATCTATGTCTTCACCACTACTAGTAGTCTATATAAAAATTTGGTGCAATTTTTGGGAGCGAAGAAAGATTTGGGGGCTAAAGCCCCTAGGCCCTCCCCCATCCCGTAGAACTGTCATTAATAGGGAGTCATACCAAGGAGTCATGGCTCGTCATGATCTAGCAACTTCAGTGCTACAGAAGTAAATGGCAAAAAGTATGTACATAATAAACTTTCAGAAAAATAACCATTTCTATTTTGTATGTCAATGTGTTACACCCATTATGTATGTCAATGTTCGCCCGTTATATTTTCCATAGGACCTACATAGAAATATTTTTTCAAAATTGAGGTAGCAAGATGAAAATTTTCAGGCTATCTCTGTACATCCAAGGATTAGCCCTGAACATAATAAAACATATGAAACTAACATAGAATGGAAATTAACCCTTATGTGATGCTACCGTGTTGGTTTACTGCGTAATTGCCCATATGCAAGTTATTTCAATGGCCCGTAAGTCCTTAGTGTTAATGGATACATGCACATAAGTTGGTGTGCAGCTAAGTAATTGCATAAACATTATGTGGTAAATCGGACTTGTGTATAGAGTTGCGCATTCCTATATAAAACAGTGTGTAAAACGTTAAGGCGAAACGATTTTTTCGCCTAAGGGTCAAGTTCTCCCAACAGTCGCGTTTTTTCATACGGTTTTTCGCCTAAATCCCAAATTAGAGAAATATATATTTATAATATATTATCATATTTAGGTACGATACGTACCTGAAATGAATTTATTATCGCGAAAAACAATCACTGGATAGGTTCAAGAATGTTAGGCTCACTGCAGTAACATTGCTACCGTGATGGCTAGTAATTTTTTGAAGGTGCGTCAATTACAGGCCGACATCAATTTCGGTGCATTTACCATATACATTATATGTATTAGGTAGGTCAACTCTCAGGACAAAACTCAAAACTTGGCCATTTTTGCACTCTTACGCTCACTGTGAAACTTATTGATTTCTTTCATTCACGTCCTCTGATGGGAAAGAACACCTAACATCTCTTCCGACACAACTCGGGACATAAAATTACTTCTAATCAGAATTATATAAAAAATTGCAAGCCGGGAGCAGTGTGGCAGGCAAAATTCACAGAGGCAGATGACCTACTGTATGATTGTAGTCTGCACAGCTATCTATGCCATCTTGCAAGCAGAACACACAGCACAAGTTAAAGCAAAGCAAAAGATCATACAGTCGCTTTGCAGATACTGTACATACGGGTAGCTCCTCATTCAACACATCCTATGTAATGTGCTTTGTCATTAGCTAACAGTTAAAACACCTTTAGTCTGCGTATCTTTCCGTATCATTTTTTGGACTACCACTTATACTGTACAGAAGTGGTAAATACAAAAAAGAATGTGTATCCTATGCATATTGGCCCAATAGGTCAAGCTGGTTCAAGCAGTTTACTAAACTCTTCAATGTTGAAATTAAAAGTTTGCAAGGTTGACTTAACTGTTCCCATCAGACGACGTGATTGAAAGTAATCAATCAGTTTCGCGAGTGCAAAAATGGCAGAGTTTTGAGTTTCGTCCTGAGAGGTGACCTGACTTGTTAGTATATGTGTAGTATATATTTGTAAATGTAGTGCTCCGAATGCCTGAGGTCTAGCCCAGGGTTAGAGTTAGAGTTAGATGAGGTTTTACGGCTCAGTTTCTAACCAACTGGTTTAAGTCGGGCCGGCCATGGTCTTTTTTCCAGTAGTGGCTCACTGGTTTGTTTTCCCTACTCCACTAATGCTTATGCTGAACACCAAGCACAGGGTCTGCCTTAAGGATTTTGTTTTGCATAGCAAAACTGCTATGCATGTTTTATCTTGTATAGCAATTTACAAATTTTGCATAGCAGATTTGTTGTTGGCAAAAAAGTAATCCTTGTCAGTTTGAAAAAAAAATGTCGATTTCAGTAAACCTAGGCTATCTTTGTAATTTAATGCAACTTATTATGAACGTTTAAACGGTTAAACGAATGATCAGCTGTTCACACAGTGCCAAATTCAACCAAACCATTAAATGGATTACCTGCTTTAAAATTACGAGGAGAGGTTAGCATTTTTTCTATCCAGTGTTTTGCTTTGATATCTTTTCATTGAAATGTTTACTTGCCAGTTGAACGACGAAACGAGGCTTCAAAAATAAACTGTCGTAAGTTGGTGCTGACTCTCCTTTCATAGCATATAACTCCATGATTCTCACCTGCTAATCTCCCCAAAACAAAATTCAATGCCTTTAATATCCCGTTTGTAGCAGAAGCCCAAATCTGCTTACTACTGCATAATAGGGCTTTACAAATTGATTCACATTTTCTCAATTGACTTTTTAGATCATAATCAATTACTCGTAGCACAAGTCTCTTACAGAACGAATGGTAAAATAGAAATACATGCCCTCAACTTTCAATGCAATTAATTGGCTACTTCACAGCATCCTACTGTGTATTACCTAAACATACTGTAAGCAGAAAGTGTGGGCTCTCACGTGTATAGTTTCATACAGCACTATGTAATGCATGCACGCACTACAAATTCCTAGTAAATATCTGTGTGATGCTAGCTGTGCGCAAATTAATTTGAGGAACGATCGAATACAAAGTCGAGTGTGTCAATCTTTCTTGCAAAACTCATGGGGCCACGCTCGAAATTGTGTAAATACGAGGCACATTTTTATATCACACAAATTAACATGTGTTTTACATGAAAAGCGTCCACTATTACTACCACAAACTGTGAGGTAACTATTAATGACTTCTAATTCAACATTTAGTTTCGTGCATTGATAATTTTGGGCGAACAAAATAAAAATCGGTAAAATGATTGCTAAATCTCGATGAACAGGTTTAAAATGCTTGTTCAATTGCAAACATCATTGTGCATGGTGAATAGAGCCAGCATAGTAATGCATTACACGGTTGATACCGAATGTGGACATCGTTTAACAGTAAAATAACGTTTAATCGGGCCGTTTAACGCTTAGGAAATTAAACGGAAATTGACAGCCCGAGAATTACTGAATTATTAAAAACTCATAGGCTTCAGGGAATCAATTCATTTTAATGATAGTATTTAGGATGGAAGTTTTGGAACTGAAATGTAAAAATTAGGTGTGAAACGAAGTCAAGTCAAATCGTTGTGTGGACGTCAGAATGCCTGTACCTGTACAAATAACTTTACTCAATTTGCAGGTTTGTGTCACAAACCTGCGAGGTGTTAAAATTTTTGTATCGCTACTGTGCTTCAATTACATCGCAAATTGCGATGCAATACTGGCTATTACGGACCCTGACCAAGTACAATGGCAGAAGGTTCCATTTTTAAAGTCTTTGGCAGCATAGGTCTACATGCAATATAGTATTGAAATCAAACATAAGATTGCGTGCAAACCTTTAATGAAACAGGGCCTAGGAATCATGCCTAGGTTAATACTGTGTAGGTACGTTGTGCAACCTGAGCTCTTGCCTACACCCATAGGCGTAGGAGGCAGGGAGGGGGCTGGGTGGGCTGCAATCCCCCAACCAAATATTTTTGTGAAAATTCGGGCAATATGCTGAGAATTTTTTGGGCACCTACTCAAAGAAAACTAATGCAATGCAGCTATTAAAGGTAATCAATAGTTTATTTAAACTTCCTTAGTAATTAAAATAAAGTTCTGATTTGAATTGTACCAGCACCTATATATTCCGTATTAATTCACTAGTGTGCTTTTAACTGTTGAACTTATAATATGATTATCACGGTGGTGTATTTATGGGGCCACTGGACCATGCCCAACTGGTGCTGATTTTTTTTTTAGTACCTAAAATATGTTAATTTTTTAACACAAGTTTTACGGTACAATTGCAGAATACCCTGCCCCCAAACCCTTCTCACTGAGTCACAGTTACAGTCAGCATGATGATGATGATGTAACCAACTGCAGAGTAATAAACTATTGGAGTTGATTTTGCAGTCACCGAGGACTGGGACCACCACTCCACTCAGCATGGACTTATGTAACAAACTTCAGAGTAACAAACTCCTGGGGTCGCAGTCACATTCAAAGAGGACCGGGACCGCGACTCCACTCAGGATGGAAAATATCCGTGCAATCTGAGTTTTCATTCTCAAAATAACCATCATTGGATAAACCCCCACTGGGGACTGCGACTGTGACTCCACTCCTGAACGGACGCGCAGTGGACTTAAAATAATTTTCTCAAAAGTATGTGCGGAGGATGCACGTTGAGGAGTAATTATAGAATACAGGGCCATTCGAGGGTTGTATCTGAGCATGCACCTGGATGCACAGATACGAAGTCAAAGTTTGGGAAAATGCCTTTGGAGAATGACACATAGTTGATCCTGAATATCTCTGTTCATGCGGAACTTTCTGTAATTTTTTTCTAAGTCCGCTGGAAGTATTTTTGGATGGATGCGCGGACGCGTGGATGCGGAGTCAAAATGAAACTTCTTGAAAGTTTTTCTAAATCAATTCCAAGCATCCTCTTGGTGCATGCGTGGATGCGTGGATGCTCAGTCAGAGTTTGGAATAATCAGTAGTCCATAAGAATGTGTTGGACTGATGGTATATGTGGAAAATTTTTGAAAATTTTTCAAGTCCATTCCAAGCATCCCCTGGGTGGATGCACAGATGCAGAGTCAAAGTTGGGGCTGTTAGACAAACATGAAAGATTAATAATGGGAACATGATTGTAATACAGCAGATAAGTTCAATTTGAGAATGGCTCATTGTTGACCACAAGCAATATTCTGGAGTGGATGCACAGATGCTTGGATGCGAAGTGAATGATTTCACCAATATCAATCTTGGAGTGGATGCTTGGATGCTCGGATGCAGAGTAAAAGTTTAGGGTGCATGCCTGGATAAACAGTTAACAGTGTCACATCGCATCTGCACATCCGGATCTTCTGTAGGTGATGTTTAAGAGTGGCCCTGTATTCTATAATTGTCGTTCTCAAAATAACCATCACTGGATACACGGCCACTGGCACTGTGACTCCACTCCAGAATGGTCCTAATTTTCAAAAAATTTCAAAGGTGAGGGGAACCCTTAGACCCCTCCCCAGGCCAGCGATCACACAACATAATGCATGCTCCCCCCCCCCCCAAGTGATGGCTACGCCATTGATTACTATCATTAATATTATTGTAACGACTTTCCCCAAAATTATAACCAGTAAGGAAGGGAGTAATACGCATATGTTTGTATGTAGTTGGCATACCGTGTGATAATCGATACATGCCTTGGGGCCTAGGCCCTATAGCACATGTACATTAACATGTGAAGCATGAGGAAAATTTTGGTTATAGGCCTATTTTTCAGGCCATATTGGAAAGTTCGTTTTTTAGCCGCCGAAGATTTACACCAAAGGAAAGACAAGATAAAAATTACGCCTCTATTTGCTGTAGGCTAGGTGCGCCAAATAGAAATCAGGCTGACAAAATACGCCAGAAATTTGGCGTGACCGCTTGAGTGCCACATAGAAGATCTTCGGAGTAACATGTATGTTTTCCAGACTGGTTTTCAGGAAAGTCATTACAGCCCCCCCCTCCCCCCCCCCCCAGATTGGAAAGCTTGCAGTGGTGCACGGGGGATATTAATAATGGCCAAGAGAATTGCGCGGCCGATACTATCTAAGCGGAGCACCATTATGAGTTGGCACGGAACATAGCAAGAAAATTTAAGCCAAAACTACCTCCCACATTGCAGGAAATTGCCTTTCCCAGCCAACTTGCTTGGTTGCTGCCAACAAGTTTGTGCGGTTGCAGTTGTCAGTTGTTAAATTGCGCGGCTGGCAACTTCAAAATTCATATTTTTGCACGGGGGATAAATCCCCCGCGCAGGGGAAACTTTCCAATCTGGCCCCCCCCCCCCCGAAATCAACATGGGCTCCTAGACCTACGCCCATGCCTACACCTATGAAAATGATTGTAGGCTGAGCCTGCAACTAAGTTACACTGTCAGACTGTTGCTGTTACGGTGAGTTACTGTTACTAGATGACTTAGTATTTGCCGAAGAGCCTAACTTTGGCTAAACGTGTAACGTTAGGTTTAGGCTACCTTGGAATTCAACGCAAATCGTTGTTCTTCGCACCACTTCATGAACTGTGGAAGCAGTGTGTCTTTGTCTTGACCTTCTGCACCATTGTCGGTCCTCGACCGTTTAGATGGGGGGTCGGCCATCTCCACTTGCTCGAATTGAAAAAACAATCACAGTTTACCAGTTTACTACAACAGGATTCCTAAAAATTCAGAGGCTTGGAAAGTTCGTGAGGTTGGCAGACCTAAATACTCAGAAAAGTGACACAAGTTACCACGCTCGCAAGTATATGCTCATTCATATCATCATGTACACTATACTTGCACACACATGAAGCATGGATACGAAATCATACGATACCACTTTAACGTTGGCGCGTACAACAGAACTGCTAGTAGTACATTCCATTATGGACCATGTGAGCGACCACTGATCTCTGACGACCACTGACCACTGTAAGTGTAGATGCCGTGTACGCCGACAGGTATGAAGCCTATCGAGCCATTTTGACTTTTAAAAGTGCATGTTAGACAAAGAAAAGTTAAGTCTAAGAACATAGGCGTACGGGAACACATTTCACAGGGGGGGGGGGGGCGGAGGGTGTTTGTCCTGAAAATTTTGCAGATTGCCCTGATTTTCCCCTTTTACCACGATAGCATTCGGGACGGGTATGGATTAGCCCCCCCCCCAAACTATAAAGAAAGATATTTGGGGAGTTTTGGTTTATACTTGTATTGGGTTCATACATCATTACATCAGTGTCGAAAATTGGTTTGCCCCCTACTCCATCCTGTATTCAGAAGAAATAGGTATGCCTCTGTGTTTTGCAAAGGTGTCTATAACCTTTTCCATGTCATTTTAAGTACCTCGTTTGCATAAGATCGTTCGATATTAATTAAAGCTATGCTGCTGAGCCTGTCTTGACCCATTGTACTCATTGTACTTATCTGTCACACATTTTCTACTCCATATATTCAACAGTGTGAGTTGTGCAACTACTGTAATAAGAATTTTGCCATGGTGGCAAACGCTGCTGCCCATTGCACCTGCCCCCTTGCCCTGAAAATACAAGTGTCAGTGCCTGCATTTTCCCTGCTCTGGGAGGGCTGCAGACCCCCCCCCCCGCCTCGTACTCTCTAAATGTAAAGGAGTGAATTTCACTCTTCGACGATTGCCTACAGTGACCACTCTCTGTTTCGAGTGAAATTCCACTCTGCCCGGAGTGGTAATTCACTCATTTGGAGTGAATTACCACTGTCAGCAGAGTGAAATTTTCACTCGAACAAAGAGTGGTCACTGTAGGCAATCGTGGAAGAGGCTTTTACATTTAGAGAGTACGCCTATGTCTAACAAAGGACAAAATATCTTCATTTGTACTAACATAACATAACAATTTAATGGACAAAGGAGAGACAAAACCTCATAAGCTGCAGTACGTGTAGTCCAAAACCAAAAAGAAATGCATGGCCCAACCAATTTACAGGGTCGTCGTAAGCCAGCTTCTACTAGATTGCCGGGGCTGAGAAAAAGTGGTTCCTATGAATGATGGCATTTTCTAAACTATTTTTGGCCGTTCCAAGGCAAAGCTAATGATATTTTTTGTTTGTTAGAAAACCTTCAAAATGAATATTGGGAGTCATTTTTGTCCAAGTTGCGATCCGTCCGCCACTTGAGAACTAGCGGCCTAGTGTGTGCCAATGCGACGTTCCTTGCAAGTGATAACAGCCTTCTTTAAGTCGGACACATGGAAAAAACATGGAAACTATGCCTGCCACACAAATTTCTGACCCTTGTAATGTGCGTAACTAGTGAGGGGTGGGGCTCGGGCTAACTTGCTCTCTATCTTCAAGTAAACCCCGTTTTACAAAAAGTGAACAAGCCCCCTGAATGCATCCGTATGTTTTCGACCCACGTGCTTTACTGAAAGTTAATCAAGTTTTAGCACGGTCCTTGCAAGAGCAGTCTACTGGGCCACCAAGTCTGAAATACCCCCAAAAGCACAGAATACTTGACATTTTCCAAAAACAAAAAGGATCATGGGTGGCTCTAAGAATATTTTTCTTTGAGATGGGGCAAAATCATGTCCGTATTCAGGGAGATCCAGACGATCCCCAGTGGCGTAACCAGCAAGGAAGCAGAGTGCCCCCCACAGAAATTTTTGGGGCGCGATGGGCGATGTTGAAAAAATGAAGGAGAGCCAAAAAACGGCGAGAGGAGGGAGAGATGGAAAGTTGGTGGGGCGAAGTGGGGGAAGGGTCTAGGGGAGGGTAATTGGGAAATATTGGCTTCACAAGTGTGATCTTTTATAAAATTGAAAACTACGACGAAACAGATTAGCAGAGCAATTGAAACAAAGTGTTCGGGAAGGTGTGAAATTATCGTTGATTCGACCGGGTTTCGACTGGCCATACATGAGCCTGTTGATTATACGCAGCCGAAAAAACACGAGTATGCGCAGCAGAACGGACGGCATATTTATTTTATGCAGGACGCATTGGCAATAGGCCTCCTAAAAGTCAATCAAAACCTTGGATATTAATGATGTCATGGCTTCTGAAAACAGTGGTCCATATCTTTTCTCCTTTTGTCAACGGATTGTGCCTTGGGGACTGAACCCTAACCTTTTTTCGAACCCTAATCCTGATTTTGAAACAAAATAAGTAAATTCCGAAAAAGTATTGGTTGTCAATGTCATTTTCCCTCGGAGGACCGGTCGCCCCTCCAGGTGGGGACAGCGGGCCATGGCCCCCGTCGGGGAATTTTTACAGTTTCTTTGGGGAGTCTTAGTCGATACGATAGAGTATGTGGTCCCCGACGGCGACTAGTCGCCCCGACTGGTGTACCTGTGTTTGCTCTCAAGAGGACAATTTCTTTAACAAGAGGGCAATCCACGGAGTTGCTTATCTCATCTCTAGCACACGCACTGAGCCATACCAAGTAACTGAAATATGACGTCAATGGATAATCATAGCGCAATATCCTGCTCTAATTGTGAAAGGAATATTCAAAGAAACTGAAGCCGATTTGAGGGTCACGTGCTGTAGGTTACATTTGGAAATAATATAACGCTAATGCAAGTTGTGGGCCAGTATAGATTTCAAACTTAAAATAGTGTGTCGACTTTCATGGAGCGAAAATATCTGGGTGGAAGTGCTAATCAGTATTCAGTGCACAGTCGTTTTGAAAATAAATACACAGAACATTGTAAACCTAAGAAGTATCACTTCTTAGTAAAACCCCTAACAAGAAGAAATTTATCTCTTCTTCGTGGCATTTACTCCGCGGAGCGGACGAAGTTTTTTCGTTCAGCTCATCGCTGCGAACAAACAAGGGTCCGCAGGCTTTGGAAACAAATTCCTTTCATCTGCGTAGAAATCCAACGCAAACTTCATTTACATAGCTCTAATTGGATTGGATGAAGCAAATGTTTATTTAAAAGAGAAACTCTGCATCACGCAACAGTACGTAGAGTCACAGTAGTCAATGCAACTCGACACAATCTCGGTATTCCCTGGCACCGTGTGTTCATACACACAGTACAGCGACTCCTCAACTAATTACTAACAACCTACCACCAGGGTTACCAGCGACAAGTGACAAAAAAAAAAAAAACGCTAGATCTGTCAACAAAAAACGCCAGAAAACGCTAGATCCGAGTTTTCACATACTATATATGTATGTTTTGCAACCATTCATTACAGTTTAGTGATCATTTTTAATAACTATTTACAACGCTTCATCATAATCAGGAAATAATACGCGTTATCGTGGAAATTAAAAACTTAAAACTTCCAAAAAGACATTCAGAGTCTAGTTGCCAACTTGGTCACACAGGAGTCTGTACAAGTAAAGGCATTGAGCCGGATATCATATCCCGCCGGGCTCTATGGTGCAAGGCCGTGTTACAATATCACGCCATATACAGCTACAGTATACGTATAGAGGGATTTCAGTCACGTGGCTTTAACCAACTAGACGCAATTTTGAAGGGCAAGATCGCGCGTCTCTTTGGTTTTGACGGGCACGCGTCCATTGTGTCACAGTAGTATCTATGGTTATGCCGTGCGCGTGAGCTGTAAATTCGCTTACTGCGTGTGTGTTTTGCCCTTCAGTGTCTAAGAATCCATTGCACGTGACGTCACATGAAATCCCTCTATACGCGGTTTCATTGCCTACAGACAGCCCACGAATCCACCTCAGTGCAAATGTGTGCTCGCAGTGCAGCTGCTAAGTTGTACAGTTATTCGTAATATACAGTTTACGCAATATTATAGTGTAAAAAGCCGCAAGGAAACATAAAAATGATTTCATTTGGTTCAGAAGTGGTAATTTGGTCCTATAAAACAACTATTTTACTTTTGAATGACCAATTTTTGGCAAAAAACGCTACATTCCAACAAATTTGAAAAAACGTACGCTAGAACGCTAAGAAGGTGAAAAAACGCTGAATCTAGTGTAAAAACGCTAACGCTGGTAACCCTGCCCTACCACTCAGCCACGAGAAAAGACAGTTCGATATCTTTCAGTTACCGAAGATTATTTGTCAGCTTCTAAACGAACTCTTTGATATCAGTTGTTATTGTTTTTAAGAGACTGTCCATGATCAAGACTTTCATCTAAATTAGAAGCTTTAACAAACGAAATGTATTTAAGGTTTAAACGAATTTGTGGTCAACGTAGCGTTGCAAAGATCCGAGTCATTAAGCACAGCCTTCCTCAGGAATAGACCAATTGCCGTTCATGCTTATGAATATTAAGTTCATCAACTTTTGGGCTCCGTGAAAGGAATTTATGGCTATCGTCGGCAGACTCTGAGGGGCGGCAGCCACAGAGGCGCTACGTAGGCTACGTGGCATTACACATAGGTGTTCTTGAATATGAACGCAATATAACTCGTTTTAAGTTGAAAGACTATAGACCTTATGCATATGATGTCACAAAGGAGAAAGTGCTCCCTCCTTTGGAGCCTGGGAAAATGGAGGAAAAGCGCGTATCCTTGCAAGTTACACCAATAAATGCATACAGCTGATTTGTCAACCAATGGTATACGCGCGTAAGTCTACTACACGTGGGGCGGAATCCACGCCTTTCGTGCACGTGTGCTTCATTGTTTTCACCCAAAATGACGTCAGTGTGATGTCAATGCATAAGGTCTATTCTGGGTATACCTGGAACTGTATTCTGTGCGTATACAATACTCACGCAATCTGCGCTGTTCTAACAATGGCGTTTTCTGTGATGCGTTCCTATGCACATCGAATAGAAAGGCGTGTATGTCAAGTCCAAACTTCCGCACTGATATTTGCGTCTCCATGAGGAGTAAATTTCCGTAACAGTGTGCATACAGGAGTTTGGTATCTATGCTTATAATATTTTTGATGTGGGTATGGTAACGGGCTCGCCCTACACCTGTAGAGTGCCTTTAAGCCTGTTCGGTCTCTAATGCGTTAATTGGCGATATTACGCGTTAGCGAGAGTGCATTACATACTTGCACTGAGTCTTCTACATGCAATTGCCTTAGCAAATTAATGAAGTGGCCACATCACAGTATGTGGCGCAAATGACACCAATGTATGACAAAAACGAAAGTACGTATCGTTACCTTTGTGTTTACAGTACAAGTCAATCCAACCCGAAGAATACGAATTTAAAACTCGACTGGCAAACAAACATGGATAGACTTATTGTAAATTAGGGTGTCCGCTTAATGGAAAGTGACACACAAGGCACCGATCACGGACATATGTATAGCAAAGATAATACAAGCATAGATTCCCATCTTAAAATGGCGTGGTAACTCCCCATGGAGGCCAAAATATCGGGGCGGAAATGCAGATGACAGTTCAGTCATGTGGAAAACAAACAGGCAAATGAATGTTTTACAAAAGTAGCCTATTAATTACAAGCGTTTCTATGAATACTGAAGTTTATCTCTTTCTTGTGGCATTACATTATTATTAATCGATAAACCAGGTTTATCAATTCGATAAACCAAGTTTATCGATTTGATAAACCAACTTTATCATCAGTAAAGTGATAAACCAGGTTTATCGAAACGAAAACCAGGTTTATCGCCGGTAAACCAAGTTTATCAGTCGAAAAACCAAGTTTATCGACGCCGAATGCTCAACAATTCGAAGATCCAAGTTTATCGAATCGATAAACCAAGTTTCTCGATTTATTGGGCATTTGGCTTGCCATAGGCAAGACGAATGCCCAATAATTCGAAAAACTTGGTTTATCGATTCGATAAACCAGGTTTATCGGTCGAAAAACTTGGTTTATCAAAAAAAAAAACTTGGCTTATCGGTCGATAAACTTGTCTCATGCAGTCAGTCATGCACTGCACTTTCTTTGAATATAAATACAATCATAACATGCAATAGCTACTCCATAGGCGTAAGAGACAGAGGAAACAGACAAAACGGTTTGATCCATTTGGATAAAATTAGCCAGCCTAAATTATGCATATTACCATAGGTTAAAGTTTAACATTCATTGCCAGGACATTTGAGCCCAAAGGGTAAGGGCGGCGATTTGTGCTGAACATTTGGGGACACTGAGGGAATTGGGTCGGAGACCTCAAAATGACTGTACATGTATATGTGTATACTATATACCACATGAGTTCGAGACATATGTACCTACATGTTACGTATACGCATTTGTATACGTAAATGTATACATACACCTATATGTATACGTAAATGTATATGGAAATATAAATAATGGAAATAAAAAACGTGTATGTAATGCTGGTAACGAAATGTGCTATTTAGTGACGCCGAAGAAGCACAAATCCTAAGATAGTCTAGCGGCGAATTTGAAAAAGAGCTCTAAAAATTGACTTACCCGATACTGATTTGTAACATATAACGACTATGCTAAAACTATCGTTTATAATGTAACTTTAAATTTAAGGTTTGTTGTCACTTTTAAAAGTTCCCGAACACGCAAATTTTCAAAGCCAAATGTCAAAAAGGTCATTTTTCATATAATTAGTATTTTTAACACACTTTACTATGACGAGACTTATAAAAATCGATATGAGTCAATATGAACAATTTACTCAGTTTTAAAGTGCTCAAAATGTAAAGAAAATAAAATAAGTATAGTTTATATGCATTGGTCAAGAATAGAAGTGTTACGGTTGACTCTCTTGCTTCTGTTACTAGAGGTGCATTTGTGCTAGTTTGGGTATAGTTTTTGCTCTAAAATTCGGTTAAGAGAGCACAAAATGACCTGTAAAATATGTATAATGTTAGAATGATGATTGGTGGAAAGGATGGCAAGAGGAAAATCTTCAAAAAGGGTAGATTCTAATCTTAAAATTAGAAAAATTCTCCAAAAATGTAGAATGTGCTTGTTTTGTAAGCGTTGAAATTTGACAGTTTACAGGAGATGGGTGCCCAAAATAGAGGGCGATATTTCAAAAAGTCAGATGCTCCTTCGTAGGTGAAGAAGACTCACAGCCTGAGGATCGTCGAGGATTCACACTATACCAGCCAAGACCGTCCCACGTCAAAGACGGGGAAGCAAAAAACAGAATTAAAGAAAATGGTCTGCTCTCCTGGCACTTCTAAGACATTACAACCCAGGAGCTTCCGGGGGCTTCGCTCCCTTTACCCCCACAGGGGCTTTTCCCCTGGACCCCACCAGGGACCCTAAGGCGGGCCCCTGGACCCCACCCGTCATGGGCTGGGCGCTTCGGGCTCGCCGTGCACGCTTCGCGTGCACATTCTCTAGTTTTGCGATAACTCACTCCACCCCCCCCCCCCCCAAAGTTGCAAAGAAATCTACGCCCCTGTTTGTATCATAGTACAGTAGTATGTGTTTGAAGGAAATATCTTGTGTGTACTGAATGTACACAGTTACAGCATACACAGAACCAATATCATTAAGTTCTACTTAATCTAGATGCTACATCAGGTGGTCCGTTCATTGCCCTCTCACAAGGGGTGGTGTGAAGATACGCATCCTTCAGGTCCAAGGACATCGACCAAATTGCCCTCTAAAGGGTAGGAGGGGATCATCGCCACTGTCACCTCACGAATTTGCCATGGTCTAATGTACACAGGCCTTGTTCAGTGGAATGAGGTTGAGAATTGTCATTAGTTTCGTAACAAAGGGTTTTTAAATGAGAAAAATGTGCAAGCTGTTGTAGTCAGGGTAACTTTGCCCGAAGGGCGTGCTCTCTCGGTCTCCTCACATACCCTCAAGTTGGTCAAAGGTAATACACGACTATATCATTGAAGGTAGCCTAAATATTGTGTAAATAATTCACATTTGTACGATTGGTAACGACCCTGATGCCATTACTCACTAAGTCTGCATATCGTGATGTCAATGCTCTTGGTAGAACTCCGAAAGTGTCGAACATCCTATAGTAGTACTAAAAATTTTTTCATGTTTACTATTAAAGCCCCATAGCACCTTCATCGGGAGGAAACATCAGCATGATATACTCCTTGACATCTTAGGATAAGTGAAGGGACCACAATACAGCATGCCCATTGTGACAGGGTTACCCAGACTGTAATCAATAAATGAACGCCATCTTGAGTTAGTTTGCCCGTCACAATTGGTACATGAAATTATTCATTCATAAATAAGTTGCTGTAGATTAAACAGCCTTTAGACTTAAACATTTTAGACTGAGCAGATAGTTAAACCTGTACGGCGAGACATTTAAAGCATTTCCAGGGCGACTTTAACGAAAAATGGCGGCCATCTTGAAAGTCAGCATGGCCGCCATTTATTCTTGGTGGCAGTATTATCAATGGATTACTTGGTAATGAATTCATCTCATCAGGAAAAGTTTTGAGAACTGAGAATTATTTTCTTTAAAGGATTTTTGTGCAAATAAAATCAAGGCTTGTTATGGGTATGTGCCATTAATTCCATGTCTAAACTTGAAAACAACATCGACCGGTGCGAGATTCATTCGGCTTTGTAATGCAGGAAAACAACTTTTAATTACTGCTCTACAATAATAACTCATTAAAGTTTTATTCACCAGTAAGAAAAAAAAAAAATAACAATTACCATGGGCGTATGGGACATTTTCTAGGGGCGGGTCTAAGCCGTTTGCCCGAAAAACTATTATAATCCGACTTATGGTCCGATTTTCACAAAATGTGCCAGAGAAATAGGATTTTTCTACACTCCGGTTGTTACAGCTTCCCAGACCCCTTACTAGTACGCCTATGATTTACATCTGTTCTATTAAAGAGTCCGAATGATCATTAACATGTCTAGACCTAACAACTTTAAAAAGGAAAGAGCCACGCAAAAGATTGTTGGACAACAAAGTCTACACATGGTCAACATACAAAGACATTATTAACACCTTGATAGAATCTCTACCTTCTTACTCAAACTTTTAAAGGCTTTTTGATATCATAGGAGATGTTCTTAGATAATTATGCTCGTTATCAATAAACGGGGACTATTAAGTTCCTAAAAGAGGGATGTTTCCAAAGAAAAAAATACATAACTGCCGAGAAAATCGCATAAACTTTAGAAGATCCTATCTCCTGGAGAGGGGAGGAGGCTATGCTATGAGGACATTCATGCTCACTAATTTTCAAAATCACGTAATTGCTTGGAAAACGCAGGTAACAAATTCACACTTAACAAATCATCGATGCAAGTTCTCCCAAACCACTGTGTTGGCTATATGAGAGGACAAATATAGTTTAATTAACAAGATAATTTAAATTTCGGAATGACGGTGGGCTGGAAACAATGTGCCAATCGAAGTTCCTTAAAGAAGAGATATCACCCATAAACTTACCAAAAGAACAAAACCAAAAGAAAAAAAAAACAAAAAGAAACTGGAAGACCGACTAAGTTCCATTGTGACAAAGTTCCAACTCCCTTTCAAAAAAAAAAGAAGATAGCTAGCAGAAAATGTGTGTTGAAACAAAAACAAATCCGTACTTTGTAAGTTTGTAACGCTAAAATTTTATGCCTCCCCGAGCAAAGACGCTTCCTGCTTTAATAAAATTTACATCATTGTTCGAAAGCTTTTAAACAAACATTTACTGTTTATGCATGGATATTGCTACAACCTACCCTTTTCACTGATGTGATTCATGTTGGCAATAGTAATCGCAATGACAGAAACACCCTAACGTATTTAATGTATAATTAAGTCAATTAAGTTATGTGATTGCTGCACATTTAATCTAATTAATGCCATGGTTCCACACATACTAACAACCGAAACAATAATTCAGATTGCTGAGATACAGCTACGAAAACAAAATGCATGGTATAAATATTTTCGTTATATCCCACTTCATTTAAAGGATTGCACTAGACAAATTCTCGACAGGGGATGAGGCGGAGACCATCGCCCAAAACCAGGACAAAAGGGAGGATTACTGGAAGGATGGTGAATAAAATTTTTGGCGCTATTTTTGGGCGAAAATTTGCAGGGGGAGTAGCGAAGGTGTTATCTTTGGGGGGGGGGGGGTAGAGATTATGTTTTGCCGACAGATTTAGTAATGCATAGCGCGAAAACGAGCTTTAGTGGGTGGGGTCCAGGGGCCCTCCGTAGGGCCCCTGGTGGGGTGCAGGGCAAAGCCCCGCTGGGGCCCAGGGGGCGAAGCCTCAAGAAGCTCTGAGGTTTAAGCGTATCTCTGGGTGAGAAATTAAGTCTCAGGATTGATATATTTTGGTTCGTAATGCATCATCAAATGCAAAGATTCCCACTAATTTTAATGTTTTAGGCTATTCCTCTCGTCAGGCCGCTATAGTTTTTTAAGCGGTTGGGATCCAGAGCCCCCAGTGTTTTAGCTAGGACGTTTTCTCAATGCAACATTAACTGATCTGTGGCCTGGGGAGGGGTCTGAGGGGGTGTCCCCTTCCCCTCTGGGAATTTTTGGAATTTGAAAGGTGTCTATATTGAAAATGGTGCAATATTTGAGTGGATTTCTGCCCTAATGAGGAACCTCAAAATTTACACCCGGGCAGAATTTTTCTTGTCAGATTTTTTTGTGCGACATTTGTTGCCGTTTTGCGACATTGTCCCACAAAAAAGGGCTGGCTAAAACACTACGCCCGCCTTAGGGCCCCTGGTGGGGGTCCAGGGGCTTCGCCCAGGAAGCTCTGAGGTATTAGCATAATCTCTGGGTAAACAATTAAGTCTCATGCAGGATAGGTATATTTTGGTTCATAATACACTATCCAAAGCAAAGATTCCGGATAATGTTAATGTGTTAGGCTATTCCTCCCGTCATGCCACTATACTTCTGGAGCTGAACCTATGCGTTCAGCATTTGAACACTAGACGCGTCAGGAGTTCAAATACGGTAAGTGTTCAAATAGGCGTCCGGCGTTCAAAAAGGGAGAAAAAGTGTTCAGAATCTTAACACAAGCGTTCAAAATATGCTTTGAACGCCTGGATGGGTTCCGTATCTGTTTCATTTTGGTGTTCAAAAGTTAAAAGCCTGAGATTGCAGTGAAAGGAAGACACGCGCGGCACGCTTTTTTCCCAGGATGTTTGGGGGTAAACCGGATCTTCAGGAGTTTGCAAAATGTGTTTGAAGTCAAGGTTAGGGTTTAGAAAACGGGCCAATGATACCCTCTTCATGGGTAATCGGGTGCTGCTCTCCATGGTGATGATTAAAAGTGAGGAATAATGTGCAGAAAGCGGTATTTCAAGAATGTCATATGACCGGAAATAGTGCGCCTATACGGAAACCTTTAATTCCCTTTCTTTCCCCCAGTTGCCGACGGACTCAGTCACTCGTCCAATTACACCGACGGCCGTTGATACGGCCCTATACGGCCGTCACATGCATAAATCAATCTGCCGACGAGCCTTCAACTTGAATGGGCCAATTTGATGAAGAGCCGAAAATCGAAATAGCCGATAACAGACTGGCCACGCGCTCCTGTTCCCTCTTTCTCTTTTTCTTTTCATTCTCCGTCTTCCCTTTCACTTCCTTCCTTTCCCTATTCTTTCCCTCCTTCTCTCTTCTTTTCCTGATCTCCTCTTTTTCTTTCCCCCTCCCATTTTTGCCGACAGACCGAAAATTTGCCGACGGCAACCAAATTGGGGGGGGGACACCCCCACACCCCTACTCGCTACGGCCCTGAAAATTTGGGGGGTTTATTGGAGAAATTTTAATTATTTAGTATTTCTATTGAAGGATATTTAAAAAATTTAAGTACTTTTAAAAACTCAAAAGGTGGGGTTTGCAATGTATTTTGGAAAACCGAAAATTTGAGGCTTGGATTGAAGCAGTTGTCCCCTTTGAAAGTAACTCAACTAAACTTTTGGGTCGACCAGTCGCCATCGGAGATTTAAACTGCATCGCACACACCCATTCTTCTTCAAAAAATGGGAAATTTTCCCGACGAGGGCCTCACCTTTTCTCGAAGGGGACCATGACTTCCTCATCCACCCGGCCTCATCCCTGCTAAAGTTGCTTTAAAATATCTGAATAAATGTTGTTTGAAGTACGTGTAACACGATTTTGTGAGGGGTCGTTATGGGAAAAGACGTAAAATGCAGATCAAGTTTAAAAAGTGCGACCTCTACAACCTTCTGCCTTAAAAGTTTCTATGTTCGGAAACTTAAGAAACATTCAAAATTTATATTTTAAGCATCACCTGTCCATAGTTTACAGAACGCGTGGGATAGTTTCTGCACGTTTTTTTCTTCTCCGTCTTCACAAATGGTCTGGAATTTAATTGAAAGGTATTGAACACAGACCGTTTAATGTGCCTAAGTCCGTTATGCAAGTGTCTTTGTTAAGGCCCTGTCACACTATAGCGTATGAGAGAAACGTATGAATTGCGTATGAAATTCTTCGAATACGCACAACTTGAGAGTGTATGAACGGAAACTTTCGACAACTTTCGTTGAAGGACGTATGAGTAGCGTGTGAATAGCGTATGTATACCGTATAACTGGCGAATAGGTAGCGCATGCGAGCGTATTTGAGCGTATGTCATCTTATGTCAGCGTCAGTGTAGCGTTCACAAACGTATGAGTAGCGTGTGCAAGCTTATGCGAAACGTATGCGAAAAGTATGTCTAGCGTATGAGCAGCGTGCTCCGAACTTTCCCTGCACTAGACATAGGTTACAATGACGTTGCTGATGCGCTTTCCATACGCTAGCTTTACTGACCACCTTCATGCCACCGTATGAGAAGCGTACTTGACCTATGAGTAACGTAACTTTAGCGTCATTCCAGCGTATTCAGCGTATGCTGAACGTCTGCGTAACGTATAATTCATACGCTCGCATACGCCGAAAATTTTTGAACATGCTCAAAATTTTTTGGCGGCCTCGACGTATGCGAACATACACCGACGTATGCCAGCGTGCTTGAAACGTATACGACTTATGCCTAACCTACCCCCAGCGTATGACACTGTATGACCAATTTTTCTCATACGCACGCATACGCTACTAGGATACGCTATAGTGTGACAGGGCCTTTAAGGCTACAAAAACACTCCATGTCCGTATCTCTACTACGGTTTTCATTACATCCTCGCCTTGCCAGCGATCGATATATGTGTAGTGACACTTATCAGGCCGGGCTCCGAGAGTCCTAATGTGTTCCTTAAAGATGTATCTTTGGGGTACCATTACGGATGAAGCCGGACAGGGGGTTTATCTCAAACAGGACCTGGGGTCACTTGGAGCGGGGCACGAACCCTGACCGTCCTTCCAGGAGTACTGTAGCAGGTGGAAAAGGGTGCTAGCGGCACTGGAGAAAGTGATCGACCAGACTGGTTGGTAAGCCTGCGAATGGGAACCAAGCTCTGAGGAGTGACCACGAGTCCAGAGATAACTTCTCTGTGGGCCGTAAACCTTTCCATGAATGGACCCCCCCCCCCCGCCTCTGTTCAGGTTGTTTCCCACGGCAGGGATGAGGTGCAGCTTTTCTCCATGCTTTGATCACTCATGCGATGTGTTAGCGGAGATCAAACTCAAAGTGATCACGTTTCTCTATAAGACACGAACCCTGACCGTCCTTCCAAGAGATACGGGTAGAGATAAGCTTGGTTGGTGTCCTCAGTCTTAGTCTGGACATGAAATGATGCCCCCTCAGAGTGCGTAAGTAGTATCTCAAGAGGATTTCGACCGGCGGGACATGGAGGGTCCAAAAGAAAGAGCTATGAACTTGAACGTATCTCCACAGTAATAGTAAGCCACGTTCTGAGATGCTGTTATGGGTTTTTCACGTGATTAGCCTGTTTTATGTCCTAACCCGCCACCCCAGATCCCCTTCCTAAGGCTAGGAAGGATGAAAGCTAAGGTTTACATTGTGATTTAATATCGGCAGGTTGTGTAGTGGCTTCAAGTGAAGTCCACGGCCGTCATCGGTGCATTCCCACCAATTTAGACCTACTAGTATAGACATTCATGAACGACTATAGTTACCTCTTGCTACAGCCCCTAATTAGGGAAGACAAGAGCCCTGCTTCCTTGTACCCATGGGCGTAGATCCCGGGCGGGATAGGAGGGATATATCCCCCAACATTTGACTAGGGAGGGATGGCACATGTAATCACCCCCCCCCCCCCGTTACAGTCTATAGATACGTGTATATGCTGGAAAGTACATTTTATTCAGCTGTTTCTCAAACTATCATAATTTTAGCAAATCCTTCGCAAACTATCAAAATTTTCGCGCGCTTCAAACCGTACGTCAGTGTTATTCTTACTATCAATATCTTCCTATAAACTTTTTCGGAGAAGCACAGCAGCAAAAAGTTGAAAGTTCGCGAATTAACAGGTAAAAAACTGGCTTATGGCAGTGGCACGTAGGTTTGTTGGGCAATTGAAAGTGTCTCGATGCAGAGCTTGAATGCAGGTTTTGTCACAGAAAATCTTATTTAATTAAAATTTTCGGCGCGCTTCTCGCGCATTTGCCACGGTTTGCACTCCATGTCATGACCATTATTAAGGTAATAATACATGAAACTATTCTGATCACAACACTTTCCGAAGAACAGAGATACATCTTCAAACATCTGTGGGAACCTCGCATCAATATGGGATCTTTCAATCTAATATGTAGCATGATGTGGAAGGTTGAAAGTACGTACCTGCCGTAACATTTTTCAAATATTTTTACCGAGCACCTCCAGCACAGCCATTATCGGTACACACGGTGATTGTTAATACACTTACGACGAAAAAGCATTCTGAGACGCGCTTATTAGTCATTCACCCCTTTGCTACACCTATCAGGGAGGTTTAATATCGCCTCCCTGAACCTATACTCTCCCTCCCTCTCATCCCCCATTGCTGGAAGCTGTTAGTCTGGATTTTCGTTCAAAATTAGTAAAAATACGACAGTTGAAAAGTGTTCGGCGTCATACTCAATATCAGTGGTTTTTGACCGGTGGGTATTTACCCCCTGGGGATAATTTTGGTATCTCAGGCCGGGTAATCATTGATCGCCGATCCTGTCCAGTCTCTTTTTTTAATAATCCCAGTACGGCATGGGCGTCAATCCGTATTCAAATGTGGGGAGGGGGGGGCAGGGGACATACATGACCAGAAACCAATCCCTTTGGTTTTGAAGAGGGGGCGTCTTCCTATAGGTCCTTTCCTTCCCCCCTTATGACTGACGTTGTCCTATTCTAATAAGAATTATCATTTCAAAGTTACCATGACCATCGTAGGTGATCTGCCAGGTGAAATACACGAAGTCCACGGAATTACTTCAAGATGTTTTTTTCATCATGTCCCAAAATAGCTGAAATAACGCTTCGCAGCGTGGATCATTGTCGGAATCATGGAACCGACCAGGCCCGTTGCTAAGGTGATATATTTGGGGGTGTGAAGGTCCGAAATTCCGACCGGCTGGAGTTTTTTTTTTCAGCTAAGTGGAGGCGTTTAAATTGCACTTTGTTATGTACTCTGCGTTTTGTATAAAGCAGTGGGGATCCTTCCTTTGTCACTACATAAATGTGTCGTCCTGGGGGTCTATGGGGAGGGGGAATCCCCCTCCTCTTTGAGAATTTTTTTTGTCAATTTAAGGCTGCTTAGGTGCAAAACGGTGCAATCTTTGGGATATTTTTGGAGCTGATCGTACATGGCTGGGAAATGTCCATAATTTAGTGAATTCTAATTTTTCCGACTGGCTAGATGTTTTTACTAACTGCAGTGGCGTCGCGTAAATTGCACCTTTTTATTCACCCTGCGTTTGTATACAGTAGTGGGGATCCTTCCTTTGTCACCATATAAAGGTGTCATCCTGGGGGAGGGGTCTAAGGGGAGGGGCGTAGCCCTCCCCTTGGGAAATTTTTGTTAATTTAAGGTTGCTTAGATGCAAAATGGTTCTATACTAGGCAGTAGCATAGCCAGAGTGGGGGGCAGGGGGAAGAGTGCCCTCCGGGCGAAAAATCGAAGAAAAATCGGGACAAAGGAAAATGAAGAAAAAAGGAAGAAAGAAGAGGGAAGAAAAGGGGAAGGAGGGAGAGAAAAAGGAAAATGAAAAAAGAGAAAAGGGGATGGAAAATAAAATAACAATAAAAATAGGAATTATTATCGATGGAAGGAAAGGATGGAGAGAAGGAAAAGGGCTTGATAAGGCAGAAAACTGGTTCAAATATCGACGAGACGAGTACTGAAACAGGCAGGACTAGGGACCGTGGAACAGACGGAATAAGGGAATGAGAAAGTGAAGGGCCCAGAAGGCAGAAAACGGCACCAGGGATGAAGCCAGGCAGATTGTGCGCGGGAAGGAGGAAGGATGAGGGAACTAGGAAAGGGAATAGAGAGCGTTAGGCGACTAGGGAGTCCGCGAGGGCAGACTATGACGCAGAGCAGTGCTAGAGGAAGAGAAAGACGAGGACGTAAAGAAAGGCTGTCAGTGTGGAAGTTGGAGGCATGACAGCTACCGTCCCGATTTTATCTTTTCATCCTTATCAAAAAGGGATACTTAAAATCACTATACCGTTGCAGATTTTCTTTTAAAGTCACACAGTGATTGGAAAAGAGCCAGTTGCCAGTGCGTTGCCACGAATTGGGGTTTGGTATCAGAACCCTATGAAGAGTGGGTCAAGAAAAGTTGCCAAGTAAAGAGAAACTAAATGTGAATTTGAATATAATAGATAACGTTTGCAATGTAAAGTGAAGCAAGTCAAGGAAATTCATATTAAATGGTCTTTTCGGCGGGCTTCTCTCAAATAAATCATAATGGCATAGGTTGTCGTTAGTCAGTTTTACAGGACAGTCTGAGCAGAATTTATTCAAAGTCTTATGCGTCCCTCATTTACCATCATCCATCCTCTCAGGTGTAGATCCAGAGGGTATGGATCCCATCTCCTCTAGGCAGAAAATAGGAACATATTTTGAAAAATGAAGGAAACAAGCTAAAAAGATCTGGAAAGGAAAGAGACGAAAATAAATTAGAAAGAATTGTAGGCAATTGAAGAAAAAAATGCCTTGTAGGGCAAGCTCTCTTAATTCAAAAAGGATCTTTCCGGCGTGCTTGTTTCAGTTTTGCTCTTTGTGAAAATCTTAAATGGATTCCCGGCATAATCCATTTATGGTTCCCGGCATAATCCATCTGCTCCCATCTACACTCACCCTATCACCGTGACCATCATGTTGACCTAACGATAGCCTAGTACAAGTTAGGTAATCGTAAAAACAAAAATCAAATTGTGATTCTATATTGTTTGTAGTGCCCATTCAATTCCATTTTAAATAGTTAAATATTTCGTTCAGGCCCGTCGGATCACAGGGTAAGCCCACATAGACCCTAAAACATGCGCTAGCTCCACCCATGTTTTGTATTCCTAGCTGAGATATAGGCTGAAGTGATAAATCTTACCTCTGTCCACTTAGATTTTAATTTTCTCTCAGGGGACCTCTGGCGTGGCTGATTGTGGAGCAATCCTCCTAAAATCTTAAAACCAAAACATATTTGATAATTGTAAGTGCAACTTACAACACATGGAAAGTGTCATTTCCTGTAATCTGGGAAGGCATATTGACCAAAATATTACCCTGTACGCTTCGCGCCAACTGTGGTGGCGCTCCGCTTGGATAATGTCTGAAAGGTCCCTTTGGCAAAAATTCCTCAATCTTACGTCCAGTTTACCACCGAAAAGGCACTCCGTCGTCATCAAATCGATCATCATTTCTTCCGCGTTATGAAAGATACGTAAATTGTGATCAACGTGACTTTATCAGTTCGCATACTGATAAGGACATTTGAATATCAAGTCGATATTGTATTCTCATGCCCCAATTCTTTACAATTCCAGAGCTTCGGGACTTGGCCGGGATGGGGGGGGGGGGGTTAAACTGGACCCAAAGCAAACGGTGAGTGGGAGAGACCCACCTCTAAAATTACTTTGGAAAATCATGAAATCGGGACGAAAATTTTCATTTTGCCCCCCCCCCCCGGCCGAAGAGTCTGGCTACGCGCCTGATCTTTGGGATATTTTTGGAGCTGATCGTAGAATAGCAAGGGTGTGAAGGATTAGCAAGGGCGTTTTCAGAATGCCTTGTAGTCGTTAAAAATCACCATCTATACCGATAATGGCTTCGGCGAAGCTCTCGGTAAAAATTTTTGACCAGTGTTTAACGGCAACAACGTACTTTCAACCTTCCACATCATGCTACAGATTAGACTGAATGCAGTGGCGTACCCAGGATTTCTCTAAAGGGGGGGGGGGGATGCAGTATGTTGTGTGACCGCTGGCCTGGGGGAGGGGTCTAAGGGGAGGAGATGTTCCCTCCCCTTTGAAATTTTTTGAAAAATTAGGTGTCCTTACATGCAATCTGGTGCCACATATGTTACCTTTTGAAGTTAAATTTGTGTTAAAATCTTGACTTATTTTTAGGAACTAAAAAAATAGGCATCAGTGAGGGGGGGGCATGGCCCAATGGGGTGTCGCCATCCCCTTTGAAAAATTTTAAAAAATTTGGTGTCCTTACATGCATCCTGGTGCCAAATATGCTATCTTTTGAAGCAAATTTGTGTTAAAAAACTTACGTATTTTTAGGAACTTAAAAAATCGGTATCAGTGAGGGGGGCATAGCCCAATGGGGTGTCCCCCTTCCCTGTGAAAAATTTTGAAGAATTCGGTGTCCTTACATGCAATCTGGTGCCAAATATGTTACCTTTTGGAGTAAATTTGTGTTAAAAAACTTACGTATTTTTAGGAATTTAAAAAAAAATCGGAATCAGTGAGGGCGGGCATGGCCGAATGTCTCTCCCCTCTGCGTACACCACTGATTGAATGATCCCATGTTGATGCGAGGCCCCTACAGATGTTTGGAGGTGTATGTCTGTTTTCGGAAAGTGTTGTGATCAGAATATTTCCATGTATAGTTACCTTTCTAATGATCATGAGAAGGAGTGCAAACAGTGACGCATGCGCGAGAAGCGCGCCGAAATTTTGTCATTAAATAAGATTTCCCTGACGAAATCTACATTCAGAATCTGCATCGAGACACTTAACAATTGCCCAACAAACCTACATGCCATACGAAAAGTCAGTCAAATAAAGCCACGACACTACTCTTGTACGAAAATCTGTGGGGAGGGAGCATTTGATATTGTGTCCCCCACCCATCGAAATGTGGGGGGGGGCTTGTCCCCCGTCCCCCCAGGATTGACGATCATGCCAGTACGGTACTGTAAGATTACTCCCGAGTCCGACGATCTGACACTGTGGTGAATGCAAGTGCTGAACCGTGGTACAATACCGTACCAGACCCATTTTAGTGTACTCATATATTTGGGAGATGATTAACTAAAACCCATTTAAGACCGCTTTATGGATAAGTAAAGGATTATACATTGGGAAATTTGTCTCCAAATTAAAGTTAGGGTACTGTAGAAAAACAGGTTAGGGTCTGTTTTTCCAGGGATATTGGGCATGTTCTTTCAGTGTCATCAAGTTATTACCAGGTTATGACCACAAAACGGTCCATGAGGTCATTGATATTGTCCACATGCATTCTCTTTGCTGTGAATGTGAATTATGGAGAAAAACCACTTTTGATAGATTTAGGAGGGGAAATACAAAGGGTGGCTGATTGGAAAGGGGAAATGGGACGAAAAAGGTTAAGAATCACTGGTATCATTTGGATGTCAGGTAGAACGCATTATGTCATTGCCCCAATTTAATGTGATTAATGCAGAGCTTCCAGGAGGTCCTATACAGGTATCTGCTAGCCTTAGATGCCCTTTCATAATGCACAATGAAGGAAAGGAAATATTTTGTAATAGTCCAAGAATGTTTCTGTGTACTCCACGCACGTATTTTTGTGTAAAAACTTTCCCCAAATAGAAAGCAGTAAAATAGACAAAAGGGAGGAGACTTCAGGAGGTTTGTTGACAACGTATCTTTGTCTTAATAGACAACTTTTTCTCCACTTTTACCTTACCAAAAATTAGTATTCGCTAAATTATGGACATTTTCCAGCCATATATAATCAGTTCCAAAAACATCCCACAGATAGCACCATTTTGCGTCAAAAAACTTTAAATTAACAAAAATTTTTTAAAGGGAAGGAGGTACCCCTTCCCCAGGCCGGCACCTTTATGTAGTGACAAACAAAAGATCAAAACTGCTGTATACAAATACAGGCTCGCATCAGAAATAAAGGTGCAATTTACGCAGACTTGGGGAACTGAGATATTATTACGTCATCATCTATGTTGCCCCCAATCACAAAAATCTGGCGGCGCCACTGATCTCAAGCCAGCTTGCAGGTCTTGAACTGATCTCCGAATTCAAAATCTAGTTGTCTGGGATGATCCTATAAGTTAATCCCTGCCTTTTTAAGCTTAACGGGACATTTTTGCTCTTGTACAATTTCAATCCAGTGCAGCTTATCAATGAGTTTTGTGCTCAAATAGCATTTCCTAAATGTATAAATACCTCAGTACCCAAGAACATTACCTCTGAAATTTAGCTGAATATGCATCGCACACAGACTGTTGAAAGCACTGGCAAAAGTGCGACAACCTGGTGTCAGACACTACTCTTTACCATTGAAAGAGTGATAATCAGCAAAAACCGGGAATAAATTTGCTTAATTTAAGATAACTTTCCGAATAAGAGTGGAGTCGAAATCTATACCACTGGCAAGAAGATGATTTATTTCATTAAATGCCGGGCGAGCTGGTTGAATACAGTAAATGGTTTCTAAATAAAAGGCAAAACTATGTGAAAAGTACCAAACAAACTTTCTGACGGATTTCACTTGTTTAAGGCAATCAATTGCAGGGAGGCGAGCAGATGCAACAAACTTTTCCATATACAGAACTAATTTGTAAACAAATGAAATTTCGTGAACTTGCCTAACTTATGATTTCTTGACGCTTAAGGCCTTGTTTAATATCTAAGTATTCCAGCATGTTAGTTCTGTACAGTCGAGGGAGCTAACCCCCTGTCAGAAAATCCTAGCGCTTTCCCTGTCCCAGACCCTTACCGCTAGCTTCACCGGCCAAAACATTACGAGGATGCAGCGTTCGTGTTAAAAGTCGTTTGACCCTGGTATTTTAGTCTGAGGGACTCCCATTGTTATGTTTATGCCCCACAATTAAGGGAAGTATACAGCACCTTCAAACTTTGATCGTCCTTAGAAAATTATGCAATAACCTGAATTTGACTACTTGATTATTCAGTGCCAGATTGAAAGTTTCTAAGTCATGGGGGGGGGGGGGAGGGGGCAGGGGCTTTAAATTTACAACTTGGTATTTTCTAAGAAAATTTTGGATTTTTTTAAATCCTCAAATTGTACATTAGGGGGCAGGGCTGTAGCTTTCATACCCCCGCCCTGTCCCCCCGGATCTGTTTTGTTTCATGGTAATAGTTTTCTCTCTGAAGGGGTAATAGTAGGCTACACTAAAATCATATAAGAGTCCAGCACCATTTTGCATTTAAGTTCACACTTTTCTTCAAATTTTCAGTAGCGGTAATCATGCAAGACTCCACCCCCAGGAAAGCCTTATGTTTCGATTTATTAAAAAGGACCTCCCATACACTTAACAAAGAGGAATCGACACTCCTGTTACATGGAAATTACTAGAAAAATTGGTGAAAAAGTCATCTGTGGAAAATTTTGGCCTCTGTGTACAAAAACTTTAAGCTACGCCACTTGCTGTAGACCACTTTTGACTTAAAACTTGTTATTTTGTGTAGCATGTGTATTTTACCATCAGCATTGTTTTCAGAGAAGCATACTCATGTAATCATAGAAGTCTTCCTTCTGAAGACTTCGGAAGACTTCTATGATGTTGGAGAGGGAGCGGGGTTGAGACTCTTTTGGCTCCTGAATTTTGCCTACCAGGAATTTTCTTAGGCAATTTTGGCCATTTTCAAGCACATTAAGTGACATTATTTGGAAATTCAAACAGAAAATTACAGGGTCCTATAACTCCCCTTCTACAGAAAAAAATCGAGATTTTCGAGCTTGTATAGCAAAGTCCAGGGCCGTTGCACCCGGTGGTTAGAAGGCAGGCAGATGTTTGACTAAGGAATGCTGGTCCATGGCAGTTGTATATGTTCTATAGATCTAAAAGAGGCCGATAAGAAGAGGGGTATCCTCTTCCTCTTGAAGGATTTCTATTCTGATGATACCTACATGCAAATGGTGTCATTTACCAGTTTAATGATAAATTTGACCCACACAAATGGTCTAATGTTTTCAGAACACTAAATTTGACTTGAAGATACGGTAGTCTTTTGCCATATATGAAATTGTCCATAACAAAAATATGTTGTTCAGGCAAAAAAAAATGAAGGGTCTGCACCAAAGTCTTGAGTTTGATAAGTAGTGTGGTTTTTGACCAAATTTTGAACAGATTATATCAGTTGCGCCGCCAGAAGTTAGTGATGGGGGGGGGGGGGGAGGGGGACGGGAACCACAGGTGATGTGGTCCGTAATCCCCAGATAAACCTATAAAGTCGGTGTCAACTATGTATATGCGTACATACGATAGTTTGCATCGGGGGGGGGGGGGGGGATCGGTCATTTGTCTTCTCGTGCAGAGGTGCCGTCCGGAGAGCGGTCTAGGACGAAGGGGTGTCCACCACCCTTTGAGAAACTTTTGTTCATTTAAGGTGGCTTAAGTGCAAAATGGTGCTATCTTTGGCAGAAGTCTGAATTTCTTGTAATTAGTGAATTGTTCTTATTTCTGTTTGGGTGTAAGGGAAGCCGGTGGGGTCCAGGGGCCAGCCCTAGGGACCCTGGTGAGGTCCAGGGGCAAAGCTCCGGTGGGGGTCCAGGTGGCGAAGCCCCCGGAAGCTCTGGGATTTTAGCATATCCATGGTTGAAAAATTAAGTCTCAGGAAGGATACAGTTTGGTTCATAATGCATCATCAAATTCAAAGATTCCAATAATTTTAATGTACTAGGCTATTCCTCCTGTCGATCCCTTCAGGCCACTATACCTTGAAGCGGGTGGGGTCCAGAGGCCTGCCTTACGGCCCCTGGTGGAGGTCCAGGGGGATAAGCCCCGGAGGCTCTAAGGTTTTAGTATATCTCTGGGTGAAAAATTAAGTCTTAGGACTGGATATATTTTGGTTCATAGTGCATCATCAATTGCAAAAGATTTCAAATAGTTTTAATATATTAGTCTATTCCTCCCGCCAGTCAACTACTGTATACCTTTAAGCAGGTGGGGTCCAAGGGCTCGACTTAGAGCTTCTGGTGAGGGTTCAGGGGGCGAAGCCGCTGAAATCTCTGAGGTTTTGGCATTAAGCCTCAGGATAGGTATATTTAGGTTTATAATACACCATCCAATGCAAAGATTCCAAATAATTTTAATGTATTAGGCTATTCCTCCCACAGGCCACTTTACTTCAGGAGCTGAGTGGGGGGTATCTGGGGGAGCTTCTGACTGGGGGAAAATGCCCCCCGGCATGCCCTCCTTGGCGCCGCCACTGATTTTGGCTGTGTTTTGTTTATTTTCGTTTCGTTTCAGTATTTTCATTTTTCACAACACGAAAGAGAAAGAAAAGAAAGAGTGGAAGAGAGAGAGGTGGAGAAAAGGAGGGACGAAGAAACAAAAGAGCAAAGAAATGAAAGCACATTCTCAGGATAAACGTATAAATAAAGAGGGGAAGAATAGCCCCCGTCTATTTATCGAGTGAGAGAGCCTTTATAGGATTAGGTTATTTTCTTGATATTATAGGGCTAATTCTGTTTCACAGTAAAGTGCCAGATGTTGTAACAGATGTTTTATTCATTCTATACGAGAGAAATCAATACTAACTGAGAAGGTGATTTTATAGTAAAATCGCGGTGAAATAAAGGTGCATTATGATCAAGATGACTAGAACGTATATAGAACGGATATAAAAAGTATCAATTTCTTTTCCAATGAAAATAACCTATTCAAGTGTGTTAAATGCTCATCACCCCAAAGAATGTTACAATAAGAGAGATGAGGATAAACCAACGTGTAATACAATGACTGCAAGTATTCTGTGGAACTGAAAATTTTATTTTACGCAAAATACCAATAATTCTGGAAACCTTAGACCATGGATTATAAACATGGACTTTCTAATTTACGTGAGGGTCAAGTAAGACACAGACGAATTTACAGTTGAGCTTTCACGAATTTTTCTAGCATGTGTTGATTCAAATACGTGGAAGAGTGATTGAAAGATATAAATTTGATGTATATATAGTTTCATTGTGCATCTGGAAATTGATGAGGAAGGTTGAACGTGACAATCGTCTCGGAGGTTATACCAAGGTTACAACTTGAACATCTTTTGATCGGTGCATTAACTCAGGCAGACAGTATCCTACTGAGTGGAAATGAAACAAAAGTTGGTTGAAACTGACATCGCCTGCAGTTTAGTCTTTTTCTAAGTCAGCTTTTTCCGTCGAAACAGGAACCATGGGGCGAAAACAGTATCGTGTAGCCCCGGTCAACCAACGGCGTAACCAGAGTTTTCTATGTGTGTGTGTGTGTGTGTGCGTGTGTGTGTGTGGGCTGGGGGCACGTGCTGGATCTGGATCTCCAGATGGGAAGTTTGGTTCTGTTCTACTGATGGCTCGCGCGGATTACTTTGCGCCTACGGGTGGGGGAAGCCATGCGATTTGGTGGATCTGAGAAGTCTCAGAGCCTTTGAAATGTGTTCGATTAGTCTAAAATTCAACCATGTAAAATCAGTCTAAAAGTAGTGACCTGACAATCAAGATGTTTCCATTGTAATTTATCCTTAATGCCTAAAATTAGCACACGTACTGAGAAAAAGCATTGTACAAGAAATAATAGTTCATAGGACATCATATGGAAGCTCAAAATTACCTAGCCAACTTATTAACATCTGATGTTTCAAACATTCACAAATTCCTCCTGGACAATCAAAATCTTGAAACCAGGCAAAACCAGATTCGAGTATGAAAACAAAGGCCCAATATTTCACACTTTTCGATGATAAAGTAGAACCAGTTATCCTTTTTACTGAGATAACATTCATCCAAGGGCGGATCCAGCCCTTAGTTGAAGGGGGGCAGTTTGAAAAGGGGGGCGCCAACATCATGCAGGGGCCGCATACTCTTGAATTTGACCGACTACATTTCGGAGACCAACTCCCATTGCCATAGTTATATATAGCTATACGGTTCGAAATTCGGAGGACCTTTTTTTTTTTTTTTTTTTTACTTTTCGGGCAGTTTTTACTTAACTTTTAGGACGCAGGGGGCGCATTTTTCTTGTATTGAGGGGCGCTAGACTGGTCATAGGGGGGGCAGTTGACCCTAGTTGCCCCCCCCCCTGGATCCGCCCTTGCATTCATCCCTGATTTCCCTGCAAATTTACAGTATGACGGTTAATTGTTTCTATCCACCGATGGACAATACATCCTAGGTTAGTATTCTACATTATTCTGTTGAGCACATGGAGCGAGGTATAGTATATCGTAGCCGGCCTGATCAAATCCGTTTCCACCGACTAGTGATAATGCCCTCCTCCACACACACACACACACACACACACTCCAATTCACTTCTGAGTAGAAAGAGAGATGAATTCAGGTAACTTGAAATTCAGCCTTTGACTTCCAGCTTTTCAGTTCATACCAAGTGAGTACTACATAACACTTCAACTTCACTTGGACTGCATGAGCAGGCCAAATTTAATAAGCTTCTAAATAAGAGGGGAAAATTCTTTAATTTGTATTGTTCAGTATAGGATGTCTTAAAATTTAGGAAGTAATCGATGAATTTAATTTGCTTTAGTCCTTGTCTTTTAGGTTTAGTAAAAGTTACTCTGTATCTATGGGTTTAGGAAGTCAACTCAAGGATAGAACAGTGGTAGAATAATCAGACAACAAACTTATTATAAATTTGTTTAATGAGGCAAGTGGATTTGATGTCATATTTTTTCAACATATCTCCGATCACCAGTGGGACTGCTGGGCTCTGAGATTTCATGGGAGGGCAAAAGCCCACCAAGCCCCCCCCCCCCCCCCGTAGCTACGCCACTGTACGGTTAGGTGCTATATATTTAGGAAAAGTGAAGGCAAGGAATAATATGAGATGAACCACTTCCCGTCATCATGACCCAGTGGTGCCAGGACTCAGGCTGTTTACGGAATAGGCCTAGTTAATTTAATTGTAAGGTTAGTGCGAGAAAGGTTTTGACTTACTGGCCCATCTTAGGCCTAGTTTGCTGATGACACTAAGCTCTAGTAGGAAAGTAAATGATGAGAGAGATGCTTCACTGTTGCAAAAGGACTTAGGTGATGGGCTACTTGGTCTCAGACTTGGCAAATGTCTTTTAATGCCGATAAATGCAAATGCGCCCTTCACTTTGGATCTAAAAATTTGAGGTATGATTATACCATGGCTGGTAGTATTTTGAGTAAAGTGACTTCTAAAAAAGACTTAGGTGTTGTCATTTCAAGTGATCTGAAGCCTTCTAGGAAGTGTGCAGCTGCTGCTGCTAAGGGTGCTTGGATTGATCAAGAGGAATTTCAGTAATTGTGTTGAATCTCACTCACGGTCTGTATAAGCAGCCTGGTTAGGTCACATCTTCATTATGCTGTGCAGGCTTGGAATCCTTTTCATGAAAAGGATAAGTTTCTTTTAGAGCAAGTTCAGAGGAGGGCCACTCGGCTTATCCCCGAAGTAGTGTACGTTATCTCCCTTATCTCGATGATAGGCTCAAATGTCTGAGACTTTACTACCCTTGATTTAAGAAGGAAGTTAGGGGAGGTTTTCAAATTTCTTTCAAGTAGCAACGTTCTCTGTCTAAATGTAACTAGTTAGAGGTCTGTGCTAATTCCCATATTCGAAGCAATAATAAGAAGCAGGTCAAGTGTTTCTCTAGACTGGACATTACCGAAAGTTCAGCTTCCAGTCTCATAGAGTCGGTTGTCGCCCAATGAGTGGAATAGCCTGCCTGAATGGATTGTTAATTCCACTTCGGTCAATTGTTTCAAAATGAACATTGAAAAGTTCTATTAATTGTGACTGTTGCAGAATCTGATTGTGCTGAGATTTGTGGGTTATCTGTTTTGGTTTTGGTTTTATTTTGGTTCTGGATTATAGGGCATCTTATGGGGCTTTCAGTTTGCCCTCCTTTGCACTTTAACGTGTTATGTAGTTCATGTTCATCTTACTCGTGAAAATTTACACTTGTAAATTATAAAATTAAAGAATAAAAAATGAAGAACAACTATTAATTTACAATACTTTTCAAGCTTTTTGTTTATATGCCGAGACACATATAAAATTATTGGTGGCTAAAAGGTATCTCTTCCCTCAGTCCCCTTTACCCTTTAACCCAAGTTCCCCCCACACCCTAGATCTATCCAGCTTCCTACTAGGCCCATGTCGAATATACCTTCCGACTCCATTAGGCCTAAGTCGAACTGTCAAATTAATAAAGACATTCGAGGCAAAGATTTTGCCGAATATCGATCTGTGATGTTTTTACTATTTTGTTTGAGAAAGAAAACGAATTTTCATTGTAATGGTGACCACTGGCATATATTATCCCGGTCGCACCTAGTGATCACAGCGTAGAACGATCTGCACAGTTTGTCACTGAATTACAGTAGGCCTACTATTTTAAAATTCGTCAAGATGAGTAGTTAAAAATGGTAAAAAAAATATTTCAAATTAATCTCAATATACATCAAATATATTTTTGAACGAGTTTTATTGATTTCATTGAGTTTTTGGTGTATCAAAATAAAGTAATATCTTTTTTAAGTGAAAAATTCGGATCTTGAATTTTATCTGACAACGGAACACACTCCCATTAGGTACTCCCATATGACCGTACACATGTGTACTCCGTGTAACTCTCAGCCTAGCCTAGGTACGGTTACAGACAGGTCAGCAGGTAGCATTTACTGTACAACCCACCTTCGATCAGTACACTGCATCTGCCGTAGTCCACAGTACACTGTTGTGCATACCCGGAAAGGTTGCATTACTTCGAGTTCTGTTGTTACATATTTTTTTTCTGGCATAACTTATCTAGGGTCCCAGAATTGTTTCGAACAATCATGCCGTTCGTAAGATCCAGCAAATTCCGCCATGTGTTTGGTCGACCAGTTAAAAGGGACAATACATACGAGAGCATCATGATAAGCAAAAACACAGCGGACAACCCCTTCTGCGCCGTGAATCCTAAGTTTCTAGCAATTATAACCGAAGCAAGTGGTGGCGGTGCCTTTATCGTACTTCCTTTAGAACAGGTAATTGGTTTGTAATATTTCTTAGACTTAGTAGTAAAACAAGCCCACATTCGCTACCATGTCTTACACCGCTTACTACTACTAGTAGGCCTACTAGACAATGTCAGCGTGGGAAAATGACTTTATAGGCCTAACTTAGGCCTAGGCCTAGCTTAGTCCTAACCACAGGCGTTCGGAGCATTATATATACACATTATAATACACTATACATATACATACTACAAGATAGGCCTAAGTCAAGGTACAACTATAGAATACCCTGCCCCATCAACTAATACCACTAAGCATCCGGATGCTCAGTCTCAGTCAAGCTTAGGCCTATGATGCAATTTCTAGTTATGAATAAGTCCAAGGCTGTACTGTGAGTGTGACTGGGACTGAGCATCCACCTCCAGTTGGATGCTCAGTTATAGTCATAGTCGTAGTCACAAGCTTACCAATTATATAAGTATGATGTAATTTCTATAAATACCCCCCCCCCCAACACTGTGACTACGACTGAGCATCCAGCCTCAGATGGATGCTCAGTCGATTCAACTGATGATGTAATTTCTATAAAGAAGCCCCCACACTGCGACTTCGACTGAGCATCCAGCTCCAGATGGATGCTCAGTCGATTCAAGAGGCATGATGTAATTTCTATAAATAAACCCCCACACTGTGACTGTGACTGAGCATCCAGCTCCAGATGGATGCTCAGTCACTTCAGGGAGATGAAAGACAACTAACTGGTGTAGCCCCTCTGCATGTTAGGCCTTAGTCCCTCATGCATGAGTCACACAGTGTCGTTCTCAAATAGCCTGTTTGCAATAGAGCTCATATGCACTGAGACTCCACATCCAAGGTTTTTAAAAGTGGTTATTTCATGTGGCAGGGTATTCTATAGTTACTCCTAAGTCAATTCGTCTCGACGACTTAGCGGTAGGCCTAGCTGCGTTTACCTGCGTAGCTATCCATGGAGTCTCAACGTTCTTCACAGCAATTACATGCGTTGGGACTGCATGGATAGCTACTCAGGTAGCCTACAGCAACTGCTGCGAAGTTGTCAAGACGAATTGACTTACCTTGTAGTATATATATATGTGTAGTGTATTATAGGCCTATGTGTATAATGTAATCTCCGAACGCCTGTGGTCCTAACATTAGGCTTAGCCTAGCCTGCTGTCAGTGCCGATGGTTTTGCCAAATAACGTTAGCCAATGGTATTTCACTTTAGGCTAGATCAATGGTTCCCAACCTTTTTCAGACCATCACCCCCATTCACCCAGTTGTGTTGGGCAACCCCCTGCCCCGCCTACAACACAGCATTTCTGTAGGCTCTACTAGGCTAGGCCTATGCATGATCGAATGACAGAAATAAGAACATGTTGAAAGAAAGTAAGTTTAGGTCTAACGTTAAGCTAATTTAATTTCAAACTAATTTTAAAATAGATTCATGAAGAAATTACTGGAAACCTTCATTGGATGGTTCTTCCTATCATGTGTGACAATCCTATTGCAAGTTCTAACAGTTTTCTATGTTCTGGTACGAAGATTAGGCTCTGTGTTAAGTTCAGGAAGTAAAATTTCGGTCAGATTTGCAAAGTGTGCAGTCCATGGTCCCCTTTTGAAAAGCTTAACTACATAGGAATTGCCATTTAAAAAGCTCCCAAATTTTCACTTTTGCATTCAAAATTCCATATCACCGATTTATGACTGTACTAAGAATATTGTTGATACAGAAAATATACCTTTGAGACCTCTTCGAAGGATTGCAATTCGTTAAACCTCTTAAGTGCATGGATACCCCATCATGCTGTAGCCTACATTGTTTGTATGTGATGGCAAATGCTTAACCCATGATTAATGAAAGTGGGAAAGGCTTGATCGTAGTCACAGTCGGAGAAACAATTTTCTTCTTGGAATTGAACATCAGGGCCTTATGAGTCACTGTGGAGCACTCCCCCACCACACCCCGAGTTTCTAATGGGGTCTGGGGGCAGTGTTGTAGTTGGGACCAGGGGGCAAAGCCCCTGGGAGCTCTTGGGTATTTATTTAAAGATCAGTGGATTACATTTTTTGAAGTAATCATAATCATTTACTTTTGTGGAAGTTGCTAAGTCGTAATCGTTATCAATTACAATGGCAAAGTAATCGTAATTATGATTTAACGTATGATTACATTGAAGTTAAATTTATACAAGAAGTGCAAAAGAAGTAGCAATTATTAAACAAATTTTTCAGTGCTTGTTACTTCTCTTGGGGTGACTATAGTTAAGTTTCCCGCTTTCTTGCATGCTCCAGCCTAACTGAGTGAGAAGTGCAGGGGGTTCAGCTTTGGGAAGACTCTATTGTTTTGTTGGTACAATCAGGGATTTGCACATTTTGTTCACTCATACCCCCTCAACCTGAGCACATCCTTGTTACACAACTGGTTGACTTTATATTAAGCACTTATAAATGCACTTAGTCAATTGTAACCACCGCCCCCCCCCCATACCCAGGCATAGCAGGGACTTAGGCCAGGATGTGATTTAGAGAAATGAAGCAAGCTTTTCCTTCCCACCTACATCTGGAAAACGTCTTGGTAGAGCGGGGCAGCATTTAACTGCACGTTCCTGCTAACTTTAATGCCATGACTCTGCACAGTGGGCAGTAATTAACCGAACATCCTGGTATCCTGACCGACTGAATACTGTATTTGTTGTCTATGCAATCTGCTTGACAAAAGATACTTCTGGGTACTCCTTTATGTGTGAATTCAGGCCAAGAGCGGACATCTCGAAGCGAGCTGTGATTTCATGAAGCTATTCACTCCAGGTGAGATAACTTATAAAACTGAAACAAGTATAGGCTAATGTTTAAATAATAAAAACTTACCAGCAAGTCACAAAGTCATTGGTAACATGCCATTTTAAATCCTTCCTTGCTTCTGTGCCAGGAGACTGCTAGTACCAGCTATTGAAAGCTGTTATGCTATCCTTTCAGTCCACTGTTTCCATTTCAACAAAATCTAATCACGATTGCACATAATCAACTACTTTCATTTTTTAGCTGTAATCGTAATTATAATCGTAAAATCTGAAGTAATGGTAATCGTAATCGATTACATTCAAATGTAATCGTCCCAAGCCTACCCCAGACAGTAACAGTTCTCCCAACTAACCTGACTTCTTGCCTTGCCTCCAATTAAACACAAACAACTGTCCAGCCAGATTGCATAGTTTGTTAATTGAGCAGGGAATTTAATTGTTACGTTCAAAATTGCATGCTGACGAACACTTTGCGCCTTGGTGTGGGGTGCAGGGGCCCACTTAAGGGCCCTGCTGGGGTGCAGGGGCATCAAAACCCCGCTGGGGGCAGGGTCTGCCTTAAGGATATTGTTTTGCATAACAAAACTGCTATGCATTTTTTATTTTGCATGGCAATTTATAAATTTTGCATAGCAGTTTTGTTGTTGACAAAAAAAGTACAGTAGTCCATGTCAGTTTGAAAAAAGAGAAAATGCTGATTTCAGTAAACATATTTTTGTATGGATGCAACTTATTTAAATTTAAAATGGATAAACGAGTGATTGGCTGTTAAAACATCGCCACATTCAACCAACTGTTTGAACGAATTACCTTTTAAAAATATGACAGGAGTTTAGCAATTTTTTCTATCCCGTGTTTTGCTTTGATATCTTTTCATTAAAACAATTTTAATTTGCCAATCTAACGACCACACAAGGCTTCCAAAGTAAACTGTCGTAGGTCGGTGACTCTTCACTCATGGCATATTACTCGTGATTCTCACGTACTAATTCCCCTAAACAAAATGCAATGTCTTTGTTATCCCATTCATAGCAGTAGCCCAAATCTGCTCATTACTACACAATAGGGCTTAACAAATTGATGCACACTTTCTCAGTTTACAGTTTAGACTTTAGACCATAATTGTAGCTTATGTGTCTCACAGAACGAACGGTAAAATAGAAATACTTAGATGCCCTCAATTTTCAATGCACAGGCCTGAGGATTTCAGATTTCATGGTAACCATTTTTTAGGTTACGTGGTTTTTGATCCACGTAACCTAACGTAACCCATGTTGTTGAGTCTCAAAAACCCATTTTTGCGTATTCCCAATATAAAGAGAGTGTACGAGCGATCACTTGCACTGTCAATGCCACAGTGCACAACATGTGTTCAACTTATACGAAAACAATATTTCAAAATGACATGATGCTGTAAATGTGTGTGCTGACGCCATGTCGTGAGGTAACAGCATATGGTTTGGAGTACAGTAAAACCCCATTTATCCGAACACATCGGGACCAAATGTATTTCGGATATGGGTAAAATTCGGATGTACCGACAGGGTTTCAACTTTTTGCCTCAAGTGCAGTACACAGGGTCCATAAGAAAGCGTGTGAACACATTCCCCAAATAACTCCGAGAAGGCTGGCAAAATTGCAGACAAAATCCCCCAAAGTGTTTGGTTACTATTTTTTGTGACCGATCATACGACAAATAAATTTTTAGACTTCTAAAACACTTGGATTTGATTCCCAAAATTCAAGCCTACGCCCTTCTAAATGACCAATGCTTTGTACACACTAAATGAGTGTATGTGCTGAAGAGAAGCTATAACGATCAGGAGAGGTATCTAGCGTATAAATTCGGCATAAATTTCCAAAAGTATTAGAGACACATGTGTAGGAGACACCCAAACAGAAATTCGCAATGTTTTTGTAAGGTCTACTCTCGTTATTTTTAGGGATGAAGCTTACTACGAAACTAATATTTCAGATTTAGTGAAACTAGGATTTATGCTAACCTAACATATTTTAGTATAAGGAGAAATTGAGCCTATACCGGCTCATGGATCCTAGAAAGAATTTAAAAACAAATACGTACGATTTTTCTTCCAAATTTGACAAAGAGATAACAAATTGTTTTCTATTCCTACATGTTGGCTATTTTAGCCCTCCTGACATCTTGCCGTGACTTTTAAAGTCCCGAGGAAATAAGTGCATTTCTGCAGGAACTTACGTTAAATTTTGACTTGTACAGTAAAGCCCTAAAAACTTGGTGGATTCTACTGTAATTGTGATGAATATTGTTCTTGTTAAATCTGATAGCTAGTTCCGAAAAACGGGGCTTTACTGTACACGTAGAATCATAGGAAATTACTGTTGAAGGACATACTGATTTCTCATTTATTTTATGATCGAACTGAGTATAGATAAAACCAATATCAGTCTGACACATCCATTTTATCATCTCTAGTATCAGTTATCTGCATAAGCAAGAAGTTTCCTTGACATCGTCATTGCAGGAACGTTACGAAGAAATCTTCGCGCACTCAGTGAGTCCCCACTGATATACTGTGTGTTAACTGTGGCATAATTTTTGAAACAACTTTCATGATATCGGGCTATGTGCGAAGTCAATGCAGTGGGGCCGTAATCACAGCTTGTGCAGTGTATCCGCATTGTGTACAACCGGGAATCATGGCTGGACAGGTCGCCGTAGTGCGTGATACCAGTCAGCTAGTGTGGACTCTGCAATTGCGATTTGCGATAGCATGTGCTGCAAGGTGCGAGCCTCATGCCGATCTATTTTATGGTTTGTGATATGAGGCAAGAGCAATGTGAGAAAAGTGTCGCAATTGGTAGTCTGTATTTTATCAGATAATATCTCCTGATTGAAATTAAAATGCCTCTTAATGAATGTTCAAATTTTAGGTCACAGAAGAGTTGAATTTGAGTGTCAAATAGGACATCGTAACCGATTTTTCGGTTACGTGGTTTGGCGGTCACGTAACCAACACGCGACCGCGAACGATCGTTCACATGAAATCCGCAGGCCTGAATGCAGTTACTGTACTTGGCTATTTCACACCATCCTACCGTGTATTACCTATACATTAATAAACAGGTGTAGGCTCACACATGTTTATATTAAGTGTTATAGTTTCGTACAGTATGTAATGCAGGGGTGGGGAACCTCCGGCCCTCGGGCCGTATGTGGCCTGTGAGACCATTTTATCCGGCCCACGAGGCAATTCAGACATGTAAATTCAGAATCACTTGAAAAGTAATTGAAATTAATTTAGTTTAAGCACATGGTGCCAACCGTTTATCCTACTTTTCGGATATTTGACGTAAATCTGCTGCAAAGCATCAGTACATTGCTGAAACCCTGCATGCACAACGTAACATGTCAACCGTTTTTGATACATAAATCAGGTGCAGAATCCTTGTACTTTTGGAGGTAACCGAATAGAAGCTTTGCGTGGCAGATATGTAGCTGTGTTACTTAAATTGAAAAGAGGATCGATGGACATAGTCCATTCATGGGCAGGGTGTTTGAAAATAGACACTGTGTAGTTTCCCTTTCTTGAAGTACCCCTTCACTAACTTTGGTTTTCTCCACTCCACATTATCGGTGGATAATGGTAAGAAGAAATCTCATCTTGATTCCTCCTTCCCACATTTACCAAAGAAAGGGGTGGGAAACTGGCATGTAAGATTTCACACCACCGTGATGCAGTGATTTAGGCAGCCAGCCGTCCAGCCGTCCTTTGCACGGCCGGTTTCCCAAAATGACGGCCTATATTTTCGTACACGGCTTCAAAATATACATGAAGCCTTGCACCAATTCTCCCAAGCTTCCAGTATACATATTAAGATAGTTTGAATTAAGCGTCCGAGACGACCATTTCTCCAACCGGAAGACCTTTTCATCTTCCCTAGTTTTCAGCGGGACTACTAGCGTGATTTTGTTCAAATCACAATTCTAGTAACATGCATACACATCTCTTCTTGTACATCGGAATTCTGATAGCAGCACATATTGAGTCAATGCAGTAATGCGTTGACTTTAACTACGTTCGATGTACTTGCCATACGAAAATCCTGTCAACTGAATTGTGTGGTTAGTGCTATTGCTCACAACGTAACTGCCATGTTGCATGTTATGCTGCGAGCGCTTGATACCATACATTTTACAATGTAGTCTGTCCGTAGGATCAGATTGTTCTCACACAAACATGACACTAGCTTAGGTTCGATATATCTCCAGTCTCCATATATAAATACGTTAGGATAGCGTTTGAGCTAGTGTGGGTGTTTGTGGATAATAAAGGATCGTACAAGAAAAGTACTGAATTAAAGGTTCTGAAAATATTACGAGGGGCTTAGTTAGAGTGATTTACACATACCTCATAATTAATTTATGAAATGTTTGTCACTCTTGATAATTTTGGGTGCCTTTAAGTTTGACATCGAAGATTTCTACCCTCAGACTGTGGCACTGCATATTTAGTGTGTACTACAGTAGAAATGAAACTTGACCAAAAAAAGGACCCAAAGAGTGATCGTAGGCTGGAATGTTTGGACAACAATCTCCGGATATTAGAAGCATACGAAATTGCTCATTATCATCGATGATAAAAGTTGCTGAATTTTTTTCATTTTTTGTGGATGTATCAAGTTTATTTGGTGAATGCTTTAGCATGTATGCTGCATAGGGATCGAACCACATCACAGTAGTTCTGTTTGATTTTGAAGCCAGTGCTGTGCTCTCTGTAGATCTACAGACTACAGCTATTGGAACTACAGTCTAGCAGACGGTGCCATTGTTTAGAATCAGTAACACTGCAAGTCAAGATTTAGTTTTACAGTTACAGTAAGGTTATAAGTTAAAGCTAAAGGCTCAGGATTATTACTTGGCTACAATTAGGCCTGTGGCTAGGCAAAACTGAGGGAAGGGTACGTGAAGTTGGATACTTTTGGTTTGTAAGTTTGTAGCATAGACGATACCTCACACCATTTCTAATTTTCCAAATATTTCACATGGTTGGAATGCCTCCCCCCCCAAAAAAAAAAAACAAAATGCAGCTAGCCCTAATCCTGATGTCCTGTTCTAGTAAACATCAGCCTCGGAGTCGGAAGACTAATATTTTGGCGAAAGACCAGAAGGGGGCAGAAATTGTATTGTCAAACTCATATTTCAGGTCCAAGAAGTCCCAAAAATAGGCTGAAACAGCTTGTATTTTACCCTCAGAAACCTCTTAAATGCAAAATTCTAAACTTGCCCCCTTAACCCCCACAAGGGCCCCCTTGAATTCCTGCCAAGGAAGGTGATTGCTTCGCGATCGTGATGATGCCTTCGGCATCATATTGGGCCAATATTTTAGCACACCCACTATTCTCAATTGGACACCCACAACTGAAATTTCTGCATCAGAGCCTGCTGTGATGTTCTCAGCTTCTGTAATAGCCTCAAGTTAAAAAGTCTGTGTAAGACAAGTTTTCAGTTTGTTTGACTGTTTTTTTAGGCATTTGTGTAATTTCCTGAAGTAACCAGTGGCCACAGTGTACACAACTAATGTGCCATTTTAGTATCTATTTACACCGCCCTCCTTGCTGGTTGTGTGAATGTTGCATTTATACAGAGGGGTCATTGTTCTTCACCAGTTGTTTCCCTAGTCTACAGTAGCTGGGGTGGTAGTCTAAGATTGTTAAAGAGTTGAGATTTGGTCTTTGCTCACTGAATGCTCTGCGCTAGTGGCATAAACAGACTTTTTAATCGGGGAGGGGACAAGTGCTTATGACACTATCTGAGTGGAGCCCTATATTGACTGCACTTGTAATACCAACGTCTGAGAACTTTTGCAAGAATTCTTCATCAACTGAGTAAAGACTGTACTATTAACTATTCATATATACGATCACAACAAACAGAATTACAAATATTCAACAAAAAAATGACTACAGCAAGTCTTGATTATCATGCTGTTTCGAACGACGAATGTCATTGGGGTTTTAGTGTGTGATTTAGCCTGCTTCAAGCTCACACAATGAAATCCCATTGACTTACTGTGTAAAAGTGAATATTGCAGCTGAAGCCTTTTTGTGCAATATGAATATTCATATATTGAAACCAGTCAACAGTAGAGAGAGTAAAATCATATTGGGCTCATGAATATAACAAAATTGGATGATCTCTGTCATTGTTCACAGGTGTTGGAGTATGTATGGCAAAGAGGAGTACATATTTGACACCTGCTATGAAGGTAACACCTTGGGTTGGTGTGTAGGGTACCACTAAAATTTGGCCAAAAGTGCCTCTCATATTGCAGGAAATGGCACTTCTGTCTCCCAGACCTTGTGAATTGCAGCTAAATATTCAAATGTTTTAGAAACAACATTTAGAAATGTACACTTCCCAAAAGGTTAGTCTCTGTAAAAGTGGTGAGTGGAAGCCATTAGAAAAATTAGTTAATAAATTTGTGACAACATCACTTGTTCTAGTTTAGTTTAAATTAATGTATTAAGGCACTTACTGTAACTTACTATACATGATTGCAATGTTCACATTTGTCAACAAAGCTTATATATTTCATCATTATTGATTTTTTTCTTTACATTTATATTTGTTTTTATGGAAACAATATTAGAATTTGGAATAATTTCAACTTAAAAAGTACGCAAATCCCCACCACTTAACAGCATTTAGACTTAAAGGTATGGTGTAATTTTCATCCAGTATTTTTAGCTCAAACCAGCTCAAAGAGCTGTTTTGAGCTATTGTGATCCGCCACCGTCACTCTGTCTATCTGTCTGTCTGTCTATCTATCTCTGTCTGTATCTCTATCTATCTGTCTGTCTGTCTGTCTATGTGTCTGTGTGTCTATGTGTCTATGTCTCTGTCTCTGTCTATCACGTCTGTCCACAATTGCCTTTAATGCTCTCAGGCACACACTCGTGGATGGATTTTAATGAAATTCAGACACATTGGTTGTTGAACTTTAGGCTTCCTGTCATGTTCAAGAAGTTGAGGTCAGAGGTCATTTAGGGGTCATTAAAGGCTGTTATGTGAATATCTTCAAAACGTATCTCCTCCCACAAATAGCGCTGTATGTTCTTGAAATTTGGTCATAATATTTCTTGCATAGTGCTTCTTTAGGGTTGAACAGATTTTTGATCCAAGGTCATACAAAGTCATTAGAGGTCAAAAGGTGGAAATATCTTTGATGTGGTGTTGCTTTGTGCCTATCAGTCTGATATTTACCAAACATAGTTTTAGTTAATCGACTTTTGAAGGGCTTCCAGCTGGGTGTAAAAATGTAGGTCAAAGGTCATCCAAGGGTCATTTGAGGCCATATTTGTAAATACTTTGAAATGCTATTTTCTCCTAAATGCATTAAAAAATTATCTTCAAAATTGCTCAGAAGGACGACTGGCATGTGCAGGTTACAAGTTACTTCTCCAATTTGGGATGAAGCATACTTTTGATACCTTTCTAACCAATTTTGTACCACCCCTCTATTTTAACCAGTCTCACAAAATCACTTTACTACCTATTTTTCTGTATACTACACTCTCTTTAAAACTGCCTGTCTGCAAGAGTCAGTCCTGTGAGGTTGTAAAGGGTAGTTTAAAGGGAGCTGCTTAGCTTCTGGGCAGTACATGAACAATTTATGTATTGTGTGTGATGAAGTACGTCTGTTGGCACAGCTCCCTGGTTGGCATCATAATTCATCATCGTACATGAGTTGTAATTGACAACGCCTCTTCCTTGCAAAGTTACCTGTTCTCCTGGTAACTGCGTATTCTAAGTTCCTAGTGGCAGCAGAGAGCTAGTACCAGATTGTTTACTGACTGTAACTTTATAAGGCAAGGATTGCACTGCTAAGTTCAGACAGTAATCAAGACTTCCGAAGTTGATACAAAAGAGGTCGGTCTTCTGCTACTTGTCAAGTAGGACTTGGGGATTTTATCCACTGCCTTAACATTCACACTTCTCAGATTTTAAATATGAATCTTTGGACCTGTGGTTATGTGAGTACATCAATATTGCTTTACGTCAAAACTGTTCTGTTAATTAGTGTCTTGATTACTGTAGCTCACTGTGATATTGAATTATATCTTTCTTCATAGATAATTGGTATGGTAATGCTTTGAACTTAAAATAGGTTAGTTCTGTTATTTTCACTGGGGACAAAGGGGGAATTTCCTTACCTTGCTTTTGAGAATAGAGGGGGGGAGGGGGCAAGGGGCAAGGTCTCGATTTTTTATTTGCATTTTACTAATGTTGAGAAAGACATGTATTTGTTTTGATTATGTGTTCCCAGCAATCACACCATGCAGTGATGTACTTAGGGTTTTGCGGGAGGGGGGGGGGCGGAAAAGAGCCTACCCCAAAGTTTGCCCGGGTTTGAGCTACTGCACCATTGGTGCTCTAGTATTTTTTTGTGCACCAGTTTCATTTGGGGGCAAGACATTTGACACCCCCCGCTTTTTACACCACTGCCCTGCACAAACTGGTGGCATTTATGTGCTGTAAGTCTAGTTTCTGATATCCCTCCCCTATTGGGCATTGTTACATATCTGCACGAAATAACTAAGATTTATCCTTGACATGGACCAGCTGTGAAAATTAATTGCTATGACAACAGTATAAATGTGCTGGCCAGCCCAACGTGAGTTTGTGTATGTACCAGGTATAGACCAAGATTAGGTTCAAAATTAAAACTGGACAGTTCTTAACATCAGATGGGTTGAGCAACTGCAGTATTGCTGCTCTAGTTTAAAAAACGATCCATGTACAGTATCAGACAGCATAAGTTGCCATTATCATCATGCCTTTTCATTTTGTCATTTTGCCCTTGCTTTCTGTGCTGTACAGATTTTCAGGGAACAGTGTTGGAGAAAATTCTCAGAGTACAGTGTTTTAGGAAAATTAAAAGTTGTTGGCAAACAAGAAACACAAAAATTTATTCAGTGTTTCCCCAAGGGACTACCATATTTGGAAAAGGCAAAGTTACTTTCTTAAGGATCAACATGTAGGCCTATTCTTGAAGTATCCATGGTGGAATAGTGTGCTTCTTAGACTCTTTCAAACTGCTTCTGCAAAAATGTAGTGCCATGAAGATGAAAAATACTGCCCTGCCCTTCCATTAGACTCATTTTGCTGACTGTCCTTACCATTTACTGGGGTGACCCCCACTGTTGGAACTTACAATACCACTGGCATTTTTGCTGGGCCCTTTTTGAAGCATATATTAAGCCCTGCGATTTATGTGCCTCATGTATAAGGAACTATTTTAGCATCTCTACTTCATGTACAGTAATAATTTCTGATTAAGTTTGGTGGACAACTTCACTAGGTTGCATTTTAGAATTTAAGTGTATCGTCAGTTTGGAGCTTAAGTTACGTGAATGGGTCTGTCTGTCTGTCTGTCTGTCTGTCTGTCAGTAGATAAATGGAAATCAAATACACCAGACTAGAGTGTTCCAAAATCTTTTCACTGTCAGAAAAGTATGAAATTAGCCAGGATTGCGACAGTGTTTAATTCAGGTAAAGATACAGCAGCTGAGCTTTACACCTTTCTACTGATATGCTCTTCATTCATGAGATAATACTGCTTTACTGCAGTATTCACTCTTGAGTTTCCTTTTATCATTGTCAGGTTTATTGCATTCACACTTGAAGGTGAAATGAGATGCAAAGTCAACAGTAATTAAAGAAAACGTACTTGAAATAAAAGTACAATTGTAAACATGCCTTGCAATATTCAAATTAGGGTTCCTTTTATTTTTGGCTCAAAGAGTTAGGTGTTAAGGGGTTGTTTTCAGGGCCCCTTATGAAACAAAGGCCTAGGCATGAAGGATATAGTCAGAGTAACCCTTCTTAAGGAGGCATCTTCATTTTGGCTTGTCCCTATATTGTTTTGTATCCATGGAGGTGTTATTCTTAGCGACCAGCACACATATTACAGTAATACCCCGTTTATCTGAAACCCCGTTTATCCGAACTAGCCATCAGATTTAACAATAGTCAACACAATTACGGTAGTATCCACCAAGTTTTCAGTGCTTTACAAGGTAAAATTCAACGTAAATTTTTGCAGAAATGCACTAAATTTTCTCGGGACTTTAAAAGTCATGGAAAGATGTCATGATGGTCAAAACAGCCGACATGTGGACATAGAAAACAATCTGTTATCTCTTTGTCACATTTGGAAGAAATATCGTATTATGTATTTGCTTTGAAATTCTTTTTAGGAGCCATGAGTCGGTATAGGCTCATTATATATCCTCTAATACAAAAATACGTTAGGCTAGCATTAAGTCCTAGTTTCACTAAATCTGAAAAATTAGTAATGTAGTGAGCTTCATACCTAAAAATAACAAAAGTAGACCTTACAAAAACATTGCGTACTGCTGTTTGAGAGTCTCCTACACATGTGTCTCTAACAGTTTTGGAAATTTATGCACAATTTATGCTCTAGATCCCTCTTTAGATCGTTACAACTTTTGTTTAGCCCACACACTCATTTAGTGCGTAAAAAGCATTGGTTATTCAGACGAATGAAGTCTCAAATTTTAGGAATAAAATCTCTCTGCTTTAGAAGTCTTAAAATTTATGTGTCATATCATCGGTCACAAAAAATAGTAACGAAATATTTGGGGGGATTTTGTGTGAAATTTTTAGCCTTTTCGGAATTATTTTGGAAATGTGTTGACACTGTCTTATGGACCTAGTGTACTGTACGTACTTGAGGCAAAAACTTAGAACCCTGTTTATCCGAATTTTTTCGTTATCCGAACAACCTTCGGTCCCGATGTGTTCGGATAAACGGGGTTTTACTGTAGTATCAGAGAGACATGGGTCTGTTTGCAGGGTTTCTCTATTTGGAGTATAAAGTCTGGATAGTTCATAGAGACTGCCGAGGGTCCTGTGATATTGCTAGAACTACAAAATGTTGTGCTTTGAGCTAGAAATGCAGTTTTCATTCTTTCTTGCAAGTGGCCAGGGTAAGTGGCAAATCACTGAAGTGCACATCAGGGGGTGGGCAGTCTTTTTGCCCGTGGGACACACACATTTCAGTCATCATGATTGGAAAAAGTCTGGCCTGCAAGGGATATTAAAACTGAAGGAAATTTAAATTGTATATACAACGTAGGAAAGTAAGAATGGCCTGGCCTCTAATAACAAACACTTGGCTACATATACTGTAAGCAACAAAATGCCATGTGATTTGTACAAGGGGGGTGAAATCATAAGATCTTGTCATTGTGGTACATGTGGGCATTGACATTGTGTTTACTACAGTAGTTGTATGACATTGTGTCTTTGTTGGAAGACAAGATGTATATTAACTACAGTATATTGCTCTTGGCAAATGGAAACATTTGTCAATTCTTAATTAATTTTACTTTAATTAGTGTGATTTAGTGAATTACTACATATTTTTAGTATGCCTTAATCCAGATACTTATGTTAACAGTAAGAGTTAAATAAGCCAACTACTGTAATTTATAGTACACCATACATCTTGTGCAAACTTCACTGTAATGCTTCTAGCAGGGAGACATATATAGACTCTGAATACTGTAATTGTTTTGAAGTGTTTGTTTAATGATCTTTGCTAACTGATTGAGCATTATCATGCACATGTAGAAGAGAACCCTTAAAGTGATGCCATGAGTTTTTAAAAAGGAAAAACATAAGATTTTGCTTCTTCTAATGTCTTTCTTTATTCTTAAAAATGCCACGAGTGCTTTACAGAGTTGAAGAATACAATTTGAAAGCTCAAAATGATAGTGATAGTCTCGGGAAGTAACCTAAACAGCATAAAATCGATAAAGTTTTGAAGGCCTTTTTCAAAAAACGGTTCTTATTATACGGCATTAAACCACACCTACAACGAACCTGATGTTGAATATGCAATGTTATTGAGGTCCACCAAGTTAAAAAGACGCACCATACCACTCCAGCCTGACTAGCTCTACGGTAGCCTACAGCTGTTCGCTCACGGCCACTAATGTCAGCTATAACAGTTCTCACGGCCAGAGAATGCATGGACGTTCTTGCATAATTGCTTCATAACACTAACTTACGTGTATACACTCAATGTAGCTTCCTCTCACTACAGTACGTAGTACAGGCCACAGTCTTTCACTCTTTGGTACGCGTTACAGTACCGATTTGAATTTGGACGTTACAGGTTTACAACGAAAGTTACACCAATACTATCTCTTTTATCGCCATGAGTAAGAACGTCAAAGACGATGGTAAGTGCACATAAAAGGCAGAGCATCTAACGTTAGCCTAAATTAGGCTTAATTTACACAGACTAGATAGTATACTATAGCCTAAGGCTACTACAGTAAAACAGGATAGTATAGTCTGTAGTGGTATTACCATGCACTCTGTATATTGCAATATCAACGTTACCTCTTCAAGATCCACACACACACGTCTTGTTCACTTGCGTTGTTGTGCTAAATCAATCAGCTGTTTACACCTAGTCAATATGCATTAGTACTTCGTTTTCATTGGTCCACTCAACTGATGTTCGTTAGGAGACTGAATAGTATTTGTCCGCAGCACATTTTTGATTTCCTCGAGTTTAGTCGTTATTTTTACGAAAATTTTAAGGCTGTTGCCGGAATTCGCACAACAGGCCTTATTTTTTCTCCCTTACTGTTCGTATGGGTCACTCAAAGGAATCACTGAAATTTTAAACTCAATTTTTTAATGTTTTTTCCTTTTTGCAGTCTCACGGCATCACTTTAAAAGTAGATCAATTTTTAGGACAGTGGTAATTAATATATTAGCTCTGTTTGGGGTAGATTGTGTCTAGCTTTTTTATGTGAAAATGTTGCACTGTAATACTGTAAAGAGTTGTAAACAGTGTTGAGCCAAGTTGAACTGCAGTCTGAAAGTTTGAGATTATGGAAAGTAGGTGATAAGGAAATGGGTGTTTCCTGACAACAATTTATTGGTGGCTGGATTGGGTTGTTTGTGTTCATTCATTGACACAGTATGATATCATGTGATTTGATCTGATAGTCTTTCAATATCCGTGTCAAGTGTATATATATGCTACCAAACATTTAACGACAATTGTAGTAATGTTACTATCAAGTTTCCTCAACCTTTCATTTCCACTTTAATTTCATTGGTGAGTATGTAAAGATACCTGTTTGTATGTAGAAATGATGATCAGTATATTCATGGTATGTCATACAGTATGTCTGGTATATCCTTTCCTATGGGTACTTACATGTACAGGAAAGATCAAACTTAATTTGAAAGGTATCCTGTAGTACAAAGCTTTTTCAAAATGTCACAAATGTATTGCTGTCTTCTACTGTGAGATAATTCAATGTAGTGCCCATTGCATAATGATCAATAAAGGCTCACTGAAATGTAAGAAAACTCCCAATAGAGAATGGTACTACAGCAGAACAGGTGGTGACCTCTTACAGGTAAAGGATCCTCAGTATTTACCTCTGCACCAGCTCGATGATGACACATTTATATCAATTGTTGTATGTCATAGAAGCTACCATTTATTACTGACTCCAAGGATTGTATCCTCTACAGTAGCTTCAAGCAATATTTATTAAAGAACTTGGTAGGCTGGTAGGTCTCCAAAGCTTTACACTTAAAATTCACTCTGGTTCAAGTTGTCATTTTTGAGGAAAACATGCTAAACAGCATTGTACTCACCTCCCAGGTGTTATATGTAAATTAGAGCAGGCCTGCTGCAAGCATGAAAGTACAGCTGAGGTAGTATTTCCATACTGCAAGGAAAGTTGTCACCTCTGCACTGTAATTTGTTGCCACATTCTTCAGAGCAGGTCTGTAGAATAGGTCAGTTAGGAATAGATAGTTAAATTACTGTTACCATGCACCTACTTAAGTCTTTTGACACTTTGGAATGGCCTGTAATTGTGGGGAGGAGGGGCGTTTAGTAGTACCCAACATCTTCGTTATGTGTCCAGGCTCCCACATTGTTCCTTTAGTTCCATGATTCAAGAACGCTTTTATGGATCGAACTTCAGCCCCTTCAAACACTCTACACTTCCAAAATTGACAAGCTTGTTATGATCCCTTTATACTGCAGTAGGAACATTTTACTGTACATTATTTGTAGGAACTGTCACTGTCCAATAATTAATTTCAGTTCACTTTACTTTGTTCTCCATTTTGTGTCTTTGACTCATGCATGAGAGATTTTGACAAAATTTGCAACTTTTGAAGAGGATTGGCTTGTTTTCTGTAGAGATGTTAAGGTTATCCACCCAGAAGAAGTTCTACAAAAAGGTTACTGTTGGAATAGTTGCAATCATCGAAACTACAGTAACTGGAGGTCTCTGAGGAAGGGCAGAAACATGGGTCAGGGGTCACATAGTTTTATAAGCTACTTTTGCATTGTTTGCCTTCTGTTTTGTAGGACTGCAAGGTTTTATGAAAAGTCAGACTAAGGTTTGCTTCGCCTGGGACCAAGTTAGTACTTGATTTAGGCTGATTTATTGAAAGCATCTTCCAATCATAGTGCATAGTTTCTCACTTCATAAGTACTACAGAATCAGCTCTTACTGCAGCACTTTCTTTCATTGTGTTCATTTGTATTAAACATATGTTGTATTGCAGTTTCACTTTGTATTCAAGTATACAGTGTGTTAGCACAATTATGGGAATTGACAGTTAGATTTTGAATACTTCCTGGTTCAGACCAAAGTGACGACCAGCAACTTTTGATGTAACCATATAAGGTTACTACTGCAACATGATGGCTTACCCTTGCCGTGTGGTCAATTCCTTTCATTTTCAGGATCCCCCTCTTCGTATTAGTAGGTGAAGAGGGATGAAAATGATAAAAGAAAGATGTAGAGTATCCATCATAGATACTGTATGGACTGAGAACTAATGATGTACATTAATTAGGAGCTTGTTGATGGAGTGTTTTATATTACCGTTGTTTTAAGTATTCTTGATATATGCATGAAATGCAGGGGTTAAGTATATATGTAAAGTATTCTTGGTTATTGATCTTGCAAACAGGATATATGTCAGTATGAAGTTTGAAGTCATTCTCAGTGTGCTTTGATAATGCACTTTGATGGGATCAATTAGTAATGAGAAGCGTTGCTGGCATTTCACTGTATCTGTGTACTGTACAGATTGATGGGATCAATTAGTAATGAGAACCGTTGCTGGCATTTTACCGTATCTATGTACTGTACAAAACTGTATGTTAACTTGAAAACGAGTGCATTGACTGTCAGAGTTAGCGCTTCAAATGGAAGGAAGTGGGGGTGGGGAAGGGGGGGGGGAGTGACAGGTGGTGTATTCCAGAAGTCTGCAAAACTGCTGTCTAAAGTCAAGTCACCATATTTACATTTTATTGACAGGGCTAATTTTTCAGTGAAAAATCCAAAAACTGCCCAGACTTTTGGAGAAAAACATTTCACTTTTGGTTCCTGTTTCATAAAGAGTTATTGATTGATCATAAGTTTGATCTGCCATGCAATCTTCCTAATGAAATCAAACTTTAGATTGTCTTAACTTGTATTACTGTTAGACAATTTTTACTTCCACTAGAAAACTTAGTCAAAATGATGTGATCAAAACAGCAGTTTTGGCAAGTCAATCAGAGACCTGTTTTTCAGTTGCAATTTCTCTTGTTAACCCCCAAACAATATTACTTAACAACTTACACTAGAAAACAAGTCAAAGTAATGCGATCGAAACAGCAGTTTTGGCATTTCGATTGCATTTTCTTGGTTGTTGTAAAAGCTATTAAGGTTCAAAAATTTGCAGAGGATGTGGAACATGTAACGGAAATTTAACCACTAAAATTTTGTGTTGATCAATGGTTATATGAAATTTCTATTTAGGTTATTCTCCAATGTTTTGCCATAAAACTACACTGAGATGCAGATTTAGATGGGCTTTCCCGGCTGTATCCCCCTTTCTCAACACCACCTTTTTAGACAGTCACAAAGCTCCTTTACAATGTGTGGTGCATATTTTAATTGCCAGTTGCCAGAAATGCCACTCAAGTGCATAAATTTCAAGTTCTTTCCTTAAACCACCCCCCCTTCCCCCTTCAAGGCTTATACAATTGGTGCTCCTAGGTGCACAATTGGCCCCAACAGAGTTAGCCTCCCTCCCTTTCGTGTGTAAAATCCTGGATCCATGGAAAAGTTTTCACCATTGGTGGTCTAGTTCCCTTTAGAAGCTCCTGGTACAGTATCCCTCAATTCCCTTAGCATTGTGTGCATGGTTGAAATGGAGTACTGTTTCGTGGTAACACTAATGTGGCTCCTGGTTCCAGCAAAAAGAAGAGAGAAAAAAAAAACCCCAGGGGAACCAGGAGGTGCTTTTGGATCCAAAGTGGCTGCTGGTTCAGTTGACCTTAATTTCATTCTTGCTGTTAATAGCCTGACATAATATCTAGCTATTAATTCCCCCAAGTATATAAGAATAGAGGACAGCAATCAAATCAGTAGTAAGGAATGTGTGAGGCTAGTTGTTCAAGCAACACTTGCCCAAAAGTGTGTAAGTTTACTGTATGTACTATGCAAAACAAAACTTACTTTGGATTAATGTAGACTTGAGTGTGTCATGTATCTTGCATTTAAATAAAATCAAACAAGTGGTGATGAATATTGGTATTTAGGAGCTTTTCCTTTAATAGTTTCCATATGGTGGCCTATAGTTCATGTGGTTTGTAAATTCCCATGATATCAAACCAGAGACCTGCTTGGCTACCAGACTGTTAAGCTTATTTTAACCCTGTGAAGAGTTCATAGCCTAGAGTTCTGTATTCTATGTCATCAACTGTGCATTTTCATTGAAACCATGTATAAGTTGCAATAGTTTCCTTTGAAAGTGAAGTTAGAGTCAATTACTGTATGACTCTCTTTGGTGCTGTGTGTTATCAACCTTATCTGCCATTACCCACTTGTACTGTGACTGAATTAATGCCTGGAGATGAAACTTTAATACCAAGCACAACAGAACCACTGTATCTATAGGTCAATGCAATGCTAATTACTGTATAAACACATGACCATGTAGTATAATTCTGCATTTATGCAGAGAGGTATCCCTATTCTGCATGGCTGTTATACTGTAATCATGTGACAATACTCTATTTGATTTGTCAATTTATGCAGAACCTCTCCTTGGTTTAACAATGTGTTCTGAAATATCATGAAGTTGTAAAGGAATTTAACATTTGTAACCTCAAGCTAATGTGTGGTATTATGGGTTTGGTGATTCCCCATCAACAGTATCCACTAAGTAAAGCATCTACAGTAGTTGCTCAAGCATCAGTATATTATTGGTTCTGGTTATATAAAGAGAAACCTAGACACATTTGTTATGACATGTGTGCGTGTGTGTATGTGTGTCTGTGTGTATATTTGTAATGATTAGCTTGTAAGTATGATATCTCAAGTGGGTTAACTCACACAGTCTTCATACTTGTTGTGTGGATGTCCAATATCAAGAGGGAGAACTATTTTGTTTTGGTGGAGATCAAAGGTCTAGGGTTATTGGGGTCAAACTCTGAAAACCCTGTTAGCACAATATTTTGAAGTAAGGAGCTAGGGTAGATTTCATATGTAGTATGAGGATGCCCCATATTGACAGAAAGAACCTTATTGTTTTTGGTGAAGGTCAAAGGTCATCTGGGGTCACTGGGAGTCAAACTGAAAACTTTGTTGGTGGGATATCTCAAGCTAAGAAGCTTGGATAGATTTCATTCTTTGTAGGCAGATGCCGCATGGTAAGAATAATCTGAACACTGTTGATTGTGGTTGATGTCAAAGGTCATCTGGGGTCATCATGGGGGATGGGGGTCAAACTGAAAACTATTTAAAGAGATATATCTAGGAAGCTTGGATAGGTTTCTTACCATGTATAAAGATGCTGTATGATGAGAGGGAGAAGCCAGTCAATATTGGTTAAGGTCAAAGGTCACCTGGGGTCATGGGGGTCAAACTGAAATTTTTTACAGGTCATCTCAAGAAAGAAAGTATAGGCACATTCTTGTCATGTAGATAGGTTATATTAAGAAGAACTTAGGTGTTTCTTGTCAAGGTTATCTGGAGTCAAAAGGGGTTGAAACTCAGAAAAACTTACCACACAATATGTCTTAGAAGGAAGCATGGGTAAAGTTCATATATAAGATGTACATGGTCTATGTTAAAAGGAAGAACCCAGTCATTAGGTGGAGGTCAGAGGTCATATGGGGTCACCAAGGGTCAAAACTCTGAAAACCTGGTTAAGAAACCTGGTTAAGATCATATCTCAAGATAAGAAGCATGAATTCATACGTTCAATGTAGATTTGTTCTATTTAGTAGAAAAACTTGGGTTTTGGTGGAGGTCAGAGGTCATATATGGTCACTGGGAGTCAAATTCTAACAATGGTAGTATAAACAATAGCTCTAGGTAGGAAGCATGGATACATATTATTCTTACCGTTTAGATGCAGTATATTAAAGTAATCAGGAGAACCCTGTCTAGGGTTCAAATCCTGGCAGGGTCATACCAAAGACTTTAAAAATAGAACCTACTGCCTTTGTGCTTGGTGCTCAGCGTAAGCATTGGAGTAGGGAAAACAAGCCAGTGAGCCACAACTAGAAAAAAGGCAGTGGTCGTCTTGACTTGAACCAATTGGTTGGAAACTGGGACGTTAAACCTAATCTAACTAACTAACCTATCAATTTTGGTGGAGGTCAAAGGTCAAACTCTGAAAACCGTATTAACAGGTACTTTTCATACTTCCATTGTTGGTGCATTAATTCTACTAGAAAATCTTACTGATTTTGTTGGAGGTCAAAGGTCATCTGAGGTCACCAGAAGTCAAAAGTAAAAATTTTCCAAGAATTGCCAAGGTTAAATATGAGCACACTATTCTTCTAACACAGATCACATTCAGCTAGTGACTGAAAGAAAAGGGACATCTTGGCATTATTTGGAATTACCCATATACTGTACCTATGACTCATAGAAACCACAATGCATATTTGCATTCTGGTTAAATTATATGTGTGCTAAAACAGAAACAGTGCTGGTCTAAATTCTTTCAAACATTGATCCTTTGATTTTGAGCTTCACAAGCAATATGATCTGACCCCAAGTAGGGGATCAAAACCTAACTTGTAGCTTAAATTAATAGGATCAAGAGGGAGTCAGTATCAATGTCTTCTGTGACCTTTCCCCACTTGGCATTGGAAAACTCATGTGTTGCTGTGGTGGGCATACAGTACAGGGAGATCAGGTTAGAAGACAAGTAAATGCACCAGGGTCGGTGCATGCTGTGGTGTGCTTGCTATATGGTCATCTCTTGATAAGATGAAGTCCAGGTCCAGTGTAGTGGAACCCTAGGTTTGGGATTGTTCTAGAAAATTCAAAAAGTACCGGAAGATTATTATATTGTACCTCAGAATATTGGCTGACTTACTTTAAGAAGCTCACATTTTGCTGAGTAGTAATATTGCATTCTGTAAACAGTTGGAAATGGTCTTTGCATAGAAATATTTTCCACAATACATATCATACAAAGTACATTATGGAGTGTTTATCTCAGGAATAAAAAAGGTTCTACAACTTCTTTTAGATGTTCATAATGACTAAAGTTCAGAGAGAGAGAAAAGACAAAACTAGCCAATGAAATTCTTCGCATATTTTTACGGCACTTTAAGCACCATGTCTGAGCTTTTCAAAGGACCTTAAATATGACATTAAGAAACAGACTAATGTAATTTATGTCTTCAGTTTGGTCCATATAATTAAATTGTGTATATGTTTACTGATATGTACATTTTATGCAAGGAATAACACTTCAGTTTGCATAAATGGTATAATATACTCTTTTTTATTTTTAATTGTTGACATTACATAAAACTGATAACCATTGTTCTTTCTGCATTAGTTGGTGCCAGGAAGGAGCATGCCAATAGCCAGAAGCTCAGACTAGGGAGTTCACCTAATTTGGTTTTATGGGAGGGAGGAGTTTTACCCAAAATATTCAGCTTTGACCTTCGTTAGATGTAAAATGGTGCAGGGTGGGACTGACACAAATTCCCTCAACATAAAGGTTGTTGCACTGGACTTTCACCTGCCTGATTTGTAAAACATAGGATAAAAAATAGGACCAGGATTCAGGGGTGCTTCAGTGATGGCTGAGGGCTTGCTATGTAGCACGTGCTCAACATACTGTTCAGGTATATGGTTAATTTTGATTCTGGAATTATATAACCAGTTTTTGACAGATATTCCAAATTGTCATTATTATTGGTATTTTTATTGTCTTGCAGTATGGACGTGTTGACATGAATCTTCCTAAAGTGGGTGGACACAAAAGTGCAGTTCTAGACATTCAGTGGTGTCCACACAATGACAATGTTATTGCCAGCAGTTCTGAGGACACTACAATTAAAGTGTGGCACATTCCAGATGGGGGACTGACAGAATCTCTCACAGAACCAGAGCAGACATTAGCATACCATCAGAGAAAAGTGCTTCAGGTCCAGTGGCACCCTGTAGTTTTTAATGTTATTTTAAGTATCGGTAAGTGATAGAGACCTTCCAGGCATACAAGAGGGGGTAAAGATGTGAATTCAGTTTTGAATGGCATATACCTTGAAGGAATTAAACAAGGCCATCTTGGCCTTTGTGCCCTTCCTAACAAAATACAACTGGGTCCAGCATCTATAAGGGAGCAGTGCGAGTCACTAAGATGTCTCCAGTGATGCTCAGTTTATCTTGGTGTGCCCCTTGGGCAGAACGCTTGGCCCCCCAGGGCCCCTCACTTCGAAGTCTGGCAGTGCCACTGATGGAGAGAGCCACAGAAATAAATTACCTCGTGTGAGTTCATTTACAGTAGATGTACTGTTAACCACCCTGTAAGGGAGATGACAAGTTTTGGTTGTCCTGTCCGACAGTATGTTTGACATGACTGTGCAAAAAACCGTACTGAAGTTTACTTGCACCTGTACATACATTTTACTCATACTACTGCACAAGTCAGAATGTAAATGGAAGAAGTATGGAAAACAGAGATAGGGTAATTAAAGTCTTAAGACTTCAGTGAAATATATTCAAGAGATTGAAATATAACATTGCTGCTAAATTCCCGTCATCACAGCTCAAAGTATTCTTTTGCAAAGGTCTGAATTTTGAAACTCTGTTCACTTGTTTCCAGTAGCTTATGTCTTTCATACATTTCTCATATACAACAAACTTTTCTTTTCAGTCAGAATTACAATTTTTCCTATCCCTGTTGTTACCAAAGGACTTTGTGAGTTTTGGGGTTGTGTAGTCAATGCATTCAACAGCAGTTTTGTGATTAATTACATTTCGTTGGCTTGTTTAACAATATTTTATATTTGATGTACTGTAACTACTGTAGGTTTGTGTTGTTTCACTTTTAGGTGCAGAAGGGATGTTGCTGATCTGGGATGTCTTAAATGGGGAAATCCTGCAAGAAATCACCTGCCACCCTGATTTGATCTACTCAGCATCATGGAACCCTAATGGAAGCTTGATTGGTACCACATGCAAAGACAAGAAGATTCGCATTATTGATCCTAGAACTGGTGAACTTAAGCAGGTATATGAAATGCAACCTTCAGTATCATGCTGCAGTCAATATTTACCTAAAGACTCTTAGTATGTTCTGATGGTGCACAGTTGTCTTGATTGAGACAGTACTATGTACTATGAAGTCTATTTTGCTCCTCATTACCTCCTATTTACATATGTACCTTCTCTGAAGAATTCCGATGATGACTTACCGATTATGGGCACATTTTCAAAGGAGGCATTTGATAAAGCGGTAGATGTTGTAAGGAGACAACTGGGCTTCGCCCCCCCCCCTCTACCTCCCGGGTCCTCCAAGAAGTGGAAACTCTCCCTGTACAAACCATCCCAGTGCCTCAGAAGTCAACCATGCCAGTCAATTCAGAGTGCTTCGATCACTTTGAGATTCAAGCCAAATCCAAGAAATGGTGGGCCTTTCCAAGAAGACAGTCTGCTGACTTCCACATCAGTGATGAGGATTACAAGGCCTTCTTTTCTTCCCCTTTGATCCCGGATTCCTGCCTCGACAATCTGGGAGTCACCGGCTCTGTCGACCACAAGGGGAACTTCTGTTCTTCTACCACCAAGATGACCTTTTCGTCTCTTCAATCCATCAGTTGGGCAGCCAGAATAGGCATGACATTTGCTCCCTCCTGCTGTTTCCTGAAGATTTTTAGATTTTATCCCATGGGGTTTTTCCCACAGTGCAGTCAAAATGCAGGACGATTTAGGGTTCTAGGCGCCCTCTATTGATAGGCGATACTGCGGTGCTATTAGTTTTTGCCAGACAGTTATTGCAGGCAATAATGTTACATATGTAAATAGGAGATAATTATCAGAGCTCATAGACTCCCAAACCAGCAAGTTTTGGTGATTTTGGTGGAAAAAGTTTTTTTGGAAACAGTATTCCCTTTTTCTGTAAGCAGAAGGTCTGGAGCTCGACTCCTGGCTTGGTCATACCAAAGACTTTAAAAAATGGAACCTACTGCCATTGTGCTTGGTGCTCAGTATAAGCAATGGAGTAGGGAAAACAAGCCAGGGAGCCACAACTGGAAAAAAGGGGTGGCTGGTCTGACTTAAACGAATTGGTTAGAAACTGAGCCGTAAAACCTCATCTTACTCTAACCCTGTAGCATCGTATATATTTCAAGGGGTGCCAAGCACTGTGGGCATAGAAAAAAATACATTACTTTTTCTCACTTAAATATTGAAAAGAGTCCTACCTTTATGTTGCCTATAATTATATATTGCTATATAAATAGGCTGCAAAATTTTTGCATCAAACCATATGGCAGGAAAGAGTGAAATGTTTTTCTCATGTTTTTTGTGTACCCTATTTTTAAAGTGGAGTATGCCAGCTCAGCCTCTTCTGGCCACTTCATTGCTTCAAGTTCAGTTAATCATAGCGAATAGAGCAACCAGGCAACAAACAAATTTTAAATTTTTGGTTATATATGTGATTGCGATGAAAAGGGCTTTTATGCAGAAGGTACTTGAATACACCATACTTCCATTCACTCATAACCAGATGTCCCATGTCACTACTCTGCAGAGTTTGGAGGTTTACTCTGCATACTTTTACTTAACCGGCACTACATCCAGTTTAAAAAACTGGTTCTGATATGTATATAGAAAATTGGTTGAAAATGTGGAACTGTCTCAAGAACCACACATGCAAACTGAATTCAAAGTCTGCCAGAAGTCATGGTAAATTTTAGCTTGAAAACTCCTTTTCCCAAGTACTCATAGAAAATGTAAAGAAGTAGCTATTCAACACTCTCCTCTTCAAACAGTGATTGTTTATTTTAGTATTCCGTGAAGTTAATAGTTAGGTTAGTATTGATTTCATGTCATACATATTGGAATCTTACAAGAGCATTTGCTGTGGTGGCAGTATTTGAAAAATTACAACATAAATATTTGCAACATTTTACATGTTGAAGTGCAAGCTTTCCGATTAGCTTTCAGTACTTTTTGGTGTGAGACCCCAGTGATATATATATCCTCGTAATCCTACATGGTGCTGCATCTGTGGGTGTGTCACTGCAGGTTTTATTGGAGAGTAACACCTATAGTGTCTAGTCATAATATTGAGATACAAAGTTAGTTTCATAATACATAGATGTTCATTGATTTTTCTACAGGAAGCAGATGGGTTTCCAGGAGCCAAGCCTGCGAGGATACAGTTGATAAATGATAATAAAGCCTTTCTCACTGGCTTCTCTAGGAGTAGTCAACGACTGTATACCGTTAAAGATGTTGTGAGTATTCCAGTTTTTAGTGAAAGTGTTTCACAGGTATGTTATACATCCTTGTGCCTTTAACAATTTCTAGACTTCTGTGGACAGATTGAATGTTTACTTACAATGTACATTTCCTGTGGCAGAAATGAAATAAGCTGAAACTCTTTAAAGTAACTGTCATGTTTTGGAAAATTTTAGTTGATAAAATGTTGGATACAGAAATGAACAAAATTTCAATAGCGGAATGAAAAATAACCAGTGTTCATTAAAGAAAATGTTGTAGATTCTGAAGAGCCACATTAACTTTAACAATGTACTGTAGAAACAAATACATTTACCAGAAGAATGGCCTGCAGAAATTTTCATTGTCATGTGTCACTGTTACCCAGTGATGAAGAGACCAAGATAAAGCTACAGATTGCATTATGCATTTAATTTAGCTAATTGATAGTGACACTTTCATGTGATAGTTGGGCTGATGCTTGGTTTTGTATGATGGAATTGTTTGTTCTCCAGTGAAAAACATATGTGATGTGTCACAAAGTATATAATAATTTGGCATCATTATCTGAAGGGAAGAATGGGGGTTGTGGGTTGGGAGGGGTACCATCTAGAGTGTAGACAAACTGCTGTTGTGTTTTAGATTCTTTACATGAATATACTTTGGTAAGTATTTAAACGAGCAGTGTCTATTAGATCAAAGGTTCTTTAAATGGAAGGTTCACTTGGCCGAAGACCCTAAGTCTGACCCTGATCCTAACCCTTATCCTAACCCAGCTCTTACCCTATGTAAATTTTTAGTCTAGTGGATCTTCAATCTAGTAAACCATTGATCTAGTGAATCTGTTTTTTTTTTTCTACTTTCCTCCCCTATTACTAAAGTTGGACATCCCATATACTGCGGAATGATCACTGACAATGAAATCCTTTGTGTAGGAAGATTCCCTCATTCTAACATTGTGGATGTAATGCTAGTTTTGAATATCAACAATTTGTAAGGAGGCTGTGAATGAAATTAGTGTTAATAGTATACATCATAAACTTGGTGTGAATGACTTCATGTGTATGATTTGAAATACATTTAGTGTTAAGACCCTGTCATTACTTCACTTATTACTGGGACCTAAAGGGAGAGTTGAACAGTCAACTGATTAACGGAATGATTTGTTAGTTAAATGTCCGCCATTTGTCACATTATTTTACCTTTTTCATTCCTCGCCGAAGGCAGGCAAGGAATCTATGCGATTGTGATGTGTGTGTGTGCATGTGACACTTACCTTGTAAACACAATATCTCAAGGTAGCAGTGACCAACACTTTTCATACGTGGTGTATAGATTTTTCATGTTGAGGGGAAGGAGCCTGTCCTTTTTGGTGGAGGTCAAAGGTCATTTGAGGTCACCAGAGGTCAAAAACAGAAAACAGAAAACCTTGTGAACATGATATATCAAGGTTGCAATGACCAACACTGTTCATATGTGGTGTACAGGTTTTTCATGTTGAGAGGAAGAACCCCATTGTTTTTGGTGGAGGTCAAAAGGTCATTTTAGGTCACCAGAGGTTAAACTGTGAAAACCTTGTAAATGGCTTGTAAACACAATATCCCAAAATAGCAATGACAAGATGCTTTTTGTATTTGGTATTTAGATTTGTTATGTTGAGAGAAAGAACCCTTTCGTTTTTGGTGGAGGTTAAAGGTCATTGAGGTCACCAGAGGTAAAAAAACTGAAAAGCTTGTAAACATGATATATCAAAATGGCAATGACGGACACTTCATATTAGGTATATAGATTTGTCATGTTGAAAGAAAGAACCCTATTGTTGTTGGTGGAGATCAAAGGTCATTTGAGGTCATCAGAGGTAAAAAACTGAAAAGCTTATAAATGTGATACATCAAGATAGCAATGACGGACACTTCATATTTGGTATGTAGATTTGTCATGATGTAACGAAGAAAGTTATTATCTTTGGTGATGTCAAAAGTCATCTTTAGGTCACCAATGGTTAAACAGCAAAAATCTTGTACATGGCTTTTAAACATGATATGTAAAGGCAGCAGTGACAGACTTTTCATATGTGATATGAAACTTTGTCATGTTGAGAGGAAGAACCGTATTGTTTTTGGTGGAGGTCAAAGGTTATCTGGGGTCACTGGGGTCAAACACTGAAAACTTTGTTAACACAATATTTCAAGGTAGAAAGCTTGGATAGATTCCATACTTAGTATGTGGATGCGTAGTGGTGAGAAGAAGCCTATTGTGTTTGGTGGAAGTCAAAGGTCATCTGGGGTCACCAGGGGTCAAACACTGAAAACCTTGTTAACACGATATCTCTCCAGATAGGAAGCTTGGATAGATTTCATACTTGGTGTGTGAGAAGAACCATATTGTCTTTGGTGGAGGTCAAAGGTCATCTGGGGTCACTGGAGGTCAAACTCTGAGAACCTTCTTTACACTATTTCTCAAGATAGGAAGCTTAGATAGGTTTCATACTTGGTATGTGGATGCCTTATGGGCTGAGAAAGAACCCATCTGTTTTTGGTGGAAGTCAAAGGATATCTGGGGTCACCAGAAGTCAAACACTGTAAACCATGTTAACACTATATCTCAAGTTAGGAAGCTTGGATAGATTTCATACTTGGGTGTGTACATGCCGTATGGTGAGAAGAACCATATTGTCTTTGGTTGAGGTCAAAGGTCATCAGGGGTCCTTGGGGTCAAACTCTGAGAACCTTTTTAACACAATTTCTCAAGGTTGGAAGTTGGATAGGTTTCATACTTGGTACATGGATGCCTTATGGTCCGAGGAAGAACCTGTTTTTTAGCTCACACATTGTACACAGTACATGTGTGAGGTTATAAAATAGGGAAGATGCCATCAACTTTTCATCAAAAGTTTTCAGCCTTTTGATATGTGGAGATTTTGAGCTGAAATTCTGATACATGATTGTTTGTCGATAGAGCATTAAAACTTGCCTATTTGCATTTTGATATACAAAAGTTAAATTTGGTTTTTAAGCAAATTTTTGTAGGGCTGAGTTCACTGTGCCTGCTGAACAGGTAGCTGTTTATTCATTGCACTTGTAACAGTGTACTTGGTTGTGTGTTCAGTTGCTATCTTGCAACTGCCTGTGCAGGTTTGTTTTGAAATTTGATCCATTCACACACATCACTCTTTGTTCATCAAGTGGCCTGTGCAATCACATTGCTTTGGGATAACTAATTGTATTATCAAGGTTCATTAAGCAAGGAGTTCCATGGGAACTCCCTCGGCTTTGAGCAGCTACTTCTTGATTCATGAGAATAAAATTTTAAGCAACTCTGTGGTCAGTTTGGCTTACAAGAAAGGAAAATGGTTTAACCTGTTGTGGGGATATGTCCCATTTTGTTCCTGGATCAATTAAGATGGTCAAGTCAAGTAGTTACAATACTGTAACTGTTTTGAGTTCAACTGCAGTAACAGCATTTTGAGTCTGTGGTTTGTTTTGATTGAGTGCAAACCTATGCAGTGTTTGCTTGTGGAGTTGTAGGTGCAACTAAATGTACTTTGCAAACTTAAACAGTTTAATAACATCAGTTTAATTTCAGTCTTGCTGCTAATTAAAGTATGTAGCCTTTATACAGGCCTTCTTGATTTTAGAAAATATGCAGTGATATTTGTAGATCTGTCATCAAATGGTGTCAGTTGCAGTGTTTACATGCCTAAATGTGCTTGTGATTTTCAGTTGGGTTTTGAGTTCATTTATTATTATGCTCTTCTCTTACCTTTTGCCTTTGTAAGGTAAGTAGGTTTAATGGAAGTTGATGAATAAATGGTAAAATTTGGTTCTTTGAGTTCCTATTTTTAACAGACAAGAGAAATTGTGTGAGCTACACAACAGCATTGCTGTTCTAGTTTTTTTTTGGTGGTGGTCAAAGGTCATCTCTGATCACCAGAGTTAAAAAAGCAAAATATCCCAAGAATTCCCAAGATCATCATCTGCAGTCACCATAGCCTCTGTCGAGTCTTTCCTGCGACAGTTTTCCTCCTCCCTATGGAAACATTAGCAGGAAACAGCAGGAAACATTGGCTGTTACCTTCTGGGTGTTGTACTCCCCCTGGAAATCGCTACGCAGGAAAGCCTCTGGACAAAGTTAATTTCATGCACAGACTGCTTAACTATAACCTTTGAAATCTGCTACCAAATCGGTAGTAATTAGTGGGAACCAATCAGAGAGTCTTCGGTTTCAATGATTCATGAATATGCACGATTGTACCTTGCCTGTTCGTTCCATGGCGAACAACAACTGGGATCAATGGGATGATTCAAGCGCACAACATTCAGCAGCTCTACTTAGTCTAGACGCGAATTTATTAATAAATCGGCAGCTCGAAGCTCTGTTTCAAACGGGACGGACACATTTGTGAACCTGCCGTATGGATTTGGTAAGAGTTTGATTTACCAGTGTCCGCCGTTCTTCGAGCGATAACGTTGGGTCGACGTAATATCGCAAGGTCAACATCAGGGACTGGTTTTGCGAGTGTTCAAGCAACAATAATAAAGGATCGAGCAATTTCATTGGTCAATTTCCTTTCGACGACATAGCAGCATAAAAACAATTAATAGTAAGTAGTAGCAACGTGAATATCATAGATGCATATATTAACACTTTGTCCAAAGGCTTTGATGCCGGTGCGAGATCGTTTGCTCAGCAGTCAGTGTTACGAGGGCTAGCTTCAATGGTTGGAGCGCGTAGGCTACTTTCAAGTCGAAGTAGGCCTAAATAAAGTGAGGGATAACAAACGGCAGAAAAGCCTTGACAAAGGCTACAGTCACCAGAGGTCAAAATGCAAAACTTCCCAAGAATTCCCAAGATCATCATCTGGGGTCACCAGAGGTCAAAAAGCAAAATTTCCCTAGAATTTTCAGGATGCAAGATCCATCCAGTCCCTATGAAGACACTTCCTTTTTTTCTTTTTTGTTATATTTGGTGGGGTTCAAAGGTCATGTGAGGTCAGCACAGGTGAAATTGCTAAAACATAGTAAAATGATATAGTCAGGAAAGGATAAATTTGAGGGATAAACCTTAGTACAACAAAGCATCCCCATTTGGCAAGGAATCACTAATTCCTCAGTCACAGGGGTTCTCCTTTGTACCTAAATCTGTTGTGCAGTAAAAGTTCACCCTAAAAATCATGCAACAAAGGCTTAACTTCTCACTAAATATTACAAAAGGTTAAAAAGTTTGTTAAAAGCTTTAAAAATGCCAGTTACATGTAACAAAGTCTGTGTAACACGCTTTTTAAAAGCTTTCAAGGAATTTTTTAAACCTTTTGTAATTTTGGGTGAGAAGTTTAGCCTCTGTTAAGTGACAGTTACACAGTTGTCATTATGCAAGGGTCTTTGGGTGGCAGAGGGGTTTTATTCCAGCTGCTGTGCACCAATGTGTTTCACAAGTACATGGGTTCAATCCTGCCTGGGGTACGTGGGTTTTTCTTTGGGTTTTCGTGCTTTTCTCCCATGTAGCAAGGGCTTGCCATCAAAATAGGTTACCTAGCCAACAAAGTCTTTAGTGCGCTGAACCGAAGCGCTGGGCAGATCGGTTAACTAGCTGACTTTGCTTTTGCTTTTGTCTTTGTTACGCAGCTTTATAAGGTAGATCTACCTGTTTGCACAGTAAGCTAGCTGTGAGTCTCTATTTAAAAATCATGTAACATTTAATTTCAAGCAGCCTTTGAAAAGGATTAAACTTGAAGGTTAGTTAAAACTAGACAATACACACAACAATAATTCAGCATGCTGTCTAAAAATATGTAACTCTTCGAAGCTCCATAAGGCTAACAAGTTACTTCTGATCTGCTGAAAAATATGCAATCCCAACATCAGTCATCGTTAATGCACTGTGGGAACTGTCGGAGGAGTAGTGGTAACAAAACTGACTTACGTGAATTTGTGGTTCACCAGGCTCAAAACAAACACATTCTGCAGGAAAAAGTTATCAAGCTTTGTAGTTGTGGCCTTAATTATGCAACCTACACCCTGAGTGACGCCACTAAAATATCTTTAATTACCTCTTCCCACTTAAGCTGACTGAATTGTTTTAACTTAACAAGTTAACAAGTTAAAACAATTTTTTCATCATAAAAAGAATTACTAGGAAACAGTCAACCCAAAAATATGCCCAGAAGAGTGAAATACTTTCTACCATTTTGTTTTTTACCCAAAATTATAAATGGAGCATTCTTATGATGAATTTCATCAATAATCATACCAGTTTGTTGTGCTAGCATGAACTGGAGTGGCCATGTGCTGTGCATGAAGGTTTGTCATGCTATATAATTATGTACATTGCACATTATGCAATGTTGTAGGAGTGCTGGTATACATACTGTATAGCATAAAGGCAAGCTGCATTCATAAAATTGTCAAGTAGGATGACCTTTGACATTGAGAAGTATTGCCTCACATAATCACCAGAAAGTTTGGCATTTCAGTAGAATGGCAAGCAGTCTAAGGCAAATTACAACATTACAGTATTTAACATAGGCTGCAGTATTGAACATAGGTAAAGTTTTCACACCATTTACAGTGCTGGATAGCACATTATGTTTGTACTGCAGGCATCACAAGGCAGAGTTTAGTAGTACAGTATATGAAGTAGTGTTTACAGTAGGTTTGAACTGAACACTTGTGTATGCATGTTCTCTCTCTGTAGCACTTTATCACTGCTGCCAGACAAGTGCATCTAGTACCAGTAATGCCAGTGTCATGCATAGGCTTCCCATCTGACGATGCTATTTTAGACCACTAAATTCTTGCATATTGTAGTGGGTGGTATACAAAAAGTATGCATATTTGTGGAAAGTTTGAGTAAATGTGCCATTTGCTTTTGATTATGAAGTGATTGTCAAAACTTTGTGAATACTGAATAGTGCAAACATTTTGACATTCATGCTACATTGGCGAACATAATTTGCGGCACCATTTTGATAGTATGAAATTCCATATTTTAGAGTGATGGCGCTCTTCAGATATGTCAACTTTGTTGATGTACTTTGACTTAATTTCATGTTTGGTGAAAGGCGAACTGTTGGGATAATGAAAACGGTTAAATGGTTAAAGGGATAGCGAATTAATTGCAAATACACAGCCCTAAACCTAAGTCGATCCCCGGTCTTCTCAGATAAAATAATGGTTGAAACTTTAATGGAAAAATGCAGTCAAGTATTATGCTGTTATACCAGCATTGCTATTCAAGTATGGCTTCTTGTAATCAAGTACCTATATTTATGTCACTCATGTCTTCAATTCATGTGGAAAACTCCTTTGGTTACTGTACCTTTGATATGCAATATCTTATGTTTTAAAACATGACAGATTGTTGTTAGGGAAAAAGAGGATGTACAAATGATTTACTTGACATTTTAGGGTTTGGGTAGCTGTGTATTCAGTAGCTTGAAAATAGGAGGGTGTTTCTTATGTTTTGTTAGGTGCTTCTAAGGCTCACACTGCGTACATACATATGAAGCAGAGTTCATTTATGCATGCTTGAGTAAACTTCAGTCACAAGCTGTAAAAGTGGCTATACAGTAAACATTGCCTGTATAGTACCTGAAACAAAACTTTAAAACAAACTTTAGTGGTGAAAGTGACAAGTGTAAGGAAATGTCAATTGTTTGTTCTGCTAAATTGTAAAATATGATATCTACATTGCTTTGTACACAGAATGACCTCCAGAAACGTTTAATTCCAGATGTTGAAATTGACAGTGGAAGTGGAAGTTTGATGATCTTTTATGATGGTGATCTCAATATGGTGTACCTTAGTGCCAAGGTAAGTGCTGACCAAGGTAGGTGGTCACCTCCTAGTCATGTATGTGGAGGAAGGGGTGGGGGAATGTGGGGCTTTCAGTCCATTGTCCCTCAGGCTTACCTCATGGCTACTTAAGTCATGCTGTTGGTGATGATGTTGTAATTTTCCAACCATATACATTAGTGTTCTGTACTACTCAAGAGAGAAAATTGCCCCCTCCCCCATGTTTGGAAATATTCACACTCCTGTGCTTCAGGCAAGTACTGAAGTACTAAAATTAAAGATGGATTGAACTCCCACCAATATTTCATTCAGCAGTTTTTTAAAGGGCAATGTGACCAGTGCAATCTGACAAAAGTACGAAATTCTGATGCACCAGGGGAACGTAGTCCATCTGACACATATCAGTGCCTGCTTTTCTGAGTATTTGGGGCTGATCCAAGTGCCATTGGGAGGGTATAAATGTGAAAACTGAAGAATTTGATGATCTTATGTTTAATTCGTTGTTGTTACACATGTGATGTCTCATAAGTTTGGTTTGGTCACATCTGCAGGTAGTTCAGTTTAGTGTACATAATTAGTTAAGGGTCAGGAAATCAGCTGGGTGCATCACAGACCTGACATCCATTAGGTTGTGGATGAGGTGTTTGTTTGCTTGGTATAAAACAACTCAAAAAAGGAATTCCAGGAACCAAGATGCAGTTTATATGTTATTGCAGGGTTTTCTATGAGTGTATGTCAGAACATAGTGGAAATAAGTCATTAATTGTGAAGATCTTAATTGAGTTTAAACTAGTACATGAGATAAAAAAAAAAAGACAAAAGCCATCTGTTGCAAAATACATACCACACTTTTCTTGAAGATTTTTGTTTATTTTACTGCAATATTTCATTATTCTGAAGTTTTGGAGTCTCTGTGATAATTATCGATTCATTTATTTATAGTTCATGTGTGGTCAGTCTAATCACCCATGGTATCACCATTCTTCTTGACAGGGGGATGGCAAACTACTGTATTATGAAATCACACAGTCAGAACCCTATGTTTTCTACCTCAACCACTACCAGTCCAGTGATCCATCGCGAGGTTTAGGCTACATGCCAAAAAGAGGGCTAAACGTCAATGATCATGAAGTTGCACGTTTCTATAAACTTCACCAGAAAGGAATTTGTGAACCAATCCCAATGATTGTCCCAAGAAAGGTAGTTTATACCATTTAGGTCCTTGTCTGGCCTTGAACAATGGCCTGTTCATAGTTGTATGATCTGTTTTAAAGCAAATGGTAGTAAGAGATGTCATGGACAATGAGAAGATACTAAAAATTCTTTATGTATAATTATTTGTTTCTGTATGATATTGAACATATTCAATCTTTATAACAGATATAATGCTGAACTGAACAACTTGCTAGTTCAAAGTTGGTCTACATGTCGCATGAGTTTTTTGTTTTGTTACACATTTCCCATTCATCAAGGGTTGAGGATCATGAACATAGCTTACATTGTGATTGATCTGAATCTGTACTTAGTTACCAGAGCTTATGTTCTTTGATGTTCTGTAGAGGTTAAAATAAATGACTTTGAGATCTTGATTGCAGAATCTCTCTGAGGTCTTTAAATTAGCATAGAGCATGTACAAGGGCACACATGTGAATGTAAGGCAGTTGGTGTATTACTGAGTGGTACCATTGTATGCAGCAAGAAGATACATAAGAATTAAGTGCTTTTTAGTTTTAATGGAGAGGGAAACTTCTGGATTTGCAAAGCCATAAGTTGGTATGCATGTATGGGTGTGTGTTTTTTTGTGACTTAAAGTGTACCTAGAGTCTAAAATTTCAAAAATATATTTTACAAAGCTTGAAAAATGCATTGAGATGGTCCACCTCCCATCTTCGGAGGATATTCCTAAGCCGAGATATAAAATGTTGAAGCTTATTCATTCAATTTGAAATGGTAGATTGTGCAATAATTTGTGATGTCATTCTTGTACTACTCAAATTACGGTCCTTGTTTTTCTTTGTTTTTTTCAAAAGCAACTGCACCTTGTGCCAAAGTGTGACCACTGTCTTACTGTTATAGGGTGACTTGGCTATATAAGCCCTCTCCCTACAACATGCTATGCAAGGGAGTGGTAAATCTTTCAAGGTCATATAAACATCTTAATTTTAAAAGAAAACAAAAGCAGGTAATATGAGTTGTACAAGAAGGGCATCACAAATTGTTGTGCAATTGACTATTTCAAATAAAGTGAATAAATTTCAACATTTTATATCTCAGCAGCGGAGTAAGCTATGAAAGTGGGGGTTAGATGAATGGAATCCATTTTCCAACCTCTACAATATATATTGTTGTAATTTAAGACTTTAGGTCCACTTTAAGTCATTTACATGGCATCCCAAGCATGAAAACCCCTTCTCTGTATGTAATTGTTTCAATCTATTTCACTCCTACTTACCTCCCCTATTACTACTATTGGACAGTCTTCATTTTGAAAGAACTCTGTACATTTTTGGGGAGGGAAAAAGTCCTCTTAAGTCTCCAGGGATCAAACTCTGAAAACCTTGTTTAGCATGACTTTTCATGAAATAGCATAACTACTTTTCATGCTTGGCATGCAGATGCATTATATACATTGGAAATTTACTGTTTATGGTTACGGTCTAAGGCCATCTAAGATCAGCGGCAGACAAACTCTGAAAACCTTATTGACAAGATAAATAACATGGATAGTTTTCTTTTATAGTGTGACAATGCACTCTATATAGCGGTAGAGCCCTGTTTGATTTGGTTGGGGTCAAATGTCTTCTGATCTCATCAGAGGTCAAACTGTGTAAACCTTGTTAACATGATTTCTCAAGGTAGGAAGCATGTGTACTTTCGTGCTTACTACTAAGGTAAGCATGCCATGTTGACAAGAAGAACTCTACAGTTTTTTGTGGAGGTCTGAAGGTCACTAAAGGTCAAAATCTGAAAACTTTTTATATCAGAACACTTCAGGCTAGGAAGCATGCACAGTATCTCCAAGCAAGGATCATGGGTTCATCTCATGCTTAGAATGTGTGGATGCATCACATAGTCCAAAATAGTGGTACAGGATATGACTATTGTGTGAGCTAGTTTTGGCCAAGTTGAATCTCTGCATTTTATTTTAATGTTACAAGATAACAGTGCATAATCATGCTTGATCAAGCTGCCAGTCAGTTCTGACATCATAGCTATCTGAACATGAATGGCCTTATTTGGATATTTGAATGTGTGAATCTTCCAAAATTGTGTGACTTTACTGAGACCACTTCTCTATGGCAAAAATAATATGAAGCTATTAGATGCATGAGAATGTATGGGGAAGTGGTACTTCTAAGAGCATGCCTTTTTATATGGTTAAATCATTTATATTGGGTGTTTATGTAAGAGTGATATTAGCACAGTGAAAGTTTATTTGAAATATCACTGACTGTTGCTTTTGAAAACTATTTGCTACTCAGCAAAACATGTATGGTCCATCACAGTACCGTAGTTTAACATTGTGCATATCATACCTTGTGATGGTTTCTTTAATAAGTTCATCAAGAATGTATTTTCCCATCAACAAAATTTCTTTCAATCAGTCTGGATAAGGAAGCCTGTTAGAGGGCAAAGGGTAGGAGAAGGGGAGGGGAGGATGGTTGTTGAATAAAATTGTTGACATATTCAAACACTATGCTACTTTTATAATGCATTGGATTTTTCTGGAGATAAGAGGTGCAGTATGGGCCCTTTTTTGTTAATAAGAACAGCCTCTTGGTGTTGCAGAAACAAACAACAGCAACTCATTGCATCATCTAGCTGATGAAGAAAGCAGACAAGGTACTTGAAACATTCCAAGAAAGTGGAATTGTATTTTATGGTTAATTATAGAAAAGGTTTGTCAGTGTGATGGTTTCATTGACAGCATAACTATGCTTTTGTTGACTGTTTGCATGTGAATCTGTCATTGAAAAGATGCTACTTTAGGCCAGTCTTTGATGAAAAGGGTGGGGTGAGGAAATTTTGCTTTACTCCTTTGAACCCTTGATGGCTATTTATATGCTGACCCTGAAGTATCCATGCCTATACCACAACCACCACCACTGATTGTATCTTGTGCATGTCTGGTACCTTTACCACAGAGTTATGTCACTTTGGAACTTGATGAGATTGGTAACTGGCATATTTACTATACCATTATAATTATCATTTTTACTCTCACTGAGGATATTAGCTGCATTCAAATTCATTGTGATCCTGAATCCAGTACAAATGGTATGTATGGACGTAAATGTTGGTCTAACATTGTTTGATACAGAAACATTAGACCTAAGTCTACCTATACCTATTCCCCCTTCAAATGTTAGTAGTTACTATAGGCATTGCTTGCCAGTGTGCATAGGCCAGATTTTAGGCCTATTGTCATTGAATAATGGCTGCTATAGCCATTAAATTCCACTTTCATCTCACTAAAGTAACTCTTAAGGCTGTTTCATTTGTTAGTATAGCTCTATAAAGCTATGGGAGTTGAACACTGTGCAACTCTGAATTATATCTATTGGCCTGGAAGAGCAAGGGATGACCATACATGGTTCTCATAGCTTTACAGTGCATGGGAATTAAGAAGTATAAAGTGGCCTTTAATCAGATATTTTCAAGTTACCATGCTGACTTGAAGTAGACATGTCAGAGCCATCACAGCAAACATCATTTTTGATTCCTTTTTGGCCACCCTTCAGTAAAAATTCACATCTGAAACTGGCATAGAAGAACTGTAAACAATCTCACTAACAAGTTCTTTCCAAATCCTGTTGTAATGAGCTCTCTTATTGCCTGGAAAATGGGAAAATTCCATTACATCATTCAAAAGCTGCTATATCAGCATTTCGGGTATAAAAACATTTTAGGGGAAGCTGGTGTAAGGGGCATTTCAGGTTCAAAGTGTTAATCATGATTGAGACAAATTATGGATGTGACAAAAATGTTGAAGTCTTCTTGCAAATGACATGTATATGAACAAATAGTTAGCATCCTTTTACTGAGTAAAGTTGTGCACACCAGATGTTTACCTCTGTGGTGCTTGAATTGCGAGTATAGGATGGTTTCAGTACATGGAAACATTTAGAAACAATAAGAACAGGACATAGTTATTAATGGTAGTTTCTTGTTTGTTACCCTTACAGTCTGATCTCTTTCAAGACGATATCTATCCACCATGTGTGTCTACTGAACCTGCCTTAACTCTCGATGAATGGATTGCTGGCAAGGATGCTGAACCTAATCGCATGGATATGGAAACTTTGTACGTTGGTGGTACAGCTGCACCAGCAGCCAAGAAGTCTTCCAAGTTAGGTAGGGCCCAGCCTAAGGCAGAAGGAGGTTAGTATTTTAATTACGAAATTTATATGGGGGAGACAGTTTGAAATTTAGCAGTCATCCTACTTGATAAGTGGGTGTAAAAATAGTGGTAGACTTGTCAAAGCAACTTCTGTACAAATACAGCTGGGGACTAAAAAGTGCTTAGCACAGACTGAAAACTACATTCTGTTGTACTAAAATTGGTAGTAACAATACAGATGTAAATTACAATGAAAGGATTTTCGATATTTATATATCATTGTCGTTCTATGGGAGCACAGCTTTTTAAGTAGAAAATTTGAGTCTGTGTAAAGTTTCATTAAACCTTTTGACAGAGACATGGGAAATTGTTACAAAGACTGCAAACTTCCCATAAGTTTGGTTTTATAGCTCATGTGGTGACTAACAAAAATTTTTAGGTTAACCTTTGGAAGATATCAAGTTTCAGTTAAGGCACTTGTCTAAAGCTTGACAAAAGTTTTGAAGTACTTTATAGTGGTTGTATCATGGTTAAGTGCTGTAAAGTTCAGTTGTTAATTTTGTGCATTTTTGGCTTTGATTGTAAGAGAACCTGTGCAACAATTCAATACTGTGCTGGAAAATATTTAAGATTTTTGATTTCTTGTCGAAGGCAGACGTGGGATAGTGATGTCGTGTGTGGATGTATGTGTTCGTGTTTGTGTGTGGGGGGGTATGGGTGTGTGACGTTTGTGATGCATAGCTTATAAACACATTATCTCAAGATAGAAATGATGAATACTTTTCATACTTGGTATATAGGTTTATCATATTGAGAGGAAGAACCTGTTTGTTTTTGGTGAGGTCAGAGTCATTTGAGGTCACCAGAGGTAAAAAAACATGTTTTAAGTTTGTAAACATGATATTTCAAGGGAGGAAGCATGGATACTCTTCATATATGTTATGTAAAAGTGTGTTAGTAGTCAGAGGTGTGAGGTTACCCGAGGCATGGAGGCAAAAACTATGAAACCATTGGATATGCATGATATCTTAAGAGAGGAATGATGGATACTTTTCATATTTGGTATATGGATTTATCATATTTAGGGGAAGAACAGTAGTGTTTTTGGTTGAGGTCAGAGGTTATTCAGGTCACCAGAGGTCAAAGACTGAAAGTTTTGTAGGCAATATTTCATGATGGAAATGTTGAATACTTTTTGTACTTGGGTTATAAGTTAACCATACTGAGAGTACGAACCAATGTGAGGTCAACAGAGGTAAAAAACCAAAAACCTTGTGAACATGACATCTCAAGGAAGTATGGATATGTTTCATATTTGGCATGTGGATATGTTTTTGTCAGGAGATATGAACCCTGTCATTTTTGATATAGGTCAAAGGTTTATCTGAGGTCACTGTAGGGGATGTAACAGAAACCTTGGAAATTGCCAGTAAAGGATATAGCTCAAGATGTGAATGATGGACACTTTTTATGCTCGATCAGTAGGTGTGTCACATTGAGAGGAAGAATCCTATCATTGAAAACATTGTAAATTTCATATCTATGTGTGGTAGGAACCACAGATTGTTTTCATAATCACATGGGGATGCATCATTGTCCATAGATCAATCCTATTGATTCCCAAAGCGAAAGATATCATTCCGTCAAAAACATCACAATTTCATCATTGCATAGTAAATTTGTTTACAAGATTCTGTTTAGCCATTGGCTGTTGAATTATCGGCTCATGAATAAATTAGGCTGAAACTCCTATGCTAACTACTGCAAAATAGCCAAATAGCTGTGCTTATGTTTCAAAACTTTGAATCAATTTAGCCATTCAGATCTTTAGAAAAATGTCAGATTATTTCATAAAGTCTCCCCCTCTCCCCCAAAAAACATCTGCTCTAATTTGTAGTAGGAATGAAATTACATTCGCAACCTGTCAACTCCCTCTTCACAACAGTCACCTCGGGAGTTGGGATGTAGGCCTGCGATGTATGGAAACAGTCTACACGTAGCCTAACAAGAGTTGCAATAAACCTAACTAAGCCTAGGCCATACCACGCACTCCTGCTAAACATCTGAAGCCGCATATGCACCAAAGTAGACACCTCAAGTATGAGTTTAAATTTTTCACTGCAATGCAAATCAAAATCGGTGCCAAGATGAGACTATTACTATGTAAATATTTATTAAAAGTTATGGATCAAGCTGTGCTATTAAAACTAGTGAGCACCAAAATGATGCTCATGCGAAGTTCTTGATAGAATGAAGGGTGCCCGAATGTCAACAGTATACCGAGGTATCAACATAAGGAGATTGGTGGGCCTGCTGCACATGCAGAGCATATAGAGACTTCCGCAAAAAGTATCAGCAGTATGAATGGATGATGAAGAGGTTTTGAGTGTTTGCTACATGCAGGCAAAGGTGCAGAGCTGTATGTTGATAGCTCTCAAGCAGTACAGGCAGCTTTTCAAGGAAAGATCTCCAATTTGTTGCATACAGGTTTCTGTTTTTGTAGCCCATGCAAACTTTTTCTTGAGCAAAATATAAGAACTTACAGTCAATTTTACTTAAATAGTGTAACATTTTTATGAAGTGTAAGATGAGAAATATCAGTAAGGCAGTATCGGCATGTTAAGTTAATTTTTCTGATACCGATACTGGACGAAAATGGGTAATATTGGCGGAAAACAATAGTGGATACGGATGATTGGTCCAACACTACTTCACATAAAGATGTCTCCATACTGAATAAAAAAAAAAAACTTGTTTTTGTGGAGGTCAAAGGACATTTGGTCAAATGGTGTAAACCTCATAAATATCATGGTCAACCTTGATGGATCTTATAGTTGACTTTTGTTGAAGCCACTCAAGACAAGTCTTAATTACACTTTAATCCATTTAAGTCAGGTCTTGCTGTCACTTTTGAAGGCTCTCTGATTGCTTCCAAAAGTCTTGTGCTAATTCAGGGTTGTTACTCTTTATGAGAGTAGTTTCAGGTTTAAATTTGCCTGCAGTGGGAAGTAGCTGGTAGGAGTTTTCGTGGGGAAGCACTTGGTGCTTATTGCTCAAACTGTCAATGTGGAACTTTAAAAAGTGAAATTACTTGAAAACTACTTTCACGGGTAAGGGATCACTAAGCCTTTTGGCTTTCTGATTCTTCCAACATTTAAGAACAGTAACTTTGCAATGAAATGGTCAATTTGAAACCACAGTACTTAAACTTATATCAAAAAGGCAAGTAGTCACCAAGTCTTTTGGCTTTCTGTTTTCCTTGTTTTGAAGTGATAAGAAGAAGTATTTCCTTACATCAAATTCTTCAAAAGTTACCTTTTATATGAATGAATCATATATCAAAGAACAATTTGCTTTTAGATTGTGGAATGTTAATTTTCTTACAAATCATTGCCCAGTAAATAGAGCCTCAAGGATACAAGTTTCAGTGTGTTAGACACTATCCTGTCCTCTGAAGAGCTGTTGTAGTAGTATCACATGTGAGAACAGTTGAAATTAAAGTTAGGGTTCTGGTCATGAATAGCTTTAAGGTATATGAACTTCAATGTCATTTTCAACTTAAGTCAACAAAAGTTATCTGAAACAGATACAAAATTGTGGAGTTTGCTGGTAAAATTGACACCAAAAGGAAAAGTGGACAAGTGGATAAATCTGTGTAAAAGCTGTTACATGTGCTGGAAGGCTTTGTGAAATAAATATAAAAAAGAACAGTTTGTAAAAAGTGAAGCTAGTTTTAATATTGAAACATTGTGGAGTACCCATATCCCCAAAACACTACATCAAAACTGAAGTTTCTCAAAGTATATTGGAAGCCTCCATTTTTGTCAGTTTTAGAGAAATGAGTGTCATTGTTAATCTTTAGTTGGTACTGAGATTACTTATAAGCAGATATTAAAACACTTATAGCTAATAGGTTGCATGAAAATGAAATCAATATGTTAAGGTGAAACTCATTTGGTTTTGCAGAGGATGAACTCTGAAGTCATTCACTATTGACCTTTGCGAATGTGTGTAACGTTGTAATTGATGTTTGTCGGTGACATTAATCTATTCAGTATTAAAGAATCCTTTCAGCATAGTTCATCAAAACACATGCACATTGCACTACCTCTTCTGTTACACATTAATTACAGGTTAGCAAACATAGACAACCATAACAATTAGCAATATAGTATTCTTCATTAGTAATAACATTCTGCTAACACCCTACACCATGGAGCAGGCTTGAAATTTCTCACACCTTTCTCACCATAGGAGGATATCACTGACTTTCAAAACTCTAGCCAGCTGTGCAGGCTTGCAGTACTTTGGAGTGCTTGTCTGGGGCACCTTTCATACCTGTTGTTGTAATTCAGTTTTAATCCTGGTATTGTCCATTAACATGACATTCAGCACCTTCTTTCTTTGTCTTTATTAGCTACAAATGCAACTCCAAAATCAACCCCAGCAGCTACTCCAGCTACAAGCAGTGCTCCTAAAAAGGCGCCTATCCTTACTACTTCTGCATCAGCTTCACAGGAATCAAAGGTAAATATCTCTCTATGAACCTATGTCTGTCATTGTTTCTGTCTAGTTGGTAATTGTTTTATATATTTTAGCCATGAACTTGTCTCTCTATGCTTTATCAATCAAGTATTGATTTAGCCACTTACAGGGAATAAGCAGTTACCCCAGTCCTATTTTGAGACACTGATTAAATCATACATCTCTCATATTTCCATTACAAGAATCTTTCATTATGTTTCAGAACATACTTTGCATATGAAAAGTAAGCAAAGTAGTTACCTTGCATCAGTATAAAAGAAAGCACCCATGAATTAGAATTTAATTCAACATTTGGTTGGGTCCTTGTAGAAGAGCCTGTTTAATATGTAAGGAACAAAGTACAAAGAAGGAACCAATTTTGTTTAATCCATCCACTTAAATCCACAGTCTGAGAAATGTATGGCATGTGTACCCAGACCTTTAATTTAAGCCTTCTTTTCATTTCATGAGGAAAGAATTCAACAGTTTTGGATTCATTATTTACAGAATGTCACTAAAATTAATTGATCTTCCTTATTCTTACCTTCAGTTACTGGACTTAGAACTACTAATATGCCATTTTGTAGTTCAGTTCTGCTTAGACATACATAGTCAGAAATTTTAACTTATTGATATGAGCCAGTTGTACCTGTGCAGACAGTCAGACTAGTGTTGTGACTTCAAGATTTACACCAAAACTGTAACTTCAGTGTGATTGAGAATTATGCAGTCGATCAGTTGCTGACACGTACTGTATCACAGTGAAAACTGCAGTCAGTCATTCTTAGTTTTCACTTTGCATCGTTTAATTGACACAAGGTTGTTTTCAGCATTATTACTTACTTATAGAAGTTAATTTGCAAATATTTTGGTACGTTATCCATGTACCATTTACGTAACATTGTTCATTTTACACTGTACATACAGAAAATAAGCACGTTTCGCTGTACGTCTTTATATGTTACACTGTACATTTGTTCATGTAATATGTAACCCTATGGACTTTGTATGTAGTGTATTAAATTGCATTATGTAAAACCCATGTGCAAAATACAATTCTCAGGGTTCCCACACGGTTGGAAATCAGGAAAAGGTCGGGAAGATGAAAAAGGGGTTTTCCAGGCCTGGAAAGTCCTCGAAATTTTCTTCATCAAGTTGTTCTCTAATTTTCTTGAGCCAGATATATTGCAGTGACCAAGGAAGTAAGTGAGTGAAGGCTGAACATGGTTAGAGATGATAAAACATTTAGATTATTCTGTCGATGTCCTTCTCTGGCAATAAAGATTATGGCACATGTTGATTTTAAGGTGTGTGATTGTGCTGTTCCCTGCACCTAGCTCTTGGAATCCCGCAAATTTTAAATTTCCATGGGGAAAATTCATGCATCTGTTTGCTTGCCAACAATGCCTTCAGTTCAAACTCTTGCAAAATGAGAAGTAATTACTATTTAACGTAGGCCTACTGTGCGGCAGCCCACCAGTTACACTGAAGGTGTTGTTGCAGGCCTCTGTATTTTATGGGAATTATTGTTTCCAGTAAAGTGTCTTTACTGTGAAGTCAAAATCATGGAACCCAAAAATCTGTTTCCATAGTTTTGTAACTTTCATACATAGTGTGGGCGTAATTCACTGCTAAGCCTTGCAAACTACACCAAATCAAATTCTTTTAAACACAAAAGTGTAGAATAATTTAGACCTGTCATTAGGTTTTAAATTATAGATTGTGCCGTAAATTCCTGACGTTAATTTCACTTTGCATATATCACAATCACCTGCTAGCTCTGCTGCTCATAGAGCAACCTAGTACCAAGCCATATAGTAGCCAAACCTGTACTGCTGCCTGTCGCTCAGTGTTTCACTGAAACACAAGACTGGTAGGTGTTGATATATCTCCATATGTAAACTTGTTAGGATAGCATAGCAGCCAAAGCAAGTAGCTCTGAAGAGAAAAGTATCGTACGGGAAAATTATGCAAGAAAATTTTTGACAGCATTAAACAGGGCTTAGTTAGAGTAGTTTACAGATACTTTGAAACTATTTTATGAAATGAATGCCATCTAAATAATTTGGATGGCATTCACGTTTACATTTGAGTTGGCTACCCTGAGACTGAAACATCTGCACAGTAATTTGTATACTAGTATAGTATCTTCCATTGAAATTGTAAAGAAATCAGAGGAATCGTAGGCACAGATTTTAGACAATGTTGTCAGGGTTAAAGAAGCTTAGAAATTGTTTATCATCATAGATTTTTATAGATAGTTAAGTAAAGGTTGATAATCTTGCTCTGTTTTGTTGCTTGTGTCAGTCAGGTTTATGATGGGGTGAATGATTTGAAATTTTTTTTTTTTTGCTGTAGGCACATGATCAGCTTGATTTTGCAGATCGGCAGCTACTACTGAAATCGAATGTATGGTAGACAGGGCTTTGACTTTATATTAGGTGAATGCAAGTCAAAGTGTCATTTTAAGTGGTTGGGGTTATTTTGTTAGCTAGATATAAAACAACCGTTAGTACCCGGCAAATAAATTTAGGCCTAGCGTATGCCTCATTGTGGGTTGTGTATAGTTGTCACCAAGGTTATGGACAACAGGTGATAATATGTGTCTGGAAAAGTCATTGAAACTTCTGGAAAAGGTCTTGGAAAGGTCTGGGATTCCATTCACCAGAGAGTGTGGGAACCCTGAATTCTCCTCTACTTTGCACAATCTCATGTAGGTAAAGTTATTTTTATGTACTCACGGTTTAATTAAGAGCAAACTTTTGGATTGGGAGATAGTTGCATCCGTGGAAGAGACATGTACCCCAATGTACATGTAATGCCTGGGCTGTAGTAAGATATGACTCATGTCACTTGCATTAAACCATAGTGTTGTTGCAAGTTATTACTGAAGTCATGCATGAAAGCCTAGTATTGTTGCAAGTCGTGACTGGAGTAACACACAGTATAAAACCCTAGGGTTGCTGTAAGTCATTACTAAAGTCACACACTAAACCCTAGTGCTGTCAGTCATGACATGAATCACTCATTTCAAAGACTAACTTGGCAAGTGTTATGATTGTAGTCTGTGACTTAAGTCAACATATAAACTATGAAGGAATACACTCAATTGTAGTTGGCTATATGCTTATGCCTTTATCTGCTGAAAGGTATGTGGAATTGTATTCAAAACAGCTGTTTTCCTCAAAAGTAATACATTAAGGTGCCCTGATGAAAAATCCTTTGGATTTATTTGAATATCTGTCATCGTTTTCAAAATTTGACCCTTCTAAGAGTTCATTACCTTTGCCATAATTATGATGTGGAGTGTTGCACAGTATCTGTATCATTCTGTTGATCATGTATAAAAGATCTGTTACTTGTTTACCAGCTAGTTTCTTGTTCAGTGTTTAATGTGGACAATGTCTATAAAGTAGTAAACAGCTTTCCAAATAAACCTCGTAGGGCATTCCAACATTACAACTGTCTGTGAATGAGTTTTAAATAAAGGATAACATGTGACTTATCATGTGAGTCCCTCCTCTGACATCACAAATTTACATGAAACTCATGTGTATTCATGGTGGAGGTGCAAAAACCTTGTAAAATGGTCAATTTTTATTGGACTTTGTATGGAATTGTTGCTTTTTTAACATTTTTATTTTCTTACAATAAATAGGCAGCTATAACATTTTTCCTCATACCTTAATCCCCAACTGCAGTCCCACCTCTTTATTACCTCTTCATCTGCAAACACACAATAAAGAGACAGGCAATACTATCAACAGATGTTTTGAGAATATTGTGGTGCTTTGCACGTAGTGTACCAGCTATTGTATAGGTCATGTACAGTGTAAGCATGCTTTGTCAAAAGGGGAAGTATTACTCAGAAATTTCTTTTACAACATTTTCTGGGAAAGGTTTTTTTGAATTGTAAATGTTGTGAATCTTGGGTGGAGTAGGGAGGTGTTTTACTAAATTTATACCTGAGTCTTTCATGGAGCATGTTTAAGTTAAGGCACTGTTCATATAGGGGTTGATGCAAACCTAAATCAAAGGTTAAGTCCTACAGTAGGGTGCTGGTTACAGTATGGTGTGTAGGTGAAGTCCTACAGTAGGGTGCTGGTTACATCCTACAGTATGGTGTGTAGGTTAAGTCCTACAGTAGGGTGCTGGTTACAGTATGGTGTGTAGGTTAAGTCCTACAGTAAAGTGCTGGTTACATCCTACAGTATGGTGTGTAGGTGAAGTCCTACAGTAGGGTGCTGGTTACATCCTACAGTATGGTGTGTAGGTGAAGTCCTACAGTAGGGTGCTGGTTACATCCTACAGTATGGTGTGTAGGTTAAGTCCTACAGTAGGGTGCTGGTTACAGTATGGTGTGTAGGTTAAGTCCTACAGTAAAGTGCTGGTTACATCCTACAGTATGGTGTGTAGGTGAAGTCCTACAGTAGGGTGCTGGTTACATCCTACAGTATGGTGTGTAGGTTAAGTCCTACAGTAGGGTGCTGGTTACAGTATGGTGTGTAGGTTAAGTCCTACAGTAAAGTGCTGGTTACATCCTACAGTATGGTGTGTAGGTGAAGTCCTACAGTAGGGTGCTGGTTACATCCTACAGTATGGTGTGTAGGTGAAGTCCTACAGTAGGGTGCTGGTTACATCCTACAGTATGGTGTGTAGGTTAAGTCCTACAGTAGGGTGCTGGTTACAGTATGGTGTGTAGGTGAAGTCCTACAGTAGGGTGCTGGTTACATCCTACAGTATGGTGTGTAGGTGAAGTCCTACAGTAGGGTGCTGGTTACATCCTACAGTATGGTGTGTAGGTTAAGTCCTACAGTAGGGTGCTGGTTACAGTATGGTGTGTAGGTTAAGTCCTACAGTAAAGTGCTGGTTACATCCTACAGTATGGTGTGTAGGTGAAGTCCTACAGTAGGGTGCTGGTTACATCCTACAGTATGGTGTGTAGGTGAAGTCCTACAGTAGGGTGCTGGTTACATCCTACAGTATGGTGTGTAGGTGAAGTCCTACAGTAGGGTGCTGGTTACATCCTACAGTATGGTGTGTAGGTGAAGTCCTACAGTAGGGTGCTGGTTACATCCTACAGTATGGTGTGTAGGTGAAGTCCTACAGTAGGGTGCTGGTTACATCCTACAGTATGGTGAGTAGGTTAAGTCCCACAGTAGGGTGCTGGTTACATCCTACAGTATGGTGTGTAGGTTAAGTCCTACAGTAGGGTGCTGGTTACATCCTACAGTATGGTGTGTAGGTGAAGTCCTACAGTAGGGTGCTGGTTACATCCTACAGTATGGTGTGTAGGTGAAGTCCTACAGTAGGGTGCTGGTTACATCCTACAGTATGGTGTGTAGGTTAAGTCCTACAGTAGGGTGCTGGTTACATCCTACAGTATGGTGTGTAGGTTAAGTCCTACAGTAAAGTGCTGGTTACATCCTACAGTATGGTGTGTAGGTGAAGTCCTACAGTAGGGTGCTGGTTACATCCTACAGTATGGTGTGTAGGTTAAGTCCTACAGTAGGGTGCTGGTTACATCCTACAGTATGGTGTGTAGGTGAAGTCATACAGTAGGGTGCTGGTTACATCCTACAGTATGGTGTGTAAGTGAAGTCCTACAGTGGGGTACTGGTTACATCCTACAGTATGGTGTGTAGGTGAAGTCCAACAGTAGGGTGCTGGTTACATGCTACAGTATGGTGTGTAATGAAGCTGAGGGACATTTCCTAGAACAAGTAGTACCTAAATACTACATTACTTAATGTATATCTGCAATTCAACAAATAATGACATGCACTTTGGTTTGCACGACCTCATACTTATTAGATGGTAGTGAATATTAATGTGCAAACATTTCAAGTATGTGTACAGCTTAGTGAGAAGTAGATCATTTTCTTGATGTATGAACGAACACATTTAATGTCAGCGCATTTTACAAGTCAGCCAGTTTTTTGTTAAAATTTGTGTGCTTTGTGACATGTTATCAAAATCCTATATACAGACTTGCATTTTCAGTTATCCTCTCTCAGTGCAGCCTACATTACATAAACTTCTTGTTTAGTGAAAAACTTTTGGAAAATAAAAGTGATTCTTCTGATAGAACAAGGTCAGAAATATTTTTTCTTTTATTGGTAAATGACTATCATTTCAATTCTTCAGTCTTTTGACCAGAGAAATTGTCATTTCAGTAATACTATGAGCTAGATTTTGTCATTTGACAAGTAAGATAACTAATACTAATGTTTTATTTTCTCTCTTCCCAAACAATTGTTTTACAGGAAAATAAACCCTCTTCTGATTCCACAGAGCCTCCCCAATCCTCTAAAGAGGAAGCTAAATCTCTACCTGAACCCAAACAAGTCTCATCTGTGAAGGAGGTATCTGACCCTCCCCATTACAAAATAGAATCCACTTCAACCTCTGTTGAAGAAAAGATAACCCCTCCTCCTAACAAACCAGAACCAGTGAAACCTTTGTCTGAGGTCAAGACCAAAGCTGATTCAAAGAATCTTGTAGACGTCAACAATCTTCTTAATGACATCAAATTTTTGAGATCATCTGTCAATCACCATGATGAGAGGATTATATTCTTGGAGAACCTTAGCAGTGTAACACTTTTTCTTCTTTTAGTTTGATTTTACCCCTGCCTTGTTCCATACTAATCCCTCCACCTCACCTGTATCCCTTCCACACACATTAATGTAGAGACATTGCATTCATCCTCTGCCTGTATCTCATCATCAAAAAAACTGTTTTGGTTGTCGTCTTTTGTAACGTGCTGAAGATGTAGCTTTTAGAGACTATTTCTCACATGTCTTTTGTGGAGATCATGCATTTTTTGCCAGGGGGTTGAAGGACAGTTTATCAGAACTTTGACACTTTTTGATGGACTTGGACTCTACTCTGACTCAAACCTCTAAGGACTTACCAGACTTGGCTATGACTTAAACCCTGCTTATTGTTGCTGTTGTCATGACCATTTGTGTGTGACTTGAGAGTTTAACTACCTGTTAGTTAGAAATGAGCCTAACTGTGAGGTTATATGCATGGTTGCCATCGTAAGTCCTCTGTTTTTTAAAGTGATGTGTAATGTGATTAATACCCAAGTTTATAACCTTGAATCACAAGTCCTGAATTCTGTGTGTATGTACATGCATTTTGTACTTCAATGAGAACTAAAAAGAAATTTAAGCAGTTCAATTAAGTTGGTATTTTATTACTTTGGTTGTGTAATTGACAGAATGGTGATAGTTGGGCAACTTCCAGTCTCATTACAGATGGTATAAGCTTAATACCAGTGATGTGACTTTTTTGTCTAGTATAATGCTTTGAATGTGTAGTGCCACTTAAAGTTCTACATTTTCAAGACTTTCTCTTTTGGCAATATTTTATATTCTTCCTTTAAAATAGTACTATGGAAAAATATTGGGAGGAACAAGTAATGATTTAAAGGTTTATTACATCTAATGTAAAACTGGAGAACTTGCTCTCTTTGATTAAGGATGATTAAGAAATGGTCATCTTTATAGATGATTTTTCTGCTTATTTTATTCTAAGATTATGAAGCAGTAGTAGCTGACATTATGAAGCAGTAGTAGCTGACATTATGACAAGGTTTGCCAGGTTTACCCAGATGCAAATTGGGAAAAGAAATAACCAATTGCAAAGTTGTGGTACTTTTACATACAGAAGTCAAATACACATTAACATGAAGACATGAATTCAAATTTAAGGCAGTAAAACCATAACGTAGGTACACAGCAAACCAAGCAAATGTGATAAGTAAATGTTTAATAATGATAGTTAACAGCACTCAAAGCTGTTAAAAAAATTGCCATAATTTGAGGGTTTTGGCATGAAGAGGACCAAACTGGCAACCTTGCTTGTGATCTTTCACATGGAGAAACTGTGAGATAAAGTGAGGTCCTAAGCAGCGACTGAACTTACCACAACCGTCAAGATGAGTTCTTAAATTCTGAAGTCCATTAACAAGTGGACACAGCCCACTTTAGCCCCACCATGATCAGGGTTGGGGTGAGAAAATTTTTTAACTTTTGGTACCTTAGCTAGCAATGAAAGTCAGAGACACAAATGTCTAATGCAGTGCAACCTTTATTTTCTGTCTTTCGTGAGTCTGTGAGTTTTGTGATAGGTTTGTGTGAGATTTCAAGCTTGATATGATTTTCTTGAGGCTCACAGAAAATCTTTGAGACTTGGCAGGTCTGTCTACCTCCTTATATTATCATAAGCTATCCTTAACAGCCCCTGCTGTGTATGTGATACTGTCCCTTACTCTGACTGTGTAGTAAAATGATATGCATGAACTTTGAATATGCATGCTGTGTCCTATCAGTGGTGAGTGTGTGCCAGTAATGTTGCATCCAAGTCCTTTGATACTTGTCAAGTCTGGGTGTATATTTTCAGTGTAGTATGTGCTACTGAAGATGGGTAATACCCTGTGCATTCAAGTCTGCAGTTTGTATTCTGCCCTCTAGTGTGTACACTGGCTATGCCCATAACTAGGTTGTCTAACAGGAAGGGTTGCTTTTTCATTTTGATGGAACTCGATTTGGAAATTGTTACATTTGAATAGATAATGGATGTGAATGCTGTCCTGGTGGCAGGGTATTGTCTCAGGGGAGATAACAGTTTTTTTTTTGTTTGGAAAATCAAGAGAGTCCACATGTTAATAGGTGCAGCACTCTGCAAACTTTGAAGTAAATTTATGTCGAAGTTGGCTGTAGCAGAACTCACTATTGAAGGGGAAAGGGGGGGGGGGGGAGTCCTTAGCTAGCCATCTGACCCTTTCTGGTTATGGTCCTGCTGGTAAGCTTAGAAGCATTCTGTAAGAAAAGCTGATATGGTGCATTGTCATTATCTCCAAAAAAAGTAAGTCCACCTTGTTTCATGTTTGGGAATGAGTTTGTCAGTAATTAGGAGAAAGTATGTGTATCCTATCAGCTAGTAAATATCCATAGTTGGTTAGGCTAATGTGTATGAAATTCTGTAGAAGATGTTAAGTGACAAATGGAAGAGTGGAGGTCCAGTAAGCATTACAGTTTATAGAGGTTCTTCACTCACAACACACATGCAGGTGACAACAACAAAGTTGGCCATATTGAGCGTCAAACTTATTGCATTCAACCAAAATTGCCTAGTGCTCACTTCATATCCGGTGAGCAACTAAAGATATTACGATACAGATTGTCATTGTGATAGTTATAAAGCATTTAAATCCAACACATGTAGCCTACATGCAGGCCCACACGTACATGTTAGTACAATCAGTTGCTAATAGTTTTGTTAAGAAAATATTCTTTAAAAAGACGGAAAAAAACATTGTAGGCTTTCACTGATACTGTGTTTACACAATGAAGTTCTGGCATGTTCCCTAAGTTTGACATCCAAATTGTGGTACAGGAAAAATTGAGCCTATTATGATGTCATGTGAAAAACATCTATAGATACAATGTACATTGATCGTGATCTGTATTCATCTGGTGCATTTGTCATTACTATCATACAAGTGTGGGCAAGTGTCTTAATGGGGGAGGGCACCAGAATGGCCCAAGGAGCTAAAGAGAAGTTTTTAGGTAGGTGGCAACAGAAATGAATTGTTTTGTTGCCAATTGAATCATTTAATAGAGTTATTATGATATTCTGGGATGTACAAGGTTTTGTTGTATGTGTATGCAAAATTTATTTACAGAAAGGGAATGTTTTTTTCTTTGCTGTCAGAGCCAAGCTAGCTGCACATGTGTTTGTATTTTATTGCAGGGGTCCATATAAATGCAGCATTCGCTTCACTCATTAAAAAACGTGTGGTTTGAATGGAACAATTCTTTATGAAGTACCCTACTGGAATTTATTGAATATAAGCATTTTATCCTACCAGATGTTCTGTTAAATATGTAGATACCACATGCAGATGTAATGTAGGGCTCAGCCAGTCTGTTACCTTTTGTATTTATTACTGATCCAAATTCTGAAAGGTTTGTCCTTATAATGATTGGAATATCTTCAATTCTAGGAAAATTGCTTTGAGGTCTTCTGTTATTCCAATTTACCCCCTTTCATATGGACACACCTTCATTGTATTATTCAACATGTTTGTGTTACTGGTCTGTTGAGTAGTATGACCCTGCACACCATTCTGCAAAAATAAGAGCAGTGGTCAAGATGAGATGTGCAATAACAATTATGCAGGGAGCCTGTAAATGTAGCTGCAACAGTAAACAAAAGTGCAAGGGGTAGGAGATTAGTATGGTCAATATTTGCTTTCCAAGTGCAAGTCACCTACAATGTTGACTTGCTCTGTCCCCTTTATTCATACAAGTTGATTCACTGCTGGAGTATTGCTTTTTAGTTTCATCGAGAAGTGATGATCCTCCTTTTAAAGCCATTTCTTACCTTTCCTGTCAGCATATGTCTCATAACATTGTTAAACAAGTCATGCATTGGACGATGACACATCATCAGAAATGTTTGCTTAAAAGTACCAAACCATCTCCAGCAAACATTTTACACTGCTTCTCAATTTTGATTAGAGTCAGACAGTTTTTCATGCAACATAATATTACACATTTTATCAAGAGACTGTCATTATATTGCTGTTGTTCTTCTATCAATGCATTTCAGTTGTAAGGCATCATTTCAGCAATGTCATCAGTACATACATCAGTGTTTCTCAACCAATGCATCACCAGCCCACTTGTCTAGTATGGTGAAATTAAACATGAACGTGGAACTTCACTTTCAAATTAACATGAAAGGTGCTGCGGTAACTTCGACAATCCAAAGTGGGCCTGGAGTTGCAAAACATTGAGAAACCCTGCTTTACATGACCATTAAGTCTACTGTCAATTGTTAAATACTGTCAGTACTTACCCTTAAATGACCATTAGATGTATTTTTTTGAAATGTTCTTCAATGTCCCTTGATAGCATAACATACCCTGTAAAGTGTGCATGTTTGTACTGCATGGTTAGAGTAATCTACATGTTGAATGCCAACAGCAATGATACAAAGTAAGACAGGTGTAAAGGATGCCTATAGTGTTAACACATATATATGTACGTAGTTCCATTTATCTGCCTGGTCCTTGCTCAGACTTGTGCAGTTCATATTTTTGTGCATTATCCAGTAACTGGGGATAAGAAAATTATAATCACTATGAGAGGGATAACAAATACAGAAATGTCTACAAAATAAGAGAGAAAAAAAAGCCAACAACTACAATTTGTACATAGTCATCATATCATATTAAATGTAAGAAAGGACAAGGGTATGAAAATTTTGTTTGTTTAGCGTAAAACAACATTGTGGTCTAACTAGGTGCATAAATTATACCTTTCTTGCTTTCTTGTACCTTTTCTGTCTTTAATGATACTGTTGATACTTTCCATTCATTCACCTACCATGTCACTTTCAACTTACGTAGAGATTCTTGTATAGATAGAAAAAACAGAAGGCAAGTACTGAAGATTTTGTTAAAAAACATTTCATGAACATTATAAAATGTATCACTATAATTGGCTTGTAACAATGTAGGAAGAGTCTCAACCTATCACAGGTCATAGCAATTTTAACGTAGTGCTTTATCATGCAAGCTACATTTTCCATTGAGTGTCTGTATTGTGACAAAAATGAGTGTTAGTCAAAAATACAATGGATAAATTTGTGTAGTTTGACACATTTAGTAAGTTGTTTTACACAGTTTTATCTGGGAAGCAGACAGCTGTATAAAAAAGGCACCTTACTTTAATGATAATTATCAATATAGAAATGGTTTAACAGTTTGGGATTCTTGCCTAGAAAATTACAATGTTAATGGGGATATCTTTTCTTAATATGCAATTGAGCAAGATAAGAAAAGTACTGGAAATAATAGGTAACATGTAAGATATGTGTCATGTTTGTCATTCATTCAAAACACAAGATGACAGTGAAGCTTACTATATTTGTTACAATATCTTCTTTGCCTTCTGACTTTACCAGGAACAAAAGAAGCAGATTGAGGAACTTTTGAAAGAAGTTGCGGAGCTTAAATCAATAGTTGAGGCCCAAGAATCTCGCATAGCCAAGCTGGAAGCCCAAACAAATATTGCTGAGAATGGCGAATAAAGGTAAAAAATGTGCCCACATTTTTCAAGTTCCTCATTTTTTTGATTCCTTGCCGAAGGCAGGCAAGGAATCTATGCGATGGTGATGTCGTGTGTGTGTGTGTGTGTGTGCGTATGTGACGGCTTTGTTGTTTACACGATATCTCAAGAAGGGAAAGTTGGACAGTTCTGAAACATATTGAGAGGAAGAACCCTATTGTTTTTGGTGGAGGTCAAAGGTCATCAGGGTGACTGGGGGTCAAAATCTGAAAACCTTGTTTACACGATATCTCAAGTTAGAAAGCTTGGATAGATTTCATGCTTGGTATGTAGATGCATTGTGGTGAGAGGAAGAACCCTGTTGTTTTTGGTGGAAGTCAAAGGTCATCTGGGGTCACCGGGGGTCAAAATCTGAAAACCTTGTTTACACGATATCTCAAGTTAGAAAGCTTGGATAGATTTCATGCGAGCAATGTAGATGCGTTGTGGCAAGAGGAAGAACCCTATCGTTTTTGGTGGAGGTCAAAGGTCATCTGGGGTCACCGGGGGTCAAAATCTGAAAACCTTGTTTACACGATATCTCAAGTTAGAAAGCTTAGATAGATTTCATACTTGGTATGTGGATGCATTGTGGTGAGAGGAAAAACCCTATCGTTTTTGGTGGAGGTCAAAGGTCATCTTGGGTCACCGGGGGTCAAAATCTGAAAACCTTGTTTACACGATATCTCAAGTCAGAAAGCTTGGATAGATTTCATGCTTGGTATGTAGATGCGTTCTGGTGAGTGGAAGAACCCTATCGTTTTTGGTGGAGGTCAAAGGTCATCTGGGGTCACCGGGGGTCAAAACCTGAAAACCTTGTTTACACGATATCTCAAGTTAAAAAGCTTGGATAGATTTCATGCTTGGTTTGTAGATGCATTGTGGTGAGAGGAACAACCCTATTGTTTTTGGTGGAGGTCAAAGGTCATCTGGGGTCACCAGGGGGTCAAACTCTGAAAACCTTGTTTACACGATATCTCAAGTTAGAAAGCTTGGATAGATTTCATGCTTGATATGTAGATGCAATGTGGTGAGAGGAAGAACCCTGTTGTTTTTGGTGGAGGTCAAAGGTCATCTTGGGTCACCGGGGGTCAAAATCTGAAAACCTTTTTTACACGATATCTCAAGGTAGAAAGCTTGGATAGATTTCATGCTTGGTATGTAGATGCGTTGTGGTGAGAGGAAGAACCCTATTGTTTTTGGTGGAGGTCAAAGGTCATCTTGGGTCACCGGGGGTCAAAATCTGAAAACCTTGTTTACACGATATCTCAAGTTAGAAAGCTTGGATAGATTTCATGCTTGGTATGTAGATACGTTGTGGTGAGAGGAAGAACCCTATTGTTTTTGTTGGAGGTCAAAGGTCATCTTGGGTCACCCGGGGTCAAAATCTGAAAACCTTGTTTACACGATATCCCAAGGTAGGAAGCTTGGATAGATTTCATACTTAGTATGTGGATGCGTTTTGGTGAGAGGAAGAACCTTATTGTTTTTGGTGGAGGTCAAAGGTCATCTGGGGTCACCAGGGGTCAAACTCTGAAAACCTTGTTTACACGGTATCTCAAGGTAGGAAGCTTGGATAGATTTCATACTAAGTATGTGGATGTGTTATAGTAAGAGGAAGAAGCCTATTGTTTCGGTGGAGGTCAAAGGTCATCTGGGGTCACCAGGGGTCAAAGTCTGAAAACTTTGTTTACATGATATCTCAAGGTAGGAAGCTTGGATACATTTCATACTTAGTGTATGGATGTGTTATGGTAAGAGCAAGAACCCTATCATTTTTGGTGGAGGTCAAAGGTCATCTGGGGTCACCGGGGGTCAAAGTCTGAAAACCTTGTTTACACGATATCTCAAGGTGGGTAGCTTGGATAGTTTTCATACTTAGTTTGTGGATGTGTTATGGTGAGAGGAAGAACCCTATCATTTTTGGTGGAGGTCAGAGGTCATCTGGGGTCACCGGGGGTCAAAGTCTGAAAACCTTGTGTGCACGATATCCCAAGGTAGGAAGCTTTGGTAGATCTCATGCTTAGTATGTGGATGTGTTATGGTTAGAGAAAGATACCTATTGTTTTTGTTGGAGGTCAAAGGTTATCTGGGGTCACCAGGGGTCAAACCCTGAAAACCTCATACGATATCTCAAGGTAGGAATCTTGGATAGATTTCATACTAAGTATGTTCATGTGTTATGGTGCGAGGAAAAACCCTATTGTTTTTCATGGAGATCACAAGCCATTTGAGGTCATCAGAGGTCAAAACTGAAACTTTCTAAACATGTCATTACAAGGAAGCACAGACAAATCACTTCTTTTTTTTTCATTTTTATGGTTATTCAAGTTTTAGTTCAAAGGCCATGTGACATGAGCTGACATGAGAAGAGGTCAAATTGTGACCACATCATAAAAAATGATGTAGTAGAGAAGTATAAATTTGATGGATGAACCTCAGTGTAGCAAAGCACCCTCCTTTCGGCAAGGAATCACTAAGCCTTTTGGCTTTCTGGTTTGTTTGTAGAATAGTGCTGTTGATCAGTTCCCGCCATTTCATCTGTGGTCCCATGCTCTGTGTGTAGCATCAGTCCTGATTGGAAACCAAGCTTACTGCCTTCTGTAATAGTATTCCAAGCCTTTATCTTAATCTGAACACTCAAAATTCCTGTGTTGGCTGTCTCCCATGTCACATTGTCCTGACTCTTGTTGGCCAATAGTTCTTTAATATCCTTCTTAGACCTTCATGTAACATCAAGCTCTTCACTCCTGTTCAAATGCCATTTTGGCACAGGTGAATAAGATAATACCTATCACATTTACAAAATTGAATCTATTCTGTTGCTGAAATGGACACCCACCTATTGGTGTGAGAATATTTTAAGTCCCCAATTCCTTTCTAATGCTCACCTCGATTACATTGATAGCACTTTTCATTTTGGGGACCTCTTCACATGGCAAGTGCAATTACCCAAGCTGAAATTATAGACTGGCCCTTTTAAAGGGACCTCCTGTCTTAAACTTAAAAAATGTGTTAAATGGCAAGGGTTAAATAGCATCGTCATTGGTCCAATTCCCATCTTCACAGCTTAGACATACAGAATGTTGAAACAGCTATTTTTTATATTGTAGACTTCACAATAATTTGTAATGTTGTTCAGAGTGACTGTGTTTTTTCAATATGACAAAATTTGCCAGACTTTGTCAAACATTTGGAAGGTTCTGACTTACAGCATGTGTGGTGTCATTTATGTACCACTCTTACTGCATTCATTTGTATTTACAATGCGTGATGACCTTGGAAAATGAACTATTGTTTAAAAAAGTGGGGGTGGTGCAGTCAACATATTTTGTTTTCGGAAGTAACAATGGCTTTGGAAAACCAAAGGCATGTCATCAGAGGAGTATAAAAGTAATGTCACAAATTGTTGCACAGATTGTTCTTTAAAATAAGGTGTGAAATAGAGTAAGCAAAGAGAAGACAGCTTTTATTGATTCCTTGCCATAGGCAGGCAAGGAATCTATGCGATGGTGATGTTGTGTGCGTGTGCGTGTATGTGTGTTTGTGATGCTGCTTGTAATCACGATATCTCGAGATAGGGGTGACTGAAACTTTTCATATTTGTTATATAGATTTGTCATGTTGAGGGGAAGAATCCTATTGTTTTTGGTAGAGGTCAGAGGTCATCTGAGGTCACCATAGGTCCAAAACTGAAAACCTTGTAATCGCGTTATCTCGAGGTAGGAATGACCAACACTTTTCATATTTGGTACACGGATTTTGTCATGTTGAGAGGAAGAACCCTATTGTCTTTGGTAGAGGTCAAAAGTCATCTGAGGTCACTGAGGTTAAACTGCAAAAACCTTGTAAAATACTTGTAATCACGATATCTCCAGATAGGAATAACCAACACTTTTCATCTTTAGTATATAGATTTGTCGTGTTGAGAAGAAAAACAGTATTGTTTTTGGTAGCAGTCAAAGGTCATCTGAGGTCACCAGAGGTCAAAAAGCAAAATTTTCCAAGAATGCTCAAGATCGTCATCTGGGGTCACTGAAATTCAAAAAGCAAGAATTTGCAAGATCATCATATGGGGTCACCAGAGGTCAAAAAACAAAATATCTCAAGTATTCCCAAGATCGTCATCTGGGGTCACCAGAGGTCAAAAAGCAAAATTTCCCAAGAATTTTCAAGATCGAAGATCCATTGGAGTTGAATCCCTTTCAAGACACTTCCGTTTTTCTTTTTTGTTATATTTGGTGGGGTTCAAAGGTTATTTGAGGTCAGCAGAGTTCAAATTGTTAAAACATAAAATGCTGTAGTCAATTAAGAAAGATAAATTTGAGGGGTAAACCTTAGTGCAACAAAGCATACCCATTTGGCAAGACAGCAAGGAATCACTAAGCTTTGGGCTTTCTGGTTATTTCAGACATTGTAAAAGTTTTTGAAAAACTGCACCAGTGATAAGTGAAATTTCTTAAAAGTCTACATTTGTAAATTTCTTATGATGACAACTTTTTAATGAACCTATTTTGAAGGAATTGCCAAAACGCAACTTTTGAAACATTTTGCATTCTCTTTCAGCTGAATCTCCGTAACAACGTGGGCCGAAGTTGCTCGTTGCAAAATTGCTCAAAGAGATGTTTGCATCCAGATGAAGGCTCTTTGTTTCTTTTGTAGTAGTACTAAGTTAATCTAAGCATTTAAGTGACGCCCAGAATATTAACCATTACAATAATATTTCCAGTGCTTTTTAAATGGCAATAGATATTTGAGAAGCATTTTTCCTAGTTTGCCAGTCTTCCATTGTCTTTCTGTTTTGTAGCCACAGAGTTATGTTTTTGTCACAGTAAAATGGTCATTTATGGTAGGTACCATGTCAAAATAGCAAAGATGCAGCAGCCACAGCCAAGCTGCAGCAGCTCCAGCCGTTCTTTCTTTTAATACTCATTACAAGAGCAGAATCGTATTTATCTTGCTAATGTAATGTTTGTAAAAACAAAGCTTGGCTGCAACCTGTGCAGCTTAGCTGAAGCAGCTGCAGACTGAGATTTTGACATGATTTCATTTGACTTGGTTTCTTGTTTAATTGTAAGCACGAAGTATGGACTTGCTGAGTGTCTGTTCTTATCAATTGAAGGCAGAAGTGTGGTTCCACATTGCCTTTTCTGAACGTGACTTTGAAGCTTTTATGGAGTCATTTTAAAGAGTAGCTTAAGTTATGTGAATGTTACTGTGATCTGATCACATAAACATTCACACGTTTAGTTGTACTTGTACGACCATAATCATGAGTGCAAAAACAATATGCTAATGTCAGTAACTTATCTTTATAAAGTCTGGCCATTAGGGGATACATTTCATAGTAGTACTTTCCTACACCCAATACAAAACTGTATAATCAGATCATCAAATTTATGAACATATTTTGACTTCTGATCAATGGAAATGGAATTCATTATACAAAAGGGATGTGTTAACATGGGGTTTGTGTGTAGTCACAGTATTTGCTTGTCAGCAGTCATATGGTCTTCGTCTGAATACATGGTATGTCTTTATCACTTCCAACATTGTTAAAAAAGCCTTATTTTGAAACACAACAGGTATTGACAAATTTGTTGTTGGGTAGTTCAGGACCTAGCAAGTACCATTTCCATTGGTATGATATTGTTTTATGAGATGAATATATTTTAAAGTTATTGTGTAGTGCATAGTAGAGGCTCAGGAAGTTCCATCTTTTACTTTAAAAGTAAACAAGCACAATTAAGTCATCAACATGTTTCCTTTGCCCTCTGTTGCCATAGCTACCTTTTGTTCTAGTAGTAATAACTTTTCATATTTAAATGTCCATCGCTGGCTATCCAAAGTAAACTGTTTGCCAAATAGTGTCCAAAAGTCATTGTACAGAATATTATAATATAAATAACCCAAATCTTTGGACCGAGTAGAAATAATTTTCAAGATGCAGGTGTGAAAGAATTTCATTAATTTCTGGTAAATATGGAAAAATTGTAAGCATTTGTATCCATCCTTAAAATGTCACAAGAGGTAACTTAAATATTTTTTCATTTGACACTTTCTTTACTATTTTCAGTAAAAGCTCTTTATTTTAGATGTGAATTTTCATCTTTCACCAGAGAGCTTTGTGTTAACCATGTTACTTATTATTACCTGGTCAAAAAACATATGTTGTTGTATAGACTTTCAGTTAAACATTTTTTTCATAGAATTTCATTATTTTTGTTGGAACCATTGTTTAGGTTGCAGGACAAATTGCTTGCAGAAAGTTTTATTTCATTTTCTATATATTGTAATTTACAGTTTATTTTTGTTATAATCTTGACATGATCCCAAATATATCATTAAGTAATAGAGTAATTGAGTTCAGTTATTGAAATACTAACTAGTTAAGTAATAATGTTTGATTTTATGGGGAATGTTGAGGATGATGTCGTTAGGAGGAAAACATCCCTCACCAGTTCCATCTAGTAACCACAGTGGTCCCTCCTGATTGATTTGTGATTGAATACTTTTACCTGGTATAGGGGGAAGGGGATTTGAGTTTTCTTGCAAAGACATTTTCATTGAGAGCATAAATTTTATAAATCAAGATCAATTCATGGAGACATTGTTTAACCACCTAGGTACTGATAATGTACACACATATCATCTTTAAATGTTCTCCACACTGCATAAGATAGGTATATCTATCTTACAAGTATATGCATCAAGTTTAGTCACATACAACCCAGCTGATCCACCAGAGACTGCTCACTACCCACTAGGATTATTCTACAGTCTGATATCTCATGGCTAATGCCTAGGACAGATGTACATGACTAGAGACTACACACTGTGATCAATTAGCAATGTATTCCAATGTTCTCTGTGGAATGCAGCAATGATTGATGGTCATACAAAGCTGTACACATATCCAGCTTTCAGTCACTCTCACGAAAGTGTAAACATAATGCCGAGATGAGCAATCGATTTCGCCTCCAAATACCGCTTTGTGGCTCAGTAAAAAGAATTGTTGGAGATACATTTATCAGATTGTAACTGATTTTTTGTGCAAATTTTGCAATTATTAGTTTTATAGTGGAATGAAGGTTACAAAGCATTAATTCTGCAGCTAAGTGGTCAATTTTTTAACTCATGTTTAGGGTTTGTTAGCTGGGTGGAAAGCTTCTTAAAATATGAACTTAGGAGATGTGATCAGACTCTGTGTCTTTCATTGACATAGCAGTAATAGTAAGGTAGTCAGGTGTGCTAGTGAAAGTTATATCCTAAAGTAAGTAGTACATGTATGTAAGTTGTGTACTGCATGGCTGGAGGTAAAACAGGGTCACAGCCTTCAGCAGTCAATAGATTGTTATAATTATGCCGAGATGATTCATGTTCACATCAGTATGTATAAATGCTGTATCAGGAGCATGAATCATGCAGTAAGTGTAGTCAGGGGTTCCTGGGTTGTACTAGATGACATGTTCAGGGAGAAATTAGATGGAGGAAAATACACAACTTGAAATAGTTGATTGAACTGATAAGTCCCAAATTTTTGAGGGGGAACAGGGAGTTTCCCATCTGAATTTGTTTCCAGTGCCATCACAGCTAGGCATATGATTCGGTGATTTTGGTGACTTAGGACAGTCTTTATTGACACACATAGTCTAATGCAAAGAACTGTATTGCTCAATCTCTCTTGCCACTACAGTTAATAGGTGTCTTTAGCTTCAGAAAAGCTACTCTCTTTATAAATTTGCTTGATAGTTTTCTGCCAATGTTTCCATTGGCTGTTTGGCATACATATGGAATCCTGTGGCTTGCTTTGACTCCACATTGGCTGGAGCAATATTTTCAAGTAAAGTTATACCAGCAGTTTGGTAAAGTGTCTGTAATTTGTAAACTTTAAGGCAAACAACTTCAAGAAAGAACAGAATTTGATCATTGATTATTATCAAGTGTCTTTTTGTAGTTCGAGTGCTGTACATGATCATTCTCTTTGATAAAGCAGCATCACAGTTTTTCTTGCAAAGATTGTTAAATGCTTTGCTATTGTGTGTTCTTTGTAGATGTTTAGAGCCATGACAATGAGGCAAAACTTAAATGTAATTTAATGGATATCTTAAAAAAATGTTCTCTGACAAGAGACTCAGCTCACTTTTAAGATAAAATTCAATGCTTTTGGAATAACTCATCAATTTTCTGTTATCAGTTGGAAATGTTAAATATTTTTCATAAGGGTAGAATAGATTTCCATTTTGGAAGGAATACTTTGAATAAATAGATGACATCGAAATGATGAAGTGACTGACCAAACTCATCTTTAACAAGTTTTGGATATAGTGATCAAGTTTACTCTTTATTGTACATTTTTGATTCCTTGCTGAGGGCAGGCAAGGAATCTATGCGATGGTGATGCCGTGTGTGGGTGTGTGTGTATGTGACGGCTTTGCTTGTTTACACGATATCTCAAGAAGGGAAAGTTGGACAGTTCTCAAACTTGGGACATAGATGGGCCATAATCAGAGGAAGAACCCTTTTGTTTTTGGTGGAGGTCAAAGGTCATCTGGGGTCACAATCTGAAAACCTTGTTTACACGATATCTCAAGGTAGAAAGCTTGGATAGATTTCATGCTTGGTATGTAGATGCGTTGTGGTGAGAGGAAGAACCCTATTGTTTTTGGTGGAGGTCAAAGGTCATCTGGGGTCACCGGGGGTCAAAATCTGAAAACCTTGTTTACGCGATATCTCAAGTTAGAAAGCTTGGATAGATTTCATGCTTGGTATGTAGATACGTTGTGGTGAGAGGAAGAACCCTATTGTTTTTGTTGGAGGTCAAAGGTCATCTGGGGTCACCGGGGGTCAAAATCTGAAAACCTTGTTTACACAATATCTCAAGTTAGAAAGCTTGGATAGATTTCATGCTTGGTATGTAGATGCGCTGTGGTGAGAGGAAGAACCCTATTGTTTTTGGGTGGAGGTCAAAGGTTATGTGGGGTCACCAGGGTCAAAATCTGAAAACCTTGTTTACACGATATCCCAAGGTAGGAAGCTTGGATAGATTTCATACGTAGTATGTGGATGCGTTTTGGTGAGAGGAAGAACCGTATTGTTTTTGGTGGAGGTCAAAGGTCATCTGGGATCACCAGGGGTCAAACTCTGAAAACCTTGTTTACACGGTATCTCAAGATAGGAAGCTTGGATAGATTTCATAGTAAGTATGTGGATGTGTTATAGTAAGAGGAAGAAGCCTATTGTTTTGGATGGAGGTCAAAGGTCATTTGGGGTCACCGGGGGTCAAAGTCTGAAAACCTTGTTTACATGATATCTCAAGGTAGGAAGCTTGGATGCATTTCATACGTAGTATATGGATGTGTTATAGTAAGAGGAAGAACCCTATCATTTTTGGTGGAGGTCAAAGGTCATCTGGGGTCAACAGGGGTCAAAGTCTGAAAACCTGTTTACACGGTATCTCAAGGTAGGAGCTTGGATAGATTTCATTCTAAGTATGTGGATGGGTTATAGCAAGAGGAAGAAGCCTATTGTTTTGGGTGGAGGTCAAAGGTCATCTGGGGTCACAGGGGGTCAAAGTCTGAAAACCTTGTTTACACGATATCTCAAGGTGGGAAGCTTGGATAGTTTTCATACTTGGTTTGTGGATGTGTTATGGTGAGAGGAAGAACCCTGTCATTTTTGGTGGAGGTCAGAGGTCATCTGGGGTCACCGGGGGTCAAAGTCTGAAAACCTTGTGTGCACGATATCTCAAGGTAGGAAGCTTTGGTAGATCTCATGCTTTGTATGTGGATGTGTTATGGTTAGAGAAAGATATCTATTGTTTTTGTTGGAGGTCAAAGGTCATCTGGGGTCACAGGGGGTCAAAGTCTGAAAACCTTGTTTACACGGTATCTCAAGGTAGGAAGCTTGGATACATTTCATACTTAGTATATGGATGTGTTATAGTAAGAGGAAGAACCCTATCATTTTTGGTGGAGGTCAAAGGTCATCTGGGGTCAACAGGGGTCAAAGTCTGAAAACCTGTTTACACGGTATCTCAAGGTAGGAGCTTGGATAGATTTCATACTAAGTATGTGGATGGGTTATAGCAAGAGGAAGAAGCCTATTGTTTTGGGTGGAGGTCATTGGTCATCTGGGGTCACAGGGGGTCAAAGTCTGAAAACCTTGTTTACACGATATCTCAAGGTGGGAAGCTTGGATAGTTTTCATACTTAGTTTGTGGATGTGTTATGGTGAGAGGAAGAACCCTGTCATTTTTGGTGGAGGTCAGAGGTCATCTGGGGTCACCGGGGGTCAAAGTCTGAAAACCTTGTGTGCACGATATCTCAAGGTAGGAAGCTTTGGTAGATCTCATGCTTTGTATGTGGATGTGTTATGGTTAGAGAAAGATATCTATTGTTTTTGTTGGAGGTCAAAGGTTATCTGGGGTCACCAGGGGTCAAACCCAGAAAACCTTATGCGATATCTCAAGGTAGGAATCTTGGATAGATTTCATACTAAGTATGTTCATGTGTTATGGTGCGAGGAAAAACCCTATTGTTTTTCATGGAGGTCACAAGCCATTTGAGGTCATCAGAGGTCAAAATTGAAACTTTGTAATCATGTCATTACAAGGAGGAAGCACAGACAAATCCCTTCTTTTTTTCATTTTTTTTGGTTATTCAAGTTTTAGTTCAAAGGTCATGTGACATGAGCTGACATGAGAAGAGGTCAAATTGTGACCACATCATAAAAAATGATGTAGTAGAGAAGTATAAATTTGATGGATGAACCTCAGTGTAGCAAAGCACCCTCCTTTTGGCAAGGAATCACTAAGCCTTTTGGCTTTCTGTTTGTTTATGCAAGGCATTCCACATTCAAACTAGAACTGCATTTGCTTGCAAATATGCAGAACTGTAGTGCATATTAGGCAAGTCCATGCAGTTTGAAGTAAGCCAGCCAGTTTTGATGTGGATTTATTACATGAAAATCTATACACAGCTTCCATTACACTAACTTCTCGATGGTTCAGATAGGCACTGCCCAATTATATCAGTTCTTCCCTTGGTTTGACATTTATTTCACACGCTTCTTGTTGAGTGGCTCTCAACAGATTTCCCATTTCATGTTCTGACTGGAGTTGTCAAAAAGTTCCATCCAGATTGCTGTTTTTGTCATAATAGCTCTCTGTTCTGACCATTGACCTAAAATGTGAGAGAAGTACAGCACAACTCTCTCAATCCAATGAAATGAAGCCAATTCCCATTCAAGCAGTACTTGATATATCTCTTGTGTGCCAAGTAAGAGGAAGCAGGGATTGCTATAATTGAAATGTACTCCAGGCTGTACACCTCAATGGTAAATAGCCAGATCAAATTTCATTGCATTTTCTAGGAATTTATCCACAAAGCTCTTTCATTAACTCGTTAACCTTTCTTTTAGTCATGGTATTTGCTTTTGTTACATTGGTTTCTATTTAATGACAACCACAGATCAACTTACTGCTGTTGTTAGAAGGTCAAACATGAACATTTGTATGAACTATGTTACGGTACATGCAAGAAAGGTATTATAGGCCATGGAAGGCTTAACAAAAGAATTTAGCAGTAATAAAGCTCTAGCCTGTAGAACTTAGGTTCTCAAGTGGCAGCCTGCCTTCCATTTGTAGCCTGCAATGAGTGCATAAATGGCCTGTATATTTGAAGAGCCAAAAATTTTAATAAGAACAAAAGCTGTTGAATAAAGCCCTGGCTACTACAAAATATTTAAAGCAAAAACTCAAGTAAAAGTGGCCCACTGTCCAAAACACTTGAGAGCCCCTGCTGAAGAATGAGATGGTTAGTTTTATCTCGTTGCTTGGAAACATGCATAAAATATGGTATTCTCAGTTTTTCTTTCAGCTTCTTTAATTTCAAATGAAAATCTTGTGACATGCCCTTTGACATGGATATCACCCATGGAATAATGAGATACAAGACTTGACATAAAACCCTACAATGTCCTTATTTTACAAACAAAGTGGTGAAAATCAAAGGTCATCTGCAAGGTCAATCTTTAAGAACCTTGTTAACATATTTCCAGATAGGAAGTATGGAGTTAGAGTGAGCTAGATGAGCTTTTATGGCTCAGTTTCTAACCAATTGGTTTAAGTCTGACCAGGGCTTGGCCTTTTTCCAGTTGTGACTCACTGGCTTGTTTTCCCTACTCCACTGGAAGTATGGAAGTTTTTCATACTTAGCGTGTAAATGCTTTGGATGATGGGTAGAATGCTATTATTTTTGTGGAGGTCAAAGGCCACCTTAGGTCACCTGATATTTCATGCTTGGAAACTACAAAAATTTAAAAAAGGTTTTATTTTTCCCCTGTTAAATACAAAAACGCTTTTGTTGTTGATGTTTCTGTGCTTGGTGAGAAGTCATTTCAGCCTCACCATTTGTCAAATTCTAAAAACCTTGTTAGTATGAATCTTAAGGTAAGAATTGGTGATGGTTATTCCCCAGAAATGGTGTATAAATGCACATTGATTTAGAACATTAACATTTTAGAACCTCTGTAGTTTTTAGTAAAGGCTCCTGAAATGAATTTATCAAAACCCCAATCTAGTTTGGCATTCTGGTTAAAGAAAGCTTATTAGACCCCAGTACATCATTAGAACATCTTTGGAAAACAACCACTATGTCAGGAAGCCTCTCTAAGTGTCATCAAGGTACTACCAGGTATATGTCATCCATATTCTCAAAGTTCTGTTCTGCTGAAGTTGGTGTCACCTACAAGAGTATTAGAGTACTAGCAAAATGGTGATCTCGCTGGCCTGAATCAGTAAAACTGACACACCAGTAGACACCAATATATTACACTGTGTGGTCGTGAGCTTGTTGGCAAATAAAATATCATCCAATCACCACTACAATCATACAGGCCTTCAGTTATTATTCTATCACCTTTCCCCCTCCACCCATCCAACCCTCCCCATTTCCCATGCAATAACTGACACATGTATTCTACATGTTATGCAAATGGATACAAAAATAAGAACAACATCTGTCGCAATTTTTCAAAGCTTTTATTACACAATTCAAATTGCATATCATTTGGCTTTTCATATGAGGGTGGGAATAGCACATACATAAAGTTCTCACTCATACATAATACGTTGCACATGAATGGAAGCAAAATGGCTTGTAACCCTGTAATCGCTAATGGAAGAGTCTTTGATTGATGTCATGAATGCACAAACAGTGCGGAATGCAATAAACTATTGTAAAATCACTGATTGAGTCATGTTGAGACATGGCTGATTTCAAAAATGTTACATACAGTATGTGTGTGCATGGTTTGAATACTCCTTAATGTTCTGTAATTTGTTTTAGTAGTACTTCTGTTTTAGAGAAAATCTTAAAGCTGGTGCCAAGTACTGAGGAGGGAGACAGTTTCCAGAAGAGGGGAATATTTTTCAAGGAGGGTGAGATGTGTTAAAATGTATAAAGGCAATGGCTATGCCCCCTTTCCCCACCTAGGTAATGGGCTTGGTAGGAAGACACTGCAATGACCTGACTGCAGACTACTTGTCAGGGATGGGTTGGATACATTTTGTGGTCACCTTAGTCATGAAGCAGTTCGGTCACAGTTGGATCGTAGGTTTTCTGCACACTATGCAGACCTGACTGCAACCTGGTTCACTCATATTGGTTACTGCATCCATATGGAGGCCATCACTTAAACTTTCTACAACTGTCACCTGATTTCAAAATGCTCCTTTATTTGCTCTCCAAAAGAAGAGGGTAGCAGTGGGCTCATTAGCAGTGTCTAACTGCCACGAGCTGACTCAATTGAGATGCATTTGCCTTGACTCTACAAAGAATATCACACACGTTTGAGCTGACTCAATTGAGATGCATTTGCCTTGACTCTACAAAGAATATCACACACGTTTGATATGCCCAATGTGCTCTAAATGAGGTCTGACTGTCAGATCCAGTTGGGTAAGAAACAAAATTTGGTGCACGCTGCCCAACTGAACTGGTTTTCTGTATCGTCATAGCTAGTCCAGCTGCAGCATACTGTAATGTGCTGGCCTTACACTACATGGCTGTACAAGTTTAGCTGTGCTTTATTCTCATCGAACGACATATGTTACATTGAAATACAATAATAAAAAAAAATAAATAAAAAGTGCTTACTTAACCTAATAGTCGGCATTAAAATATACTAATGCATGCATGATTCAAAACTATTTTAAGCTACATCAATGCCGTCACATTAGTATATGCTGTGACATAGCAGACGGTGGGAGTCTATCTGCGATTTCAGTTCCTTTTGGCAGTATGCCATGTGATTGTACATATATAATTGGCAGCTCAAACAACCCCTGGCATGTTACATTAAAACTTCTTTGCATATTGTAATCTCAGTGAGTGATTTCTCCGAGCTTACTTCTAATACTGTTTGTACTATCCCACTTTCAAGGAAGACATTTTAACTGATTAAAAAGAACGAGCACCAATCGTACTCATTGCATATAATTGATAATAATATCTCTTGTTATACTGTAATTGGCAAGTAGAAGGCTGACAAGCATCAAATAAGAATCATGAACAATGCAACTTGATAATTTGCATACCTTTGATTGTTTATGAAAATCCTAAAATTTTTATAAAATGCCATTTGCAAATGTTTTTGGCCCTTCAGCTGCTGTAAGTGCACACAATTCATTTACCTTCATAACAGACACAACATTCAAAGAGACAATGAGATAGGGCTCATGTAATTGTAGTACCTCCTTCATTATAGTATTTTTACATGTTGACTTTATGGAAATAAAGTTCTTTCTTTTAATCTGTCTATAGCAATAAACCATTAAAAAGAACGATTTTTGTTGAGGTCTGTTACTAATATAGGGAGATTTTAGTTCAAGTTGGAAGGGGGTTAGGGACCTGGGAAGGGACTAATGGTAGTCAATGAGGAGGCCTGTTTGAACAACACTGCTTTCAAAATTATACTGAGCTTATCCCCTTGCCCTCTTCTTTGTAAGTTATAGTGCGAGGCTTCAATAAAATACAAGTCAACTGCCTAAACTACAGGCAAGTATTAAAGTCATGCTATACACCCAGTTGAAGGAGTCATGCTCCTATCAACCCAGGTGGCTGCAGCAGACAGTTCCCTGCCCACACCCTATAAACTGGCTCAAGTCCCTAAAGCGAGAAATTGAATCATAAAAGTCGAGTGTAGAATTTCACTTCTTCAATTTATGTACTGTACTTATTCTAAATGGAAACGACCAAACTTGATTGTAGCCTACTGTCAGCTGACTGTATTGCTATTTGAGCAAAGGGTATGAATATTCATGTACTGTGCCTTTTACCTTTATTTCTGGAATACAAGGTTACCAATCATTTCCAGAGAGGAAGCTCTGTGACAACACACTCTGATAATAGATATTGTAGAAAAACAACAACTTCCTGTTGTTTTGACATTCTACCTGCATCATTGAAATGAACAGTGAACATTGTACCCTCACCTACAGTGAGGACTCTGGGCTTGCAGTAGGAAAAAATATAACAGGCAGCAAGTTCTATGATTACATACTACAGGTCTATGCATTGATGGCTACATTGTAACACCTCACATTACAACACATTTTATGCAAAAGCTTCAAATTTGTTTGGCTTAATTTGATCCCACCATAATGTATCTGATGACTTCTTCATGCCTTTTTGTATGTCCTCACACAAACAACATCTTTGCACTTGCAGGTCTGGAAAGAATCCAATGAATACAAGGAAGGATTATTAAATGGAGGTTGTAACTTCAAATTGAAGGCAATATGAAAATGGCCATGCACTATCATAAACAGACATGAAAACATTCTCTAGTCATCTCAATCATATTTGAAACATCTGATTAATAATTCATAGGAAATATGAGTGTGTTCCCACTTGAGCACGAGCAAGAGCAAGAGATCAGATCCGGGTCAGACCCCGAGCAGGGGATCAATTTGCAAGTGGTAATGCTCTCGTTTCCCGGATCAGATCTGGCAAGCTTGATCGCCCCTTCGGGCAGCATCAGACCGGGCGGGGCAATCAAAAAACACGTCGGAACACAATGGCAGATAAAGGTGGCCCAAGATCAAAGTGAATGTATGACGTTCTTCTGCTAGCAGAAGAACGTCATATGCAGAGCTTGTTTAGTACTACCTCAGTCAGCCCATGACATATCAACAATGAGAAAACCACACAGTGCATGTTCTAATGCCCATGAGTAACTGCACACAAACCACCTGTAGCCTACACATAAACAGCAGCCTGCTGGTAATTTGCATGTACATCATAAAGCACTCACACAGTAGCATAATCATTCTAGCTATACACTTCACCCTTATGAGTTTGATGCTCACTTCAATTCTTTTCAATTTTTTTCAATATTTTCTGCCACTCACTATACAAAAAAGCATATAGGTATCGAAGTGGAATAAAGGACTGAAAGTTTTCAGCAGTGCCAGGGAGTGAGATTTCCTGACATTTTGTTTTCCCCAGGGAAAATTTTGGAAACTCTATGCCTTTGTCTGTCATTAAGTGGGCTGCAAGGGCCATGATATCCTATTCAGACCAAAGAAATTTTCAGCATTTTCATCTGCATAAACAACCAGAATGCAAAAATGCATTGTGGTTTCGATGATAAGTACATACATGTGTAATCCCAAATAATGCCAAGATGTCCAATTTCTTTCAGTCACTGATGGAATGCAATCTGAATGTGTTGGAAAAATCATGTTTTTTCATCATACCTCACCTCTGGAATTCTTGGGAAACTTCACTTTTTGAAACCTGGTGGCCTAAGATGAAGCATGACCTCCAACAAAACCAAGAGGATTTCTCTACTAGATTTAATGCAGCAGCATGCAAAGTATGTGAAGTATCTACATTTCCTAAACTGAGATAATGTGTTAACAAGGTTTTCAGAGTTTGACCCCAATAGACCCAAGATGACCTTTGACCTATGCCAAAAATGATAAGGTTCTACTCAACATAATGCATCCAAAGGTAAGAATAAAATGTATCCATACTTCCTACCTTGAGATACTGTTTTGCTTTTCAGAATTTGACTCTAAGTGACCCCAGATGACTTTGACCTCCACTAATAAAGATTGCATTCTTTCTCTCAATATAGGATACCTACATATAAAGAGTGAAGTGTATACATGCTTCCTACTTTGAGATGTTCACAAGAATTCCAGAGTTTGATCCCCAGTCACCCCAGATATTTGATCAACACAAAAACAAGAGGGTTTCCCCTCACCATGGGGCATTCACAAACTAAGCATAAAATGTATACCAATGCTTCTTAATTACTTTAAACATCATGTTAGCAAGTTTTTTCAGTTTGCCCCAGTGACCTCAGATGAACTTTCACTTCCACCAAAAGTAAATGGGTTCTTCCTCTCAACATAGAGCATGCTTCCTACCTTGAGATATCATTTTATCAAGGTTTGTAGAGTTTGACCCCTCGTTACCCCGATGACCTTTGACTACCAAAAACTGCTGGTTTCTTTCACTTAATATAGGGCATCCACATAATATGAAATCTAACCAAGCTTCCTACCTTATGATACAGTGTTAACACAGTTTTCTGAGTTTGACCCCTGATGACTCCAGATGATCTTTGACCTCTACAAAAGACAACAGGGTTCTTTCTCTCACCATGGGGGTGGGGAGGCATCCGCATACTACGTATGAAATCTATCCAACCTTCCTAACTCAAGATAAAGTGTTAACAAGGTTTTCAGATTTTGACCTTGGTGACCCCAGATGACCTCTGACCTCCACCAGAAACAATAGGATTCTTCCTCTCACCATCTTGACAAAGTATGAGAACTATCCATGTTTCCCTTCTAGAGATATCATGTTTATAATGAGCTAAGCATCACAAACACACATAACTACCCACACACATGCATTGCATACACATGCCATCATGAATGCATAGGCTTCTCTTCTCATCAACACCAAAACCCAGAAAGCCAAAAGGCTTTAAAGTAATTCTTTGCCACTGAAAGGAAAGTCTAGTATGGTATTTTCAACTCGGCAGTGTTTCATCCATTACTATGTTTACAATTCTGGCACAGAATGTCTAGGAACCATGGGCACAATCTAGACCAATACCATGTTAATAACCTTTGACCACCAGTGACTCCAAATGACCTTTGACCTCCACCAAAAATGATCAGGATAATATGCTCAATATGGGCCATCTACATGCCAAGTATGAAATTCATCAGTTTCCCTACTTGAGACATTGTGTTTACAAGACTTTAACCTTTTGCCCTAGCTCTAGTGACCTCAAATGAAATGTGACCTCCACAAAAAACAACAGGCTCACCTATTCAATATGGGTCATTCACAGGTCAAGAGCAAGATCTCTTGAAGTTTCTCTTTCTCAGATGTTGTGTTTACAAGGTTTCAACCTTTTGACCTTCCATGACCCCAATAAGCTTTGACCTTCACCAAAGCAATAAAGGTAATTGACTCAATATGGGTCATCCACATACCCAGTATGAGATTCATCAAATTTTCCCTGCTTGAGACAATGTTAACAAGGTGTTAACCTTTTAACCTGTAGTTACCCCAAAATGACTTATGACCTCCATCAATACAATAGGGATCATCTATCCAATATGGGCCATCAACATGCCAAGTGTGAGATCCCTTAAAGTTACCCACCTTGAGAAAGAGTGTTTGTTTTCAGCATTCGATCTCTAGTTACCTAAAATGACCTTTCCCTCCACAAAAACAATGAGCTTCCTCCGCTTAATATAGAGTACCCACATGCTAAATATGAGATTCATGAAAATTTCCCTGCTTGAGATATTGTGCTTATAAGTTTTTGATGTTTTGACCTATGACCCCAAATGACCTTACCAAATAAAGGGTATCTGTGTGCCGTGTATGAGATTGCTTGACTTTACTCCCCTTGAGATACCGTGTTTAGAAGCAAAATTTGTCACATACACATACACACTCACACACTGCTTTACCATACTGCACATATTCCTCTGCCTACTGCAAGGAATAAAACATGAGGACTTGAGAAGGCTTACTGAAATTTCTTAGTCTTAATCTTTTTCAAGTGTCAAGAAGGAAGGGGGTCTCAAGTGGACTGAGACCCTGCCTGGACCAATACGTGGTTACTGTACATATTGTCAAGCATACCCCCATTACTTGAAGTAAGGGCACCTGCATAGTGGTTGGTTAAATGAATTTGGTGGTCAGAAAACCACTCAAAAGGCCCATCAAGGACCCCTTAACCAAGTTCTACATGTCTGACTTGATCATTTATAATGTTCATGGCTGTCTAGACTTGATGGAAACCCAATTACAAACTGTTGTCAAATAACAAGTAACGGTCCCAGATAAAGCATTGATATTGCTTTGCAGGCTGCACAAAGGAGGAACCATGGGCTGCTTTTGACACCAGTGTTGGTGTATGCTAAGCACAGGAGATGACCATTTTCACTGGCACAAGTTTTGGTAAAAAGCTGAAAGGGTGCCAACAATCCTTTTTTATGTCCACAGTGGAGAGCATGGAGGTAAACTAGAACTCCCTGACTATATGAAAGCTCTGCCACTATAGTGCTGGGCTAATTGCCACCCAAGGGGGAGGGATCCATGGGGAGGGAATACATTAAAGATTTTCCTGTGCTGGCTGTAAATGTACTGGGCAGGATTCAAAATTTCCTAATTATATCTGGATGGAATAATTTAGTACTAGGCAGGGTCCCCCTCCCTCACCCAAGTGAGGGAAAGGAACTGCTCTGTAGGTCCACAGTCCACTGGTCCTGAAGTGGATGCTTACAAATTGAACTGATCACAGTACCAATGGGTTGTAGTACACTATAACCTAGTGTTGCCACATTCTCAATACCATAACAAAAATTTGTTATCACATGATTAAAGGAACTTAACATGAGCTGGCAGTGGCCATGTTATATGCTAATTCAAATGTATGTGACTACATTTGCCAAAATAAACTGAAAGCACATATATGTAAGTCAAGAAATGATTCATCATGTAAATTAGTAAATGTACATTTATAGTTCATTTTGCAGCAAAGTCAATGAGTATGACAAGCTATCACTAGCACAGTTTAGCACAATTGATCTACCAACTTTTGAGATGTAAAAATTGTAACATCACTCAAAAGACTTTGATAAATTTGTAGTTTATGCTATTTTTCATGTTTTCATTCCACCTTGATTTTGGAAATGAGTACTGTGTGGCTGACTGAGTTTTCTAATGCCAAGCCACCCCAATTAGAAGAACCTCAGATGGCTTAGCTAAAGAAAAGGTCTAAGCACAAATTCATATGTTCATATGTCAAATGGGAACTGACTGTTACAATTCTGGTGAAATAAGTTTATGTAAGTTACCACTCAAATTCCTGTACATGGTTCTCGAGATATAAGAAGAGTTACTGCTTTTGTTACCCAATATGAATTTGAAGCAAGCAGGAGTGATTTTGCCTCCACATATTGATGAGCAATGATTTGTTTTCTTTGTTTTCCAATTGATTGTTTAACCTTGAAACAGGTAGGAACATGAGTTTACCAGGCGCATGTCCAAAGAGGGGGTCCTGGGGTCCCCTACTCGCTCCGATTTTTTAGAGTTTTTATCTCATCGCTCCGTGAGGAGGATGAGATATTGTAGTTACTTTGCCTGTTGGGCTATATTCGGCAATATCAGCTGAAATAGGAACCGTTGCCATGGTAACAGTTAATTTTCCCAAGTTACTAGTCTAAGGGGCTAACCCATGGTGGGGTACTCCAGGGTGACCAAAAGTCCATAACTGAAGGAGGGGTCGAAACGTGTCCGTGTGTGTGTGTGTGTGTGGGTGTGTGTGTGTGTGAACTTGTCTTCCTATCAGACCGAGGACCTGAACAATGGATTTGAGGTCCTCTGAAGGAAATTCAATAGATTTGTCAAGTCCTCGAAAGTTTGAACAATAGAGAGTCTATTGTCAAGGTTAGGGTTAAGGAAGTAAACACAAAGGAAATAACAATGAGGTCCTCGGATTGTATGTAAAATCGACTTGGGTGTGTGGGTGAGTGTGTGTGTGTGGGTGAGTGTGTGTATGTGGGTGAGTGTGTGCGTGAGTGGGTGAGTAAGTGAGTGTGTGTGTGTGTGTGTCCAATTTTGTTTTCTTAATATCTCCAAAACGGTAAAGCCGATTTTCTTCAAATTTGGTGGGAAGGTGCCCTAGGTTGAACCCCAGTTCTACATTGACTCCCGGAAGTAAAAGTCAGAGGTCAAAGGTCAAATTATGTGAAAATCACTCTTTTTATAATAACTCCAAGAAAAAACATCCCATGAACATGAAACTTCACACATATAATAAGAGTGTCTGGTACTACTATTAAACACGCATAAAAAAGTGTGTTACTTAAAGATATAGGAACTGACTAATGAATGTAGGCAAATAAGTGTATGAACTTTGAACCAGTCATTGTGCGTTCATGTTCAAGTGTACTTATTGGTAATGCTGTCAGGAAGAATTAAACTTCTTGTAAGTAGAATTTAGTATCAAGGAATGAATACTTCTTACATTACAATGTTCCGAAATAGTATTAATACTTTTGTAAGACATTAATTTCCCTGTAGCGTGTGCTTTTTGAAAACTGCTGAACAGTGATCACCACTTTTGCCCCATATTTTGGGCACCATGGGGAGTCAACAAGCCATTCTAAATTTGGAATCTATGCTTGTAATGTTTTTGTCCATTCCAATGATGTGCATACTAACACGAGCAAGCATGCACATAGTATTATGTGCACATATTTTCTGTATAGCGTACTGAAGGTGTTCTTTTTGCACAACAACAAAAGGGCGCATGAAGGGAAACTAGTACGCGTGCAGACGCCTCAAACACGGTCACACTGATCTGTTTATGTATGTTGATCCTCCAAATAGATCAGTGCGCCAAGGGGCGGTCGCTCCCCTCCCACAAAGCCTCCGAAGGCCTCTGTCGGAAATTTCTAGTCTCTGTCAGAAATTTTTACCACCTTAATTAAAAATTCTTACAATGGAAAATAGTTGCTCAAGTTATATTCTTAGGGGTTTACTTACAACACTTATTATGTTTTTAAGCAGAATTACACATCGAAATGGTTACTGACAAGTCCTGGAAATGTCATTTAAGGCAATCTTGGAGATATTTTAATCTAATTTTTTCCGTGCGCTACACGCCAGATGATGGTGGCGCTATGCTTACATAGTACCAAAGATACTATAAGCATAGATTTCACACTCCTATACCTACACTTTTACGGGAATTGACTCCTCATGGAGAGGCAAATATTGGGGCGGAAGTGTGGAATTGACAAATGCGCCGTTCTATTCAACGATCTGCATACGAAAAAAAGAACGCGGTACGGACGTCATTGTTATAAAAAGGTTGACCCACGTGTGCTTTGACAGCGCGTTTCATACGCGCAATATACCTTTCTCTGTGCATTTATCTAAATGCACAGAGAAACTCACTACCGCACACTTAAACCAGAATGCAAACATGCATTGAGGTTTCGATGATATACGTTCTATTCCAAAAAATGCCATGATGTCCCATATCTTTCAGTTACTGGTCAAATGCTATCTTAAAATGTTGGAACCAGAAAGCCAAAAGGCTTAGTAATTCCTTGCTGAAAAGGGGGTGATTTGTTACACTGAGGTTCATCCATTAAATTTGAACCAAAACTTGAATAACCAAAAAAATGAAAAAAAAAAAAAATGCATTAGAAGGGATTTGTCTGTGCTTCCTCCTTTGTAATGACATGTTTTCATGTTTTCGAAGTTTCAGTTTTTGACCTCTAGTGGCCTCAAATGGCTTGTGACCTCCACGAAAAACAATTGCCTTTATCCTCTCATCATACCACATCCACATACTTAGTATGAAATCTATCCACGCTTCCTACTTTGAAACTTCCTACTTTGAAATATCGTGTAAACAAGGTTTTCAGACTTTGACCCCTGGTGACCCCAGGTGATCTTTGACCTCCACTAAAAACAATAGGCTTCTTCCTCTTGCTATAACACATCCACATACTAAGTATGAAATCTATCCAAGCTTCCTACCTTGAGATATCATGTAAACAAGGTTTTCAGACTTTGACCCCTGGTGACCCCAGATGACCTTTGACCTCCACCAAAAATTATATGGTTCTTCGTCTTACCATAACGCGTCTACAGACTAAGTAAGAAATTCATCCAAGCTTCCTATCTCGAGATATCGTGTTAACAAGGTTTTCAAGGTTTGACCCCTGGTGACCCCAGGTGACCCCAGGTGACCTTTGACCCCACCAAATACAAAGGGTTCTTCCTCTCAATATGGGGCATCCATGTACCACGTTTGAGAACTGTCAGAGCTTGTCTTCTTGAGATATCGTGTTAACGAGGTTTTCAGAGTTTGACCCCCCGTGACCCCAGATGACCTTTGACCTCCACCAAAAATAATAGGGTTCTTTCCCTTACCATAACGCATCTACATACAAAGTATGAAATTCATCCAAGCTTCCTACCTCGAGATATTGTGTTAACAAGGTTTTCAGGGTTTGACCCCTGGTGACCCCAGGTGACCTTTGACCCCCTCCAAAAACAATAGGGTTCTTCCTCTCAATATGGGGCATCTTTGTACCAAGTTTGAGAACTGCCCGACTTTCTCTTCTGGAGATATCGTGTTAACAAGAAGTGTCACAAAAACACACACACATACATACACCCATACACACGCACATACACACATACATACACGCCATCATGAATGCATAGGTTTCTCTTATCATCGAAACCAAAAAGAACACGCTAATTTCATTCCTGTTAAATGCTTGTAAGAAGTCGACACACATTTTTAACAGCTTTTTGACGAGACCATGGTAACTGACCTATTTACAGATTGCGGACTTCAAAACAGTCATTGTGCATTCATGACAGAGTGTTTGCTTGACATGGCACGGGGAAGAAGCATAAGTTGTCAGTGAATGGAATATATTGAGTGATTATTTCTCAGATTTAAGAATGTTCCGAATTAACATGTTGTTACACTTGCACAAGACTTTCATCTGTCTAACTGTTTTCAAAATGACTGAACAGTGATCAGCACTTCGGCCCTGATATTTTGGCCTCCATGAAGAGTCAGCGCACCATTTTAACTTTGGAATCTATGCTTATAATACCTTTGGATAGTACATCATTACTTCAAGATAATAATCTGTCGGAAATTTTTTGCTTTTGCACCCCCCCCCCCCCCAACAAAAACATCTAGCTACGCCACTGCAGTGTACCATCCGCGATCAGCGCATTGTGTGTTATCTTTTCAAAGATATAGACCTTATGCATGTGATGTCACAAAGGAGAAAGTGCTCCCTCATTTGGAGGAAAATGGAGGAAAAGCGCGTATCATTGCAAGTTACACCAATAAATGCAGACAGCTGATTTGTAACCAATCGTACACGTGCGTAAGTCTACTACACGTGCAGCGAAATCTACGCCGTGAGTGCACGTTTCAGACGTGTGCTTCATTGTTTTCACCCAAAATGACGTCAGTGTGATGTCAATGCATAAGGTCTATCATAAGTATAGATGCCAAAATCCTATACCTACACTGTTACAGAGATTGAATCCTCATGGAGACGCAAATATGGGAGTGGAAGTGTGGATTTGACATACCCGCTTTTTTATTCGGTGATGTGCGTATAGTAGGGAGCTTAGATTGCACGGCGCGGACGTCGGCTACGACGTAATGACGTCATGTTGTAACTATGCATGCGTCTACGAGAACTTCACGTTGTCGGTGTAATTCTACACCGGGAATCGCTCGTTTTGGCGTTGTGGCCAGAACAGCAACGAGAGGCAGTATATGAGGTCATATATTTTTGTTGCCATGCCGATCGTTGCATTAGAAACTTAAAATACGCGTTGCACAAATATCATTAATTCTTCGTGGTCCATTATATCAGTTAAATAACCATAGCAATTGCTTCACGGACTCGATGAAGGTTTGCCACTCTCCAACTTAGGCCTACATAAGGAGTAAGTTTGACTTGTACTTCCCGCTAAATACTGTTACCATTAACAGATCGGTTTGCGCGTCTGATACTCAAACGAAGTTCAAATATCGCCACGCGACTTTCATGGTGCGTTGTAGAAATCTAAAGCACAATGGTTCCAGGGCGCGGATGTCAGCTCGACAACGTGGACTGTGGGTTAAAACGCCGCGTAGCCCTGCCCACGTCGTGTAATCTAAAGCTCCCTAATAATAGGTACGCACAGGAAATTTCATACCTAAAATCGCGTGGCTTGCGTGAGCGTTGTGTACACGCAGGATAACATTCTCTGTGTTTTATCCTGAATACTTGACTTGACACTTTTGCGCGCTCCGGAAAAAAACGCGCTAGTTGATTTCCCGTTGTGAGTGCGTAAGATATTAAAGGTTCATTTAAAAGTGTGTTACCTGAAGATTCGATAAAAACTGACCAATAAATAAGCCCATGAACCAGGGAGCTTCCAGCTCCCTGAACTGAGCTTCAAACGTGCCAGTGTGCATACATTTTCAAGTGCACTTAATGCAATGCAAAATGCCGCAAGGAAAAAATAAAGTTCTTCTTTTAAGTGAAATCTATTGAGGAGTAACACTCCTTAAATTTACAATGTTTCAAAATAACAAGTGCAGGCTTCAAAGTGGTCCATCACAGAAATATAGGAGGTTTTATAGGAAGGATACTGATGAATATATAGGGTTTTATAGGATTTTTCAAGGAAAATATAGAGTAAATATAGGAATGTTACACACAAGCAGTTCTAATTATCTTCAAAACTCCTCAAAGTTGTGGATGGGGAATACATAGTACCTTAGGAAACTAATGAACTATACTGTTTAAATGATACAAATGTGATTCAAAGTATCACAAGTGCGGACCATGTGGCAGAACTGTGTGATTCTACCATCAACATGGAATTAAGAAAACCACCTAAATATTTTGGTGGAAGGGAAAGGGCAAATCTCCTGACGGTGGTGTATTTGCATATTTTGACCCTGGAATAAAGTATCCATAAATGTTATTATTTGTGCATATCAAATAGGCACCAAACTTTGCAATATTTGAAGTTGAGAACATGTAATGTGACCATGATAGTGCTTTTAAAAGATGGGTAGTTAACGTGGACAATGAACTGTTGCTAATGTCCTAAAGTACACAAATAGAATTCGCCTCAGTTCCAATAATAATGGGGTTGAGGTGGGGAAATTTTCGAATTTTTTGCAAATTAAAAACTGTAACAGGAAATGGTCTCTTAATACATTTTTCTATAAACTGCACTGTATTGCTAGTCAATCTTGATATAAAGTGTGACATGTGGGTGATGACAGTATGATCATAGGCCTGTGACAACTGTATGGTTGCCATGAAAACCTTCGAACTCATGTCCCAGTGGCATAGCCAGAACTGTCTCAAGAGGGCCATGTAGTTTTTTCTGTGATTTCCAGTATGGGGGAGGGGTCTAAGGGGAGGGGGTGCCCCTTCCCCTTAAAAAAATTTTTGAATGATTGGGTGAGTTACATGCAATCTGGTGCTACATATGTTATCTTTTTGAAGTACAATTTTCAAAAAATTTACATATTTTAGGTTACTAAATTAAAGAAAAAATTAGCATCAGTGAAGGAGAGAGGGCATGGTCCAATGGTCCCTTCCCCTAAAAATGTGCTGCTCACTTTGAATTTGTACAACTTGGAAGAACAGTGTAGTCCCCATATGTCAAGATGCCTACAGTGTGCAAAACTGCCTGTGCATTAACATACTTAATATGTAAAATCTCACTTGAGGAAGTTACATGACAAAATTAGGGAAAGGACAACTTGGCAAGTGCCCCCCTTGCCACCACTGATGGGCACTGCAGCACCAGATCCCACACATGGATTAGATTTCCACTTTGGTCTGTTGGATAAATTGATGTGGCATCCAGAGACCTGCCATAGAGCTTCTTGTAGAGTTTACAGTAGGGAAAACCGACTTAGAGATTTGCACATTGTAAACTTGTAACCATTACAGAGTGACTGCTAATTTTCTCAAAGCACTAAGTTCTTTTTCTTTAAGGGACAATTGTAATTGTACAACACTTTGAACAATCAACTGATTTAATGGTAGAACTCAGTTTAAGGGAAGATGGTAGATGACACGGAAAATACTGGTATTTTGAACCACTGTACTACAATATTTTGAATTAAAGAATTAGTCATATCACAGACCAGCTACCTGCATGTGCATGCAAAGCATAGGTAAGAGTTTTAAACTGTGGAGGACTGCATGACTTCAGGGGATGCCAGGCAAAGGAATCTAATCCACCCCCTTGACAATACCACTACAATAGAGTACTTAAAATCACAGGCATGAAAGTGGAACATTTATGGGTGATGAAATAAGTGTTTATTAGTGTCCTATGTAGTTTCACATGAGAATATTTCTGAATCCTATGATTGGTCTTTGTGTACTTGCATCTAATTAAGATACTTGGCATCTATACACTGCTACCTGTCTGACTTAGCCACTCTGAGTCTACAGCAGCTATCTTGGAAAAAGAATACATCTGCAAATTTCACCCCAAAACACCACATAAAAGAAAAGTTTTTTTCCCAGATAAGAAAAATATAGGAGAATATAGGAAAACAAGCCCAAAATCATACAAATAGAGGAAATATAGGATTTTTGGAAATTTATAGGAAATTATAGGAAATATAGGATCACTTTGAACCCTGCAAGTGTTCATACTTTTGTAAGACATATGTCCGTTTGCTTTCAAAACGACTGAACAGAGCATGATCAGCACTTCCCGCCCGATATTGCGGCTCCATGGGGAGTCAACGCTCCATTTTCAGTTTGGAATCTTTGTTTATAACATCTTTGTATCTTTCCATTTAGCGCACACCCTATTTAGAATTAGCGCTATCATGAAGTCTGTAGGCCGATCGAGTTTTAGATTCGTATTCTTGGGGTTGGATTTACTTGTAAACCCAGAGGTAATAATAAGTAAGGGTACTTATCATTTTTTGTCACACATTAGTACATTTGCGTCAGATACTGTGATGTGTAGCCATTTCATTAAGTTGCTAAGGCAATACAAGTACTAGACACAGTGCGATGATGTGGATGAGAGCTAATGCGTGATTGTGTGAATTAAAGCCATTAGAGGCCGAAGAGGCGTTAAGGACACACTACAACTGTAGGGCGCGTTACCATGCCCACATTGGTCAGTGTTACATTATTTCCGAAAGTGACCTACATAACGTGACCTCCAGTTCAGGTTCAATTTCGCACGGTATAGATAGTTCTCACGTGACGTCATAGGAGCTTTTCACGTGTATTATTTCAGCCATGTCTGAGGGCAACCCCGGCATGTGTGTACAGGCTTGCCCTCAGACATGGCAGTTGCTAACATCTAGCTGTGACGTCACTGAGGACTATCTATATTCCACACATAGAGCAGGATATATATTGCTCTGTGATTCCACCAAAGATATTACAAGCATAGATTCCAAACTTAAAATGGCACGTTGACTCCCCATGGAGCCCAATATATCGGGGCGGAAGTGCTGATCACTGCTCAGTCATTTTGAAAACAAACAGGCAAATGAATGTCTTACAAAAGTACTAATACTTGCTACTTCGGAATGTTGTTGACTGAAGAAGTATTACGCCTCAATAAATTCCACTTGAACAAGAATAACTTATTTCTTCAACACGGCATTCCACGTATTTACACTTGAACATGAATGCACAATGACTGGTTTTGCAAGTTCATGGACATTCATTGGTCAGTTTCTATGGTATCTCCAAGTGACGCAATTTTATATGCGCGTTCAACTACTTACGCGCTCACAACGGGAAAGCACCTAGCGCGTTTGTTTCAAGAGTGCGCAGAACTGTGCGTCAAGTATTCCGGATAATACACAGAGAAATGTATTCTAGGCGTATAGAACGCGTTCTAAAAGTGAACGCACACTAACCTCTTTTAAAAACAATGAAATTTTCTGTGTCGCGTTCTTATTTTTGTACGCAGATCGCGGAATAGAACGGCGCGCATGTCAAATAAACACTTCTGCCCCGATATTAGCGTCTCCATGGGGAGTCACTGAGCATAACAGTGTAGGTATAGGAGTTTGGAATCTATGCTTATATCTTTGGATTCCACTTTGATGTGCGTCCTCTAGTTATACGGCTCAGCACAGTGCCTGTGCTGCGATGAAATAAGCAACTCCGTGGATTGCCCTCTTGTTTAGAGTTTTCGACCCAAAATACCTGCCTCATTTGAAAAATCATATCTCAGACCCCCCCTGCTGAAAATCCTGGACACGCGCCTGTTAACCCATACAGAATGTGAAGTCTGTGAAATTCCCATTCCTACCATGCATTTACATAATAAAAGTATGGGATCACGGAGGAGAAAATTTGGAGTAAAGTTTAAAGAACAACACGACAAAGTTGATTAATGTGAGGCTATCATGTCACCTGTGGTTACATGAAGTTCACTGTGTGTTGAAAATGTGTCAGCTTCATCTGCTTGTACACATATCATGAGAACCACAAATAACCAGAATGCAAAAATGCATTGAGGTTTCGATGATATATGTTCTATTCCAAATAATGCCATGATGTCCCATATCTTTCAGTCACTGGTCAAGTGCTATCTTAACATGTTGGAAAAATAATTTTAGGTTCATATTTGATCTTGGGAATTCCTGGGAATTCTTGCTTTTTGCCTTCTGGTGAACCCATGAGACGATCTTGGGAATTCTTAAAATTTTGCTTTTTGACCCCAGATGACCTTTGACCTCCATCAAAAACGATAGAATTCTTCCTCTTACCATAATACATGAACATACTAAGTATGAAATTTATTCAAGCTTCCTATCTTGAGATATCGTGTTAAAAACATTTTCAGTGTTGACCTCCGGTGACCCTACATGACCTTTGACCTCCACCAAACATGATAGCATTCATCTTCCCACCATAACACATCCACATACTACCTATGAAATCGATCCAAGCTTCCTATCTCGAGATATAGTGTTAACAAGGTTTTCAGAGTTTGACCTCCAGTGACCCCAGATGACCTTTGACCTCCACCAAAAAAATAAATAGGGTTCTTCCTCTTACCATAATGCATCTACATACTAAGTATGAAATTTATCCGAACTTCCTAACTTGAGATATCGTGTTAACAAGGTTTTCAGCATTCGACCCCTGGTGACCCCAGATGACCTTTGACCTCCACCAAAAACGATAGAGTTCTTCCTCTTATCATAGCCTATCTACATACTAAGTATGCAATTTATCCAAGCTTCCTAACTTCAGATATCGTGTTAACAAGATTTTCAAAGTTTGACCCCTGGTGACCCCAGATGACCTTTGACCTCCACCAAAAATGATAGGCTTCTTTCTCTTACCATAACGCATCTACATACTACGTATGAAATTTATCCAAGCTTCCTATCTTGAGATATCGTGTTAACAAGGTTTTCAGAGTTTGACCTCCGGTGACCCCAGGTGACCTTTGACCTCCACCAAAAAAAAAATAGGGTTCTTCCTCTTACCATAACGCATCTACATACTAAGTATGAAATTTATCCAAGCTTCCTAACTTGAGATATTGTGTTAACAAGGTTTTCAGCATTTGACCCCGGTCACCCCAGATGACCTTTGACCTCCATCAAAAATGATAGGGTTCACAAACACACATACACACACACACACATACGCCATCACGAATGCATTGGTTTCTCTTATCATCGAAACCAAAAATTGAGTAAAAATTTACTCGGAATGCTCAATTACAGTTCCTCTTGACTATATCATTACTGAAATTTTGCCTAAACCTTTCTTTTATCTATTTGTTATACTTTTTGCCACATTAAAATCTAACTTAAAGCTAGTTACCGTTATAAGATCTCCTGCATCATTAATCTCTCGTTCGTAAATAGCTTCTGCTGATTCTGGATTCTTGATTGGCCACTCCTTCTGAATCAGTTTTCCATTCTCCCAGGTAAAAACAGTCTAATAAGATATAACACATTAATGTTTATGTTAATAATTAGTTTTATTTCCATAGAGTCAAGGGGACTTTGGAAAAGTTATCTCTAAAACCTAAGATGTCAAAATATAGAGAAGTTCAAACAAAGAGAAGTCGAAACAGAGAGCAGTCACTGTATAAATTCCTAGGTTCCAGCTCACTGATTTATTGAATATCATAATTTACATTTTTCACTTTCTTGCAGATTTAGTTCAATTTAAATGTTATTTTACAGTTTGATCCAAAATAGAATACATAAACAATGTTCACTGACATATACATATGTGCAAAACAACAGAAGTGAATCATTAAAGGGCAGTAGAAAAGCACATGAAAATTGTTTAAATAAAGCTAGCGAACCAATTGAAAATAAATACATCAAAGTAAGGAATTATACATAATGTAGATTTTAATTTTGATTGTTGTAAATATCATGGTTGCTAATTTCTTTCAGATCATAATTTGCTTCAACTATTTAATTTGGGGGCAAAATTACAGTCACTGTCCCCAGGTAGTATACCCCTGTGCTAAGTTTAGCGTTTGGTTCCATCTTATTTCTTGACAATATTTTTGTTAATGAACTGAAAATTTCTGTGTCAGAACAACCAGGCCCTGAGGTAATAGTCTCTCTGTGGCCCAACCAATTTCAAAAGTGCTAGTTCAAGCTCCTGCAAGACCCTACCCAAATGGGAAAATGTTTTTGCAATAATGGGTAGGGTGGGGGAGTGACTTAGTGAGCACTGCACTAAAAGGATCAGCATCATTCATTTGGGAATACAGTAAAAAGCATGGAAATGGCACTTTCCAGGAGGCTCGTTTCATCTTTAACTTTCTCTTTGTTGATACCTCATGTTTTAAGAATCAAAAGTACCCCCAAAAGGGTAAATTAGAATGCTCTTTCCCTAAAATATGCTGATCCAAGGAAGTAGTGGGAGGGGGGGGGGCACTCTCAACCCCTAGCAATATTTCAATTAAAGGCAAAACAATAGCATTAGTCCTACGGTGCATATATACGTATGGTTATCTTAGCTGTTAATATATTTGACTCTTTGAAGTATTGACCTGAGAATACAAGTCTCACCTGGCTGAAATCTGAAAAGTTGCCATGTATCAGGGTTGGTCTTTTTTTATTTTATTTTAGTTTCTTGCTTTTTTTTTTTTCATTTACATCCACTTGGTTTTTATGTATGTTAGTAGATGGTGCAGAACCCACACATAACTATTCCAAGAGCCCTAACTTTACCGGGCCCATTTTGTTGGTATACATGCACTTCCTCCTTAACATGGACATCGTAACCTTAACCCTAACGATGAAGCTGACTGATTTGTTAACCAATCAAAATATTTTTCAAATCTTGGTTAAGTTGGGTTATTCTGTAGACATGGCTGTACTTGCTATAAGACTTAACATTAAAACATACCATTAAAATCTTATCTATCATTGATTTTCTCATTCTGTTATGGTTTTATTTACTTTTCTAAATCCATGTTTTAGATAAATCAATTTTTGTTGTCATGCTCATTTTGCCCATTTTATGTTTTGTATCATCTGTGGTGAAAGAAAAACACATGACATTGCTGATTCAGCTGTAGCATCATGAGAGTCTTAGGAAAATTTACAGCAGGTCTCCAATATTAAGTGAAATACTGTAGGTTTCTGTATCTCTTCCAATTAAGAGCTGAATGAAAGATTTGAAAAAGGATACTGTTGGACTTTTTCTGTTTGTTGAAAGAAGTTAAAAAGGCAAACTTGTAATAAAATTTGGAAAAAAATTCTCAAGCTTTAAATGACTGTTTTAATCACTGGAAGAGGGAGGGGAGAGGGGGATTTTAGGCTTGTTATTTCAAAGGAAATAACAGATGTAGCTTGAAGGCTGGGATAACTGCTCAATAATAATGCCCTTCAAAGGCAAGCTTGCAGTGATGAGATAGCTGTACACATTGGTGCAATTTACAATAATGAATATGGCCTGTTGTTTTTAAATTGCATTTTCTTGCCTTAGAATACCATCAAATTTCTTCTAGTCTAGCATTTTGTTCATTACACTCCCCTACCAGGATTTATGTAAGATTAAGACTCATAACTTACCAAAAAGAGGCAAAATTGTGATAATTATTGCCTGTCTCATAAGAGGGAATGATAGCCGTGTGATGCCATTTCCAAACAAATAAAATAAAAGAGTGAAATGACAATATTTTTTATTTATCAAAACCAGGTAAGAAAAAAGGCTGATTCCTTGCCAAATGGATATATTGTAAAAACCATGAATCACCCACATGACAAGAATGAGATCCCTCACAGTTAACCAACTTGAGATATCACATAAATAAGGTCAAAATCTTATGAAATCTTGTCACCCAAAATGACCTACATGGTAAATAGCCCCTGAATACATAAATGACTTGGTTATTCTCTACAAACCCATTTGTACCCTTCTCTCGTCTGGTGACAACCTACTTCAGGCCCCCATAAGAAGAACTAACGCTGGTGACCGTGCCTTCTTGGGTGTGGCTCCATCACTGTGGAATAGACTCCCAGCTGATATTAGGTATGCCCACAATTTAGAATTGTTTAAATTAAAACTTAAGTCTTTCTTGTTTCGTGAGGCCTTTTCTGTGCAAAGTACTGTGGAACATATTTCTTATGATGGCAGTGCTATATTAAGTCATTTATTTATTATTTATTATATGAACAATCCACAAGCTAAGTATGAGATCCCTCACTGTTATCCTCCTTAAAATATCATGTTTATTAGGTTCTGACCTTTCGTGACCTCAAATGGCCTTTGACCTCCAAATGACGGATCATCTACTCAATACGAACAAGCCAGATGTCAAGTGTGAGATTCCTCATTTATCCTTCTTGAGATATCAATATCATGTTTACAAGGTTTTGACCTTTTTACCTCTGGTGACCCCAAATGACCTTTGACCCTCACCACAAGCAATAGGGATCATCCACTCAATATGGGTAATCCACATACTATGTATGAGATCCCTCACAGTCATCCTTCTGGAGATTCATGATTACAAGGTTTTGACCTTTTGACCTCTGGAGACACCAAATGACCTTTGACCTCCACCACAAATAATAGGGGTCATCTACTCAATACAGGCAATCCACATGCTCAGTATGACACCCCCCACAGTTATCTTTCTTGCAATATAGTATTTACAATGTTTTGACCTTTTGACCTCTGGTGACCCCAAATGACCTTTACCTCCACCAAAACAATAGGGATCATCTACTCTATATGGGCAATCCACATGCTAAGTATAGGATCCTTCACAGTTACCTTTCTGGAGATTGTGTTTACAATGTTTTGAGCTATTGACCTCTGGTGACCCCAAACAACCTTTGACCTTCACCAAAATAATAGGGATATCATCTACTCAATATGGGCAATCCACAAGATAAGTATGAGATCCCTCACCTTTACTCTTCTTGAGATATAGTGTTTACAAGGTTTTATCCTTTTGACCTCCGGTGACCCCCAAATGACCTTTCACCTCCACCAAAAACAATATGAATCATCTACTCGATATGGGCAATCCACAAGATAAGTATGGGATCCCTCACATTTATCTTTCTGGGGCTATCATGTTTACAAGCAATTTCCAGGGAATTTACCATTGACCTCTTGTAACCCAAATGATCTCTGACCTCCACCAAAACAATAATGATAGTCTACTCTATATGGGCAATCTACATGCCAAGTATATGATCCCTCGGAGTTATCCTCCTTTAGATAAAGTGTTCAAGCAAAAGCATCACATACACTCACACATACACACACAGCATCACCATCGCATTGATTCCTTGGGCGATCAAAAATGCCTGTTCTGCTCATTTGATCATAAGTTAATCTATACAATGAAAGCTGACATGTTAATCTTTCTAAACGAATTTACCCTATAAAATTCTGATCTGGATAACAAAAGATTACACACCTCCACTGAATTTCACTCAGATTTTTTCCTTTTCATGAAAAGTGCCTACTGTAGAGCACTTCTAAATGTTGTAAATGTGATATCCAAGGAAAGAGAACAAATTTTCTTTTTCAAATTTGAATACTCCATTCTGTTTAAAGAACACTTGTGGAAGACACCTGACATTTTTTGCCACGCACAGGGTAGTCTGGCACAAAGACAACTTTTTTTTTTTTTTGGGGGGGGGGGGGGGGCGCTTGAGTAGTGGTGGAAATGGGTGAAGGCATAAGAGGCTTGCACAAAAGTATGTTTGGAGGGGAGGTGAAAAGTAGCATGACCAAAGACAAAGTGCTATATTTTTTTAAAGCAATTAACTTCTCATATAACTTGGCATGTGAAGGGTTTTCAAACGCATTTTCAGACAAAATTATATGACACCCTTGACAAAATTGGAGGGGAGGAGGCTGGGTCCCACGGGCCCCAAGGCCTCTGAGCAAGCTGTTACTTCACACAGTTAAGTAAATCGACTAAATCGCTGTGAGGAGTGCTATATGCTGATATGTAGTGGTTTTAGAACATATACTGTAGAGATGTTGGAAGATAGAGGTGTAACCATGCAATCACCCCAATTTGATACACAGGTATCTTTCAGGAATGACTCCTTTCAATTACGCCACAATATTTTTGTTACTTATTGAGTCATTTCTTAAATTCGTGCAGAATGTTAAAACACTTACATTTACCTTTAATATCCAATATTTTATATTCAGAAGCATACTGTTATGAAAGACACTTCTAAGGAAATAAACAGTTTTGTAAGATTTAGCATACGCAGAGGAAGTGGGGGTGCCCCCAGTCAAAAATATGGTGGGGTGGGAGTATGCTTCTACCACCTCAATCCAATGATGGAAACCCCTTAGGCTATTAGTTCCCTCTGTACAAAGTTCAAAAATTTGCAGTAATTTTCCTTAAAGTTTGTCCAATAGGCCTATATTGCACCAAATTGCACCTACTGTAAGGACCCTCAAACATTCAAAAATTTTCCAAGGGGGAAGGAGGACACCCCATCTCCTTAAGACCCCTCCCCAAAGACAGCAGTTTGAAACAACATTCATCCCTGAGTTGAGAACAGCTTCCTATATGCATATGAGATTTAGATGATGTTTAAAAATAAAGTTGCTTATTCCCTTTAACACATCTCTATTATGCACACATACTGCATGGATTTCACCTGTTCTTGCATTCCAGTATCATAATATTGTGTGTACAGTACTACAAGTTCATACTGAAACATATGGTTGCAATTAGGACTGTGGCTGACTATGTAGGCCTATGATACAACATTACCTATGAGCACACTGGTAAAATTGTTTATATTTCTAGGGAAGACACTATGGCCCCTGTGGCAATGTAAGAGGACACTAAATACACACAAACTGAAGAGAACAGACCGAACTACAATTGTAGTAACAGTAACACTAAACTCTCTGACCCAAGGCAGAATTAGCTCTGTACTGAAGCCTTACTTTTTGCATTTACTAATGATGGATGAAATTCAAGTTTTCTCCAAAAAAAGCCTCCCTTTCACTAGGCATTTATACCCAAATATGTGACAAACACAAACCTGCGGCACCGCGGTCTACCCGTTTTGCAACAGGGCAGCAAGTACAAAGCCACTGCATGGGAACATGTAAACACAGTTACAATAGCACGTTCACCTAATGTTAAGGTTCCTTTGCTATGAGAAAATGCACAGAAGAGACCATATAACATGAAAGCACACACAAGCCATTGGGCCACTGTGGCTGTATGAGAATACTAACTTGCAGTGTTTGTGCAACAGAATGTACAGCAAACTGCATTTGGAAAAGTACCATGTGATAGGGACCCTATGGCTAAACATGGACACTACATTGAAGGGAATTAGTAATCTGCATGAGAGTGCAGATGTATGGTCCTCACTATACTAAAAATTTTGCAGGACCAACTCAACAATTTTGATGAAATTTGGTGTCTTTTGAAAAGCCAGTTCATGTTATAGGACTTTTCCATACATTGGAAAATACTGGCCCAATCAAATACATGGAAAGGTGCATCGTGTCTCTGCAACCTCTGCCAAGCTGAAAAACTGGCCATCATTAACCACAACACCGAACAAGTCCTTAAAGTGGGCATGACATGGCCAAAATAACTTTTGCGTATTGCAAGATTGGGTACAGTATTGTAAAAGTATCATCTCACACGCAGTTAAAACCGGCGCAGTTCGGCATAAACAGAATCTGAAGAAAAACATCCATAAATTCAATTTCGAAAAATACAGCAACAGGTCACCTGACTTTTATGACGCAATTGGCGGCACCCCACACTGCGCTATGTATAAGGACGCGTATCTAGATGTGGAACTAATACAATGCTTTGGGAAAGTTGCATATCTTAGTAAGTTCATGAAAATGCTTACATCACAATACAGAACACAAAGCGCGAACCAATGGTGTGCATGCTAAGGCGCGCGTGCACTCGAGCACGGGCGCTACGACGAGTTTGCGCACGTGCATACACATCATTGGCCAGTATGAACAAGTGCATATGAGTGCGCATGTTTTATTTTTCCTACATACATAAACCTCTGCTCAGTTTCTGTGAAAAAAATGCGCGGTATGGTCGCGCGCTGTACAGAACAGCTATGCACATGTATGATATGAACAGTCCATAACAAGCGCTTGTTATAGGCTGTTCAGTGACAGTGTTATTGCGAATGCTAAACACGCGCTACTCAAGTATCACAATAGCACAGGTGATAGTGGAGATGATGTACCTACTAACGCGCGTTACCATGTCTATGATTCGGTGTGTGGAAACGATAGAACTGCCTCGTACATGCACAGAAGTGCTACTTACCCGCCAATGACGTCACGTCTTGAGACGCGCTCACTACGTTTTTTTCACTTTCGGATTTCAGATGGACTGAGTGTGGCCTGTTTTGAGAATTCACAAGGTCATACTGATGTGGTGTATATGGACGTAGTTTAGACAGAAAAACATTCGCTTTATTTCAAGATGTGCCCAAAGAATATTTACTGAGAAAGTTACTTGGCCATGTCATACCCACTTTAACAAAAGATCTGAAATTCTATCACAATGTCGCCACCGTAACTCTCGCAGAAAAACCAGTCAAGCGGACAAGGGTTGAACAACGAGCACGGCAACTCACAAACCACTCATTATATTGACCTCCTGACAAACGCACCAGCGTGAAACTCTGAGTAGAAGTACACTGAGTTTTTACTCCAGTATTTGAATATATATATATAAAACACAATTATACAGGTGAATGTATACCGTGTGTTGGAAGCTGAGTTACAAAGCAATAACAGTAAAAGATAACACTGAAATCTGAAAATGGTTTTCTGGCCCCCCTGTTCCGGCCAAAAAACAACCAGCCAGTTTACACCAGTTGCTTGACTGTACCAAACCCAGACCGCCCTCACGCAATACTCCGTGTCGTAGACCCTGGTGTCAAATTTGTGACCATTTCAACATAAATCCATCAGCTGAATTCCTGAACAATGTCACTTTTTTCCGTTCAGCTGAATGCAACACTCCCAATGTTGTGTACGTTCTGTATTGCTCGAAATGCCAGGAGGCCATTTATATCGCTGAGACTGCCAATCCGTTCAGAACCCGATTCAATAACCATAAACATAGCATCAGAAACACCCCCCCCCCCGGCTTTCCAGTCGCTTCTCATTTCAATGCCCACAATCATTCTCCTAGAGATCTCCGTTGCATTTATATCGTCACAGACAAGTTCCCAAACACAGATGGCAGAAAGCTATACGAACATCAGTTAATTTTAAATCTTAATTCCCATACCACAGGTCTCAACAAAGACTTGGTTTTCTTATCCCACTACTCTATCAATAAGCTAGTCCCGTCTACACTGTAAGTTCATTGATCAGTTCTGATGAAGATATCAGGGAGATCAAAACGTTAATACACTTACGTACTACTAATACTTGTTGGATTTCAGTGTTATCTTTAGCTGTTATTGCTTTTATATATACAGCTTTATACGTATATATATATATATATATATATATTGGTATATTTGTTTATACCAATCCTAGATAGAGCATAGCCCTTATCAAAGCAGGAAAGGTTCAGAGAAAATACCAGAGAGAAAAATTGAGCCGTACCGAGGGTTTGAACCCGCCATCCTCCGCTTTCCGGGCAGAGTCTGTGACCACTACACCAGTTCGGCTTGTGATTCACAGAAGTGACAACCAGGCTACAAATACCTTGTGTGATTCAATTTTCTCTCCTTGTTACCATGGTAGTCCCAAGGGGGATGAATAATCAGTAGGTCGAGGTTGGTAGATCGAAGTTAGAATGTGTAGAATATATATATATATATATATATATATATATATATATATATATATATATATATATATATATATACCACTAGATTGAACAAAAGGGGAACATTTGTATATCTTGGTACGTTTAGGCGAAATAAAATACATAAGTGTATATTTCGCCTTTAACTAAAAAGGTACACATGTACGTAAATTCAATGGCCTATTAGTTGTACGTGTTAACAGATACGTGTCCGTAATTTGGTCAATATTGAAGTAATTACCTATATTACGTACAACAATATGCATTTTACCATAAAGTCATGTATTCCCATTAAAACAGTGTGTGAAAACGTTAAGGGGAAACGAATTTTTCCCCCTAAAGGCAAATTCCCCCTACCGTTGACATTTTGACCAAAAAATTTCCCCTTATTCCACAGTTCGGTATATATATATATATATATATATATATATATATATATATATATATATATATATATATATAGATATATACATATATATACGTATATATATACGTTTGTATATATATTATGTATACTCAACTGGCAGTTGAGAAACATCAGCCTTCTGCGAAAGTATCTTGATGATAAAACTTGTGAAATTCTAGTTCATGCATTTGTTACTTCTAGGCTTGACTTCCACAACTCTTTGCTTTATGGTTTGTCTGATTTATCCATAAAGAAACTTCAAAAAATTCAAAACTCGGCAGCACGTATTGTCAAAAAGAAAAGTAGACGCTGCCACACATCCCCACTTTTGAAGGAACTTCACTGGCTTCCTATTAGTGATAGAATCAAATTTAAAATACTTTTGCTCACTTTTCGTGCTCAGTATTTAGAACAACCTGTTTATATCTCTCAGCTTCTATCTCCTTATGCTCCTCCTCGTGGTCTTCGTTCCTCTGGCAAGGCCCTCCTGTCTCTTCCTAATCCACGATTAAAATCTTATGGATATCGATGCTTTGCATATGCTGCACCCTATTTGTGGAACCAGTTACCTGACCATATCCGGTTCTGCACTGATCTCTCTGCATTTAAGCGTAACCTCAAGACTCATTTCTTTACTTGTTCCTTTGAATGTAACTAAAATGTCTGATTTTTTGTCAAGCGCCTAGAGCAGCTACGTTTTTGTTCCTGATTTGGCGCTATATAAGTCCAATGTATTATTATTATTATATATACATATATACATAAATATATGTATGTATATATATATATATATATATATATATATATACATATACATATATACATACATACACACACACATACATACACACATACATACATACATATATACATATATATGTGTGTGTGTACATGGAAGAGGCAAACCCAGAACATGACTGAAGACCAAACCTACAAAGATAAAGGAAAATTCTAGATCAGCAAAAGAGGCTCTTCAATACTCTTACCAACATTCCAAATCACTTCATCCTACTTTCTTAACCCACATGTTGCTTTCGTGTCCGGCGCCAGTTGCCAGACAAGGTACTGGAGGGGGCAAAATAGCTTCAAGAGGTGAAATATATATTTTTTTGGTGGGGGAGGGGGCAATATACACTAAAAAGCAAAACTGCATCAATACTTTATTTTCTCAGGGGAGGCAAAATTTTTTTGGGAGGTGCTCCTCAGTGCCCCCTTGACTACTGGCTTGCCATACCCTTTCCCTACCTCCCTCACTTACTAATGGTTTCCCTCTCCCCCCTTTAACTCTTTATATGATATATGTGACCAAGAAAGCGCTAATCTTTTCTGCAAACTGTGAAGGGTAACATTCCGAAGTGTTCTCTTTCCCAAGAATGCACAAGAAAGGCTTGAGAACACTTCTTTTAACCTTAAAAAACTGAAATGGATTTTAAGGTAATGCATGGGATATTCCATTGCTTTTGCATGCATCCTTGGATATTCTGGGATGCAAATATTAGACCACAGTATACCCTTCATCAGTCCCCACCATAGTGAACCTAGCTATGCTCATTACTTCTTGGACTTTGGTCACCTCACTTAGTCCCAGATGAAACAATCACTCACTAACACTCTCTCCCATACTATGACCTTGCCTCCCTCCCTTCAGCTCTTCCAACTGAAAATCCCTGGCTACACCATTGCTCATGAAATTCAAGTAAAAGTCATGTTGCACCAGACAGGGCTACAGTATGACAGCTGGAGGGCTATACATGCTAAATATGAAGGCATGCATGAACAGTGCATCAGTGCAAAAAGAAAATAACTTCAACTTCCACATTTCCTTTCACAGATGCATAGATTATTGATGTTTCTTGCTCTTTCTCACCTCAAGACAGAAAGTTAAAATACAGAGACCTTACAGCAGCCATAAACTGCACACTTGTCAGTCATATATGGAGGGCCTGGCTTCTTTGAATGACTTAATGGTACTGTAAATGAAGAATTTTTCCTATAAACAGCTCAATAAAATAAGGCAGTCTGTTTTATGATGACACTGCAGAATGATATTTTAGATGCACAGTATGCTGTATGCTCAAATTTAGCCTTGGTCTGCCCTTCAAAAGTTTATGTAAACATTTTATGGTAAATCATTTCTCCACTTTTTGGTGCTCTGACCATGGAGTTACTGCCTCCGAGGTGGTAACTCCATGCTCTGACAGTAGGGAGCTACTACTCTGAAAAGCTGTGTTTGTAGGACCACTGCAATTACATCATTTCCACAGAGATAGCAACTTTTATCATTTTTTCCCCTTCTGGCATATTGATGATAGCAACTTTTGTCATTTTTTCCCCTTTTGGCATATTGATGAATAGGCAAACCTGTGTTTGGTGCACTGACAAATCACTGTGCACATTTTTAGTACCACATTGGTCATGGTGTCTTTTTGTCAGAACAGGGGGGTAATCATGGGCGTCACCAAGGGGAGGTCGAGGTGTGCAAACGACCCCCCTTTGAGCCTTTTTTACAGAACAGAAACGATTAAAGGATGTACCTCAAATCGAAATAGGTTTCTTCTGCCATTGCAAAGTATACATTTCTTTTAATGTGTTGAGTGGTTAATTTCGCTGCAATTGCAAAATATCGAGTCCCCCAAATTACTATTTTCCGTTACCTATTTTAATGGAATAAAGGACATGTACAGTATTTTCTAGGTCTTGAAGAAGAAAGGTTAAAAGTAAAAAACAAAGTAAATTGGTGAAAATCACATTTTGCACAAACTTACTGTTCTGTTCTGTAGAGCCTGATAACTTAAGCAATTATGAGACGCTATTTATTGCAGATGTGAACAATTTTCTTAAATTTCTTTGCATTGTCAGTTTGCTTAAAACTTTGCTGTGATTTGTTATTTGAGATTAGCTATTTTAACCTCCTTAATCTTGAATATTTCATTATATTCCACGAGTTTCTATGGGTTTTTGTCCAGGGAATCCTTTGGCTCTGGATCCTACCAGTTGGTTCCCTTGATCGAGCCCATGGTTCCCATGATAGGCCTCTAACTTTAAAAGAAAAACGTTCTGGTGCCATTGTCATTTTAAGGCTTGAAAGCTTTCTCTTTGATCTCCATCCATGGGTTCACGTTTTGCTTTTATATGAAATCATATTTTGGGCATTGTCAAACTAGCAATATTGACGATAATTTCACCGCATTTATAGGCATTTGAAACGTCTAACTCCTCAGAGCTCCCGGGCCTTCGCCCCTGGACCCCAACAGGGGACCTTACGCGGGCCCCTGGACCCAGCGCCGTAGTGCTGGCGTTACGCCATAACACTGCCGCTAACGCTGCAATAACTTCCTCCTTCACACAAAATATGACCCCCCTTTAAAAATGTCTGGTGACGCCCATGGTAATGGAGAAATTTTGCCTCCACACTCAACAAATTTTCCCCAGATCGGTAACACTTACCACACTATTTCATTTCTTTTCTATCAGCCCTGTCTATTCATTATTGTACACAAAATGCACACCAACATACAGCAAAACCTTTTTCATTGCAAGACAGAGACATCCTAACCAGAAAGCTAAAAGGCTTAGGATTCCTTGCCATGTGGATATAATTTTTGTACTGTGGTTTGAAGTTGACATAGTTTCATTATGAAGTAACTGTGTTTAAGTTATAATTCTATGGTGAAGATCAGACAGATTGATTCATGTTAAGATGGTCATGCATCAGCTTCATGATTTAAATTTTTGGCATTACATGCCAGATATAACATCCGAACATGTTTCATACTTGACATATCATGTTTAGGAGGTTTTCACCAAATATGAAGTCCCTCACTATTAAGTGCTCATCTTGAGATATGAATACACGCATGAGTTTTCAAGGTATGTTGCATTTGACCTAGGGTATTTCCAAATAACTAGTGACCTCCATCAAAATCAATAGGCTTTTGACCTTAATATGGAGCACTGACGTACCAAGTATGGGATTTAGAACAGTCTCTTCTTGACATAGCATGTTTACAAGGTTCACAGTTTGACCCCTAACTACTCCAAATGCCCTTTGATATCCACAAACCAGAAAGCCAAAAGGCTTAGTGATTCATTGCCATATGGATATATTGTAACAAGTATGAATCACCCACATGACAAGCATGGGATCCCTCACAGTTATCCTACTTGAGATATGTTAATTAGGTTGAAAGCTTTTGAAATCTTGTGACCCGAAATGACCTACATGCCAAATATGAACAATCCACAGGCCAAGTATTTGATCCCTCACAGTTATCCTACTTAAAGGGAAATATTGCATTTGAAAAAATACCACGACATGACTCTAATTTCATCCCATTGTGGTCTTTTACCCTTTCCAAACATGGAACACAAATAACTTGCAGCAAATCAACACTAATCTCACGAAATACGGAAAGAAAGAAGCAGCAATTTTTGTATCTAATGGGCTCATTATATAACAATAAGCCTCGCCCACACTATACAACATCCGTACTGCTGCAAATTCATTTAGGAAGAGTGGTCACGTCAGGTCATATATGCACCCATTACGCAATACGTGTTGACCTTGCTTACCGTAATTCTACCGACCTTGCCCACAACAAAGTGACTACCACCACAGTTTCTGTACCGCTCGTGCTGTACAGGATACTGGAATTCAAAACCCATACATGGGGATGCAGCGTCATCTCCCTGCTTCACCGTGAGTGTGCGTTATTAGTCCCTACAGGAGAATCACTACAAACGTGTTAATTTATCTGCGAAAGACTTGTAGGCCCTGCATATTTCTTTTTTCTTGGCCAAGTGGCAACCACTGGCATCACAGGTTCGTAAAATTTTCATTTTGCATACACTTTCGAAGCACCAACAGTCTCTATTACATCCGGCTGTTTCGATAGTAAATCAATCCTGCTAAGGCCCAAGGGCTGCAATTCGAATTATGGAATAATTGTAACTTTGAGTATAGTATACCAGGGAGGTGATAAGACCACCTACTGTAATATAACGGTAGTTCCATTTGGATATCAAATAGAAACTCCCTGGTTCAGTAATACAGACATAATGTTGTAATAATTCCCACTAATATTCTGTACTGTACTTTGTTCGTATTTTCCAAACTTTTTGTATATGCTGTAGAAGGCGTTTGTTATTGTCTGATGTAATGTGATAGAAATGATTTGATTGGTGGATTGCAAATCAGGGGTGATGAAGGTGTTGTTTTGCATGCATAATTGTTTGGGTGAACAAATCTTTTAGTTGTTACAGAAAGGATAATTACTCGTTAGTTAGTGCTCGGAGGGTAGAATGTTTTTCTTAGTTACCTCTCTTTCATCGAACGGGACCCATTCGCAAGGAAACGAGGATAGATTCAATAAAAAGCCACACAATCGCAATATTTCCCTTTAAAATATCATGTTTACTAGGTTTTGACCTCTGGTGACCCCAAATGACCTTTCACCTCCACCAAAAATGATAGGGATCATCTACATGCTAAGTATGAGATCCCTCACAGTTACCCTTCTTGAAATATAGAGTTTTACAAGGTTTTGACCTTTTGACCTCTATGACCCCAAATGGCTTTTGACCTCCACCAAAAACAATAGAGATTATCTACTCTATATGGGCAATCCACATGCTGAGTATGAGATCCCTCACAGTTACCCTTCTTGAGATACCGTGTTTACAAGGTTTTAACCTTTTGACCACTGGTGACCCCAAATGACCGTTGACCTCCACCATAAACAATAGGGATCATCTAATCAATATGGACAATCCACATGGTAAGCATGAGATCCCTCACATTTATTCTTCTGGAGATATCGTGTCTAAAATGTTTTCACCTTTTGACCTCTGGTGACCCCAAATCATGTTTGACCTCCACTAAAAACAATAGAAATAATCTACTCAATATGGGCAATCCGCATGCTCAGTATGAGCTCAGTATGAGACCCCTCACAGTTACCCTTCTTGAGATATAGTATTTACAAGGTTTTGACCTTTTGACCACTGGTGACTCCAAATGACCATTGACCTCCACCCAAAAACAATAGGGATCATCTACCTAATATGGGCAATCTACATGGTAACTATGACATCCCTAACATTTATCCTTCTGGAGATATCGTGTTTACAAGCAATTTCCAGGGTATTTACCATTTGATCTCTTGTGACCCCAAATGACCTTTGACCTCCCACAAACAAAAGGGATCATCTTCTCAATATGAAGTATCCACACTTCAAGTATGAAATCCTCAATGCCTACCTACCTTGAGATACTGTGTTTAATCAACAGTTTTCAAGATTCTCTAGTTTGACCTTCTTTGACTCCCAATGGCCTTTGACCTCTACCAAAAATGATAAAAATCATGTACTCTGTATGGGCCATTTACATGCATTAGTATGTCGTCCCTCACAGCTACTCCTCTTGAGATACATCAATCATGCTTACAAAGTTTTATCCTTCTTACCTCTTATGACCCCAATGACCTTTCACATCCACCAAAACTTATAGGGATAATCTACTGAATATGGGCCATCCACATACAGTACCATGAATGAGACTCCTCACAGTTACTCCTCTGGAGATATTCTGATTACAAGATTCTGACTTTTTGACCTCTCCTGACCCCAACTGACCTTGAACCTCCATCAAAAATTATAATAAGCATCTACTTTATATGAACCATTAACATGACATGTATGAGATCTCTCACACTTACCCTTCTTGAGGTACCAAGTTCACAAGGTTTTGACCTTTTAACCTCTTATGACCCCAAATAAACTTTGACCTCCACCAAAAATCACAGAGATCATCTAACTGACTATGGGCCATCCACATGCCAACTTTGGGGTCCCTCACAGAACTATTCTTGAGATCCTGTTTACAAGGTTTTGACCTTTTGACCTCTGGTGACTCCAAACGACCTTTGACCTCCATCAAACAAATGGGGATCATTTACTCAATATCATGCATCCACTTGCCAAAAGCACAAGATTGCTCAAGGTTATCCTTCTGGAGATACCGTGTTTACAAGCGAAACGTCACATACACACACATAACACCACCATCGCATAGATTCCTTTTGCCTGTGGCAAGGAATCAAAAACCACCTGAAAAGTTTCACTACACCCATTCGCATACACGCTGACAGCAGGAGAGGTGGGCAAGGGTGGAAGGCTGCATTTAAGCACTGAAAGTAAATTTGGCACACCTTTAAAGCTGACATAACATGCAAATGAAATGAGCATTAACAATTTGGAATTGCAGTCCTTCATCTCACACAATTCTTCCAAACCTCTTCAACATTTCAACTCAATAGCATTCTTGCACAGAAAATACATGGTGCACCATTACAGTATTTAAGCTGATGTAAAAAGAAACTTGAAAGAGCATTAACAATTTAAAAATAATTTGATGTCTTTTTTTTCACAAAACTCAAAATCCAAGTCTTTGAACAATCAAAGTGTAATGCCAACCACCATCCCAAGAAAGGGTGGGGGAGGGGGGGGGGTGAAAGCCCTTAGTCAAAAAAATGGTGCAGCAAAAGTATGCCTATGCTCCTCGGCCAGCTGGCCAACCCCCCTCAATCCAAGAACGAATACCCCTTGTTTGTTCCTTCTGTAAAAAATGTCAAACAACTTGCAGTAATTTTCCTTAAAATTTGTCCAATAAGTATGTTGCACCAAACTGCATCTATGGACCCTCACATATTCAAAAATTCTAATGGAGAGAGGGACAACCCCTCCCCTTATGCTCCTCCCCCAGGTCAGCAGTTAGAAACAATTTCATTCCCCCCTCCCCCTCAGTCAAGAACAGCTTCTTCTGGCTAAGCTTCAAGACACTGAGCTACGGACACTACTGTACTGCCATACATACCACCATATATACTGTACCAAATACAACAATTATCAACACCAACCTCTCACACTTTTGCAATTTTTCAAACCACTTTCACATTAACACTACAGGTAAATGAAAACACATATCAATTTGTTACTTAAACCCATACTTGTGTTAGCGTCTCCCACGCAACGAAAATGCGCTCTGTGGAAAACAGTACGGATACGAACTTTCGATTGCTCGTGCTCTGTTGCATAGCAAAATTACAGTGATGTTCATTCAGTTCCATGTTCTACTATGTCTCAGCTTCTGAATGACATAAAAATATATCGATATTATTTGACTTTTACATAGGGACCTGGACAGCTTTCGAAGGCATCTTTTTGCATGGCAAGCAATAGCTATGAACTTTTGACCTACTGCTGTTTGTACAAATAAGCTTGGATCGCAGATGTTCATGCATTGCTGGATTGGTTATCATGTACACTTTCCAATGGTAACCTTTGTTTTCAAATTTTCAACACTCCCCCATAGGGACCAGGCCAAAATACGTACAAACAGACACAAATATGAATATGCATAAGTCTTGCACCAATGAAAAGACCCCAAGCGATGTGTAAACAACGCAACCGTTACCCGCCACAGACTTCTACACCGTGCGCGCGTTGTACAGTATGTACAGCGAACACGTGCATGCAGTGGTAAACAAAACATTTGGTCACGCCCACACGACCAATCAAGTGTACGGGATGAGCGTGTGTATGAATTATACATAGCCATGACGTCTCAGTCATCCAATCCTCAGTTTAGACAGAAAAGTGTTTTGACAGGAAAGTGTTTTGAACAAATTGATATGATTTTGCTAATAATTCCCAGCTTGCTGATCTAATTTAAAAACACATTTTTTAAGTTTTTATGTGGAATCAAATCAACTATTGCAAATTACTTGCAAATCGCAACGTTATGCTGAAAATGATGTAAAGTATAAAATTTGCATTCACACACTTTTCCAGATAGATTTAAATGAACATGCATTTCTGTACCTTGATTTGGCAACTTAATTGTATGTTTTTACTTCAAGTGGCACATTGAGTTGGTTCATGAAATTCACCAAATTTTGCCACCCTTTTAACTTTTCTTCACATACTAATGACAAATGGTCAAACTTAAACAATCCCCACATCTTGCATACAAATAAATGTTTCATAAGTGATTAATAAACAATTCAATTCGGTTTTCAAAAATTCGTGACCAGACACTTTTTCAAATTGTGCACACAACCATTACAAGCCAGGATACCAAAAAATTCAAAATTTTAACTTTATGCATAACTATTGGATGTGAAACTTGACTAATTATGCTAATAATAATCATTGTTATGTGGTAGTACCCTTCAACACCCTCATTAAGTTATTGATACCAACTCAATATGCCCCTTTAAATACTCGAGATTATCACCAAGAGGTCTCACTGTGCAAGATTTAACCTCTACTGACTGCATTCAGAGTAATCTGTATAGATCTATCAATTTTGAGTGATCTAAGGGTAGCACCAGGCAAGGGACAGAAGGCACCTATCCATATCCCCCTCCCTGTCTGGGATGCCTGCCTCCATTAGGTAAGGTAAATTCTCCAGTTTTGCTTTTTACTGATTATGATAAAGGTACGTAACCCAGATCAAGACCAGTTGCCTGACCACTCTGCTTGTTTCTGCTCCCATGGAGGGCAGATCTGATAAAAAAAAAATGAGATTTTCAACACAAACCCCAAATTTCTTTCACCTGTACTTCAATAACATGCCAATATTTTCAATTTTTTCACAATAAACCCCTCAAAGTTTTGGCCTCCAGGGTGGGCAGAAAATTTTGGCTCTACCATCCTTCCTTCAGCCTGTTGCCTATGTCCATGATCAGGGTTGCTAGCCCCCATTGTGAAGACTCATCTCCCTGTTTTGCAAATCCTAGCACTACCGCTGGTCCGCTGAAATGATCCTTCTCACCAATTATCCTGGCACATCTAAAAATCTTACATATATTGTGTCTGTGAAGTCTGCAATTAAGATCTGGCTCAAATTGGATGAATTACCTAGGAGAAGTAGAATTTTATTATAACATATTCACATCATGAACTCTGCTGTACTGCTTTCAAGTGGCTACTGACATGTTAATTGCATTCACCTACAATATTTCCCATACAATGCTGCATAATCTGATCAATTTTTATAACCAAAATCCAACATCAAAATTATTATTAATGGCAGGTGAAAATCTGGCATTAATTTCACAAGCAGATTGTAAACTTGTGTCAATCCTAAGTCAGACCCCGACTCTGCCCCTTCCTGATGAAACTTGGGGAAGCTGTGGCTGGCAATGCTTGCTTTCCATACCATACTTAGATTTGTAAGATACCATTTTTAGATGTGTATGGTATACAAACACACCTACAATCAACTCAGCTGTTGTAAATAAAGTGAAGAGCCAAGAAGCAGGGAGACCAGTACAAGTAATCTTCATAACAAAATCAGTGCTCTTGCCAGGATTTTATTAAAACAGGATACAATCATTACCACTGGGAAGCCATCACACATGAAGCATTTAGTGTCAAAGCTTGGATCCCACTGTAGAAGTGGAAGCAAATGTTAGAAAGCAAAATAAAATCATCAACATTACGATTGCAAGAGAGAACAGTTTTATAAATGTGCATTAAAAGGCATCATGTTGAATTCTTTTTATATCCCTTAATGACGTAATTACCATTCAGACCAGATGCCCAACTTTCAAGAGTTCTAAAACATAACATTTTAGACCAGGTGATATAAGTAAACAAAATCAATTTAAAAATGGATGCATAGGCATAGTGAGTGGTACTTGACTGGGGGGGGGGGTGTTATTTCAAGTCAATACAGTGGTAGGGGTCTAAGGGAGGGGTGTCCCCTTCCCCTTTGGAAAATTTTTGAATATTTGAGGGTTCTTAGATGCTACTTGGTACAACATATTGGGAAAATTTTTAGGAAAATCACCACCAATTTTCACGGAGAGAACAAATAAGGGGTTTGAATAAGGAGATTGAATGGGGAAGGGGGCAAAGCATACTTCAGCCCTACCACATTTTTGCCTGTGGAGCTTTAGCCCCCCCCCCCCCCGGTCTCCCCTCTTCCACGGCTAATGAACATATGTACAGCCTGGTTTAAATGGCCTGGCTCAAAGCCTCAGGTAGGCATGAAGTTATGCTTTCTCATCAACCGTGACATGCTGAATAGACATACATGTCAATAGCATCGTTCATCAATTATGGATTCTGGTTGAATGAAAGCTTTCTACTTCTGGGTATGTTAGGTCAGGATGGTGGTACGTCTCCCAACCAGTACCTCCAGGTGTTAAGGGGTATCCCTTTGAAGTAAACAAATACTCAGACCTAGACTCTACCAGCCAGGGAAAAGACATCTAAGGGGAAATTCATGGCATGATGGTATGCTACAACCATACAACATTTATCACCAATTTTCCATCCTTGAGCAACTTACTCTAACTTTTCTGCCATCAACTGTAGTAGTTTCAAACTCCTGGCCAAGTTCAAACTCTATCTCTGAGTTCTTGAAAGTGGATTTTTGAACTATCTTGAATTTCTTGCCATCGTAGCTGATGTCATTGGTGTTTTTCACAGTAGCACCAATCTTTCGAGTTGCAAGGCCGACACCTATGAAATACAATGATATTGTAAAGGTAATGAATGACAATTACATACTACTGTACTGTGAAATACCCAAATTTTCCACATGAAACTTCATGCATACTGTTACATAAGAACCAAGGTATCTGTATTGTTGGCTATTATCTGAGCATTCTCATGGGTTTAAAAGGCCTTTACAATTTCAAATTTTCACGCCATAGGCGTAGGAAGTGAGGGGGATCGGGGGCTTAAGCCCCCAGTCAAAACTGTGGTGGGGCAGAAATATATACCTCAACCCACCTCAATCCAAAGACAAAAACCACTTATTTGTTTCCTCCTTAAAAATGTCAAAAATTTGCAGCAATTGTCCTTAAAATTTGCCCATATGTTGTACCAAAATACATCTAAGGATACAAATATTCAAAAATTTTCCAAACGGGAGGGGGACACCCCCTCCCCCAGGATAGTAGTCCAAACAACGTTCAGCCCCCCCCCCCTTCCCAGTTGAGAAAAGCTTCCAGGTCCATGCCTATGTTTCATACACTGTAAAGCTATACAAGAACCATGGTAATCCCTTGCTCTTTGGGGCCATCACAGACATACAGTAGGTCAGAGTTGAACAGCATTCAACTTTTAGGCCTATAGCTTTAAGCCTATAGTCCTATCTAAACTGAAGTATGAATCGACCTTTACCCTGTTTAATTGTTTGATTACTTTGGTTGTTTTTAACCATCCAGTGTTTTCCAAGGCAACAAGTTTTTGTAAGTTTGTTTCAGAGCATCAGAGCTAGTAGATAGGAAATTTAGATAACATTTCTCAGTGCGTGCTTCAGCTGCCATTTGGCCTGTATAGGTTTCTTCCAATTTGCATTCCATAGTACCCAAGCCCTTCTTGCCACTACCCTAAGCTGACAGGTAACCATGCAATTTTTTACAAAGAACTGGGAACCTTCTCCAATACTAGTCACATATGGTACTTATCATATTTTTTTATACAGTACAGTACCGTAATCGACCAGCAGCAGGAGATTCCACTATTTCATTGGACAGATGGGGACCTTACAATTTTAATGATTTTTCTAGACAGGGATTCACCCACCAAACAGGTGACCTATTTTTGTTCACAATGAAATATGATTTTTTTCAATTTTTGGCATGATTCACACACTTTTCAACTAGTCATATTTCCTGATAAAACACCATATCAGCACTCAAGTCTCTGCTAATTACCACTTTACCTAGGTACCTCTCCCCATTGCCATATCCCTGACATCCCACCTGTCTACAGCACTGGCCCCAGGGACTTCCGTTTCTGATCACCCTGTGGGGCAAAATCCTGGCATCAACTGCCAAGAAAGAGCATTACTCATTAAATCATATTATAAATCAACCAAAATCGTAAATCTCAAGCTTATGTTCCCTGACGCTGTGCACTCTGTCTGACCTCAGCACACTTTTAATTGTCCCCAAAAAATGACTGCAGCACTATGACATGCAACCTGCAGATGCCATATATGTACTTGACATAAGTTACCCCTGAATGTGATAAACATCAGGAGAATACTGTCATTAGCTGTTTTGTTGCACTCTCCTTGGTATTAAAATTTGAAAGTTCTTCAAAAAGCAAATTTTGAGCATTTTCATGCAGAATCTAATCAAGCTTAGATGGTACTGTGCAACACCGAAATAATTGGTGTTGCACAGTAGGTTTATAATTACTCTGTGTCATGTGATCTGATGAGGATATGATCACTGGGATGCCAAGATTATGCAGTACGTTTTGAACAGTATAGACACAAATTTAACTTTCTCTGATGGCTACTGCATATACATTTGTTGTCAATAATGGACAGTAAGTGCCTAGTGCTAATCACCTACTCGGACCCCTATGAGCCACTGATCAACTTGTTACTGGCAGTAAGGATAAAGTAGGATAATGTTTTAGACACAGATGCAAACTTGCAGTACCTGATGATTTGGCAAGTCAGTTGGCAGTGTTCTAAGTTAGACCTTGAGTATTACATACTGTACAGGAAAGTTAACTGGAAAAGATGGTTCTAAACATTTAATCATTCAATTTAATGCAAAAACCAAGAATTAAAGTTAAGTCTCATGCAGTTTTCCAATTACAGTATATGGATTATTATGTGTAGACTGACAAGCTGGGGAAGCAATTTTATAATTTCATACATGTATGCAGAATCAAACAGTTTCATGCCCACACACAGGAATTCTGGCACATGGGTGGGATGGGGGATGGGGGTAGGGGGGCTGGGCACCAGCCTGCAATGTTGGCATTGACAAGGATTACTTCCTCTCACACATAGACCTAATCTTCCCAGTGACAATTTATATTGTTGAAACTCATTCAGCTGAACATGTAAGTGCTACATGTAACTGGTGAAGCTTGACTTCAAAAAAGTTGTACTCCCCTGTCCAAGTATCTCCGACAAAAGTATGGCCCAGTATAAAAAAGTCATTCTTTTCTGTGAGTCTACAGAAGTAACATGTTTGAAACAACATGTAAACTTTTTAGCACACTTTAAGCATCAGCATGCATTGGCTTTGCTTCATACTGTACTTAAATTTGTATGGGTGAATATAGTACATGCCTCCAGTGGTGTATACAGCTTTTAGGTGAGGGTGAAGCCACCCCCAGATTAAGCTGAGGGGACATTCCCCCAAACCAAAACATTTGCACACCATGTTACATATGGGATGTTGCCAGCCTGAGAGGACCATAAATAATGCATCTCTGGCTTCCCTACACCAGTGCAAACTTCCCCTTATATTCTGTTATGGTCTACTGGAAATTTCAACTCAACAGCTTTGCCATCCTTTTGTATTTGGTGCACAGCATGGTGAACATGGCAACACTGCAGAATTGAACATATTGTCCTGCAGAAGGGTGTATATGTTGCACTGCATGTTATCATCCTTTGGAGTTAGCTATCCTGTCACTTGATCTAGCTGTACTATAAAAGTTGCTCTCAACCTCAATGCTGTAAAGACTTCACTTAGTTTCAACAAGGCTCTGATCCAGCAGTGATTTAGGTAGGTCAATTTTCCAATGAAACATTCTAATTAGTTCGCCTTGAACATAGCAGGAGAAGGGGTTTGCAGGAAAGCTTGGAATTTGGCAAATGCTTTATCAGGGAGTTGCTATTTGTCAAATAGCAACTCCCTGGCTACATTTGCTAAAAATTAGCTTAATTTAGCATTGTGAATGGGAATGAGATATATTGCATACTGCAGCTGGGATGAAATCCAGAATGTGGTGATGAATCCTTGCAAAACTTGCACTAAAAATGTGATTACTTTGAAATGCAAACCTGTGCAGAAACTATCACATTTCCCTAACCTCAAGACAGACCTGCCTAGCTTTGTGAAATCCCCCAGGAGACTCTGTTGGAAAATCCATATTGCAGCTACTTTTAATTTTCAATTCAGACTTGTAGTCTAGGTGTAGGTCTACTGCAAACACATTCATCATCTCATAGGACACCACGGCCAAACAGAAGATTTTGTGTTATCTGGTATACATGTTTGGATGTATTTTGACAGGAAGGGCACAAAGGCCATTTGGCCTTGAAAAGTATAAACTATTTTGAAGAGCACCAAGGCCATTGCCAAAACTACAAAGGCCATGGCCTTGGTTTATTCCGTCTGTGATATAATTTGCATGTCATGCTAATTGACTTGCAGCCCTTAGGAGGGGAAATGCAAACCTCTTGTAGTTTACTACTGCATCTACATACATACAATACTTGCACATTGAACCCAATTAGCATACATGTAAATACAGACATATACTACAGGCAAACTGTGGCCTTGAGACTCCAAGAAAATAATTTATTAAGATTCTTACTGGATTCACTTTGTGTTTATTTGAATTCCACAAAAGATGAACAGTACACAGACATTCATGCCTGTGGTCCTCAACAAATTTATTTATAACTGGTTCTTTTCTTTCTATAAAAAAGGGTACTAATAGTGGGACATGAGGTCAAAAAGGTTGAGAACCAATTTTATAATTAAAACACTGTTACTAAAAATGTGTAAAAACTTTTTCTTCTACAAAGGTTGAAGAAAGGTGCAATTCAATAATTGCAACTCATTCAAGGGCTGTCGTCATCTGTGTGCAGTGTTGTAATGACTCGAGTCAAAGACGTGACTGGAGTCTGACTCGAGTCACGATTTCAAAGACTCGAGTCACAAACTGACGGGACTCGACTTGACTCGAGTCATCACTTGCCAAAGACTCGACTTGACTCGAGTCACCATTTAATAAATTTCCAAAGACTCAACAGGACTCCAGTCACAAAACTTAAAGACTCGACTTGACTACAGTCTTTGCCCACAGTGACTCGAATTGACTCGACTCATCTCTTATGTGACTCGAGTCACGCCCCAAAAGTGAACAGAACAGAACCATAAACTTCTTTTCTCACCACCGCCCGAAGCGACGGCTTCTATTGACGTGCCAGTACATGCTTATTCGTTTCCATGTAATGCCATGGTCACCCTGCCAAGAGGAAACGTTTTACATTTTGAAATTTTCACCTGTAGTACAGCAGGTTTACCCTGACTGTGCATGACAATGGATTCATGTAAAGTGAGTGTACTAAATGCAGCGCCCCTGGTACAAGTGACACTCAGTCATGTACGTACGTACGTAAGTGGCGCACGCCGACTCGTACGTACGGAGTGACAGTACTAGTATAGTCTGCTACAGTATGCTGTTGCTGTCGACTGATTAGGCTAAGTGTGTTCACAATGGCACAATGGCACAAGGGAAGCCATCAGTCATTGAATTCGCTTTTATTGATTATCATCTAGATGAGAAGAAAAGAAAGCATTTTGCAACATGTAAATGTTGCAATAAAATCATATCTGTAAACTATGAAAGAGTGCATGATAATTAGAGCTATTTCTTTTTCGAGAAAGTGTAGCGTAGCAAATTTTGGTTTTCTTTTAATGAAACTTTACAGTGGGGTGTTAGTATATTGTAATCTTTATCAACTTTCCTTCCTACAACACTCAAGAAAAAGAGGCATGTGTAGAGTACAGGGGTAGTACTAATTTTTTCATCTGATTGTCCATTCATGAAAATTATCACAAACTTCAGGCTGCTGAAAAAAGTGCAGCTTGGTCAATGCAAAACCTTATTCATTTTACAGTAGCCTATTTACAATGTGCCTATTTAATTAATGCTATATGCTATTGGTCTAATTAGGAGAATATGGGTTGTTTTTTAATCATTACATGCCTTGTTGGCTTGTATTGTGATAGTGTAAAGTTGACTGTAACATGCTGTACCATGGAACTTTGACTGATAACTTGTTTTTCTTTTCTTTTTTTTTTTTGCTGTTTTCAGTGCAGGTTATTTTAGATTTTCCAATCTTCATTCAATAGACTGCACCACAGGCGGTTGATGCTGAAGCTGGGTGAAGAGAAAAATGTTCTCATACAGTGCAGTGTTTGATGTGCACTGAACAGAAGTTGCAGAGGGCTTTTAGCACTGAGTACCTCCACAGAAACCACTTAAAGACAGACTGTCATCACCCCAAAGTATATTTTTAGTGTATATCAAAATTCTCAGTTGGTGACTGCTGTTTGATTGAGATCAAAGTTTGAAAATTTGAAAGATGCAGAGTAGCTCATATTCCACACAAGGCAGAGAGAGTACTTTTATTACATTTTATAGCCTTGTGTGCTCACCAGGACATGGCCTTAAGCAATAAAACAGGTTTATTCTTGCACAAGGAAGAGCCTCACACAGTTATGGGAGGAGCTAGAAGATGCATAGTTGGGAGAATTGGAACTGTCTGGGATCATGAAAATTCCCCTTTAAATTACACAAATAATATTTGCAAGTTTTTAACCCCCATTCTCAACAAAAGGGTGCAAACACTGTCACATTTAAGTTAATCGATGACAGGAACACTTGGCAAAGTAAGTCCTCCAACTGACCCAACCTACAAAACCAGAGACTCGAGGTGACTCAACTTAAGAGATCCTGTGACTCGGAGTGACTCGATTTAAGAGATCACGTGACTAGGAGAGACTTGACCAAAATACATTTTTCACTTGAGGTGACTCCAGGTGACTTGAACGTTAACTAAGACTCGAAGTGACTCGACTCAAGCTAAGGGAAGACTCAAGATGACTCAACTTGAATTGCTAAAGAGTCGACGTGACTCGAGACTCGACACCTTGCGACTCGAGGTGACTCGACCTTAACAAAGACTCAAAGTGACTCGACTTGAGCTTAGGGAAGACTCGACATGACTCGACTCGACTAAAATTGCTAAAGACTTGACACCTTGTGACTCGAGGTGACTTGAGACTCAACATCAAGTGACTCGATTACAACACTGCCTGTGTGACTGTAAAACAACCATGTGGGAAATCAATATTTTGTCCACCCATCCAGATGGGGCTTGCAAGTTTGAAAAAAAAATGCCAGTGCAAGTGAATTTCAGTGGTTGCTTGTGAGTTTGAAAGTACACATAGAACCCTGTCAGCATTAATTAAAAATACAAATAATTTTACGTACATGCTAATTGTGTAAATGTATGCGGAGCCAACTCATTCAAACATATATGCCAGTATATTGACCAACATAATGTGGAAAACAAAGTGCAGTCTTTTAGCTCCTTTTAAAAGGGCCCTAAGTGGTTGAAAATTTAATTCAAAGCTGGGTGTAATTTATGACCCTTCATAACAAGGCCATGAAAAAAATTGAAAGAATTCTCCATAATTTTAATAAAAAGGCCAGTTCCATTTTTCTCAATACGTCCATAGGTCAAAAGGTCCACACTGTTACATATTTTGTACAATATACTACCTGTTTTTAACCAGAAATGGTAATAACATGTTCAAATATTCTTGTTTGAGGCCCTTAGATTATTAAACTTGCCCATTTGGTAACTTATATTCCATCAATTTATGGACATGTGTGATATTTGCAAAGAGATCTTACTTCATTTGGACGCTCGGGGGACATACTGTACACAAAGAATTGTAAATTTTAAATAGTTTTAAATGATAACAGTTTAATTTTAAAAGATTGAGTTGACCTGGAAATTTTGAATTGTAATGTAAACTGTTTGCAGTAATAAGATCCCAGTATCATATTGAAATTTTGTTGTTCATACTGTACATACATCAAGACTGACTGATGTAAATATGACAGCATGCAGGACACGACAAATTTTACATGCATGTCCATTAATGGCAAAATACTTGGTTCAGAAGACATGGTATCATGTTTTCTTGTAACAACCTGGTATATACTTTTCATGTGACTGGATTCACAAAAAAAAAAAAGAAAAAAATAGCTGTTTAGTGCAAATTGTGAAGCATCAAACTTTACCAACATACAGTAACTCACTGTGGGGGACACCAAATTCTGTCAGTTATTGATGATGCTTTTGAACAATATTTGTTTTGTTTAGTTTTTTTTTTTTCAAATCTGCTAAGTCTCTCAAAGAGAATTTTCTTTAGCAGAAAAGTTCTCTTTGAAGTTAATCTCCTTATCTTGGACCGAAAAGGTTGGACACAATGACGGTAAATTGTGGAAGACAAAAACAACAGTCGCTCGAACTCTTCGTATCTGTGACAAAATGTCCATGGACTTTATCTGTGGTACTACATGGTACAGCAAAATCTAATTTCCCAACTCATTTATTGATGCCATTAGAGGATGGTCACATTTCTAAAATGGTGAAGAAATAGACAACCAACATATAAATTTGGTGGACACAAGGAATAATTTATCTGGTATCACATCACATTTTGCTACACAAAATGGACAAATTGCTACACAAAATGCAATACTGTGTAGCCAGATTTTGTACATACAACAATATGGTATTCAATATTTCATTATAAAGAACCCCAGAAGCCTAAAAACTGCTGTAAGAGAAATGGGATACAAAATGAAGGAAAGTAATTATGTTTGAATAATCAACAATATGATACGTTTAGAGGTCACTCACTTATCATTTGCATGTTATGTAGTTGTATTGTCGAGTTATTTGCATGTTATTTAAGTTACGTAATTTAGTAAATTCTACGTTGCAGCCAGTGATATGTGTTCGATGAGTTGAGAGGAGAATTGATTTGGAGAGAATACAGTTGAGTTCCTTTCGTCCAGTCTCTGTTCTTCTTTGCTATTTTGTTCCCTATGTTCATCTCGTCGTAAAATATGCACCCACGCTGAAGCAACTACGTTACACTGCTATGTGAATTTTGAATGTTCACTTAGTTAAATATTCCCTAAGACATGACATATTTATGCTGGTAAGGTAGTTTTGTTAAGTCTTGTGTGGAAAATTGGTGAAACAATTATACTTAAGAAATGCTGACTCAATATACTAACATAACAGTACTTACCATCATAAATGAGCAAAGCATGCAGTATGCAAGTTAAATGTGTTTCAGATACTGTACATCAAATTTTATGCTGTGTCCCAACCTTTACCCAAAAACCATAGGGGACATTAACCCAAACAAGACTGTTTCCAAGAAAATAGGCCTACTACTAGTTGAAATTCAGTTTTTATATAATTATTCAGTTTATGGACTATATCATGCTGGTGAGGTATAAAAATATACCCAATAATAGTAAATGCTGAGGTGGACCTGCAAATTTTACTGCATATTTTGATCCTCAAGTGGCTTATCTAAGTTACTAGGTTACCTACAGCACGTTTGTCCAGGAATTGAGTCCACTATAGGCCCACTCTTTGGGCCTATCTATATTTTTGGGGATACTTGAGACGGTACCAGAAGTTTGTTTAATGTAGCATAAAAATGGCAGGCAATAATCTGGGTCATATATTTTACCCATGATTTCAGGGTTTGTCATAGGCATTTGTTAGACTATTTCTTCTATTCTTTTTAAATTTTGGCACATAGTTTTTATGTACTTAAATAATAACCACCTCAAGTTACCAAGGGGTCAGAGATACTTGATACAGACACAAGATTTCAATTCATGGAGTGAGGAAATATGTTTCAAGCTGTCGTTTGTAGCATAGCATCAAAGACTCTCAATTGTTTTTTTAATGTAAGACTAGAAATAAGCAAGAACAAGGATGGAACTATGTTTGAAAGATTATGTCCCCATCTTTCTCTGTGTCCTCAAGTGGGAATACTTGAGGCAATTTCAGAAGTTTTTTAACGCTACACTAAGAACGTAGATTTAAGCTGAGTAATTGCTACATGTAAGTCAGGGGCTTGGCATAAATGTGTGTTGGGCAGTCTTTATAAGCCTTTGATTTTTGTAACTTGGAAATTTATTTCTGTAAATTGTTCAGACTTTAAGTGTCTCAAGCTACCCGGACATACTGAATTTTCGACATAGTTGGGTGCTACCAAAAATGCAGTCGAATGAATTAACAATAGTTCCACTGTTTGATAGAGACATCTTAAAGAGTCTACTGGTATAGGCACCAGTCAAGTGGCTGCCTACCTGTTTTGCTGCAATCAGAGTCTTTCAGTAGTAACTTCTGTACGAAACTAATGAGGATTCCCTTAAAATACTTCTAATGAACATATAGGTATGTCCATTATTTGAGGTAGGCATTTACAGAACAAGTTATGACATTATACAAAAAAACAATATTACAAAGGTAAAATAAAAAGAATTAAATCACTAATGAATCTTTAACAGCAGAAACTGTTTCAATTATGTTACCCAGGCATCTCAAGTATCCTCCACTTTACTGGTACTGATCAATTTGAGGATAGACTTGGTGCCCATGTACTGATGAGGCTGTTTTGGTGATTAGGTACTGTACAAGAAGTTTGTTCAAGGCCCACTGGTGAAAAAAAAAACACTGAGGTGTGGCAAAAATATTGTAAGGTACCGCATGCAGCTTTAGGTGCTGTATAATTGGACATAACTGAATTGCTTTGTTTTGAACTGTTTGATACATTAACAAGAAGGGCCACTGGAACCTTCTGTGGAGGAGCTGAGAGCTAACTTCTATACTATGGTCTTTCTAAGCAAGAAAATTATTTGGGCCTGTAGCCCAAGCTGTAGCCAGACAAGGTACTGAAGGAGGGCAAAATAGCTTCAGGGGGAGGGGGGCAAAATATTTTCAGGGCACTGGGGAGATGTACTAAAATGCACTAATTTAAGGCAATGACAGTTTTAAATATTTTAAGAGGGGAAAAAATTTTCCTATGGGGAGCAACCCCTTCCCCCTTGGCTACAGGTGCTTGCTGTAGTCCCACAGCTGGCACCCCCCCCCTCCCAACTCCAAGCTTCAACAGCCCTGATGGTAACTCCCAGCCTACAGATCTGTTGTCCAGACTAGCAATTAACATTTCTTTTCAGAGTAAGCATTGTAAAATTTCCATAGTATGGTAGTTCTATGAAACTATATATTCACCAAATTTAGAGAAAGAGATAATTAAACCGTTATTATTTGCAACACAGATGTGTTCATGGAGGCTCCAGCATGCTGAGCTATTCAAACTGATATTTTGTGTAATCATGCACGATTTTCCAGTAAAAAATTATGGTAGATCTCTAGACATCAATTCATGGGTCAAAAGGAATTTTCTTTGGGAGGAAATAGTTCTTTTTGAAGGTACTCTTCTAACTTGGGCCGAGAAGGTTGAGCAGCACTGCAGTACTTATGACAGTTAATTGTGGAAGCTGACAAGAAAACAGTCACTCGCAAACTTCTATATCCATATGGAAATATCTGTGGACTTGATCTGTGGTACGACATGGTACAGAAAAATCCAATTTCTCAACTCCTCTACTCACAGGTCATCAAAGGGCAACAAGTCTCCCCCAGCAGAATTAAGTCTCCTATACTTCATCCCCCCTCCTATGCAAACAAAAAACACGTAACTTGTGCACTTTTGTATCAAAGCCACTGTAGCCTGCAGTGAGTTTTACATGCACAAGCTAGGCCACATGCACACAATGTAGTGAGTGTAAAAACAGGTACATGTGACTGCACAAGTCATTGACCAACCAGATTACCAGTGCTACTGTTTGAAATAATGTCAAGCAAAGTGCAGTTATTAACTGTTTTTAGAAGTAATGATATTCCTAAATATTGTTGGGATGATGCAAATGCCTCCTTATGGCATCCCAAACATATTTAGGAATATCACTATAGTTGTAAATACAACTGGTTGGTCAATGATGAATTGTAATATCAGTTGTGTTACCAATTAAGCCCACACACAGGTATGTGTCAATACAGCCTTGAACATCTGAAACTCAGTGAAGGTTACTGTGGCTCTGTCTTGGAGTTGGAGGTGTGCTAAACAGGTGTTTTTGTATAAAATGGAGGCAGGGCTGGATGTACATGCCCTCAGGGCATCTTATGGGGCCTTAGCCCTCCTTTGCCCTTTAACCTGTTATGTTATGTTAAATACTTCGAAGATTTTTTACTGTATGGGATGAGAGTATTGAGCCTTTAACAATGGTCTGTTGATAACTGCCATTCATTGTTTGTCAACCAGCTGTCATCCACCACCCACTTGTCCTCAACCACCACTGTTCCCAAGTGGCTGGTGACTAATTTTGATGCAGTGTAGCATTTGGTCAAGGCCAAATCCACACATTCGGTTGAAAGTAAAACTGTAGGATTGTCGATGGCTGCGATCCAAGTGATGTCACGAATTTCGTTTTCGCGATTTTGGGAGTGCGTATGTAGCATTCAAACAATCGCGGCGACACTATAATTAATACGACATACGGACATAGCCTACCAAGCAATCCACTCCAATATTTCTAACCATCCGACAACCTACTGATCGCTTAATGTAATAAGCCTGCATCGAACATCTTGAATTCTACTAGGTACGGTAAGTAAAAGACTTGAAGGACGTCTTTCTAAGCCTAGCTTAGCTCTAAGATCTTGAATGCCGGTGTCCCGTCGTCCTGCGTCTCAGCTCGTCTCCGTGATAACACAATCACTGAGACAATCACAAAAAAAAACAATACAAACGAGAAAACATGATAAATTTAAATTCTTACCTAGCACTTCCATAAATTTTTCAAAATTTTCATTTTTGTCAAGCTTCCATTTTCCAACAAGTACATCTGCCATTATGATGGGTTGAACGATAGTTTTACCCTCGATGCTAAGAACGGACGTTGGGTTATGCACAGCAGTCGTTGATCAAGTGAATGATACTGCACTCGCCCTGATGCTTATGTTTCGACTCTGCATGCAACCCTTGTAACCAGTGGTATCCTACATCAAATAATTTATCTGTGCTGTGACACGTAACAGTAGTATCGGGTGAGACTACGTCTACACGTGTGTTTACTACGTTATCTCCATTGACTGACTCCTACTTGGGACTTGGCAAGATCGCGGTGAGATAAACTGCAGGGTGACCTCACCTCACACAGGTTATGTTTCCCTTGGGATGTACCGCGTGTTTATCTTTACAGGGTCGATGCACTTCTGGTGGAATATGTGAGAATGGTATTAGAAGTTTACATTGTCGGGTGACGGGTTGCCCGAAGCAGGGAGCGGCCACTCTGCCCGAACGATTGCGACACTGAAATGTTTCTCTGGGCATCTGTTGATGAAAAATTCAGGGTCGTGGCTAGGATGAAACTTTTAGGGGAGGCCTAAGTACCAAACGGGGGGTCACGACATTGATCGCGGTTCTTAATTCTTACAAATTTGATTAGGACACACACAATTTCTGGGGGACCTAGTAAACATCTGGGGGACCAGCCAGCCCCCCCCCCCCCGTAGCTTCGCACCTGGAAAAAATTGAAAAAATTGGGGTTTGTCGGAAAAAAATTGAAAATTGTGGCGTTTCAGTTGAGAAAACTTGAAAAAATGGTGGGTTTTTATAAGAAAATTTGGGGGTTTTATTTAAGAATCTGCAATTCAAAATCATGAAGTTGGTTAGATGAGGTTTTACCGCTCTTTTCAAAATCATGTTCGCTGTTCGGGGACCACATGTTTATAGTACCCATCGATCAAGGCTCCTCGGCGACGAATAGACCCTTTTCCATATAGCAGTCACAAAGGATTGTGGGATACACTTTTGAAGTGGGGCATTTTTCTCTGACGCACACCCGTGAAATCCAATCCCACAATCCATTTTAATTGCTATTTGGAAAAGGGTCTATTGGAAAACTTCCCAGACGAGGCAAGGTCGAGGAGGGGGAGGGAGCCTTTCCCGACGGAGTCCATTGCCCTCCTGCTCCCCACCTGGTGATACCTGATCAAGAAGCACTGCGCTATGGGTGGGCAGCGGCGTAACTACGGGGGGGGGGCTAGGCCCCTCAGATATTATTCGTCATTCGTATTTTTTGTGTCCTAATAAAATGTGTAAGAATTAAGAAAAAGTAAATGTTTGAACGGAAATAAACTTTGAAGTATTTCCTTCAAAAAATAAATAAAATGTGTAAGAATTAAGAAAATGTAAATGTGTGAAAAACACATTTTGCACACGTGTGAACTCAACTTTAAAATGCCTACTTTCACTAAATTAGGCATGCAATGTCGTTTAAATCGCATATAATTCACTTGGCCGATGAAACGAATGTCCCCGACGACAACTTCGGATGTGACTTTGTCAGGTTTAGACCCTTTCTGACTTTCGGATGGCTGGTTGATGTTCTGAAAACATGGCAACCATGCACTGTAGACCATCAAATTCTTACACGACAATTCCTATACGGTATCATACACAAAATATGCCGTATGGTAAGGTACTGCGTTAGAATAATTCTTCTGTCCTTAACAAGTATGTGATCCTCCTCTCCTTGCCCATGACAAGTGCACTGTAGAACGATTTTTTTCGACAAGTTCTCTTTTTACTAGTTTGCACTGGCGTCCGGGCGGATTTGTAAAATTGCCAACAAGGTCCGGATTTCATTTGTTTCCCATATGATCCCTACTTCTGCCTTTAATAGTTTGAAAGATTTACTGGTGGTATTATTGGACCAAGTAGTATACCGATGACTTGAGTCTGCGAAAAAAAAAATACAGCACCATTTTGCATCTAGACACCATTGAAAACCGGAAAATTTTCCAAAGGGAAGGGGACACCCTTAGACCCCTACATCAGGACAGTGATCTATGTCCTCCTTGCTGGAAAATAAATATGTTAACCCTAGGTTGGAGACAAATGGTATGATTTAGGGGATATGTAATTGAGTAGTGGACATGTAGCCTATGGATAGGGTGATGGACAAATGTAACAGAGATATACTAGAAGGTGAATATGGGAGAAATGCAGGCAGAATAAATGAAAAGGGATGCATAAAATTCAGTATGATTCTTGTATTATCTCAGCTCTTATGATATCCACGGCCGTACACAGCGGGGAGGGGCAAAATTACCCCCAGAAATTTTCAGTGCACCGTTTCCAACTTTGAGAATGAGAAAACGCAGTAAAATATAAGAAATAGCTGTGATCGTAATGAAAGAACTTTAAAAATTTCAAAAAAGAAAAAAAATTTAAATGTGCCTATATCTGTACACATCACCAATCATTTACAGCTCTATTAGGATGTATTTCTAGCCTACTTCTCTAAAATTCTCGCGCTACGCGCGATTATGTATAGCTACAAGGTTGCTGTTGTTGCTAGGTAGCTTCAATCATCAATGGCCTAAAAACGTTTTTAAACCGTGCTAGATTAGTCATGAAAACATTTTATAACCAATAACACTCCCTCCCCTCCCTTAAACTCTCCCCCACAACGGAGTTCAATGGCTGAGGTCATGCTTCACATCATATCCACCACGCTCTTAAAAATGACTTTTGTCGCACTCAGTCACAACTAGTACTTTTCGTTTTCCTTTTGAAGCTGAAATCCCTCAAATATTGCACCATTTGCTATCTATACGTCCTCCTGAAATTACAAATTTTCTCCAAGGGGGGAGGGAGACACCCGTTCCCTTTAGTCCCCTCCCCCAGGCCACAGATCAGTAATGCCCACTTTTTGCCCCCTAGCAAAAAAGTGTATGTGCGGCCTTGTGTATTACCATTTTTCGTGGATTGATTTTTTCCCATTATTTGAGAAATGGCAGACATGAGATTCGAATTTCAAGGCTGGGTACACGCAGTGTAACAATTAAAAACGGCTGACCCTCAAAGTCTACTCATTATGTTCCAGCTGTAGCTTTTCACCCTAATTTGAATGTTCAAATCCCTTAGGATATGTTTAGCTTTATGTTACACCTGTTTCAGTTCTTCTCTTTAGTAAAGAATTTCTATGAACGCGGCAGAGCCGCCCGAGCCTGAGAAGAGAACACAAGGTAACACAAACGATGCCTGTGCCTTATTTCTTCCCGTGTAAACTCGATCATCGCTTAACTTAAAGAGTTTTCCCTGACTTTCATCCTTTCTTAATACGTCGGCACGTTATAAATGGTAGCAGCGGTGGTATTCGAACCCAGGCCATCGAAATGACTGGTTTGAGGCACAGGTTAAAACACGTGGGAAGTGCCGTTTCCGGCCATCTGGAGGGTTTATAAAGCCAAAAATTTTCTTGCACGCTCCGCCCCAACCGATAGTGGCGCTCCGCTTAGATCAGTGGTTCTTAACCGAGGGGAAAGTTCCCCCTGGGGGGAACTTTTGGGGTTCCAGGGGGAACTTTTTGCAGGGGCTTTCAGCCTGATTCCTTTTAGAATTTGGGAAATATTCATGAAAAAAGGGCAAACTTTGACCCTTTTTTCCCTTTTTGACCCCAATTTCCGGGTACCTTTTGAAAAATCGTAACATCCTAACCGTTCAAGTTATCATCGCATTCTTGGTGTCATTAGAAAGAGCAGAGTTGTTTTGTTTGTATCAGATATGTGATACTCGAATAGTGCCTTTGTTGTCTTTTTTCCTAAGTACGAAAATTATTCTCACTGGAAATCATATTTTTCTGATATATCTTTCCAGGGGGAACAGCCCGATCGGCTGATTGGCAAGGGGGGAACTGCAAAGAAAAAGGTTAAGAACCACTGGCTTAGATAGTCTTGACAAGCCTGACCCTCGGCGGTGCCGCCCCCATTTGTTACCTAGCCCCCCTTAAAATTTCATCCTAGCTACGCCCCTGAGGGTGGAGTAGGGTAATTTCCGTAACTCGTTCTAGTTACAGTTTATTCCTACCTGCGTTTCAAATGTCGAAAATGAAACTAGTACAAACCAGGGGCGGACTGTGTGTTTAAACGGGCCGCGGCCGGTCCGTAGCTAGTCAGAAAGGCACCAAGGCGGACGAGATAGCAGGCCATGGACCCCCGTCTGGGAACTTTTAGTTTCGTAAGTATAGGCGTGACTGGGGGCTGAACCTTGTTTCGGATCGCCGTCCTGGGGGAGGCCTGGTTTAAGGGGAGGGGGTGTCCCCTCCCCCTTTGGAAAATTTTTGAGTATTTGAGTGTCCTCAGATGCAATTTGGTGCAACATTTTGGACAAACTTTAAGGAATATTACTGCAAATTTCTGACATTTCTTACAGAAGAGACAAATAAGGGGTTATTGCCCTTGGATTTTGGGGGCATACTTCAGCCCCCATTTTTTACTGGGGGCTAAAGCCTCCATTTTAGCACCCAGCCCCCCCCCCCCGCTTCCTACGCCCATGTTTGTAAGGGAGTCTTAGCCGATGCGATAAAGTATGCAGTCCCCGACGGCGACTAGTTGCCCCGACGGTTTACCTGGTTTTTTTTTTTTGCTCTCGTGAGGACAATTTCTCTAATAAGAACCCATAATTTTCGGCTCGCTACGCGCGCTGTAGAGTCACTACAGCTTCTGCAATAGTTCCATTCCACATAGCTAAATAGCACAACTTAAAGTCCTGTCCACCTTACCAAGTAACATGTAGGCAGGGTACACAGGTTAAGTAGAGGTCGTAAATTTCATCCCATATCGAAAAGCCTAGTTGCCTTTCTCTAGTGTGTGTCATGCGATATACGGTCAGTTGGTGAGCGACTCACGGAGCAAAGTTTGGCTTTTTCATCGGGTAGTCCAGGTGTTTTCGACACAATGTATGTTGCCCACGATACAGTCTACGACCCTTACAGCTTTTATGGAGTGCCTCTACAGTGCGCGTACTTAAAGCGCGGGAAATTTTGTGTTCTTACTAGTGAAATTAGAGAAATTGTCCTCTTGAGGGCAAAAGCAGGTAAACCGTCGGGGAGACTAGTCGTCGTCCACACCGGGCAGATGTACCGACAAGATCAGCAAATGTACCGACAGACCATCCCAGGACGACAAGTGGGGAAGGGGGGGGGCGACCGCCCCTGCCCCCTACGCTACTAAAACTAACGTAGCCTAACGTTTGCCGCGAGGGCCGCCAAGGGCTATTGAGAATGGCAACCCCCAGAAATTTTTCACCTGAAAATTCAAAATTGATACTGCCCCGGTGCAATTTAACATAGCCTATCCCACCTCTTACAGTATTATGCACCATAAGAGTAGCCTACCTAGTTTATATACGGGATATATATATCTATCTAGCTATGTGGAATGGAACGACTGAAGAAACTGGAGTGACATTACAGCGCGCGTAGTGCGTCGAAAATTTCGGGTTCTGATTACAGAAATTGTCCTCTTTCTTTCACTTCTTTTTCTCTTTCTTTTCCTCACGTTTCCTTCATTTTGCCGACTGGTGCAGAATTTACCTACTCAATGCCAGAAACCACATGAACGATGAACTCCTTTAAGTATACAATGATACTGCAAGGCCCTATGTAGCTTTTTTTGCCGACAGAATGTTTTAAGTTTCAAAAACTGTTGCTTACGGACTTAGAAAATATTGTAATAAACGTTGTCTACAAATGCATTCCAATCTCCTGTCATGTCTTCCGTCTGCACCAGTCCCTTTCTGTTGCCCTGCTTTGTCCCTCCCTCCCCTGTCCTTTTCTTTGTTCACTCGGTCTCTCTTTCTCTCTCCCTCTTCTCTCTACTCTTTTTTCTCTTTTTTCCCCCTTTCTTCTTTCCTCTAACTTTCCTTCGTTTGCACTTGACATTTTCCTTCATTTTGCCGACTAGTGCAGGATTTTGCCGACTGCGTGGATCTTGGAGGGTGTCACACACCCCCTTTAGCGTCTTCCCTGAATAGAATACATGGATTTATGTAAATATCGGAAATTTCATCTCATTTCGCTAAACTTAGTTTGTGTCCTCTTGTGTCTGTCGTGCGGTACGGCTATGGACTCGAGGAGGGAAGTAGGCTACAATGTAAGTTGTGCAAGATAGGGCCCAACTGCCAGTGTCACGACAATTGGTAGGCTTACCGAAAAATTTTCGCGCGCTTCGCGCTTTTTTTTTCACAGTTTAGATTTCGGCAAAAACATGAAATCAGCGCGGAACTATTTCCCTCTAGTTTATACCAGTTTTATGCAATACATGCCTGCAATATATATCATGGTATAGTACACGTTTCCCCCAAATCCTCCCTCATCAACCCCTCGACGCGATCGGGACTGTCGGGACTTCGGGTCGTTGGCCCTCCCGTCGGGGAGTCTGCCCCCTCCGTCGGGCAAACCCTGGCGCCACCCGAGGGTGTATGGAGGGGTCGCGGGTGCGGGGGTTACTTGTTAAGTGATAACCCTTTAAAAAAGTGTCGGTACATTGACTTTATGCTGTCGGTACATTTACCTTATTTTCATTCCTGCCCCCACTTCTGTCACCCCAGTTACGCTACTGGTTAGTTTACTAGTGGTGATACCCAGCTGAGCCTGGGTTTTTCTTTCAGCAACCGTCTCGAAGCGGTCCTAACTCTGAGTGGCCTGTCCGCCATGGTCATTGTTTAACTGAACAACGCGCAAACATATAGTGTATAGGGTCCATCTTCATTTGGAGGGGGGGGGGGTGAGCACTTTCTTGAAATATTAAAAAAGCATGCACGCAAAATAGAATATGTGTTGCTCGAAACACCAAATTTTGTATCACAATGGGGGAGGGGGACTCAGGGCCGTCAGTATTTACTCCATAATCGAAGCGACCTGTTGGTTACGGGTCCCCGATATTTTAACTTTTGGGTCCCCACGCCGGAAATTTCCAGAAATGAGTTTTCTTTTTGGCATAGCTTTCACATCTTCCTCCTGAGTTAAAACAGAAACCCTGACCTGATCTCTGAATACAGAAAAAAAAAAAAATCTGCAGCACTAGTCTTAAAATGGGGGAGATCTCCTCATCCCAGACAGTTCCAATTCTCCCAACTAAGTTACTTGTAGCCCCTCCCATAACTGTCTTTAGCTTCTGTGAAGCAGTGGCGCCGGCACGGGGAGGGGAAGGGGAAAGCGTGCACCCAATCGATTTCAGATTTTATTTATTTATTTATTTTTTTTTTTTGAATTTTAAAATGATCCCATGATCCCAAAAGGCGTTTAAGCTATAGATTTCTGTAAGGGGCAGGGTGAGGTGTGCTTTCGATCGAGTGATGGATCTATTGTAACCATTTTCTATCAGAAATGGTTCTCAAACTATCAGAATTATCGCAAAACCTTCGCAAACTATCAAAATTTTCGCGCTCCGGGGCGCTTCAAACCTTACCTCAATTATTGTCCTTATTATCAATAATTTGCGGTAGCAACTCGCCGCAGAAGCACAGCAACAAAAGTTGAAAACTGTTTACGAATTCTCTGGTAAAAGACGGGCTTTTTGATTGGTCAATAGGTTTGTTGGGGAATTGAAAGTGTCCCGATGCAGAGCATGAATGCAGGTTTTGTCATGGTTACCTTATTTAATGAAAAATTTCGGCGCGCTTTTGCGCGCATTCGTCACGGTTTTCACTCCATCCCATGGCCATTATTAAGGTTATAATACATGCAGTTATTCTGATCGCAACACTTTTCTGAAAAATCAGAAGTACATCTCCAACCTCTGTAGGGGCCTATGGGATCTTTCTATATAATTTGTTTTGTAGCATGATGTGAAAGGTTGAAAGTTCACATTTGCCGTTGTACAATTTTCACAACTTTTTGCTAAACGTTTCGCGGGCAGCCATTACCGGTATAGATTGTGATTGTTAATACACTTATGACGAAAAAGCATTCTGAAACGCTTTGTTTAGTCCTTTTGCTTTACCTGTATCAGGAAGATCTTACATCACCTCCCTGCACCTATACTCTCCCTCCCATTCCCCATTGCTGGAAGCTGTTCGTCTGGATTTTCGTTCAAACTTTGTAAAATACGATAGTTGTAAAGTGCTCGACATCATACTATATAGTATCATTTGGATGTCAGGTAATAATCATCATATCAGTGCCCCATTTTATATACGGTAATTAATCCAGAATTTCCAGGAGACACTACATACCGGTGTCTACCAGCCTTAGATACCCTTTTATAATGCACAATTAAGTTAAGGAAAATTTTCGTAATAGTCCAAAAATGTTTCCGTGGACTCCACGCACGTATTTTTACCTAAAACTTTCCCCGAACAGAAGGCATTAAAGTAGTGAAAAGGGGGGCTTCAGGAGGTTTGTTGACAACATACTCTTCTCTAAAGCAACATTAGGTTCTCTTTCACCAAAAATTAGAATTCACTAAATTATGGATATTTTCCAGCCATATATGATCAGTTCCAAAAATGTCCCAAAGATAGCACTATTTTGCATCTAAGCAAACTTAAAGTAACAAAAATTCTCAAAGGGGAGGGGGAACCTCCTTCTCATTAGACCACTCCCCAGAACGGCGCCTTTACGTAGTGACAAAGGAAGGACCCCACATTGCTGTATACAATCGCAGGGACGCACACTCTCTTCTTTCACCTAACCAAAAATTAGAATTCACTAAATAAGGATATTTTGCAGCCATAAAAGATCAGTTCCAAAAATACCCCAAAGATAGCACCATTTTGCATCTAGGCAACTTTAAATTAACAAAAATTTCCTCCCACAGGACAGCACCTTTATGTAGTGACAAAGAGGATTCCAAACTGCTGTATACAATCACAGGGACGGCACAGAAAGGTACTATTTACGCAGACTTGGGGGGGGGGGGACTGAGATGGCATTACGACGTCATTTGTTCTGCCCCCAATCACCAAATACTGTCGGCGCCACTGCTGTGCAGACACAAACATAGTTTACTGCTTAAGGTCATATCCTGGTGAGCATAAAAGGCCCTAAATTGTAATCAAAACACTCTCTTTGCAGTGTGTGATATGAGCTACTCTGCATCTTTTGAATTTTATAACTCTGATGTCAATCAAAGAGCAGTCACCAATTGACACTTTTGCTAACCCCCAAGTAAAAGTCATACTTGGGGTGACGAGTATCTATTTTTAAATTTCACGATGTTACGTGGTAGGAAATTTCGTGAAATTGAAATTAGTTATAACATTATATTAGTTATAAGTTATAACATAACTAAGGAAGCTTCTACTGAGGCATGTCATGTGGGTAATGATGCATGGTACACTTTTGTAGGTTGTATAATCATAGAGCAGGATATAGTTCCCATATCCTACTATGGTTATAATATTGTATTAAAACTGATACATGATTTCATGAATGCCCCAGAGGAGTTTTCATGCTTTTGCATATTGGCGATGCTATTTTTGACATTATTTTCAATAAAGATCTAATCGTATTTTTAAAGCCTAATTAACAAATTATTAGTTTCTGCACTTAAGCACTGAGTGGAAAGGTTCATTTTTCACGATGTAGGCTAGGAACTACTTTTAGCCCAAAGTTTGCTATACGCGTAACGCTACGCGTATAGTGGCAATGCGCTTAGATCAGTGCTTCTCAGTCGGGTTCCGAAAACCTTGTGGCCATGGAGAAAGAGGAATGGGGGTGGATGTGATTGTGCAAGGAGTTATGGATTCCGATCGATGAAAGGTCTCGTCCTTTCGTCTTGCTCATATTAACAAGCACATGATCGTAGGGTCAATGGCTCGACACTCCGCACTTTAAAATAATTAACATGCTTTGTCATGAACAGATGAAATGCTTTTTGAGTAGGCGTACTTACCTCAAATTTCCATAAACAGTAAATTCACATCTAACATTTTTTTTGTTTCAAAATTTTCTTAAGGAAGGACCCCACACCTTCCGGCTTTAACATTTTGAGCAATATGTGATCATTATTAAACTGGTAAGCATATTCCACAGTCCATGCCGGTAGGTAAACAACAAAAACAAAGTGTTGAGGAGGGGCAGGAGAGCTTCCATGGGCGAGATTTTTCAAGGGGTCAATATTTTAAGACATGTAAAGCAATTGTAGTTTTGTTCTGACAATATTTCTAGGGGAGAAAATTCTGTTGGGCCCGCGCCCTGCCCCTTGAGTGTTGGGCCTGCCAAAATTGCAGGGTGGTCACACTTCATGAAATTATGAGAAAGGCTTTCATTAAAACGTTTCTTTGTGTAATTATCGTGATTGCCAAGTCTCAAGAATTTCCGTCAAACCAGACCCGTAGCGAAGGGGGAAGCCATCCCCCTTGAGCATATTTTTGGTATTTTAATGATTTTTTATGAATATTGCTAGTAACTCAAAGTAAAAAATGATGCAACTTACACGACCTGGGAAGTGCCATTTCCAGGGATCTGAGAGGTATTTTCGGCCAAATTTTCTTGTACACTTCGTGTCAACCTATGGTGGCACTATGCTTCGATAGTTTAGTTTGCCTACAGGCTTCGCCCCCGCCCCCTTTGCGTCAAACTGTTTTAATTCAACCAGGGAGCTGGAAGACAGCTCCCTGGTTCAACATTTTCCTGCGAAGACCCCAAGCCGGGTTCTTGCCTTTAATCTTCACTCTCACAAAGTGAGCCACTAACCCCATTGACTTTTTTCAACATCGTGGATCAGCACTCAAAAGTTACATGAACTTTAAGTGAATTCAATTTTTGCCTTCATTCTTGTTTGGGAAAGAAAATAATTGAGAAAAACACATGGTAAGTTTTCGTAAATGTATTTGTGGAAAAAATGGCGAATTTTTTTTCAACCAGGTAGGAAATTAAAAACAAAAGATTGAGAAAAACTTTCGTACTGCTGTCTTTGCATTGGGTATATACTTGCTACAAAGCTGGTTGGACATTTCATATGAAACTTTTTGTATTACCATGACTACAGGTAATAGCACACGCGTATGGCAAGCGAAATGTCCAATAATTAGAAAAACCAAGTTTATCTGTCGAAAAACCAAGTTTATCGGTTGAAAAACCAGGTTTATCGGTCGAAAAACCAAGTTTATCGGTTGAAAAACCAGGTTTATCGGTCGAAAAACCAAGTTTATCGGTCGAAAAACCAAGTTTATCGGTCGAAAAACCAAGTTTATCGGTCGAAAAACCAAGTTTATCTATCAAAAACCATGTTTTTCGCAGATAAACTCGGTCTTTCGACCGAAAATCTTGGTTTTTCGACCGATAAACTTGGTTTATCGACCGAAAAACATGGTTTTTCGACCGATAAACTTGGTTTATCGACAGAAAAACATGGTTTTTCGACCGATAAACTTGGTTTTTCGACCGATAAACTTGGTTTTTCGATCGATAAACCTGGTTTTTCAATCGATAAACTTGGTTTTTCGACCGATAAACTTGGTTTTTCTAATTATTGGACATTTCGCTTGCCATTTCGGTCGAAAAACTTGGTTTTTCGAATTACTGGACAAACTGTATCGAAAAACCAAGATTATCGGTCGAAAAACCAAGTTTATCGATCGAAAAAACCAAGTTTATCGTTCAAAAAAACCAAGTTTATCGGTCGAAAAACCAAGTTTATCGGTCGAAAAACCAAGATTATCGGTCGAAAAACCAAGCTTTCAACGCCAAACGTCCAATAACTAGAAAAACCAAGTTTATCGGTAGAAAAACCAAGTTTTTCGGTCGAAAAACCAAGTTTATCGATTATTTCGAAAAACTTGGTTTTTCGATTGCCATGGTGATTTGCCGGTACTACTTTCCGCGACCACGACATGCTAGATGGCGGCTAAATTGATGGGCCTATATGTATTATGTAACAACATTTACAACAAATCAATGTTGGTCAATGCTTTTGTTTTTGTTACAACATTTGTCAGACAAAGCAACAAAAAGTCTTCATAGATATTTGTTATAGTCACCTGTCAACAAGTTTTTGGGAACACCCCCTTTTGACTTGGACACATCCATTATTACCATGAGGTAGATTATTCAATTATTTCAAGGGACTCAAGTTTAAGTAAACATGTAATTTTTCTGTAATTAGTACAGATTTTAATAAATTTCCAAATACGATCGTTTACAATAAATCAATGTTTGTCAGTTTTTTTTTTTTTTTTTTTGTTACAACATTTGTCAGACAAAGCAGCAAAAAGTCTTCATAGATACTTGTTTTAGTCACCTGTCCACAAGTTTTTGGATACACCCCTTTTGACTTGGACACATCCATTATTGCTATGGGGTTTAGTTTGTCATGATTACAAGCCATTTGCAAGGTTTTCACAGTTAAACCTCTCGTGACCTCAAATGACCTTTGACAAGACAGTATGCGTCCAACTGGGCTAGTAGTGCTAGTAGTACAGTAGTACTGTACGGGCCCGCGCTGGTGCTAGCTAGCTGTACCACTACCAGGATCTTAGTTAACTACGAGCGACCCAAATCCCAAGTCCCTTGAAATAATTGAATAATCTACCTCATGGTAATAATGGATGTGTCCAAGTCAAAAGGGGGTGTTCCCAAAAACTTGTTGACAGGTGACTATAACAAATATCTATGAAGACTTTTTGTTGCTTTGTCTGACAAATGTTGTAACAAAAACAAAAGCATTGACCAACATTGATTTGTTGTAAATGTTGTTACATAATACATATAGGCCCATCAATTTAGCAGCCATCTAGCATGTCGTGGTCGCGGAAAGTAGTACCGGCAAATCACCATGGCAATCGAAAAACCAAGTTTTTCGAAATAATCGATAAACTTGGTTTTTCGACCGAAAAACTTGGTTTTTCTACCGATAAACTTGGTTTTTCTAGTTATTGGACGTTTGGCGTTGAAAGCTTGGTTTTTCGACCGATAATCTTGGTTTTTTCGACCGATAACCGTGGGTTTTCGACCGATAAACTTGGTTTTTTCGACCGATAAACTTGGTTTATCGACCGAAAAACATGGTTTTTCGACCGATAAACTTGGTTTTTCTACCGATAAACTTGGTTTTTCTAGTTATTGGACGTTTGGCGTTGAAAGCTTGGTTTTTCGACCGATAATCTTGGTTTTTCGACCGATAAACTTGGTTTTTCGACCGATAAACTTGGTTTTTCGACCGATAATCTTGGTTTTTCGACCGATAAACTTGGTTTTTCGACCGATAAACTTGGTTTTTCGACCGATAAACTTGGTTTTTCGATCGATAAACTTGGATTTTCTAATTATTGGACATTCCGTTAAGAAAAACCAAGTTTATCTTTCGATATACCAGATAAATCGAAAAACTTGGATTTTCGACTGAAAATCTAAGTTTTTCGACCGATAAGCCAAGTTATTTTGAAAATCTAGGTTTTTCAACCGATATACCAAGATTTGGAGATAAACTTGGTTTTTCGATCGATAAACCTGGTTTTTCGACCGATAAACTTGGTTTTTCGACCGATAAACTTGGTTTTTCGATCGATAAACTTGGTTTTTCTAATTATTGGACATTTCGCTTGCCATACACGCGCCGAAAGGTGAAATTCTCGATATCGATTTCTCTTTAGCATTTATGTATCCATATGCTGCTGCTACTATTAGAGTGCCCACGCGCACTTTATTATCTGGTCATTGACGTAACGAATACTGCAATACCTGCTGATAGGCCCGCTTGTTGCAATAAGCACGAAGTGGGACTTGCAAAAACCACCTTTTAAGCATTTTTATACCTATGTCATGTGCACATACTATCTTCGACTTCCTGTTTAACACATTATAAAAATGAATAAAGCAGAGGTTATAAGTTAACATCAATTTCCATGCAACCCCTTTTACATACTAAAATGTACCCGAGGTACCTCTCTTAAGGGGGGGGGGGGGTTAAAGTTTCTACTTCACGAAAAGATTGAAAAGTCTTACGCAAATTGAAAGGCCTGGGAAGTACCTTCCGGCAATCTGCCGGCATCGGCATTTTTGCCAAAAAAATCTTTGTAGGCTACACGCTAACTGGTGGTAATGCTCTGCTTAGATGCAGTGCCACGTGTTAGTCCTACACAACAAATAATATCATCACAAATGACACTGAAAGGGCCCCCCTCATATGGTAGGTAACGGGCCCCCTGATTAAGATAATCCGGCACAGAGGAGGGGCTGTAGCCGTGGCTCCCGCCTCATATGCCTATGCGACATTTAGTATTTAGTTCGAATACGCCTTAATACATTTTTAAACATCTCAACCTTTTGAAAAATATTTCGCCCACTGGAAGCTATCTCGTCCACCTACCGTATACCTGGTCCGGCTACGGACCGGGCAGAGACTCGTGACAGGCCCAATAGGCCTATGTTTCTTTCGATGACTTAGGGGCCCCAGTGTCGAAGTAGACATTTTGTGTGCCGGGCAAAGATCAAACTTAGATTATCTTTAAATAGTCAACTTGTTTAGATTTTTTCTTTGCTTGAAACTTGGGCCTAGGTGCTGTCTAATTGGGGTAGAAGTCACAGGTGTAAGTTGAGGAGGAACCCCTCGCCCTGGGAAGATTTAAGTGTCGGATCCAGAAATTCGTGAACTTGGGGTGACTTTTGATCTGTAGACTGAGAACGGGTGTAAAGGGAGGTGGTGTCCTTCCATTTGAAAAATTTTGATCAATTAAATGGTCGCGTAAATGCAATCTGGTGAGATATTTTTACACCAAAAATTATAGAAAATGTGTCATTTCAGGCCCTAAAAAAGTACCAGACATGGGACAATTAAGCCAAAAATTTGACAATGTTCGAGAAAATTTGCTTTTTGTGAAGTATGGGTGCTTAGTTGCAAAGTTGTACGATAGTGTGAAAAATTTAAAGTTCATGTCATATATCAGAATCTGAAAAACGTTAGAGGAGATGGAAGAACCATAGGAAAGTTTCCAAGACATCCATTAAAGTTTCTGTCCAGTTTCTGAGCATTTTTTATATACGTACCAGAGAAATTTTGAAGATTCTCGAAACAGACCTAGTTGTCATTAAACAACATAGTGATCTCACCATTTGGCGAGGGTTTAGTGCTAATGTGTGCAAGGGCGGATCCAGCCCCTAGCTGAAGGGGGGGGGCAGTTTGAAAAGGGGGGCGCCAACATCATGCAGGGGCCCGCATACTCTTGAATTTGACCGACTACATTTCGGAGACCAACTCCCATTGCCATAGTTATATATAGCTATACGGTTCGAAATTCTGGGGGACCTTTTTTTTTTTTTTTTTTTTTACTTTTCGGGCAGTTTTTACTTAACTTTTACGACACAGGGGGCGCATTTTTCTTGTATTGAGGGGCGCTAGACTGGTCATAGGGGGGCAGTTGACCCTAGTTGCCCCCCTGGATCTGCCTATGAATGTGTGCGGAATGGGACAATGTGTGAGTTCATGTCGAATACTGCTACATGTGCCAGGTTCTCTGTTGACATCGCATTCCGCAGTAATGTGGGTGCGACCAACATCAGCCTCAGTTTGTACATACTGTATTATGTGTCCATTTGCCCAACTGTGTTTTTGTCATGATTTAACCTCCTCTTAATATAAAAACCAGAAAGGCCAAAGGCTTAGTGATTCCTTGCCGAATGGGGATGCTCTGTTACACTGAGGTTTATCCCTCAAATTTATCTTTCTTGACTACAGTGGTGGCGCCAGGTGGGGGTAGGAGGGCCATGCCCCCCCCCCCGTCGGTGAAATTTTCCGGTTTCGTCCGGGGAACTGTTATGTATACGATAAAACATGTAGTCCCCGACAACGGCCAGTCGCCCCGACGATTTACTTAATTTTGGTCTAAATTAGGGCAAATTCTTTAATAAAACCCCCAGATTTTCCAATTTTCTTCTTAAAAACCCCCACTGTTTTTCAAATTTTCCATGGTAAAAGCCCAATTTTTTCAAATTTCCCCCAAAAGAGCTTAAAATTTTCGCAGCGTTTCGAGCGCCAAACTTTTCCTTCAAACGTCATTTCGGCACTCTATCGCCCCCGTTTAGGCTTTGGGTTGCTGGCCCCCCATCGGGAAGCTTTCCCCCCGTCGGGCAAATCCTGGCGCCACCCCTGCTTGACAACATCATTTCATGATGTTTAACAATTTGACCTCTGTTGACCTCACATGACCTTTGAACCCCACCAAATATAGCAAAAAAGAAAAACGGAAGTGTCTTGAAAGGGATTCGAACTCCAATGGATCTTGGGAATTCTTGGGAAATTTTGCTTTTTGACCTCTGGTGACCCCAGATGACAATCTTGGGAAATTTTGCTTTTTCACCTCTGATGACCCCCGAAGGCGGTCGGGAATATTTGAGATATTCTACTTTTTGACCTCTAATGACCCCTCATGACGATCTTGGGAATTCTTGCTTTTTGACCTTTAATGATCCAGATGACGATCTTGGGAATTCTTGGGAAATTTTACTTTTTGACCTCTGCGACCCCAGAAGACGATCTTGGAAATACTTGAAATATTTTACTTTTTGACCTCTGATGACCCCTCATGACAATCTTGGGAATTCTTGGGAAATTTCGCTTTTTGACCCTTGATAACCCCATATGATGATTTTGAGAATTCTTGGGAAATTTTGCTGTTTGACCTCTGGTGAATCTAGATGACCTTTGACCTCCACTGAAAACAAAGGGGTTCTTCCTTGAACCAAAGGGCATCCACATACCACGTATGAAATCTATCCAAGTTTCCTATCTGGAGATATCTTATTAACAAGGGTTTCAGTGTTTGGCCCCCGGGGGACCCCAGATGATCTTTGACTTCCACCAGAAACAATAGGTTCCTTCTCACCATAATGCATCCACATACTAAGTATGAAATCTATCCAAGTTTCCTACCTTGAGATATTGTGTTACCAAATTTTTCAGTGTTTGACCCCCAGTAACCCAGATAACCTTTGACCTATGCCAAAAACAATAGGGTTCTTCCTCTCAACATGACAAATCTACATACTACATAGGAAATTTTTTTGTCATTGCTACCTTGAGATATCGTGTTCACAAGCCATTTACAAGGTTTTTGCTGTTTAACCTACGATGACCTAAGATGACCTTTGACCTCTACCAAAAACAATAGGGTTCTTCCTTACATCATGAAAAATCTATATACTAAATATGAAAAGTGTCCTTCATTCCTATACCTTAAGATATTGTGATTACAAGCTTTTCGGTTTTTAACTCTCATGACCTCGAATGACCTTTGACTTTCACCAAAAACAATAGGGTTCTTCTGCTCAACATGACTATCTTATGATATCGCGATTACAAGGCTTCCCATCTTTGACCTCTGATGACCTCAAATGGCCTTTGACCTCCACCAAAACAATAGGGTTCTTTCTCTTAACATGACAAATCTATATACCAAACATGAAAAGTGCCGGTCACTGCTACCTTGAGATATTGTGTTAACAAGATTTTCAGTTTTTTTACTCTGGTGACCTCACATGACCTTTGACCTCCACCAAAAACAATACCGTTCTTCTCAACATGACGAATCTATATACCAAATATGAAAAAATGTTGCTAACTAATTGAGACATCGTGTTTACCAGCCATTTACAAGGTTTTTGCAGTTTAGCCTCTGGTGACTTAAAAGACCTCTGACCCTTACCAGAAACAATAGGCTTCTTCTCTAGACATTAAAATCTATATACCAAATATGAAAAGTGTCAGTCATTGCTATCTTGAGATATCGAGTTTGCAAGGTTTTTGGTTTTTTACCTCTGGTGACCTCAAATGACCTTTGACCTCCACCAAAGACGATAGGGTTTTCCTCTCAACATGACGAGTCTATATATCAAGTATGAAAAGTGATGGTCATTGCTATCTTGAGATATCATGTTTACAAGCTAAGCGTCACATACACACACATAAATACACATACATGCACACCCATACATCCACACACACGACATCACCATCGCACAGATTCCTTGCCTGCCTTCAGCAAGGAATCAAAAATTAACCAGAATGCAAAAATGCATTGAGGTTTCGATGATATATGTTCTATTCCAAATAAAGCCATGATGTCCCATACCTTTCAGTCAATGGTCAAATGCTATCTTAACATGTTGGAAAACTAGTGTTTTGTATTCTTATTTTGTCTTGGGAATTCTTGGGAAATTGGTGTTTTGACCTCTAATGACCCCAGATGACGATCTCGGGAATTCTTGGGAAATTTTGCTCTTTGACCTCTGGTGACCCCAGATGACTTTTGACTTCCACCAAAAACAATCGGGGCCATCTTTTCACCATAACACATCCACATACTAAGTATAAAATCTATCCAAGCTTTCTCCCTTGAGATATTGTGTTAACAAGGTTTTCAGTGTTTGACCCTCGGTGACCCTAGATGACCTTTGAACTCCACCAAAAACAATGGGGTACATCTTACTATAACACATCGAATTTACCATGTATGAAATCTATTCAGGCTTCCTACCTGGAGATATCATCTTGACAAGGTTTTCAGACATTGACCCCTGGTGACCCCAGATGAACTTTGACCTCCACCAAAAACACTAAGATTCATCTTCTCACTATAACGCATCTACATACTAAGTATGAAATCTATCCAAGCTTCCTACCTGGAGATATCGTGTTAACAAGATTTTCAGAGTTTAACCCCCATTGACCCCAAATGAACTTTGACCTCCACCAAAAATGATAGGATTCTTCCTCTTACTATAACGCATCTACATACAAAGTATGAAACTTATTCAAGCTTCCTACCTTGAGATACCGTGTTAACCAGGTTTTCAGGGTTTCATCCCCGGTGACCCCAGATGACCTTTCAACCCCACCAAAAATAATAGGGTTCTTTCTCTAACTATAAGGCATCTACAAACAAAGTATGAAATTTATCCAAGCTTCCTACCTGGAGATATCAGGTTAACAAGGTTTTCAGGGTTTGACCCCTGGTGACCCCAAATGACCTTTGACCTCCACCAAAAACAATAGGGTTCTTCCTCTTACCATAACACATCTACATACAAAGTATGAAATTCATCCAAGCTTTGTAAATCAAGTTATTGTGTTAACAAGATTTTCAAGGTATGAATCCCAGTGACTCCAGATGACCTTTCACCTCCACCAAAAATGATAGGGTTCTTCCTCTTACCACAACACATCTACATACAAAGTATGAAATTCATCCAAGCTTCCTACCTCGAGATATTGTGTTAACAAGGTTTTCAAAGTATGACCCCCGGTGACCCCAGGTGACCTTTGACCCCCACCTAAAACTATAGGGTTCTTCCTCTCAATATGGGGCATCTATGTACCAAGTTTGAGAACTGTCAGAGTTTCCCTTCTTGAGATATCGTGTTAACGAAGTTTTCAGGGTTTGACCCCCGGTGACCCCAGATGACCTTTGACCTCCACCAAAAATGATAGGGTCCTCTCTCATACCATAATGCATCTACACACAAAGTATGAAATTCATCCAAGCTTCCTAACTCAAGATATTGTGTTAACAAGATTTTCAGAGATTGACCCTGGTGACCCCAGGTGACCTTTGACCCCCACCAAAAACAATAGGGTTCTTTCTCTCAATATGGGGCATCTATGTACCAAGTTTGAGAACTGTCAGAGTTTCCCTTCTTCAGATATCGTGTTAACGAAGTTTTCACGGTTTGACCCCCGGTGACCCCAGATGACCTTTGACCTCCACGAAAAATGACAGGGTTCTTCCTCATACCATAACGTATCTACATACAAAGTATGAAATTCATCCAAGCTTCCTAACTCAAGATATTGTGTTAACAAGATTTTCAGAGATTGACCCCTGGTGACCCCAGGTGACCTTTGACCCCCACCAAAAACAATAGGGTTCTTTCTCTCAATATGGGGCATCTATGTACCAAGTTTGAGAACTGTCAGAGTTTCCCTTCTTGAGATATCGTGTTAACGAAGTTTTCACGGTTTGACCCCCGGTGACCCCAGATGACCTTTGACCTCCACCAAAAATGACAGGGTTCTTCCTCATACCATAACGCATCTACATACAAAGTATGAAATTCATCCAAGCTTCCTAACTCAAGATATTGTGTTAACAAGATTTTCAGAGATTGACCCTGGTGACCCCAGGTGACCTTTGACCCCCACCAAAACAATAGGGTTCTTCCTCTCAATATGGGGCATCTATGTACCAAGTTTGAGAACTGTCAGGATTTCCCTTCTTGAGATATCGTGTTAACGAAGTTTTCAGGGTTTGACCCCCGGTGACCCCCGATGACCTTTCACCTCCACCAAAAATGATAGGGTTCTTCCTCATACCATAACGCATCTACATACAAAGTATGAAATTCATCCAAGCTTCCTACCTCAAGATATTGTGTTAACAAGGTTTTCAGAGTTTGACCCCGGTGACCCCAGGTGACCTTTGACCCCCACCAAAAACAATAGGGTTCTTCCTCTCAATATGGGGCATCTATGTACCAAGTTTGAGAACTGTCAGAGTTTCCCTTCTTGAGATATCGTGTTAACGAGCAAAGTGTCACAAACACACACACATACACACACACATACATACACACACACAAGTCGATTTCACATACAATCCGAGGACCTCATTGTTATTTCCTTTGTGTTAACTCTCTTAACCCTAACCTTGACAATAGACTCTCTATTGTCAAACTTTCGAGGACTTGACAAATCTATTGAATTTCCTTCAGAGGACCTCAAATCCATTGTTCAGGTCCTCGGTCTGATAGGAAGACAAGTTCACATGCACATACACACATACATACACACACACGCCATCATGAATGCATAGGTTTCTCTTATCATCGAAACCAAAAAATGCAGCAAGCTGGCATCTTGTATCTGCCCCTGCATTTTCTCATGCAATGACTTCATCATGAGTGGCGATCCCGGGGGGACCGACTGCAGTGGTCAAGTGGTTAGAGCATCCGACTTGCGGCCGGAAGGTCTAGGGTTCAAATCCTGGCCAGGTCATACCGAAGACTTTTAAAATGGAACCTACTGCCATTGTGCTTGGTGCTCAGCATAAACAATGGAGTAGGGAAACAAGCCAGTGAGCCATAACTGGAAAAAAGGCAGTGGTCATCTCGACTTGAACCAATTGGTTGGAAACTGGGACGTTAAACCTCATCTAACCTAGCCTAACCTGGGGGGTCAAGTTCCCTCAACATTTGAGGAATTGCCCATTGAATTTGAATTCTCACACAGTAAATTATTTGAAAATGTGGTATGTCCCCCCCCCCACCCCCAATATTGAAAACAAATTGCCGCCTTTGGACTTAATAACAGAGTTCCGTTCGAATGATTCCTTAGGTTGGGTGTAGTAACAATATAGGTCTTCCATCTTCAGACTTTGTTCTGGAGATTTTCTCAGTCTCTGGTCTTTGTTTTGTTTTGGTGGTCTTCATTTCGGACACCCCAAAGGGGCTGGTGGTTTCCTAATATGAGCACCAAAGCCAGCCTAAGCCCCACCATGGTTGGGGCTTATGGCAGAAAATTTGGTTAACTCAGTGCCCTAGCAGTAATCGCACTCTAAAATACAAAATGTTCTACGTCTCAGTATCATGCATGCTCCCTAGAATGGGAGAAAATTTGGCACGATACCTTACGTCCTACTTTGAACCTTCGTAGGTTGTTTGAAAAGGGGGATGGGGATCCTGCTACATTGAAGGTTCACCGGACTGAAGATCTGCTATAACAAAAATCTTTGGAAAAACTTTGGCTGGGGTTAGATGTAAAAGTAGGGTTAGGATCTGGATAATGCTTACTCCATCCTAACCTAATTTAGGTTATAGAGTATGGATCTTCAGTATAGTGGACCTTTTTATCTAGTATGTTGGCCCCAGTTTGGAACGAATTAGTTGGCCCATCATTTGCAAACATCAATTCTCGGTAATTCAGGGGCACTGATGTAATGAAGGGATGATAAAATTTAAGCAATTTAACTTTGTGAAGTCGAATGCAGTTTCCCAAAAAAGGATTTAACATATCTAAGGTTTCTAACTTTACTTAATACTGACAACATTTAGGGGGAGGTGCTAGCTTTTAAATTTATATAAGGTACAAATCATCACTTACCTGTGATATGTAACATCTGTGATGTGGAACAAGTTCAAAGGTACAATGTGGAGGCTAAGTGCTTATGTGACCTTCTCTTTTTGCATTTATTGAGACTGAAGAAAAGTTACACAACAGAGGTGCAACAATGCAAAGAGAGATAAGAGAGAGGTTGGGAAGGATAAATTTTGGATTGGCATAATAGGGGTTTCCTTCTTCCCAGGGTCTGTTATCTTGGTAGAAATCAAATTGTTGGAAATAACTCTTTCCCTTGATCACTGTATCAGGTTATCACAGCTTTGAGAGAGAATTGACCACAATTTGAATTCAGTCTTGCAGATGGTCGTGGTAATGTGCTACTAAAGCACTTTCTCATATTTTTTTCTGGCTGAAATCTGTCCTTGGAAAGTTGCCATCTGCCCATCACCATTACTGGTAAGAACGTCAAGGAGTGAAAATGTCTAATATGTGTAAGCTATGAGTTTAACAGGAAGAATGCTGAGCAGGGACTGGATATTTTAGTAACCTCATGTGAAGATATGCCCATTCGCTCTTTACTACCATTTAATAAATACCTCAAAAACCATCACTATTGGATGAACATAATACACCATCTCAGGATTGGGATAGTGTGGTTACTACACAGTCACACAAGAATGCCAATGCAACCTTCAAAACTTAATTAGTTCAAACTAAAGGTTAACCACATAATTTCAAGTTCTCTTCTAAAAATGAAGGATTTGAAAGATAAAACAAAATTTTGAGAAAGTCCTTTGTTTTTCCTGACAAGATTACAACTATTTCTTAAAGTGGGTATGACACGGCCAAAGTACGTTTCTCAGAAAATATTGTTTGGGTACAGCTTGAAATGAAGCAAATGTTTTTACGACTCAACTACGTCCATAAACACAGTATTACGACCTTGTGAATTCCCATTTACAGGCCAGACTCAGCCATCTGAAATCCAAAAGCGAAAAAAAAGTATGTGAGCGCGTCTCAAGATCGTGACGTCATTGGAGGCACGGTTAGTAACACTGTACCAGGCAGCTCACCCATCGTTCTACACATTGAATCATATGCATGCTAACGCGTGTTAGCAGGTACATCATTGCAAACACCTGTGCTACAATACTATACAGCAGCACGCGTGACCAGTGACCACATCGTGAACTATGCGTCATTGCGCGGTGACTGCTTACCATTCACAATAGCAACGTTACTGAACAGCTCACTGAGTAAAGGCGCGCTTGTCATGGACTGTCCATACATGTTCATAGCTGTTCTGTACAGCGCGCCCGGACAGCGTTCTTTTTGCACAAAAACAAAGCTGTTTATTATATGCAGGAAAGCTAAAACACAGGCGCATATGCACGCGAACATATTGGCCAATAATATGCTTCGAAGCCCCCAACATGTTCCGCGCTTTGCGCTCTGTATGTTGGGCGGGTATTGTGATGTAATCCTTTTCATGAAGTTTCTAAGATATGAAACTTTCCCAAAGCGTTGCATTATTTTCACATCTAGATACGCGTCCTTACATAGCGCAGTGCGGGGTGCCGCCAATTGCGTCATAACAGTCAGGTGACCTGTTATGGCATTTTTCGAAATTGGATTTCTGGACGTTTTTCTTCAAATTCTATTTATGCCGAACTGCGCCGGTTTTAATTGTGAGTGAGATGATACTTTTACATTACTGTACCCAATCTTGCAATACACAAAAGTTATTTTGGCCGTGTCATGCCCACTTTAAGATCAAGTGTAAAAGTCATGTAAGAGCCATCAGTGTTGTATTGCTGTATAAGGCTTTTCTCAGGTAAAGTCTCAAATTCTAAATCAGAAATTTTTCACCATCTTTTGAAAAGTGTAACCATAACCAGAATACAAAAATGTAATAAGGTTCAGATTCATTCATTCATTCATTCATTCATTCATTCATTCATTCATTCATTCATTCATTCATTCATTCAATCATTCATTCATTCATTCATTCATTCATTCATTCATTCATTCATTCATTCATTCATTCATTTCATAAACAGAAATAGAATAGTTTTTTGTTACAACTTGAATAGTATAATCTGTTCTTTCATTACAGTATCATGGCAGTACACAGGAACCAGTCTAATAATGAACTGAGAAACAAAATTTCGCACAAAAGTGCCCAGCCCCCTCCTCTTCCTCCACTGAAAGTTCTCTTGCATCCTAATGGTACTACTGGTGAAAATACTAAGGCCTTTTCTCACTTACACAAGTATGGACTAAGTCTCTGGGTTATGAGAAAACAAAAGGGTAGTTGAAGTTAAAAAATGTGATAAAAGTTTAGGCTATTGACAGGATTTTAAGGTACCCTTAATGAAAGCTATTGTGTGTTTTCTTGTAATATATTTCACAATGTAAAATTCTCATCACAGCTTTTGAATGTTGGTGAATCATAAAGAAACAATGATTGGTTTAATGGAGGTTCTCAGCATTCAAAGAGTCTATGATACGTGTACTAAATATTCTACTTGGAGCAAGTCAAGACAACACTTTTGCAGCATTACTGTTTCTCTGTCTTTTATTTCACTTTTCTTTCATTTTGTCTCCTGTAAACTCTTACTCCTTTTTCTCTTTGTCCTCTAACAAAATCCATATATTCAGCTATAAACCACAAAAACTTGATGATCTATTCACCTACAACTTTCAGCTAAGCATAATGAAATTGAAGCAATGCCGTAACTTAATCATATATTATCAAAAGTGCATTTTAAAGTAGTTTATCCAATATTTGTCAACAATGCAATAGAAGTACACATTTATCAGAGCAAAAATGACATTGGGGAAATATTTTTAAAAGCATCAATTAAAACTGAACAAAATGTCACAAAACTTGCTTTTTCTGGTATTTTGATACTATTAATACTGAACAATTATGCTAGATATTACCAATTATTTCCATGATCCAGGATGTCTAATAATGAACATCAACTGGCTCAGTATCATTGAAAGAACAACTCACATTTTCAAGAAGTTCCAATACGTTAGTTTAACCAGGGAGATATTAGGAAGGAGATCCAACATTCTACAGACTGTTTGAGAAATGTTTGCTTCCGACAGTAATCTTGCTATTCTCCTCAAAATGTTTAACAAAATACCAAGATCAACTAGGATCAGTGTCTTATTGTCAAAAGACAATGAGAAGAAGTACTCCTTGGCTTAACCTAGTCAATTTTTCATTGCCAGTCATCAACAAATATGTGATTTTTGAACTTGTCAGGGTAATTTGTCACATTAAATATCTCCTCAGCATCACTGAGGAATTTTTTCCACACATACATTTCCAGTATGTTTCTTAGTGACACCGAAATTTGCCAGAATTGAGAGAAACGCTTCACTAAACAATGTGTCAAGCAGGCCATGCATCAAAATTGTAGGCAAACAAAGAAAGTACAATGTTTAACATTTAACTTCACTCCTTTCACTGAAAACCTGATTAATGCTCTGCAGGCTTCAAAGTGGTCCATCATGGAAATATAGGAGGTTTTATAGGAAGGATACTGATGAATATATAGGGTTTTATAGGATTTTTCAAGGAAAATATAGAGTAAATATAGGAATGTTACACACTAGCAGTTCTAATTATCTTCAAAATTCCTCAAACTTGTGGATGGGGGAAACACAGTATCTTAGGAAACTAATAAACTATACTGTTTAAATGATGCAAATGTGATTAACATTATCACAGTGTGGGCCATATGGCAGAAGAGTGTGGTTCTAATGTACCATCAACATGGAATTAAGAAAACCACCTAAACATTTTGGTGGAAGGGAAAGGATAAAACCCCTGACAGTGGTGTATAATTTGCATATTTTGACCCTTGAATAAATTATCCATAAATGTTATTATTTGTGCATATCAAAAAGGCACCAAAATTTTGCAATATTAGAAGTTGAGAACATGGAATGTGACCATGATGGTGCTTTGAATGGATGGGTAGTTAATGTGGACAATGAGTTGTTGCTAATTAATGTCCTAGACAGAATTCACCTCAGCTCCAATAATAATGGGGTTGTGTTGAGGAAATTTTTTGCTGCTTAAATAACAGGAAATGGTCCCTTAAACAACATTTTGCTATAACTATACACTGTATTACTGGTCAATCTTGACGATAAGTGTGACATGTGAGTGATGACAGTAAGATCATAGGCCTTTGACAACTGTATGGTTGCTATGAATACCTTCAAAGCCAGGACTATCTCATGGGGGCCATGTAGTTTATTTTGTGACTGCCAGCATGGGGGAGGGGTCCCTCCCCCTTTGGAAATTTTTTGAATGATTGGGAGACTTACATGCAATCTGGTGCTACATTTATTATCTTTTTGATGTAAAATTTATTTTCAAAAATTAACATATTTTAGATAACTAAATTAAAGAAAAAATTAGTATGAGTGAAGCAGAGAGGGCATGGCCCAATGGTTCCTCCCCCTAAAAATTACACTGTTCACTTTGAATCTGTACAACTTGGCAGAACAATGTAGTCCACATATGTCAAGATGCCTACAGTGTGCAAAACTGTCTGTGCATTAACATACTTAACATCTAAAATCTCACTTGAGGAAGTCACATGACAAAATTAGGGAAAGCCAAGGCTACTTGGCAAGTGCCCCCACTTGCCACCAATGATGGGCACTGCAGCACCAGATCCCATACATGGATTAGATTTCCACTTTGGTCTTGGTCTGTTGGATAAATTGATGTGGTATCCAGAGAGGGCTTCTTGTAAAGTTTAGGGAAAACCTCCTTAGAGATATGCACATTGTAAACTTGTAACCATTACAGTGAGACTCTTAATTTTCTCAAAGCACTAAGTGCTTTTTTGTTTACGGGAGAATTGTAATTGAGCAACACTGTGAACAATCAACTGATCTAATGGCTAACTCAGTTTGAGGAAAGATGGTAGATGACATGGAAAATATTGGTATATTTGTAAACACTGCACTACAATATTTTGAATTAAAGAATTAGTTTTATCACAGACCAGCTACCCTTACATGCAAAACATAGGTAAGAGTTTTAAAATGTGGACTTCATGACTACAGGGGATACCAGGCAAAGGACTCTAATCCACCCCCTTGACAATACCACTGCAATTCTCTCAAAGAGATGAAATCATAGAGTACTTAAAATCACAGGTGTGAGAGTGGGACATTTATGGGTGGTGAAATAAGTGTTTATTAGTGCCCTGTGCAGTTTCATATGAAAATGTTCGTGAATTCTATAACTGGTCTTTGTGTACTTGCATCTAATTAGGATCCTTGGCATCTATACACTGCTACCTGTCCGACTAAGCCACTCTGAGTCTATGACAGCCATCTTGGAACAAGAATACATCTGAAAATTTCTCCCCAAAACACCATATAAAAGAAAAGTTTTTTGGTAAAATCAGAAAAATATAGGAGAATATAGGAAAACAAGCCCAAAACCATACAAACAAAGGAAATATAGGATTTTTGAGAAATTATAGGAAGTTATAGGAAATATAGGATCACTTTGAAGCCTGGCTCCGTCACAAATAAACCTCACATCAAGGCATGTCTTTACAATAGCCTTTGTTTTGGATTACTTGGATAAGGGAAGGAGCAGATCATCATTACTGCTGGGGTTTTGTCAACAGAGACTGAACAATAGGAAAACAGGACCTGTCAATCAAAGTTTGATAACTTAAAGGGAATAAATTATTTTGAAGTATGTGTTGTCTGACAAAGTTGGTTGTTGGATCTCCTTCCTAACATATCCCTGGTTAAACAGGACGTACCATGACTGAAACCTTGTTGACATTTACCAGTCATGGAATAAGAATCACAATGCCCATCATGGCATCCCTAACAATTAATTTAAAAAAATCAAGCAAAGCACATTAGTAGGACTGATCAATCTGTAATTAGGCTACAGGAAGCCTTAAGGACCAAATTCCTTTTCATGATAATAGCAGTAATACTGGTGAACTTTCAGTCATCAGGGGCAAAATCCTCCTTTGAACTCTTAGTAAAGACTTAAGACTATGGGGCACAAATAAAAGGAACAATCAGAAATTTCAAGGATGGACAATTTACTGGTATTTTCAGAAGTGTTAAGCAATACAAAGTAATCAATGAATTTACCTGCAACTCTGAGACTATCTGTAAACACCACACCAGACTGTGGATCATTCCAGTAGTCAATAACATCTTTTGCTGATACCATATGAAAAAATACGATCCTTTTAATACTTAATACAATTCATTTTTCAAAGCTATATATGGCTAAAACCTCATTTGCTTAACATTTAACCTGAATGGAAAAATTAAAGAAAAACTCCCAACTTTAAGATGACTTTGTTCAATGACTGTAAATGAGTTGCAACTGTTCAACAGCCCTACTCAGATATTTCTACTACCTTCAAATACCATTGATATTTGCAGATTTCCACTCTTAACATTTTACATGTGTTTTAGTTGCATTTGAAAATATTCATAAATTGTCCACGAAATGAGAAAAAAATAATTTAGGGTAGCACTACTTTGTGCTTCCACGATAAGGAACAGAGTGCACCACATGTCCTTGTGCTGTATAAAGCATATGTACCTAACCTTGAGAGTGTCAAACTGATTGTACATTCAATATCACTTACAGCTGTAGTAAGTCTAAATATATAAACCAAATATTGTCTCAAGAATTATTACTGATTACAATGGACTTTGATTTCTATTAATCTCTGAACACAGACAAAGCTTCGTGACTAAACATTTATCAGCTACACTAATTGATAAGGGAGATGAGGACAACGACTAATTATTATCTCGGTCAAAGGTTTGTTTCCTGTGTCAGTTCTATTTACTCTAGTAGTAGTCCCCTGGATTCTTTATCAGAGTACCTAAGAATAACTCGCTCAGTTAAAACAACTTTTCAATTCCCCATACCACTCAATTTATTATACATATACACACAATTTTCTGCACTGCCAAATGTCACACACTCACCTCCAGTAAACTCTAAAATTACAATAATGCCCTGGTCAAAGTAGCTATCTAGCATAGAGCAGTAAGTAACCTTTTATGACAACAAGGGAGATTTCAGTATCAACTAGTTGCATAAAGATGCATTTAATTCCAAATTACACTATTTTACGGTTAATCCTCACTTATGTGGCATTATACATTTTATATCATCAGTTTTGCCTTCCATACAAACTGTTCATGACCTGGTTTGTGACACCATTTTAGTGTTGATCTGCATATGTAACTAGTGTTGTGTGCCAGCACAGGCTGAACAGTGATTAAAGTGGACCTAAAGTCTAAAAATTCAAAAATATATATTTTAGAGGTTACAAAATTAATCTTATTGGTCCAACTCCCATTGTCATAGCTTATTCCATTGCTGAGATATTAAATGTTAAAATTTATTCACTTAAATCCAAACAGTTCATTGCGCAATAATTTTTGACATTCTTGTTGTACAACTCACATTAAATGCTTTGTTTTCTTTTAAAATTAAAAATGTTTATATGACCTTGACCGCTTCCTGTTTTCTTGCATGACATGCTGTACAGAGAGGGCTTATATAGTCAAGTCACCCCAAAGCAGTAAGAACGCGATCACATTTTGGCACAAGGTGCGGTGGCTTTCAGAAAAACAAAGAAATACAAAGATTGTAATTTGAGTAGTACAACAATGACATCACAAATTATTGCGCAATCTACCTTTTTAAATCGAGTGAATAAACTTCAACATTTTATATCTCAGCTTAAGAAAGTCCTGTGAAGATGGGAATTGGACCATTGGAATTCAGTTTTCATGCTCTGTAATATATATTTTTGAATTTTCAGACTTTAGGTACACTTTAACCATACAATCTGAGGTGTGCATATTGTTTGGCAGTTTTACACTCTTTGTCAGCAGCACAAATTTAGTTGACATGAAAACAAAGATTCAGAAAAAACTTTAAATTTCACTGAATGAATTTCACATCAACTTCTTGCTTACACTTCATCAAATCAGAATATCTATCTTTTGAGAATTTTTGCTAATTCATTCACAGAATAATTCAAGAATGTAAAATTAGGTGCATCGAATTACATACATCCATGCTTTAACAAGGAAACTTTGTACCACATAAAAATGTAGGCAATCCCAGACTGAATTAGTATAACCCAGAGTTGGCACTACATCTCAGAATTTTTTTTTTCTTCTGAAGAAGGGGAGGGGGAATCCCCCTCCAAAATATGTTTTGGGGAATTTGGGTTCAAAGGAGGGGGGATGTCAATAAGTTGCAACATAAAAAATCAACTTTTTCCCAACATCAGTGGGCTACTCTCACACACAATTTTAAAACTTGCAGAATTGTTGAAAACAGTGCAGGAATGGTGCATTCCCCTACTTGATGTCAACACTGGTATGACACCTTCCCTCACTTTTCTCACTGATTTGCCACATGGTTTACTTAATATATTTCATTGCTTCAACTTGATTTTGAGGGCTATATAATGGTCACACTTTTTACAACACCTTTAAAGGCACATTAATCCAACATCGTCAATTAAACTTACAAATTTGTCAAGTAAACTTACTGTACTTATGTCCTTTGTAAGACCAGAGAGTTTCAACTCCAGAAACATTAATTAATGCAATTAAATCCACTTTGAATAAAGAGGCTGACGTATACAAGATGCACTCAATGCCTTTACTAACCTTTTTTGTACACAACTAAATGGATTACATGGAACAGATTTACTTTGTGGCTGCAGCTTTAACCCAAAGCCAAACAGTGACTGCTTATCACCATGAGTCAAGGTGCTTGTGTTGTAAGTAATGTCAATGCCATATGAAAATGATCAAAAGAGCCATGGGGCTGAATTTGGCTCTAGGATTTTGATCATTCCCAAAGTTTTTGGCAGCTTACTGACAGTGTATCTATGCTCAACATGTTACATGGAATCAAAGTAACATTTTGTTGTGAGCAACAGAATGACAAAACCCACATTCATCTTGCTCATCAAGATGTAAAAGACCACATGAACCTTTTTCGCTTACTGCCTAATGCCTTTTAAGCTTATTGAATCTTTAAGAAATGGAACTAGAAAGCGAAAAGGCTTGGTGATTCCCTGCCACTGAAATGTTAAGTCTAGGACTGTGTTGTCAAACTGACAGCACTTGTTTCATAAATTACTGTGTTTAAAATTTTGGCATAGACTGATTAAGATCCATGAGCATAGATTCATACTGTTTTGCTTCTTAAGATATAATGTTTACAATGATTTCACTACTTGACCTCTGGTAAACTTTAAACTCCAACAAAAACCATAGGGTATACCTACTCAATTTGGACCATCTACATATTACTGCATCTATTAAGTATGAAATTCAACTAAGTTTCCCTGCTTGAAATATCATATTTACAAGGTTTCATCCTTATGATGTCTGGTGACCCCAAATAACCTTTGATCTCCATCAAAAGCAATGTGGATCATCTACTCAATAAGGGGAATCCATGTGCAAAGTATGAGATTCATCTAAGTTTCCCTGCTTGAAATTTCATGTTTGCAAGGTTTTAACCTTTTGACCTCTGGTGATACCAAATGACCTTTGACCTCCACCAAAAATGATAAGGAATCATCGACTTGATTAGGGGTATCCACAAGCCAAGTACACGATTCATCTAAGTTTCCCCGCTCCAGATATTGTGTTTACAAGGTTTTAAACCTCTGAGGACCCCAAATGACCATTAACCTCCACCAAAAACAATATAAATCATCTGATACTCAATATGGGTCATCTATGTGCTAAGTATGAGATTGCTTGCAGTTACTCTTCCTGAGATAGAGTATTTATGAGCAATATCCAAGGTTTTCACCATCTGAGCTCTAGTGACCTCAAATGACCTTTCACTTTCACAAAAAATGATGAGCTTATTCTACTTAATATAGGGCAGTGCATACTAAGGATGAGATTCATCAATGTTTCCTTGCTAGTGATATAGTGCTTGTAAGTTTGTGATGTACTGATGACGTTCTGATCACCATCACATGATTCCTTTTGCCTTCGGCAAGGAATACAAAATGGAGAATGTTGTTTGCATATTCGCTAACTTCAATGAAGAGTTTTGTCACATTTCAAATGTCTGCCTTCTTCAACCAAATTTATTTCTACCACAATTATCAAATATGTCAGGCACCTCAGGGGCATAACCTGGATCTCAAGTTAAGGAAGATGAGCTTTTATTAGATGCTGCAACACAACATTTCATTCAACTTCTTCAACCTAAGCTGAAATGTTGGAAAGGTGCCACTTTTGAATGATGTGTTGAGGTCATTTCCCTTGCATTCACCTTCACCCCCCGCCCCCCCCCCCAAAAAAAATAGACTAAAAATCCTGACTATGCCACTGATGCACCTAACAGAGTGATGAACCCCTTACCTAAATCCTGTTCATGATAAGGATAACAAAATTTCTTTGATGGAGGGATGAAAGAGATTTTAATTATTTTCTCAGGTCAAAGGAGCATGGGTTTAAGGATGCAGAAACCATACCTTTAATAACAAGGTAAAAATAAAACAGATCTAGGACTACTAATGAATGCTTGCAGACAGGACCTTACAAACAGAACCATAACGTAAAAAGTGAATCCTTGCCTCTGAAGATATTTTTAAGTACTTTTTCTTTCTGGGGTTTCTAAACTGACACAGTTTGATCACCAATTGCTTCTTAAGAAAAGTCCTACTAGCTACCTCCCACTGCAGGCATAACCTGGAACTACTCCTAAAAGTATGAAAAGTATCCACATTCCTATCTTAAGTATTGCATTTACAAGCAATTTCCAAGATTTCTGTAATTTCACCTCTGGTGACTTCAGATAAGCTTTGACCTCTACCAAAAGCAAAAGGGTTCATTTTCTGACCACTACACGTCTATATGACAAATATGAAAAGTATCCTCAGTTCCCCTCCTGAAGTATCAAGTTTACATGTTTTTCAGTTTTTAACCTCTGGTGACCTCAAATGACCTCTGAATTACTCCATAAACAATAAGTTTTTCCTCACCATATGACTATTCCATATACCAAGTATTAACATTAACCATCATTCCTATCTTGAGACACTGTGTTTGCAAGCAGTTTCAATGGATTCTTTAATAGTTTCAGACCCACTGACCTCAGGCCGTGGCCGGCTCGACTTGAACCAATAGGTTGGAAACTGGGCCGTAAAACTCCATCTAACTAACTAACTGACCTCAGATAATCTGGGACCTCTACTTCTAAACAACGGCATTTATCTACTGCCTATAATACATCTACGTGTATGAAAGTATCCATGCTTCTTACCTTGAAATGTCATGTGCACAAAGTTTTTTGCTTTTGACTTCTGGTGACCTCACATGATCTCTGACCACCAAAATGATGGTATTCTTCCTCTCAATATGAAAGTAACAAAAAGTATCTATCATTCACTTGAGAGCACGGAATGAAAAAAAACAGGAAAGGGAAGAAGATTCGAACAAAAGTCTCTCACACAAGGCATAAACCAAGGACCCCAGACATCCACTCGGAAAGGGGGGGGGCCAGCCTGTAACAAACCCCAGCTAACACTATCTAACGGCAGGCTACAAGCCTAATCAGACTAGCCTTCATGAAAAGGCCAGCCAGACCTTAGTGAAAACACTACAAAACCAAAACAAAACCAAAACAACCCCAAAAGGAATGCAATACTCATCACACATAAAGTGAAGGGGAGGCATTTCTTTCCCCAACAGGAAAAGGATGAATTGGTTGGAAGGTCAAAAGCCAAGTGAAAGAACACAAACAGAACAGAGCTTAAGAAAGCAGAAAGTTATTAACCATTCTGCTGGCAATGAAACAAGGGCGAGTTAGTGTGGTCAGCTCTAGAGATGGATATAGTGCCACCTACGTAAGAAACTCACTGCCAGTGATCATTCCGCAGTAGTAATAGGGCAGGTAAGAAGGAACAAAATAGATCCATAAACCAAGTAATGAAAAGTATCCATCATTCCTACTTTGAGATAATGTGTTTACAAGCTAAGGGTCACAAACATACATCCACACACACAACTGTGACTGTAGAGATTCATTTTGCCTTTGGCAAGGAATCACAATAACTTGAAACTTTGTGTAAGGGAACATTTCACAATATTTCAGGAATGGACATTTATATCAATGCATCATACTGGTACAATGAGAATTCTAAACCGAGCACTGATGAGACAGACATGATGTTAGTTGGGTATAAGCCTAAACAAAGAGACTAGTAGAAATGTGTAGTGGATTCAACCAATGACACAAGAACACACTGACACAGAACACTCACTGTGATTGTGGTACTCTATAAAGGTAATACAAGGCATAAAGATACAAACTTGAACTAACCACAAAGAGTAGTTAGGGATTAAAAGGGCAGTCTAACAGCTGAAAGTAATATACCAAACAACAGGATACCTCATCTAATACTTGTGGTGAGATTTCTAAAAATAAAGTTCTGTCATGCTGAATTACAGGAAACAAATTTTTCAGATATCTTAGTCTCTGTCATATCTATAAGCAGTTGCAGGGGGGCTACCACAACCCTAAGATCTATGAATTTATATCTATACATGAAGCTAATGTTATCTAAATTCTTCAAACCCAGGAGGAGGCTTTATTTTATGGTTACCATGGAATCCTGGAGGGGCCATTTTAGTTCTATCACCATCTTGAAATTCTGACTCAGAGTATTTACATTTATCTGTCCTTTCAGCACAATGACTTAATAGTGAATGTCCTGTAGTTTCAGCTTTGTACCCCTTATCTCTTTCTTGATTCTCTTTTGACCTTTGACCCTCCACATTAGACAATACATCTTTTGTCTGGCTTTTATCCCTCATTTGCTCTTTATTGTTCTGTTTCTTCGAACCAGGATGCCTATAATTTTTGTTTGATATGGTGGCACTTGACGGTTTACTTGGATTACTTTGACTACCCCCTCTACCCCTCCTACTACTCCCCCTGCCTCTATAACCACGAACCCTTCTAGCATTGTTCCTGTCTCCTTCCTTCTTCTCATGACAATTAACTGATTGTTTCATCCTCTTTTGTTCTTCTTGTTCCTCAGATGTCACTTCACTCTGCACCCTTGCACTAAGACTACCATTGCCTTGTTGATATTCCTCTTCCACTTTTTTCTTGTCACTCTTTACTTCGTCTTTCCTAGCTGTTTCCTTGTCTATAATGTTACTTCCAGTGTCTTCAACTTTACCTCCATTAATTTTTGAGTCAACATCATCTGCCTTTTTCACAACCACATTTTCTGAATGTTTTTCTGCTGATAACTTGCTTTGTCGTATTTTTCCTTCATCAGATTTGTCTGAACTGGCTGGAGCTGGTTTACTAGCTAATCTTTCTGAGTTTTGTGTAGCATACCCTGGGGACCTTGTCTTTCTTTGATTTTCCTCAAATTGATCACTGCGATGGTTATATCGCCCTCTATTTTTACCAACAGAACCTGCCCTACTTTCTCTATCACTCCTTGACTGAACCTTCCTGTCATTCCTATCAGTACCAGAGTGAGGGCGATATTGATGATCTCTTGCATGGGTCCTTCTTGTTCTTCCTAGTTTCCCTGAGTCACTTTTATTTTCTGGATAACCTTTGAATTTTCGAGAGGATGAACCCTCTTTACCTATCTTATCATCTTCACCTTTGTCTTTGGCTGGTTCTATGGGAACTGACACAACAGGTACAGATGGAGTCTGCAACAGGAATCAAATATAGCCTTTAATAGTTTGACCTTTATAGTGTAACCAAACACCAAACTTACTGGTCTTGCAAAATAGCTAATACTGGATCATACATATAAAATTATATATTCAGTTTAACTCTTTCTTTTATCATAAAAACTCTGCATGGGCTTATTTGTAACCTGGTCTAAACATACCCTAGTTTAATTGTCCAGTAGACAGTACATAAATTAAAATGTCTTTAGGGAATACACTGAAGCTTTGAAATTCCAACTGCAAGTTTTCAAGCTTCCAATTTAACACAACCCTAAAGTTATCTGAACAGCGATAGAAACTGTTTATGGAGGTTAAGCTTTCATATTATTGTCAGATTCATAAGCCAAAGACAGAGATTAAGCCCATAGCCAAGAGGAAGGAGCGAGCCACCAACAAAATTTTCAACCCCCTAGAAGATTTCAAGTTGCCATTGCCTTACCACACTTTACACACATTGCCCAGCCTGAAAAAAAAATTTACCCCCTGAAGTTTCCTTGCCCCCTCTCAGTACCTTGTCTGCAAATGAACCTGATAGAGAAATGGCAGCAGGAATCGTGAAATGGAAGAATTACCCAATTTCCAGTGGCAGACAATTTGCAATAGTATAACTTTACTCAAGACTATAAAACACTGAATGATACAGCCATGATGTCAATTTCAATTCACTTTAACTGCAAAGAAATGGTTGAAATATTCAAGGTCACTTGATAACCATTCATCTTTCACAGAGGGGGCAGCACAGTTCATGCAACTGTCTCAAATGCATCTTTAATTTAAACAACTTTGTGACAACCAAGAACCAGAAAGCCCAAAGGCTTAGTGATTCCTTGCCGAATGGGGATGCTTTGTTGCACTGAGGTTTATCCCTCAACTTCATCTTTCTTAACGACATCATTTTATGATGCTTTAACAATTTGACCTCTGCTGACCTCACATGACCTTTGAACCTCACAAAATATAACAAAAGGAAAGGGATAGGTCTTGAAATGGATTCAAGGCTGGGCCATCTGTATGAGAAACTGAGCACTTTCCAATATGCCATGAACAAACTCTATATGAATGATATCTCTAATCATGCAATAGTCACATCATCCTCTACACATGTTCATAGTTAGGTACCTAAAATTAGAATTATTACTGTAACATTATGCTTGTGAAAAAAGCAAATGTTATACTCTATATCTTTTCATGGTACAAAAATTCATCCCTAATTTTGGTTGGTAACAAAACGCCAGACACAATTTGAAGGTACTGCCCACTGCCCATTTAGATTATGAGGTTTTCAGAGTTCCATTGCTGATGACTACAGATAACCTTCGACTGCTAGCAAACCCAAAGGGTTCTTTCCCTCTTAAGCCAAAAGTATTCCAAGTATTACAAGTATCCAACTCCCCTGTCTTGAAATACTGTTTTTCAATCCTTTTGGTCTTTGCCCTCTGATGACCTCAAATGACCTCTGACCTCCAATGGATCTTGGATCTTGAAAATTCTTGAGAAATTTTGCTTTTTGACCTCTGGTAACCCCAGATGGCAATCTTGGAATTTCTCGAGAAATGTTGGTTTTTTGACCTTTAGTGACCCCAGATCACGATCTTGAGAATTCTTGCTTTTTTACCTCTGGTGACCCCATACGACAATCTTGGGAATTGTTGAGAAATTTTTCTTTTCGACCTCTGGTGACCCTGATAACAATTTGGGAATTCTTGGGAAACTTTGCCTCTTGACCTTTAGTGACCCCATATGACAATCTTGGGAATTCTTGAAAAATTTTGCTTTTTGACCTCTAGTGACCCAAGACGAAGATCTTGGGAACTGTTGGGAAATTTTGCTTTTTTAACCTCTGGTGACACCATATGACGACGATATTGGGAATTCTTGGGCAAATTTTTTTTTTTGACCTTCGGTGACCTCAGATGACCTTTGACCTCTACCAAAATGATGGGATACTTTTTCTCTACATGAAATATCAATATACCAAGTAGGAAAAGTGTCCTTCATTCCTACCTTGAGATATTGTGATTACAAGATTTTCTGTCTTTCATCTCTGGTGACCTCAAATGAACTTTGACCTCCACCGAAAGCAATAGGGTTCTTCCTCTCAACATGGGCAAATCTATATACAAATTATGAAAAAGTGCCTTTCATTCCTACCTTGAGATATTGTGATTACAAGATTATCAGTCTTTGACCTTCAGACACCTCAAATGACCTTTGATCTTCACCAAAAACAATAGGGGTCATCTTCTTCTCAACATGACAAATCTATATGCCACATATGAAAAGTGTTCTTCATTCCTATCTTGAGATATCATGATTACAAGGTTTTTAGTCTTTGACCTCTGGTGACCTCAAATGACCTTTGACCACCAAAAACAACAGTTCTTCAGCTCAACATGGCAAATCTATATAAAAAAGTGTCCTTTACTCCTACCTTGAGATTCGTGATTACAAGGTTTTCAGTCTTTGGCCTCTGGGGACCTCAAATGAACTTTGAGCTCCACCAACAATGATAGGGTTCTTCCTCTCAACATGGGCAAATCTATATACAAAATATGAAAAGTGCCCTTCACTCCTACCTTGAGATATTGTGATTTCAAGATTATCAGTCTTTGACTGCTAGACACCTAAAATGACCTTTGACCTTCTCCAAAAACAAAAGGGAACTTCTTCTCAACATGACAAATCTATGTGCAAATTATAAAAATCATTCCTATCTTGAGATATCATAATTACAAGGTTGTCAGTCTTTGACCTCTGGTGACCTCAATGACCTTTGACCTCCACCAAATACAATATGGTTCTTCCTCTCAACATGGCAAATCAACATACCAAATATGAAAGTGTATGTCATTGCTATCTTGACATATCATTTTTACAAACCATTTACAAGGTTTTCAGTTTTACCTCTGGTGACCGACCTCTACCAAAAACAGTAGGGTTCTTCTTCTCAACATGACAAATCTATATACCAAATATGACAAGTGTCCTTCATTCCTATATTGAGATATCATGATTACAAGGTTTTCAGTCTTTGACCTCTGGTGACCTCAGATGGCCTTAAACTTCCACCAAAAACAACAGTTCTTCAGCTCAACATGGCAAATCTTCATACAAAATATGAAAAGTGTACTTTACTCCTACTTTGAGATATCGCGATTACAAGGTTTTCAGTCTTTGACCTCTGGTGAACTCAAATGACCTTTGACCTTCACCAAAAACAATAGGGTTCTTTCTCTCAACATGATGAATCTATATACCAAATATGAAAAGTGTCAGTCATTGCTACCTTGAGACCTTGTGTTTACAAGCCGTTTATGAGGTTTTCGCAGTTTAACCTCCGGTGACCTCAGATAACCTTTGACCTCTACCAAAAACAATAGTGTTCTTCCTCTTGACATGACAAATCTGTATACCAAATATGAAAAGTTTCAGTCATTGCTATCTTGAGATATTATGTTTTCAAGGTTTTCGGTTTTTGACCTCTGGTGACCTCAAAGGACCTTTGACCTTCACCAAAAACAATGGGCTTCTTCCTCTCAACATGGCAAATTTATAAACCACATGTGAAAAGTGTAGGTCATTGCTACCTTGAGATATCATATTTACAAGCTAAGCATCACATACACACATACATCACCATCACATAGATTCCTTGCCTTGTTACAACCCACTTTGTATTAACAACTCAGCAGGCTTAAAAGTGGTCCATCACAGAAATATAGGTTTTATAGGAAGGATACTAATGAATATATAGGGTTTTATAGGATTTTTCCAGGAAAATATAGAGTAAATATAGGAATGCCATACACTAGCGGTTCTAAGTATCTTCAAAATTCCTCAAAGTTGTGGAAGAGGAAATCATGGTACCTTAGGAAACTAATGAACTATACTGTTTAAAAGATACAAATGTGATTAACAGTTTCACGAGTGTGCTATGTGGCAGAAAAGTGTGGTTCTACCATCAACATGGAATTAAGGAAACCACCTACATATTTTGGTGGAAGGGAAAGAGTAAATCCCCTGAAGGTGGTGTATTTGCATATTTTGACCCCGGAAAAAAGTATCCATAAATCTTATTTTTGTGCATACCAAAAAGGCACCAAAATTTGCAATATCAGAAGGTGAGAACACAGAATGTGACCATAATGGTGCTTTGAATGGATGGGTAGTTAATGTGGACAATAAACTGTTGCTTATGTCCTAAAGTACACAGACAGAATTCACCTCAGCTCCAATAATAATGGGGTTGAAGTGAGGAAATTTTTGAATTTTTTGCTGCTTAAATAACAGGAAATGGTCTCTCAATACAACATTTTACTGTAAACTATACACTGTATTGCTAGTCAATCTTGATATAAAGTGTGACACATGGGTGATGATAGTCAGACAAAGATCACAGGCCTATGACAACTGTATGGTTGCTATGAATACCTGCCAACTCACTTTCCCAGTGGCATAGCCAGAACTTTCTCATGGGGGGCCATGCCCTTTATTTTGTGATTACCAACAAGGGGAGGGGTCTAATGGGAGGGGTCACCCTCCCCTTTGAAAATTTTTTGAATGATTGGGTGTACTTACATGCAATCTGGTGCTAAATATGTTACCTTTTTGAAGTAATATTTATTTTCAAAATTAGATTTTAGGTTACTAAATTAAAAGAAAAAAAAATCAGCATTAGGGAAGGAAAGTGGGCATGGCCCAATGGTTCCTCAACCTAAAAATGCCACTGTTCACTTTGAATCTGTACAACTTGGCAGAACAGTGTAGTCGATATATGTCAAGATGCCTACAGTGTGCAAAACTGTGCATTAACATACTTAACATCGAAAATCTCAATTGAAGAAATTACATGACAAAATTAGGGAAAGGGCAACTTGGCAAGTGCCCTTACTTGTCACCAATGATGGGCACTGACCCATACATTGATTAGGTTTTCCACTTTGGTCTGTTGGACAAATTGATGTGGCATACAGAGACCTACCACAGAGCTTCTTGTGGAGTTAAGGGAAAATGTCCTTGGAGATCTACACACTGTAACCTTGTAAACATTACAGTGAGATTCTTAATTTTCTCAAACACTAAGTTCTTATTCTTTAAATTTTAATTTTAATTGTACAACACTTAGGACAATCAACCGATCTAATGGTTAACAAAGTTTGGGAAAGATGGCAGATGACAGGGAAAATACTGGTATTTCAAACCATTGTACTACAATATTTTTAATGAAAGAATCAGTTATATCACAGACCAGCTATCTGTGCATACAAAACATAGGTAAGGGTTTTAAAATGTGGGAGATTGCATGCCCTACAGGGGATGCCAGGCAAAAGGCTCTAATCCACCCCCTTACAATACCACTAAAATTCCCTCAAAGAGATGAAATCATAGAGTACTTAAAATCACAGGTGTGAGACTGGAACATTTATGGGTGATGAAATAAGTGTTCATTAGTGCCCATTGCTGTTTCATAGGAGAATATTTCTGAATCCTATAACTGACCATTGTGTTCTTGCATCTAATTAAGATACCTGGCATCTATACACTGCTTCCTGTCTGAATAAGCCACTCTGAGTCTAAGACACTCTGAGTCTACAAAACTATCTTGGAAAAAGAATCCATCTGAAATTTTCACCCCAACACACCATATAAAAGAAAAACATTTCTTTCACAAGGTCAGAAAAATATAGGAGAATATAGGAAAACAAGCCTAAAATCATACAAATATAGGAAATATAGGATTTCTGAAATTTATAGGAAATTATAGGAAATATAGGATCACTTTGAGGCCTGCAACTGACCAAAATGCAACAACTTGGTCCAAAATGTAACAACTATGAAAGTTGGTCCAAAATGCAACAACTTTCTGCCCAAAATGTAACAATGTGAAGATTCACATCAGACGGTATTGAAAAAATCCAAGATGGCCGCCATATTTTTGAAAGTGCAATAACTTAACCAAACAAGGTCGGATCGGACTGGGACGACCCTATATGGCACAAAGGCAGGCAAAGTCAGCCTTGTTTCACCCCAGGTGACGTCACGTGTGAACAAAGATAATTGCGATAGTGGCAGTTGTGGCAATTCACGATCTTCTAGGCCTGCATGTTTTCTTCGAGTGACACCTACTGTCCAGCCACCCATTGTTCATGGTCTCGACTGATTGCTATGTGAACTGGAGCTTCAATGATAGGCCAATTAATGGGGCTGGGGTGCCGGCCAAGAATAAGCAGTCCCACATGACGATCAATATTTTTTCCAATACCATCTGATGTGAATCTTAAAGTTTTGGGCCGAAAGTCGTTGCATTTTTGGACCCCTCTCATCTGCTCATAGTTGTTGCATTCTGGGCAAAACGTTGTTACATTTTGGACCCCCCTCGCAAAATTGTTACATTTTGGGCAGACATTTTGGAATCATATGTTGCATTTTGGTCGGAAAGTTGTTACATTTTGGACCCAGTTGTTGCATTTTGGTAAGTTGTAACAAAATAGGTCGTAACACGCCCCCATAACACTGTACATATAGGCGAAATTTTAAATAACGCACAAAATCAACAAAAGCAACATGTCGGGTATTTTCGAAAATGCTGATTTCAATGGTGTCGATTAGATAAACCGTTGCGGAGTTATCCGGGTCAAATATCAAAATAACGTCATCGCTATTATGGGGTCCTGAATCAACATTAGGTCAAGTGTACCTTCCCAACTCTTTGTACCAATAAAATGGGTATTGTGGTAAAGCGCAACTTGTCTACTATCCCACAAAAATATAAGGTCTTGAAAAGTGCCACACAGAGCGAAAAAAAGAGGGGACATCAAGGAACTGTTATTACGAGTAGGTACCCCCAGGGCAAAATTTCAAACGCTCATAAGTTGAGACAGGTAGGGGTAAAATTCAATTTTTCAAACCCAACGATTCCAAATCCATTGGAAAACATGCGTATCTGGGGTAGCTTAATACAGTGAATTCTGTTTTTCATAGTGTTCCGTTTTTGCGATACTGGCGATGGCAATCGAAAATTTAGTATTTCTGGGTGGCCATAACTTAATAACGCAATATGCTATGAACTTAAGACATGACTCATTCGATCCAGCGTTCCAAAATGCATCATATATGTCTTACTTGGGTGAGTCTTAGTTAGTCCCACGAAGGAAATCTAAAAAACACCGTTTTCAAGCCATTCCGAGCCTCAAATCAGCCTGGAAATAGCATTTTTGAGCACTGTTTATTTGACATACGAAACAAACAGATCGGGGCATGTCAAATCGGAGAGTTGCGAACTTTATCACAGGGATCTCACATTTGGACTCTACAGATCCGATTTACCTGGTTTCCACTCAAAATTTTCTGGTCCGTCATTTTGTCCACCGTCTTGGATTTTTTTTTTATATCTACAAGGAGATACTCCAAAATGGGTAATCCGAGTAAAACAAAGCATGAGAATTAGACGTGAGGAACTCCCAGGCCGATTTGGCCTTGTTTGGCTGAGTTATGGCAGGTTAAGTTATTTTGTATGCCATTTTGGATTTTTATGACCTCACCCAAAGTACCCAAGTGGGCAAGAAATAGACCTTCTAGATGTTTTAGACCACGCTGAGTTCAACGGAGCAAGTTTTAGCCCGAACTGACATTATGGCAGCCATTTTGATTTTTCATGATCACACAGAAGACACCCAAAAATATATGTTTCAGGTGTCGAGTGTGTCACGAGTAACTGAATGAAGCAACTCCCAGTCCGATCTGACCTTGTTTGGTTAAGTTATGGCATTTCACTTTAAAAAATTATGGCGGCCATCCCTGGATTTTTTCAATACTGTCTGACATGAATCTTCATGTTGTTACATTTTGGGCAGAAAGTTGTTGCATTTTTGACCAACTTTCATAGTTGTTGCATTTGGGCAGAAAGTTGTTACATTTTAGACAAAGTTGTTGCATTTTGGTCAGTTGTTACAAAATGCCTGCCTTCAGCGAGGAGACAAAAACAATAAACATGGCTGGGGTCAATTACTTTATTCCGAGCCTCACTGTTAAGTTCTTGCATGGTGCTCCAAGGTCTACTTTAATACTTCTCTTAACCACTTCTACCTTACCCCACCCACCCTCCTCTTTTTATAATTTTATTTATAACTCTCCCTTTTGCATCTATCTCTAAAAAATAAAGAAAAACTTACACTAGAAATATCCAACAGAAATTTATTGCTATTTGCAACAACGTCAATAATCCCTCCTTTCTGTGCTTGTTTTGTCTTGAGAGCTGACATCTTAATTTGCCAATTCCTCAGTGCTGGATCTACAACAAATTGTGGGACAACTTCTGACAGTCCTTCTCCAACTGAAAGATTTCCAAAATCCTCCAACATTTCTCTGCAAACAGGACAAACAGCCTGAAGAAGGAAAAAGATGGGTCTATATCAAATCATACAATCCTTCCAAGAAAATTGCTCACATGAATTGATTGTTTCTAAAGAACAACAAAAGGACCTTATTTAGTTTGTAATAAAAACAGGGAACGCATAACATGTTATTCATGTTATATAAATGAATGTACAAAAAACCAGGCACAATATTTCCAGTGTGGGTCTGGCACTGAAAATAACATTTGTCTTGTTTCGTCCAACACTTATCACAAAACCTTTTTCCACCTGGTCAATCCAAAACTAACACACAGGTATCTAAAGATCATTTACTTTTTGAGATTAAAATGTCTTGCAAATTTATCACTGGTCACAACTACAAACTTACAAGTATTTCAACATTTTGAATGATGTTGATTTATCCACAAAGGACTGCTGTACAAATGTATGGCCATACAGACTGACAACTAGATTTAAGATTCTTTACATAAGGTAACAGTAATACTAGAAATAAACATGAAAAGTTTTCCTACCTCTTCTTCATTCTCCTTTGCATATTTAAGATATCTAACCAAACAGTTGTTATGAAAGTAGTGGTAGCACTGTGTTTTGGTAAAGGCCTCATTGTCCTATGGGTAAACAGAAATGTTACTAATGTAGGGGACTTCATGTGGGATCATCAACAATAGAAGAAAGAATGTACAAAAATACCCACAGATGATAAAATCAAAGGAAATTTTGTAAAGGTAATCCTTGTATAACAAGTACTTAAGCTTGGAAATACAAAATTAATTTCATACAAAATTGTCTGTGTCCTATGTCAAGTCATGGCATCATGCTTCTTGGTTCACACTTCCGTTTTACTCAAGTTTCAGTTTCTTCATATATTGAAATCTATATGCTGGTGTCTGCCCACCCTTCTAGTGTTGGGCGATATTGACATTTTTTCCATGGGCGATATTGACATTTTTTTCCATTGCGTTAACAAAACAAAATTTATGGCGATAATTTGATATTGATTATAATTTTCATAAAGACAATTCCCCTTGAAGTTCACTGCTCATGCATGTTAGAATATTCAAGGTCAAGTTAAATCATGAGTCATTAATTTCCCGGTTTTGCCGTTCTGCAAATCCTGTGCTGGTTCTAGTGGCAGGATGAAAGATAAGAAGGGTAAAATGTTGCTGCCACACCTACCAGCCTACCCTATTTTACTTCTTTTCAGTTTACACCATAAATTGTTCCTAAAGTGTCTAACAGAGTGAACTATAAAACAATGGAAATACTTCAAAGCCGGCAGTATTTCTATGCATCTACTTGGCTATTTCACACCATCCTATCATTTATAAACTACACATTAACACAGCATGTAGACTCACATGTGTTTGTCTTTCAGTGTTACAGTATCATACAGCAGTAAGTATAAATGCATGCATGCACTATATATCTCTACGTAAATATCTGTTCGATACTGTGCCTAAATCAATGGAGCTAGTATTGTACCTTTTCTTGAGTCAGTGGAGTATGAAATTGAGTGTGTCAAACTTCTGTGCACAGCTCATGGGGGCCACTTTTTAAGTCACCATCATCGCTTAAATCATAAACAAATGTACCGTACAAGTAGTTAATTTTCACACCACACAAATTAACATGTTTGTTTAACGTAAAGAGCGGTAACGATAATTTTCGATATATCGCCAAACACTACACCCTTCCCACCAAGATATTTTCCTCTGCAACAACATTAATGTAATGTCACATCCCCATCCTGAGCAAACTCAAAGAATGGACAAACAGTAAACAAACAGCACACACTGCAGTGAATAAAACTGCCAGCAATATACACCATCTGAAACCTGACCTAGACTAATGCATAGAATGGCATACACCAGGGGTTCTCAGCGTCGGTTATGTGAAAATTACAGAACTTAATGCTGTAGTAAGCATGTTTTTCAACAGAGAGTTGAATGCTTGAACCAGCCCATCTTTAATATCTCTCTACTAATACATGTCAGGCATACTAGTACAAAGTCAGAGTAGTCCTACTACAGCTGTGTGTGTATTTAATGGTGACAGCTATGCCATGATACCATGCAGTGGTGTAGGTGCAGGGTGGCACCTTCCCCCTTTCGGATAAAAAGGTTGTGCCCCCAGGTCAGGTGTACCCCATAACATCAGATACAAACTGTCATCATTTTGCCTTTGGGGATAGTAGTTATGCAAACAAATTTTGGAGAAAGACATTAGCAAGCTTGTGCCCCTAAGAAAGGTTCATGCCCATCCAGTTCCTGCCTCCACCATACACATGTCAGATGTTGTGAACTGTGCATGTGCAGACTATTGACTTTAAAATATCCCAAGGAACACCATCCCCTGCCACTCAAACTTCATACCTGGCACAAAGTGGCTAATCCAAATTTCAAAATTTCTTAGTTTTGCACAGTTTACACCTTCTCCAGTCATCAATGTTTGCTCTTTGCCAACTGGTTCGTGTTAAGTCCCTGGTCTCTATTCCTGAGTGAAAGTCAGACTGATACACTGTTGGCACAGTACTGAATACCAGTAATATGCCAGAATGTAAAACTGTATTGATGCATCTATGATGTTAAACAAAGATGCTTTATTAACACTCATATGACAAATCTTTATGAAGACAACTGAAATTCTGTTAGGCATTACTACTGAGATCACATTGGCACCACACCTGAGATCAATATCACAATAACTAGCTGTTCAAGAATGAGTGCTTTTCACAAATGTGCAGGAAAATGTCAAATATATGGTAACGTTTGCACCAGATATGAATTCAATGGGGATGGGGGGGGGGGGGGGGGTAGGGCATCTTTGCACTTGTGCAATACACAGGGCTGATTTAGGTAGATAAACAGAAAGCCAAAAGGCTTGGTGATTCCTTGCCATATGGATATATTGTAACTGAACAAACACGAATCACCCACATGACAAGCATGAGATCCCTCACAGTTATCCTACTTGAGATGTCATGTTAATAAGGTCAAAACCTATTGAAATCTTGTGATCCGTAACGACCAACATGCTAAATATGAAAATCCACAGGCAAAGTATGAAATCCCCTCATAGTTATCCTCCTTGAAATATCATTCTTACTAGGTTTTGACAACTGGTGACCTCAAATGACCTTTGACCTGCACAAAAAATAACAGGGATCATTTACTCAATATGAACAATCCACATGTCAGGTGTGAGATTCCTCACAGTTACCCTTGTTGAGATATCGTGTTTACAGGGTTTTGACCTTTTGACCTCTGGTGACCCCAAATGACCTTTAACCTCCACCAAAAACAAAAGAAATCATCTACTCAATATGGGCAATCTACATGCAAAGTATGACATCCCTCACAGTTACCCTTCTTGAGATATACTGTTTACAAGGATTTGACCGTTTGTCTGGTGAGCCCAAATGACCTTTTGGCCTCCGTCAAAAATAATAGGGATCATCTACTCAATATGGGTAATACACAAGGTAAAAATGAGACCCCTCACAGTTAACCTTCTTGAGATATACTGTTTACATTTTTGACCTTTTGACCTTTGGTGATCCCAAATGACCTTTGACCTCCACCAAATATAATATGGATCATCTACTCAATATGGGCAATGGACATGCTAAGTATGAGATCCTTCACAGTTACCCTTCTTGAGATAACATGTTTACAAGTTTTGACCTTTTGACCTCAGGTGACCCCAAATGACCTTTGACCTTCACCAAAAACAACAGCAATCATCTACTCAATATGAGCAATCCACATGGTAAGTATGAGATCCCTCACCATTTACCCTTTTGAGATATAGTGTTTACAAAGTTTTGATCTTTTGACCTCTGGTGACCCCAAATGACCTTTGACTTCCACCAAAAATAATAGGGATCATCTAATCCATATGGGCAATTTACGTGCTAACTATGAGATCCCTCAGAGTTACCCTTCTTGAGATATCATGTTTACAAACAAAAGTGTCACATACACACACATATACACACCACATCACCATCGCACAGATTCCTTTGGCCTTCGGCAACGAATCAAAAAGGTGCAGTGAAAACCTTGTGATAACATGGTTCTTTTATTGGTTTAAACAAGGGTTGTTGAAGTCCCACAATTGGCCAACCTGAAAACAACACTGATTCATAGAGAATTACTTCATACCATTGTAAGCTTATTCAGTTTATTACCTAATAAACAAGAATCAAAACATGTCTCAGTTTAATATCACTGCTTGTTAAAGATGAAATTTGCTGATACACTTGTTCTCACTGGCATACTTTTTTCAGTTCTTTTGTTTCAAATACACAGCCAACAGGCCAGATCCAGCCAGTAGCATAACTGAAGGGGGGCAGGGGTGGTCTCCCCCCACTTGGCATCCTGGGATGGTCTTTCGGTACATATGCTGATCTTGTCGGTACATCCGTTATAGTTATTTGACTGAATGACGTCGCTGTATACGCGTTGTTTTCAGTCAGCATGGTCAGGATACCAGGGCTGTCAACTCTCACGCATTCAGTCACACATTTCGGCGCAATCTCACACTCTCACAATGAAGCATGTTTCTCACGCAATGTCTCAATATGGTGAAAAAAATTCCACTCATAACGCAACGATGCGTCAGGTGTCAGTAAACACCAGCTATCACGCTACCTGAGTTGCTTCAACTGATCATAGTCAGCAGTAAGCTGACAGTAGTGCACTTTACAGTATAATTAATCTTCCTATCATCGAGCTGGCCCCTTTCAACCCAAATGTGAACAATTATGTCTCAGTCCACCAGATATATTTATATTGGATTTTGGGCTGTCAGCAATACAGAATTTCCAATTTTTCGTAGGCCTATTTATAATGTGAACAAATGTCTCCCTAAACATTTCCAGGAACATGAAACATCTGAAACCTGGCAATTGTAGGCATGCAGTAATGAGGGAAGTGCCATTTCCTGCAATCTCAGGGTATTTTTGGCAAAAAGTTCCCCTGGCGGGACACTCCATGCAAGCCGATGGTCGCACTCCACGTCAGTAGTCTCCCAGCAAATCTCACTCTCACCAGTCACTAAAAGTTGACAGCCCTGGGATACAGTTTAAGTTATTGGTAAATTCAGTATCGAGGGTATGATTATTTGACTGGCATATATGACTGTATGCAAATTGTTTTCAATCTGGAAACAGTTTTTACTTTTCAAATTATACTACTTCATATGGAGGTGTTTTTGGTATTTTGTAGTTTTATGATTTACGAAGGTATGGGAAGATAATGCAAGATTTGCGGTGGATGGAGGGGGTGTCACGGGTGTGGGGGGTGACTTGTCCACTGATAACCCATTGACAAAGTGTGGGTGCATTGACTCAATGCTATCGGTACATTTACCTTATTTTCATCCCTGCCCCCTGCTTCTCTACACCCCAGTTATGCTACTGGATCCAGCCCATAGATCTATTCAATGCAGCCTCCCAGTTAATCTATATATGACAGGTCAGTAACATTTGAGCTTAACTCATCACATTATGAGTTTCAAATTTTCTGTGTGGTTTTTGAAAAAAATTCCTCTTCTTTCTAGAATCTTAACACAACTTTAAGGGAACTAATTATTTTGGGGATGTTTTCTAAGTAAAAGAAGAAGCTTAGACAAAGGGTAGGCTACTTTTGACTGCACAAAGTTGAAACTGGCTAGTAAGAAAAATTAGTTGTGCACCCCCTAGTAACACATATATGCTATACTGATAAGTATGACAAGTAAGTAGCTCACCTCAAAGGTATGGCAGCATATTACACATTCACAGCTAGGTAAATTATTTGCTGTAAGACTTTCCTTTGCTAACTGTATGCATAAACAAACAAGCAAAAAAAAAAAAAAACTGATGTGAGCAATTTAAACAACAATGATGACACTCATAGTGATATTTGAAAACAGTCTGATAAATCTACTACATATAAGTATAGAATCAGTCATGTTTTAACTTAGTTTGATATTTTTTGATGAATTTACAAAAAGTGAAATTATTAAATTCAGTCTGACATTATGAATGAAAACAGGCTGGACTATTAGACTTGGTGTGATGCTATGGATAAACAATCTTTAACATTATATGAGTCAGCCTAATATGACACTGCACATGATCTGTGTATGTTTGGTATAAGTAAGCTTGCCCAATATCAAGGATACAGACAAAATGCAATCATTTAGCTGTGTTTAATATGAATGTGTTATTATTACAACACAGAGGCAGTGTTGCTGTCAGAGTGTTGTTCCCACTTCCACAAAACAAATTGATCACTTTGCTGATTGTGTCATTCTTCACAAGTTCTTCCAAGATGTTAGTGACCCTTCAGGCCTGAATTTTGAATTATTGTCTGAACATTGTATATTGTCTCTGTATTACATTTCTACATGATACTACGTGCAGGCTATGCCCATGGTATTCCCCGCCTGTCGTAAGAGGCGACTAAAGGGGAGTACTTGCACTGTATTTGAACAATATTTGAAACCGAACTTGAGCTGTGTTTATCTAGTTGACACTATGTGACACATTCATGTTGGTGTGTCGTTAAATCTCATCTAACTAACTACATGCAGGCAATGGTTTAGTCAGGGAAACTTTACATGGAAAACTTCAATATAAAGGTCTGTGCTAGACTTGTATAAATATGTGTAAACATCAGGAGCAAAGGAACATGTCTCTAGTTGGGGATGTGAGTATGAATAAACATTTTTTCACCAGTATTTATTTTTGAATTAGCGAAAGCTTGCCTTTAAATATCTATAAAAAGTTCAAGTCCAAATCTATAATCATGAGTAAAAGTACAGGTAAATGTTGGAAAGCATTAGTAAAAGTATGTTACTCACTACAGGGAGTCTCCAACAAAGCAAGCATGAGTGCAAGAATGTACTGACTGTGGGTAGTCTGCTAAAAAGCATGAGTACAAGATGAGAACAAGCATGAGTACAAGAATGTACTGACTGTAAGTAGTCTGCTAAAAAGCATGAGTACAAGTATGTACTCACTACAGCTAGTCTTCTACAAAGCATTAGTACTGTACAAGAATGTACTGACTGTGGACAGTCTGCTAAAAAGCATGAGTACAAGATGACTACAAGCATGAGTACAAGATGACTACAAGCATGAGTACAAGCATGAGTACAAGAATGTACTGACTGTAAGTAGTCTGCTACAAAGCATGAGTACAAGTACGTACTCACTACAAGGAGTCTGCTACAAAATGTTAATACAAGTATGTACTCACAAAGGGTGTCTCCTACAATGCATGAATACAAGTATGTACTCACTACAGGGAGTCTGCTACAAAGTTTTAGTACAGGTATGTACTGTACTCGCAATAAGGAATCTGCTACAAAGTTTTAGTGCAAATATCTACTCACTACAGAGAGACAAATACAAAGGAAGCATACTGTATATGTTGGTGCTATCCTTACCTCAATGAGTTCAAACAACATAGCCTCCCCAAGTTTTGATGCAGCACACTCCTTTAATTTATTATGGAGGCTATAAGATAAAAGTCCACATCAAAGTTGTTATAAATGGATCAATTCTAAAGTTTGTGCAAAGAGTGGCCCTTAGGGCATCTTTCTAGAGTAGATTCTGCAAATATATTTCTCACACAAAAAGATATAACAAAAATTCAGTTATGGCTCAAAGATCCTCAAAATGTAATTTAAACATATCCAATAATGATAAAAAATTACGCATTTATCCATAAAATCATCAAACACTTCTGCTACAGTATCTACTTCAAGATCTAATGGTTCCTCTAACAGTTAGTATCACCTGTTAATTTCTCCTTCAGACATCCCTCTTGGATTTCTGATGATTATCTCAGGCAAAACATCAGGATACTAAAACCATAAGAAAAAGATTTTAATATGTCAACCACAAAAACACAAAATATAGAAGAAAGACTGTCACTGAATGTTCATAGAAAACACTGAATCAATTATCAAATAGTTTCTCACATTATTACCAATTTTATGAAAGTCTCAGTGTACAATTATTTTAACCTGTAAGGATCCATTTTTTCCCTACTTTTCTTCAGTGAAACCCTAGGCTAGGCCTTTGCCTAAACATTAACAAACGATGCCAGAGGCCCAAAGCCATGATCACTTTTCAAACGCTGGCATCGCATGATCTTTTGTAGATGTAAGTTATTTGTGGAATGTGCGTAGTCTACACTGTAAGCATATCTTTCGTTTATAATGTTTAAATAGGCCTACCATGTAATGTATAATTCCCGCCGATTTCTAACATCTCCCGCCAAAAACTGCACTTGAAGTATGAACGATTCCCGAAGAATTCATCATTACTTTTGCCTCAAATGACTTCCAAAATGAAATCTTTCTACGTACATTTCTGTATATTAAACTTTCCCGCGGGCCGCTTGGGTGTTCGGTATGTTGCTCACGTGCCTCGTGCAAAATAAACAAATCAGGTACAGCACGTACTGTGTGGGCTCTCATCTCAATACACACATTCTACAGTGCAATGTATGTGTGCATAGTGGCTTCGCGAACTGCCACACAATGTGCAATGCTTGTGGTAGCTAATTATATATGCATATATGCAAGAATTTTTACTGCAAAGACATGCCCAGACTTGAACTACTGTACATACAGCATATGGTACTGTATAAGTGCAGGGCCTTGTCAGACATAACATAACAGCACAAGGCCAATGTCATTTTGAATGCACTGTAGCATAGGCCATTGTATTTAAGAATCACGTACGTAAGCATATATGGCTAGATTAAACAGTAGTGTGATGTCGTATTTTGCGCTGCCTTGGGAATTTAATACGGAATTATATGCAATGATCAAACAGCATTTGTTTCATTTTTCGTGGATTTGTCTGTAAGTTGTACTGGTGTTTTACTGTTTTGGCAGGATTTTAACAATGTGTTAAGCTTAGCTACGGGGTAGTTGAAGTGAAGCAGAAACTCAGCAGGTATTTGGCAGATAGAATGGCGGCTTACACTGTTATGCCTATCACTTGACGTTGATTTTTAAGTACGAGCTATCATTTGTACATTCCATTAACAATGTAGGCAAATGGCCTCACAGGCCTACCGTAGCAAACGTTGCTTGACTTAATGTTTTACTTTATTATCGGTATTGGTATCAGGCCTATATCAAGTTTGACTTATCGGTTATCTGCAAGTTCCGATATCACCGTTATTAGCTCAACACTAGAATTTGACATCAAGAAAGGTCTAAAAATGATGCTCCAGTACAATGTGTTGTCTACAACTTTCAAGCCCATGAGCCATTTGAAGGTTTTGTTGTATATTTCCTATTGGTTTTAAAACATCATATCCATGAAAGTCCACTGCTTCATTCTCCATCAGAATCTTCCCACAGACAATATACTGTACATTGAATTTCTTAACTAGATGTAATGCTCATACAGTTAATTACAGTTTATGCATTCCCAAGTGCATTTGATCCAAGGGAGTGACTTACAAATTAACTGTTTCTCTAGATAAAATCTTACAACCTACTGTATGGGAGTATTCAATTACTTCCATGCTCAAGTGCCTATGATCCACAACAATGGCACATACACAGTCAGCTGCTTACCAAACAGAAGTACCATACCCTCATCTGATGTTGATTTCATGACTTTTAACAATTTTTACCATAGTAAAGACAATGTATAGACATATTTTCCATTAAACTTCTTGTGCATCATACTTGAAATGATATTCAAATTTTTCACTAGCCAATTTTCACAAAGTTCCACTGCTACAGTATATATGTTGGGACTAGTGAGACCAAACTGGTTACAACGAAGTAAGCACTTGCAAACATCAAAACTTACAGAAATATGAAACAAAGACTAAATGTCTAAACAGAGAGTGGAAGGCTTAAAAAGAAAAACAAAACAAAACAAAAAAACAAGTGAGTTCTAGCAGACCATGAAAAATGAACAAAATATATCTGACTATTACCTCCTTGGTAATCTGGAAAATTAGAGTTAATGTGACATACTGTAGATCTGTCCTGTCTGCTGTGGCTGGGTGAAGTACCAAACTTAGCTCACAAGGGTGACCACTGTAACAAACAAGTTAGAAGGAACTATGGAACGCGAATTACGCAAAGTTCATCAATAACGGCGTAATCGTTAGTAACAGTGGCATACATTGAATTGATAACGGCGTGATTATCAACAACAGCGTGGTAAATGTTGGTAATAACGGCCTGATTTTAAGAAACAACGTGGTATGTATTGGTAATAACGGCATAACTTTAAGTAAAACGTGGTACGAGTGGTTAACAGCGGCGTGATACGAAGTAACAACGGCGTAATCCTTTTCAATCGCGATCTAAATGTCGATAACGACCTTTTCGCATTCAACAGGCTGATTATAAGTAAACACGTGAAAGCAGTTAACAACGTGAAAGCAGTCAATGGCGCTGTTGCAGTCAAGGCAAATTCAATCAACGGCGATGTAAACGGAAGCAACAACACGATTCGCATCAACAACGCAAACTTCAATGGCGCTGTTACCGTATTGGCGGTATTTAAAGCACACGGCTGATGTGGAGGTGAGGCGGAATGACTCCGTATCCAGACCAATGCTTGACAGGATGAAAAATAAAAAGGCGCGTAAAGTAAATTCGAAATGCTGGAATCCTATTGAACGATTTTTTTTTTCAATCCAGAGATACTGGTGTCCAAGCAATGAAAGAACCTGATAGATGAGGAATGTTCCGAATATGTTCCTAGGGAAATTGCGAAACTCAAAGTCCACGGTAAAGAACAAAGAAGCCATATGCCATATGGTGGCAAAACGTTTAGCACATGGTGTGGTCTCAAATGAAAGGGTGAAGTAAACATATACTGTTCATTCGCGGGAGTAAGAAGCTTTTCTTAGCTGGGTGCCAGGGGATGTAGGCTACGTTTCAGACCCCTGGCGAGAATGACGTGTAGGGGCGCTTCAAAATAAGAAGAGCCTGAGAATTTGGTCAAAGCATGCAATAATTCGGGGCTCTTCGAAGGGTGGGTTTAGATACCTATGCCTCAATACGGTAAAAACCTAAAATTTAAGGGCGCCGACAGGAGCCTGGCCATTTGGGAGTTGAGCGGTCCGTCGGGGTGCAGGGGCTGCGCCCTACATATGGTAGCACAGGCTATAGAAGAATAGGCCTAATACAATAATAAGTGGGGTTTTTAAGATCTCGTTTCTCTCAGTCGCAATGAACTTCATATAATTTTAGTTAGTGGCATTGGCGCAGCTAAGGTAAGGTGACCAGACGTCTCCGATTTTATTGGACAGTCCCCGATTCTAGCGTTCCGTGCCCGATTAAAAAGTGTCCCCGATTTATAAAAATGTCCCTAATTTTGAAATTTCCCAAAACATTAAAAATTAATGGTGCAAAATTAATATTTTGTTAAATGTGTAAGCCTACTATACCTTTCGCAAACTTCAGATGGAGGCTGAGACAGTGATGTAACGAGTCATGACTCGAGTCACTAATTTTCAAAAGGGAAATGACTCGAGCAATTGTATCATAATTTTACTCATTGAAATAATACAATGACTCGAGTCACTGACTCGACTCGAGTCACTGACTCGACTCGAGTCACTGACTCGACTCGAGTCACTGACTCGACTCGAGTCACATTGAAAGTAGTAAATGACTCGACTCGACTGCAAAATTGAGTGACTAGTTACAACACTGGGCTGAGATAATGGTCCGTAACGCCCATGCACAACGTACGTAGGCAAACAGTTACCTGCAATCACAGAAATTTCAAGTCAAGAGCACCAATGACTTTTTTCTGCTGTGATCACACATGCACTGTAGCCAATTGAACAGTAACGAAGTGTGGTAGCAGTGGTTCCATACAGGGCCTTGTTAAACATACATACTGGGGGGCCATGGCCCCCCAGTCCCCTGCACGGCCCCCTAGTCAGCTCATTTGCCCCCCCCCCTTTGGTCCCTTTTTCTGGAATTCTTGAAACCAGTAGCATACCAAAGGAAGGAGGGGAGGGGGTTCCAATGAGCTCTTGTT